>CM048748.1:421257149-422462149 GCA_026315105.1 Locusta migratoria
AACGGAACTTACTTTGTGGACATACCTCGTAGAACGAGGGAAAATTAATGTACTATACACCTCTGTACGAGCCCTAATTTCTCTTATCTTGTCTTTGTGAGCTTCATGCGAAATTTACGTAGGCGGCAGCAAGATCGTTTTCCAGTCAGCTTCAATTTACGGCCCTCTACATTTCCTCAACAGAATTTCTTGGAAAGAGCGTCGTCTTTCCTCCAGCGATTCCCATTTGAGTTCGCGGAGCATTTCTGTGACATTCGCGCATTGGTCGAATGTACCAGTAACGGACCTACTCCCATACAATGCTACACTCCAGACAAACGCTTTCAGAAAGGACTTCCTAACATTTTAATTAATAATGGATGTTAACAAGTTTCGCTTCTTTAGAATCGCTTTTCTTCCCATAGGCATTCTGCATTTTATATCTTCTCTACTTCGGCCATCAGAAGTTATCTTGCTACCCAAATAACAAAATTAATCTACTACTTTTATTGCCTCATTACCTAATCTAATTCCTTCAGCATAGCCTTATTTTCTGACATTGCATTCCATTACCTTCGTTTTATTCTTGTTAATGTTCATCTTATATCTTCCTTTCAAGACACTGCCCATTCCATTCAATTGCTCTTCTAGAACTTTTGCGGTCTCTGACAGAATTACTATGTCATCAGCAAACCGCAATGTTTTTATTTCTTCTCCCTGCACTTTCAAAATGTTCAAATGTTTGTAAAGCTTATGGGACTTAACTACGCGGTCATCAGTCCCTAAAATTACAAACTAATTATGAACTACTTACGAACTAGGACGGCAAAAATATCTATTCCCGAGGGGGGATTCGAATCCCCGACCGTAGTGGCCGTGCAGACCGTGACTGAAGCGCCTCAGTGCCCTCGGCCACCGCGGCGGCACCTGCACTTTAATGCTCTCTTCAAATTTCTCCATCCATTCCTTCACTGCCTGCTCAATGTACAGATTGAACAACATTGGGGGAAGGTTACAACCCTGCCTTACTCCCTTCCCAACCTCTGCGTCCCTTTCTTACCCTTCGACTCTAATAACCGCTGTCTGGTTTCTGTATAGGTTGACTATAACTCTTCGCTCCATATATTTCACCCCTGATAACTTCAGAATTTCGAAGAGTGTATTCCAGCAGTCGACATTGTCAAAAGCTTTCTCCAAATCGGCAAACGCTAAAAACGTAGGTTTCCCTTTCCTTAGTCTATCTTCTAAGATAAGTCGTAATGCATTGCCTCCCGTGTTCCTACATTTCTCCCAAATCCAAACTGATCTTCCAAAAGGTCAGATTCCACAAGTTTTTAATTCAAAATTCAAATTCAAATGTTTGTAGAGTTTATGGGACTTAACTACGGGGTCATCAGTCCCTAAACTTACAAACTACTTAGGAACTAGCTACAACTAAGGACGGCACAAATATACTTGCCCGAGGGGAGATTCGAACCCCCGACCGTAGTGGCCGTGCGGACCGTGACTGAAGCGCCGCAGTCCCCTCGGCCACCGCGGCCGGCTCAAGTTTTTCCATTCGTCTATAAATAATTCGTGTTAGTATTTTGCACCCATGACTTATTAAACTGATAGCTCTGTAATTTTCACACTTGTCTGCACTTGCTTTACTATTACAAAAAGGTTGAGAATTGGTCTCTACTATGCCTAGAAAATAATGGTAATGATATCGCCATTTGGAACGGGCGTTTGAAGTTGCTTCTTTGCAGGCAAGTTGGTGCGTTAGGGTAATTTGGCTGGTGCGGCTGCGGCTGTCGGCGTTATTCGCGCCTGGCGGTGATGGATCACTTCACGCTCTGCCTGCTAATGTGGGATCCGCAGGACGGGTCTGGTGAGACTCGCTAGCGATCGGCCCGCCCTGGCCTGCCTGATATATCGGCGCTACTGACGGCCGCAGCAGCTATGCAATGCTCCAAGCTGCGTCGCAATTTGTTAACTTTTAAAACTGCCGCTGCAACCTCACTGGTGTCCCCGAAATCGTCAGTTAGGTATTTCACGTCAGTGTTGAACTTTTATACTTTTCTTTGGAGTTGGTACATGTCTACGTTTATGATCACACAATCCTTCTCGAAATTGAAAACTAATGTTTCAGACGATGATCAGTAAAATGTACGTCTAGATGGGATACTCTGCAAATCACATTCAAGTGCCTGGCAGAGGGTTCATCGAACCACCTTTACACTATTTATCTCCCATTCCATTCTCGAATAACGCGCGGGAAGAAATAACACCTGAATCTCTCCGTTCGAGCTCTGATTTCTCGTATTTTATTCTGATGATCATTTCTACCTATGTAAGACGGAGTCAACAATATATTCTTGCATTCGGAGGCGAATTTTGGCGATTGTAGATTCGTAAGTAGCCCACGTCGCAGCGATAAGCGCCGTTGTTGTAATGATTCTCATCCCAGATCCTGTATCATTTCCATAACGCTGTCTCCCCTGTGACAATACGAAACGAGCTGCCCTTCTTTGGACTCTTTCGGTGTCCTCCGTGAAACCCACCTGCTTAGGATCCCACACTGGACAGCAATATTCCAAAAAAGGACGGACACGCGTAGTGTATGCAGTCTCTTTAGTAGTTTTGTTACATCTTTTAAGGGTTCTACCAATTAAACGTAGTCTGTGGTTCGCCTTCACCACGATATTATCTACGTGTTCTTTCCAGTTTAAATCTGAAGTAATAGGATGTCTAGGTATTTGTGGAGTTTACGGCCTTCAATTTTGATTGATTTATCTTGTAAACAAAGTTTAACGAATTTTATTTTCGTACTCATGTGGACAACTTCACACTTCTCATCATTTATAGTCAATTGCCAATTTTTACTCCATAGTCATATGTTATTCAGATCGTTCTGTAGTTGGTTTTGAACTTCAGATGATTTTACTAGACGGTAAATGACGGCGTCATCTGCAAACCTAAGAAAGCTACTTAGATTTTCCCCTAAATCGTTTATGTAAATAAGGAACAGCAGAGTACCAATAACACTACCCTCTGGAATGCCCGAAATCACCTCTGTTATAGTCGATGCTTTACCATCGATTACTGCGAACTGTGTCCTCTCTGGCAGGAAATCCCCTATCCAACCGCAAATTTGGAGCGATATACCATAACCACGAAATTTGATTAAAAGCAGTTTGTCAGGTACGCTGTAAAAAGCCTTCTGGAAATCAAGAAATACGGAATCAGTTTGAGAACCCTTGTTGATAGCACTCATTACTTTGTGCAAGTAAAGAGCTAGTTGTGTTTTGCATGAACGATATTTTCTAAATCCGTGTTGACCTTGAGTCAATAGATCATTCTGTTCGGGATAATTCATAATATTTGAATACAGGATATGTTCCAAACCCTGCTGCAAATTGACGTCAATAAAATAGGCCTGTAGTTTAGTGGATTACTTATACTGCCTTTCTTGAATATAAGTGTGGCCTGTGCAATTGTCCAGTCTTTTGGTATAGATACTTCTTTGAGAGAGCTGTTGTACATGGCTGTTAAGTAAGGAGCTATCCGTATCAGAAGACTTGATAAGTGATTTTAGTTGCTTCACTACTCCGATGATATCTACTTCTACGTTACTCATTCTGGCCTCTGAATGTAACTACATTCCCATTTCCGTGTAAAAATACATCAACTCAGATGCACTTCGCCACTGGTCAGTTATCATAACCCTCTGTTGATTACATTTTGACAATCTGTGTTTATCACTTTCAGCCACAGATTTACCGCCGAGTTTCAAAGAGAGAAATAGTGGAAAACTAATAGAAATATAAGTCGCGATTACCTCACTAGTGCAGAGGTTCCAACCATTACGATTTAATCGTAATTATTAAGAAAATTGTTTAAAATTACGAGTTTACGATTGCAGTGGTTAGAATTCCGATTTTTTAGGTTTAAGTAACAAATCCGTGTCATTTGTTTTCCGTCGGAAAAAACTGTTCCTTGCGCGATCGTTCGTGTGATATCATCTACAAAAATTGCGTCATTCGGTGTGCGGGATGAATCCACAGAGGCACGCCATTGTGGAATCTAGCAGCAGCCAATAGAAATGCGGAACATCACTTGACTCGTAGCTGCGCCCCTACAGGAAAAAATGTGAAGTGTGTGTGGGCTATAATAAACAATGTTCATCATATATGCTACTACGTTAAACTGATTTCAGAAGTTGAAGTTTTGTTGGTATTGCTTTTTATTGCATCGTATCTACTAATACAGCGATTTCGTGTGTCTGATGTTCTGTGCCGAAATGTGTGGTGAACATTTCTTATTTTTAAAACAGAGTTCTACGAGAAAATCGCCAATAAATGTTACCTCGTTTCATTGTTTATTCGCAAAATGAAGAGTTTTGTTGCTAGAAAAAACTAATCTTAGCGAAAGTGATAATTATGAATCCTTGCGAAAAAAACCCTCATATCGATCAAAAATATCGCAATGAATATAATGAAGCATATCCTTGTTTAAGGGCTTCTGCGAAATGTCATGATTTTTGTCTAGTGTGTTCTAGAGATATTTCGGTATCACATGGCGGCCTAGATGACTGCAGGAAACACGTTGATACTGTAGTCCATTTCCAAAATGTTAAAGTTAGATCCTCAAATAAAACCTCAACGAATTTCATCAAGAGCTCTGGTTCCTTCCTATCCCCCCCTCCATCTGATCATACGTATTAAGTGACATTAGTATTTGCATATTCTGAAGTTGGAACCTCTGCTAGTGCTGAAACGTCGCCCAAATGACTCTTTGGAGCTCGGTGGTATACATAGTATACCATTTTTGAGTCGTTTCTTCCCGCTTTGCACGGTCATCGAATTTTGCTACTACTGCACCCACTTACTCACGCAGTTCCCTTAATATTGGGGAGATGGCGCGTGATATCCGTAGTGAGTCAATTGCTGCCAAGAAGAGAATGAATCCCAACCTGTAATTGCTGCTTGGCATGTTGAGATTTGTTTTTGCGCCTGCTTAGTGGCATACTTCAAACTCTGGTGGCGAAGAAAAATCCATTGAGACCGTCTTGACTTGCCGACAGCCCAGTACAAGTGAAGACAAACAAGCCACATGTTCCTTCACGACTGCGTATTGAGAATTCATCACACCAACCAGAACGCACCACATCCAGACATTGTGCAAAGCGCACTACCCAACAGAAGCAAGTGCGCACTTTCTGGATGAGTGCTGACTGCAAAGAGCCACTATGGCTCAGCAAACTGAAAACATGCTTCCAAGATTTTCACAAAAAATGATGACGAACGAATGTTATTTAAACTGTTTTATGATTTTGTTGTTGTTGTTAAATACCACTTTACTGAAATAAAACTGTTTTTCATTAATAACAGTTTTCATAATAGAATATAAAGGCGAGTTACAAAACATCATTTTTAGCAACAGTCCCAACTTTCATGGTGGTATATGTACCACTAAGTAAAACAAAAGGGGATGCAAAAGATGATAGAAAATACGTTTTTCATCATGTAATCCAGCAAGCATAAAATCTGTGCATCAAAGAGTTAATCACTCCGCCAAAACTCAGACCCGTGAATTCTTAAAAAAAACTATGGCATACATGATTTATTAGCTTAATATTTACTATACACTGGCAAACTTTGTACTAAAATTTACTTACAGTCTTTCCTTTGTTGATTTTGCTTTACTACGAGGTATTACAGATCGCATTTCCATCATCAGGATTTCAGTTATAATCTGAGAACCTTCATTGGTATATCATTGCGCTGGAAAGGGTTCTTATAAACCGCAGTGGTGCATGGCATAGCGAAACAAATGTTCAAATGTTTGTAAAGCTTATGGGACTTAACTGCAGGGCCATCAGTCCCTAAACTTACAAACTACTTAAGAACTAGCTTATACTAAAGACGACACAAACATCGATGACCGAGGAGGGTTTCGAACCCCCGACGGAGAACGGCCTCGCGCTTTGTAGCATAGCGCCTCAATGCGCTCGGCCGCTCCGCCGCGGCGATGACGTCGCGTGCCTTGGAATAAACATAGACAGTATTTCACAGGTAACTACGAAATTTGAGAGACGCCCAAGTTTTCAGAGAGAGAGAGAGAGAGTAGATGAAGAGACGAAACGGAGAGAAATAGGAAAAGGATATAGATGGAGGGGGCGGATGGAGTGCGACGATAGGAAATTGGCAGATAAATCGTTGAAGAAGAGAATGACAGATTGGGGGAGGCGAATTGTAGAGGAAGTGGGATACGAGAGTATGGAATAAATACAAACCCAGACAACACCGGCATTTCAGTCAGTAAATATAAATTAACGGCGGATATATTGAAACAGAAGGAGAGGCACTGAGTTAAAATTTGTACCACAGCTTTGATATGAACCCGGGACCTCCTGCTTACTGGGTAGACGCTTTAACCACTAAACCACAGTGGCCTTATGGATAGCAAAATGTTCAAATGTTTGTATAGCATTTGGGACTTAACTACGGGGTCATCAGTCCCTAAACATACAAACTACTTATGAACTACTTAATACTAAGGACGGCACAAATATCCATGCCCGAGGGGGGATTCGAACCCCCGACCGTAGTGGCCGTGCAGACCGTGACAGGATCGCCTCAGTCCCCTCGGCTACCGCGGCCGGCTTATGGATAGCGCTAGCATCCTTTCCACAACAGAAACTTCAGCTCTATCTCATGTGTCCTTATGTAATACGTACCAATTAGGAGGTCCCGGGTTCGAAACCCGCCGCGGCATAAGTTTTAATTCAATGCGTAAAAAAATGTTCAAATGTTTGTAAATCTACGGAGCAAACTGCGTGGTCATCATTCCGAACTATTTAAACTAAGATAAACTAACCTAAGGACAACACACACACACACACACACACACACACACACACACACACACACACACATCCAAGCCCCAGGGAGAACTCGAACCTCCGACGGCGAGCAACCACGCTCCGTAGCGAGGCTCCTCAGACCGCTCGGTTACTCCACCGCGGCTTCAATGCTTCTCCTTCTATTTCACGGTCTTTGATATATCGAGAAATAGATGTATCTGGAAATTGCTTTATTATTACCCACAGATATGTTTGAAGTATGTATAGGTCATGGGCAGTAACCGGCGTGAACGAAGAGACGGGAAAGAAGAGAAAGTGGAATCTGCTACGACACAAAAATCAAAAGCGACCGAAAAAAAAGGATGAAAAATTCATGTGACCCGCCGGGAAACTTCAGAATAAAGCATATTAACAAAGTGATAAAGTGTGGTTATGGTTCACTAATTACCAGAGTGTAATGGATTTTTGTAGACGATAACTTTATTATCTGCATAAAGCGATGAATTTTGCGGCCCCATACGGTGGCTGGATATTTCGTCAGGGGAGGGAAAGCTTGGCCCTGCGGTTCAGTCAGGTGAACCGCGTGAGCCCAAACCGCCCCGTGTTCTCGGCTGGCTGCTGTATTAATTTCGGAAGCCGCCCACTTTAGCCCTGAGGCAGCGCGCTCTGATTTCATCCCGCGAGGATAATAACGAAACGAGCCGCAGCGCGCGCTTGCGGGAGCTGAGGTTCGAATTTCTGGCTGCGTCGCGTCGTGTCGCGGATAAACCGCGGAGCAGCACGGGAAGAGTTTCCGGAGACAGCGCAGGAGCTGCCTCGGCACAAAGCCGCCGCAATTAAGTCGCGCAGGCTTCCCGACCGAGCCTGGAGGCCGGGTGCTCGCAAGGGCCACGGAGGGGCCGATACCATGGTGTCCTAACCACCAAGGCAAGGTAGGCACCACACAACGGGAGAAGTAAGAGGCGGTCGCTGCCAGCGGCCCCCAATGAGATCGCAAGGTGGCCGCCACGCCCTCCTGAAGTTCGCAGCGCCACCGCCAACCGACGTTAGATAAGCAAGCCACGTGAAGTGAAAAGTGAGTTGTGTGGTAGACGTGCCCTGGAAGAGTGGACAACAGGAAAGGTTGTCTGTATTAGTATGTGGCTCGCTGCAGACTGTTTCAAGTTTTATTGTATATACTCAAGTCACAGAGATCTTGTATACTATTTTCTGTTCAGTTAGACATGAACAGGACATTGTACCAAGTTTGATTTTTTTTTACTGTTTTCATGATACAGCATATATATACAGATGGATCCTTGACTGAATCAAATGGTATCGCTGGTGCTGGAGTCTACAGTGAAATATTTTGTTTTTAACAAAGCTTTAGGGCAGTATTACTCCCATGTTGATGGAGAATTGAAGACAATAAACCTGGTACTAAGACAATTTCTGTCTTTACCCAAAGGACACAAAAAGGTTGTTATATTTTGTGATTCAACTTCTGCAATACAGGCAATTGCATCCTTCAAAACACCTCAAAGTGCTTGCATACATGAAATAAAATCCTCTATTGCCTCAATCACCAAAGCTGGAACTGAAATAGTTTTGCAATGGATACCAGCACATGCAGGTATACATGGCAATGAAATGGCAGACTTTCTAGCCAAAAAAGGAACCAAAATGTCTCAAACAAAATGTCCAAAATTATCATACATCTCCATTAAAAGACTCATCAACAAAAGTTTCAAAAAGAAGTTTTATGACCACTTGACAAACAAAAGTTTCAAGAAGAAGTTTTATGACCACTTGACAACACAAGGGCAAGGAAAAACTTGGCTTCTACTGTTAGAAGAGAAGAACGCACTTCCCAAACACCCACGAAGGGAAACTGTGGCAGCATTTCGAAGAATTACTGGCCACGACTGCCTTACGGAACACCTGCACAGAATTGGAATCTTACCCTCGCCGAAGTGTGTTGTGTGTGAAAGAGAAGACACCATTATGAACTGGGAGCATCTCAGAAACTGTGAAAGACTGCAGTATTGTGACGGGATGTCAGGTGGTCAATTGTATTGGGAAGTTAGAAGACTAATGACTATGTACCAAATGTCTGAGCATTGAATAAATAAATAAATAAATGATACAGCAGTGACTGTGAAAAGATAAGTACTGTCATGTTATTTTGTTTCGACTATGGAAGAATTTCTGTGTAAAATATAAGTGTGTTCTGTTTTGAGTACATCGTGTCTCAGCCAGCGCCCTTGCCAGCCACTTGCACCTTCCTCAAATTGCCAGTAAGCAATCCACGCCAGAACGATAATATGAACTGACTGACGACGAGAAAGCACGAATACATTAATGGAACACACATATTTTACACAGAAATCCTTCCATATGAAAACAGTAACAAAAATCAAACGCCGGCCGCGGTGGCCGAGGGGACTGAAGCGCTTCAGTCACGGTCTGCACGGCCACTACGGTCGGGGGTTCGAATCCCCCCTCGGGCAAGGATGTTTGTGCCTTCCTTA
This sequence comes from Locusta migratoria, assembly GCA_026315105.1. NCBI lineage: Eukaryota > Metazoa > Arthropoda > Insecta > Orthoptera > Acrididae > Locusta > Locusta migratoria. Next base: position 421,266,486 of record CM048748.1, read on the forward strand.
GTTGTAGGTAGTTCATAAGTAGTTTGTAAGTTTAGGGACTGATGACCCCGTAGTTAAGTCCCTTAAGCCTAACAAACATTTGAACATTTTTGAAAAATCAAACTTGGTACAATGTCCTCTTCATGTCTAACTGAACCTTCAATAGCAGACAAGATCTCCGTGACTTGAGTATATGCAATAAAACTTCAAACAGTCTGCAGCGGACCACATACTAATACAACCTTTCCTGTAGTCCAATCTTCCAGGGCACGTCTACCACTTCACATAGCTTGCTTAACTAACGTCGGTTGGCGGTGGCGCTGCGAACTTTAGGAGGGCGTGGCGGCCACCTTGCGATCTCATTGGGGGCCGCTTGCAGCGACCGTCTCTTACTTCTTCTTCCGTTGTGTGGTGCCAACCTTGCCTTGGTGGTTAGGACACCACAGATACTCGCCGTCTGCCAGGCTACGCTCGAGCTATATGAATTACGTGCTACACTCGAGGCATTCTCCCATGAGTGTGTAACAAAGGCCTTCAACACGCTTTGCTATCAGTGATTGGACGGAGGAGAATGTACAGTCCGGGAAATAAAAGGTAGTACACCCTCTTACAGATCCACAAATTACTCAAGATTTATTGTTAAAACAGTGCGTGTGTGCTGCATGAAATGATTACTTCACAGATCAATAGCGGTACTATTAAATATTACTTCAAGTCATAATAATAAATAATACTTACTTACAATACATAACTGTGGGCTCGGTCCGGGTTCCCAGTTTTTGTGCCGACAGTTAATGACTGTTTTCTTTCTTCTCTCAGAATCTCTCCAGAAACTATCTGTAGCCATCTCAGAAATGATCTGAGCAGTTTATGGCAACACAACCACCCATAATGTCGTGCTAAAGTGCCGTGATGCAAATCCTATAGCACCGAAGTATGTTTAACTTACAAGCTACAGGAATGAAAATGGCGGATGCGTCAGCTCTTATTACAGACTACGGGGCCGTTCCCGCCGATGGTTCCAGTCCTCCCTAGGGCATGGGTGAGTGTCATGTCTTTAATGTAAATTAGTTGAAGGAGTCTGTACGTCTAGACACTGTGACCATAGCAGTTTCGTCCAATAGCTTTACAAAATATCAGTGCAGCAGTTTGGTGTAATAGGTTTACAAACATTTGAACTGAGGTACCAGGTGTCGATCGATGCTCATATAAACATACGTAGTTCAGACCTGCCAAGTTTTCCGGTTTTCCGGATGAACACAGTTTCTTTTTCCGAATTTTCAACTCCCGGTCTTGTTCCCGCCCTCTGCATTCATATCGCATTTCAGATTTGACTTTTGATAATAGTTACTATTCTGAGCTGCGAGTGTTAGAAATTCGACCGAAAGTCGACCGATAATTTCATTCACAATCCTTTGTCGTAGACTAAAGCCGCGCATTTGTCATTAACTCTGTGTGTTTGAAACACTGCAGCCGAAAGTCGATCGAACATTGTATCGATAATCGCATCTCACATACTCCTTGTGCATCGACGGCATGTTAGCGGGAAAGCTTTTCTTATTCTTGCTGTTATGTGATGTTTGCTTTGGATCTGTTAGTCGTGTAATTGTGTGACGCATTTTTCAATGATATAGTGTTTTCGTGATGATGAGTTTTTAATAATAAACGATATCATCACTCCTTCAGGGACTCGAAATGGGACAGATTAAACTCCTGACACGATTAATGGCCGTCCGTGGGAACTTCAAAATCTATCGAACACCATGTGTTTAGAAAGTCCTGAACAAGGGCTACCTTTGATAGTGTGAACTACATGAAACCATCTATTCTAAACTTTATCATTACAAACAGTACTCGGTATCAAACAGAACGTTGTATTCTTCATCCAGTGAATTTTAACTGAGAAAATGTAATGAGATAATAATACCGCAACAGGAAAATTTGTCGTAATTCAATGTCCTCAGTGTATCATTACATTTTCAGACAACGGTGGTAAAAACTCTTTGCTTAAGGTAATTATAATACCACAAAACACAGATATACTATGCGTTTCGTAGTCCTAGAAGTGCAGATAAAGTGATTAAAGTAATTTTAGCAATCCTCGCTAAAACCACGTTTTTATATTTAAACTCACTTTCGCATTCAAACAGTAAAATATCAAAAGCCACACTTATTTACCTTTCCAACTGATGACATACGTATCTGAATGTCATAACCTGCATTTCTTCAAACATTCTACAACATTGGCTTATAACTTGGTGTAGATTATTTATTGTATAGGACAGAGTTAAATTTAATTATAAAATAACGATCATGTACGTCATTGCGCTTCTCTTTGGCCACTTCATCGAAAGCTGCATTTTCACTTCGAACACTAATATAAACACAATCAGTTGTTTATTGTTTGTCTGTTTTGCGGTATAATAACTACTTTTAGCGAAAGTTTTATAGCACTGCTGATTAAAAACGTAACGATACATTGACGTAACTAATGTACCCTGTTGCGACATTGATCACTTGTTGCTTGGTTTCCCTCTACTAACAAGACACTTGTGTTTAGAATGCAGTGTTTTGCTTGAAACTGATGCAGATTTATATATATATATATATATATATATATATATATATATATATATATATATATATATATATACACAAAAAAATGGTTGTATATGTCTGTTAAGTAAGGAGCTTCTTTTTGCATGCACGTTTGTTGTTTGATGTTTACTCTGATCGTTTCTAGGCGGATTTTATTTGTACTTTCTCTCCCTTTTTCTCTTTAAACTCTTCACTCGTGACGATTGGTGGTAACCGTTAGCTGCATTTTAAAACTATTCGGTATCTGCTGTAACGAGTAAACAAACGGCCCCCCTAGTAATAGCTACTCGCCAGTTGAACATCGCCGCTCAGCTCGGCAACACCTTGCAGATTTATCCGGGGCCAGTAATGTGTTTGCCGCGGCTAACACGTCGGCGCGCTGTTGGGGTTTATTTTGCGAGCTGCAGCGCCATTGTTGCGTTCTGTTCTGCGTCGTTCCCCGTGCAAATTGCCCCGGCAAATTTACGACTTGGCGCCGGCGCGGACGAGTTATAGGTGCGGGCACTCGGTCGTTGCGCGCCAATAATAATTCGTGTCCGCGTAACCAGCTGCAACCTGGTGTCTGTACCGCAGCGAAAACAGAGGTGGGCCCTGTACGTGAGCAGCTCACCAGCGCGCGGACGTACGGGAATGGGAAGAGGCAGTTAAGCACTCGTCAGTGCTTTCATCCTCTCCATAATCATAAAGAAAACGTGTGTTTTTTTTTTTTCACCTTGGATTTCCCAACTCCACATGATGGTACGAGCTACACGTATACTACAGCAATTATTTATGTGCAATTAAACGCTGCATGTTTATTAGAGCAGTCAACAACTTTCGTGGTAGGTGTGTTATACACGGTGTCCAGAAAAGTACTCCCTGATTTCAAAATTAAAAATGTTCAAATGTTTGTATAGTTTATGGGACTTAACTACGGGGTCATCAGACCCTAAACTTACAAACTACTTATGAACTACTTACGAACTAGGACGGCACAAATATCCATGCCCGAGGGGGGATTCGAACCCCCGACCGTAGTGGCCGTGCAGACCGTGACTGGAGCGCCTCAGTCTACTCGGCGACCGCGGCCGGCATTTCAAAATTAAATATCTCGAAAACAAAGCCCTTGAATGCTATATCATATACTTCATAGTATATCACATCCTCAACCCAAACGTTCAGTTTCATATCCGGGGTATATGGGGTGCAGCCAAGACTGGAGGGCGTCATCTCTCTAGGAAAACTGGCCTCAGTATTCCAGGCCGAAATCACTGCCATCAGGGCGTGTGTGGAGGAGAATTTGCGTAAGTGCTACAAAGATCGTAGCATCTATATCTATTTAGACAGCCAGGCAGCCCTGAGATCACTGGCAGCTCCTGCAACAAGGTCTAAAATTGTTGCAGAATGTCACAGGGTTCTGGTGGAGCTAGGGGAAAGCAATAGAGTAAACCTATTGTGGGTCCCTGGCCACTCGGAGATCAGTGGCAACGAACATGCCGCCAGATTAGCCAGGATGGGGGCAGAGACTCAATTTATTGGACCGGAACCTGTCCTGACTATCACCAAGGCAATGATCAAATTGGAGCTACGTAACTGGCTCAGAAGACAGCACGTAGAATATTGGACCAAAGTTCATCAACAAAAACATGGCAAGTTAATGATGCCAAAGCCATGTTTTAAAAGAAACTCTGCAATCCTGGGTTGGAACAGGAGAGAGATTGGACTCATGGTTGGATTGCTGACAGGCCATGGGAATTTCAAAAACCACCTACGTACAATGGGAATAACAGAAGAGGACCCTAAATGTAGGGTCTGTGATGACGGTGATGAAACTGCATCACATCTAATCTTCGAATGCATTGCATTGGAGAATAAAAGGCACAGAATATTTGGGACAACCAGACCCGAAGAAATTGTGTCTAATAAAGAACTGGTAAAGGGACTCCTTGCACTGTTCAAGGGCATTGATTGGCTTTACTAGATATACAGGGAGCGATACCGCACAATAAACTTAGTTTCGGTGCGGGCAGTGGCGGGTTGGTCCAAGACTGTTTTGGCTTCCCTGGAAAAATCAATCAATCAATCAATCAAGCCCTTGAATGCCATATCACATACTTCATAGTATATCACATCCTCAACCCAAACGTTCAGTTTCATATCCAAAACCTAGACATTAAGTCACGCCTCCAACCTAAACCTTAAACATCATATTTAAAACATAGACCTGGAGAAGTCTCCTACCTAAACCTTCAGGTGTTCCCCCTGTAAAAGCATTTGGTCTGATTCTCAACCAAAATCTTGTGCTGTGTTGGTTGACCTATTATTGTGTTGCAGCCATATCTATATTTCGTAACTGCTGCATTGTGATTACTATCATGTATTCTTTTATAAATGACTGTCTTTTTACACAGATGTTTGTGTTTTATGTACAATCCAATATTGTATGACTGATACATTGTAGACACTGTTGTATATTCTTTTATAATTGACTGGCGTTTTATACAGATATTTTGTGATATGCACAAACCAATATTGTATGACCAGTATATTGTAACTACTTTTCTATACTTCTATAATTAACTGTCGTTTTATGTAGATCTTTTATGGTATGCACAAACCGACATTGTTGACCACTACATTGATGGTTGTTTTATACAGATATTTTTATTTTATGCACAACCAGTATTGTATGACTGCTACACTGTAATTACAGTTGTATATTCTTTTACCTTGACTGTCGTTTTATACAATTATTTTTGTGATATACATAAATCAATATTGTATCACCGCTACATTATAGCCACTGTTGTATACTTTTTAATCGACTGTTGTTTTATACAAATATTCTTATGGTATGCACAAATCAATATTGTATGACCGCTACATTGTAACTGTGTTGTTTTTTCGTTTATAACTGACTGTCAGTTTATATAGATATTTTTGTGGTATGCACAAACCAGTATTTTAAATTACGCCATCTACGTAGATAGTAGTCTCTTTTTTCAAATGACTTCTAATTATTTTTATAATCCGTACAACACGCTTTTAACCTCATTGTGGTTTTAATATGAGATTGGTGTGTGCTGCCATCTGGCGTCATATTCTTTTATCTTTGACTTGTACTATGTATCAGTTTGCTATTGTCACTCACAGTGATAATTATGTTTTATTATAATGACATAGTGCACCTATGCACTATAAATTATGTTATGTAGCAACTGATTGACATTACAAGGTATGTCTCATCTCTTAAGTATGGCCGATCTTGCTCTTATGAATTTAATTGCTGTACTTCTCGTTTTATTATAATGACATGTATGTTTTAAATTTTCGTAATTTCCTTTTTAACAGATTGTGGGCTTATAAAATGGTTTTATTGTTCTAGATAATGCTGACATAGTTCAGACCGGTCGTCATAAATAAAAATTGATGATCAGCGATCTTGGCTTTTTCATATCTTTCTACAATATCGTAATTGGATCGCCTCCTAGAATATAAACAAACTCGTCAGATATACTCCAAACTACAAAACAAGAGGCATGATGTGTTCCTGCGAATATTGACAGCACCCTGCACGGTATAAATGCCATTAGACTGTCGATGCACCAGAAAATGGTTCAAGAATGCGAACGTATATTATAAAAACATCTATTAGGCAAAATATTGAAATTCTTAAACTATGACAGATATTTCAATAAATTCCCCATTACTGCTTGAGTTTATGTCATTCAGTGTTGGTACAAAATCACAATTTCCTCCGCATTGTAGATCAAGAGTGGCGTGCACCGAAACCTCCAGGTCCCCTTACTTAAAGCATACTAGCGGGCTATACTCAGACACGGTGGAGCTGTATCACTGGCGAAGTAGCTGACAGGCTATTGCCCGTAGGTCAGTCGTTCATGACGTCGGGATATGATTTACGACGTAGAGGGAGGAAGACGCTGGACGGAGATAAATGGTATTGAAGCGCAATCGCTCTTTCTCTGGCGGGAGATTTTGTGAGCGTCCAGAGTGAACCTTGTAGGTAACAAAAATTTCAGCAACGTTTGTATCGGCAGAGTGAATTTTGGTGCAGACTACACACGGAGTGGCCACGAACTGTGGCAGGAGGGAGAGGAGTGGTGGACACTTGTTGTCCCAGGCGCGGGAGAGGGCACTTAACAGGTCGAGGGAGTGCCGCAGAGTGCGGTAGCACTCCCACAGGAGTAAAGCAGTTTTAACGCAGAGGGAGCAACATCACCCATGCCGAATGTTGTCTTTCCAGAGCTGTGGTGTACCTTTGACAGTAGCAGACTTTACTTCTGCTGAAGTATGCGCTGCTCAGCGCTGTACACTAACTTGGATACAGATAGAGACAAGTCTGTAGTTAGAAGCCATTCAGTTGTTCTCACAAGATGTAGCATCGTAGTGGCCTCCACAAGCACTGTCAACTAGAAATCGAGGTAGCCACATTGAATTGTGCATTAAATTTGTACGCGTGCATGTCGCGAAATTTACTTCGTTCCTTACTCACTGCCGACCATACTGATATTTTATGGTGATAGTTGTTTAGTGTTCAAAACTTACAAGTTTCATCACTTGTAATAAACTAATTCTGATTACCTTCCATATCAAAATAACGATTGCATGAATTTCAGAATTAGGCAGTTACCAGCAAATAATAATCTTTGTTTGAGATTTTTAATCTTCATCCAAGGAGATGTGAATTTGCGAACTGTGGATAAAGGGCACAGGCAGACATCGTATTTCTCAATTTTCGAAGGGGGTTTGGCACGATACCGCACTACAGACTGCTAACGAAGTTACGAGCTTATGGAATAGGTACCCGAAAATGTTAGTGGCTGGAAGATTACTTAAGTGACAGAAACCGACACGACTGTTCATCAGAGGCTATGATGTCGTCAGGGATGCTCCAGGAAAGTGTGATAGGAACGTTATTGTTTTCTGTTTCTATTAATGACCTGACGGATAGAGTGAGTTACAATCTTCGGCTGTTTGCTGATATTGCTGTGGTGTAAAAGAAGGTGTCGTCATTAAATGACTGTAGCAGGATGACTTGGATCAAATTTGTAGGTGGTGTGAGAAATGGTAACTGGTGTTAAATGTAGAAAAGTGTAAGGTGATGCAGATGAGTAGGAGAAACAATACCGTAAAGTTGGAATACATCGTTAGTGTGCTGCTTGACGGAGTCGCGTCAGCCTGAAGGTAGTAATTTAACAGCATGAGCAGTGCATTAGTGTAGTACAGGATACCATATTCCTGACTTACAGACCGATGCTATTTCCATTCCTTTTATTCCAACTACTCCATTTCCGCTATTACATGGTATTTGTGGAATGACTTGAATTTATGTGTAATTAATTAACCTCAAGAAGTCATTTTATACTAAACAAAACAATTATCAAAGAACAGAATCAGAAATTTTGAATACTAAATTAATTATACAATGTGGAACTTTCTAGAAGTCTCTGTTGTTTCTCATTGTCAGTATTCATATAAATGTTCAAATATTTGTAGAGCTTATGGGACTTAACCTCGGAGTCATCAGTCCCTAAACTTAAAAACTACATGTGAACTAGCTAATACAAAGGACGGAACAAATAACCGTGCCCGAGGGGGGATTCGAACCCCCGTCGGGGAAAAGCCTCGCGCATCGTAGCATAGCGCCTCAATGAGCTCGGCTGCTCCACCGCGTCTTTATATAAATGGACTAATTACTGTGTAACAACTACGAATATTAAGCAACTGCAAATTAAAGATCATATAACATATGTAAACAAACTTTGTAAGGTCGTTCAATTACCAAGATCTAGATTGAAAATGTAATTTTGAGGCTAATTAGACGAATTAAATTGTATCTCACATCTAATCGATATTTGCTATATAACTATAAAACTAAATTAATAACTGAAATGAATTCTGGCGAACGTAATCTGGTGCGGCTCCGTAGCACAGTGGTAGACTGCCAGAGTACAAACCCGAAGATCGCGGGTTCGATCCCCGCCAGGTCCTAGGATTTTTATCTATTACTTTACACTTCTTTCCCCTCCGGCAGTGTTGCTGATGTGAAAAATACCGAGTAGCACCGTGGTTCGGAACCCACGTTAAACTGTAGGTCCCCCTATAACTGGCTGGGTAAGTCAGTTCTGAAGGTGTGAGGAAGGCAACGGCATACCACCTCCAAACAGGACCATGCCTATCTGAGATATTACTAACTGAATTGTGTGATGAGAATCTGATTAAGTATAATAATGATAATAATTCTTTAAACAGTATATAAGGACGCTATTTCGCGCCAAGTTAAGTTTTAGTCTTAGTTATGTTCCGTTGAAGTGCTGTTGTGACTGAGTTCTGTTGAAGATTTGTCATGTGTTGCTTATGGTCTGAAATCATCACGGTGATATAGTTCACTTTAACCCTTTCAGACCTGATTTTTTTCTGGAGGAAGGAAATTATTCTTTTTGCTGTATTCCTCTTAATTTAGGTTTTTAATTATTTTAGATGCAAGATTTACGCTGTTGTATGCATCCGTTTACATACTACAAAATTGCATATGCAGAAAAGCAAGGTTTCTTTTTATGGACTAAAATAATTAATTTTGTAGAACTGACTTTTGTACTAAATAAAGTGATCATTCAATAGTTTGCCATGCAAAATAATTACTACTACTTTCCAGTTGTACAGTGGAATACAAGTAACCCACAACCTGTGTTTTCCTTGGAGTTCACAAGCTGGTGCGCCGTGCAACACTGATTGCTTGGTATTTTTATAGTGGTCATCCGCAGTTGACACTAAGTGTGCACGATGGAAAGGTTGAACACTCATAGTCATGTGAGACTTTAACTTTTCCCGCCGTAATGAATGTTCAGACAACTTACGGGTATGCTGCCGGGTGACGTCGTCGACAACCGCCGATATTTCGGCAGGAGGACACCCTGCCATTCTCAAGGCACAACTGCACTTACGGAAGCAATATGCAAGCGTATTTAATACTTCGGTTTGCAAAGGGTAAACAAGGAAGATAACACACACAGTACAAGTCACAGCAGAGTCAGCACAACCAAAGATGACCAAACATCAAAAATATCGATAGTGACTTAATCAACAGGTGAGGCAGCATTAATTTTATCCCTCTGTTTTTTGACGAGAGTCAGTGCCGGATTCCAAGCAGAATTTAAACAAAAACCACCATCTCTGTTTATAAGGGCGCTTGCTAGTTTAATTTCAACAGCTTCCTTAATAACACTATCCCAATAGGTGGAAGTGCATGCCAGGATCTCCGTGTTGTTGTATTCCATAGGATGATAGGTGTCAAGACAGTGTTCTGCAACACTGACTCACGTGTTGATTAATAGACGTTGTGTGGTCTCTGTAATTACTTGTACTGTGTGTGTTATCTTCCTTGTTTACCCTTTGCAAACCGAGGTATTAAATACGCTTGCACATTGCTTCCTTAAGTGCAGATGTGCCTTGAGAATGGCAGGGTGTCCTCCTGCCGAAATATCGGCGGTTGTCGACGACGTCATCCGGCAGCATACCCGTAAGTTGTTTGAACTCATAGTCATATACATGTTGTTTTATTTGAGAAAAAATGTTTCTGATCTATCTTAGACACTGCAAAAGTTATGTACACAATTGTAGCCAAAGGGTCTGAAAGGGTTAAGTTGAACTTAATTGCAAAGAAATTCTAATTAACTTAGTTGTAAGGGTAGGAGAACCCTTATAAGGTGTAACACTGTTGATTCGCGATACTCGGCGTCGTTGATTTTCACGAGAATTTGGTGAGTCGCGCTGGCCGTGTTGTGTGCGGGACACTTGGGCTGTACGGCTGTCCGGATATTAACCCCGCGCCGACTGCTGGGGGTCGTGCCACTTGCTGGCAGGCACGTCAGCGACTGGGGCGGCCGCGGTATCAGCTGCTGGTGCTGGCCGGAGGGCATCGGGGGCGGCTGCACAGTGGTTAGAGGCAGCCTACCTGGAAGAGCCCTCGCAGACACCGCCGATCCCCATTACAACTGCACGCCAAATGTGCGCGGTTCTACGTAGCAGCTCTCTGTGGCGGGGAAACAGCTGAACCGCGCTCTGGCGACGGTAAAACAGTCGCACGCTATTTGACGTAAAGATAGGACGTAATTGAAACATGTAGTACCTCTTTTTGTGTGAGACCGGGGAAATACCCTCCGACTTCAAGAAGAATATCGTAATTCCAATTCCAGACAGCAAGAGCAGACAAGTGTGAAAATTACAGAACTATCAGTTTAATAAATCATGGTTTCAAAACACTTACACGAATTATTTACAGACGAATGGGAATACTTGTGGAATCCGACCTCGGGGAAGATCAGTTTGTATTTAGGAGAAATGTAGGAACACGGGAGGCAATACTCCCATTACGGCTTATCTTAGAAGATAGGCTAAGGAAAGGCAAACCTACGATTTTAGCGTTTGTCGATTTGGTGAAAGCTTTTGACCAAGTCGACTGGAATACACTCTTCCAAATTTTGAAGGTAGCAGGGGTAAAATATAGGGAGCGCAGAGTTAAATTCAACCTATACAAAAACCAGACACCGGTTATTAGAGTCGAATGGCAAGAAAGGGACACAGAGGTTAGGAAGGGAGTAAGACTGCGTTGTAGTCTTTTCCCAATGTTGTTCAATCTGTACATTGAGCAGGCAGTGAAGGAATGGAAGGAGAAATTTGGAGAGGGCATTAAAGTGCATGGAGAAGATATAAAAAACATTGCGGTTTGCCGATGACGTAGTAATTCTGTCAGAGACCCCAAAAGATCTGGAAGAGCAATGGAATGGACATTGTCTTGAAAGGAAGATATAAGATGAACATTAACAAGAGTACAACGAAGGTAATGGAATGCAATGTCAGCAAATCAGATGATGCTGAAGGAATTAGATTAGGCAATGAGACAATAAAAGTAGTAGAGGAATTTTGTTATTTGGGTAGCAAGATAACTTCTGATGGCCGAAGTAAAGAAGATATAAAATGCAGAATGGCTTTGGGAAGAAAATAATTTCTAAACAAGTGAAACTTGTTAACATCCAATATTAATTTAAATGTTAGGAAGTCCTTTCTGAAAGCATTTGTCTGGAGTGTAGCATTGTTTGGGAGTGAAACGTGGACGATAAGGAGTTCAGATAAAAAGATGCGCCTATGGTATGTGTCAACCATATCCTTTTTCCAATGAGTGCTAAAGTCGAAGGTATGCAGGAGAACTTATTTAAGTTTGGAAAGTAGGGGGCGAGGTACTGCCAGAAGTAAAGAAGAACGGTAGAAGTACCGGGTTCGAATCCCAGTCCGGCACAGTTTTAATTCCCCAGGTGCGGTTGTATTTATGCGTCACGACTGAAATTCGGCCGTATACGGCATGCGTTTAATGGGGCTCTCGACCCAGTGCCGCATCAAGTCGTTCAGTATGTGGGCACGGTGTAGACCAGTGGCGCCACAAGCGTGGCGGCCCCTGTTGACACTGGCTCGCCACTGCCACTAGCTGCGCCCGCTGCCGTCACGTCTCCCACTCGGCGCCGCGACCCTTGTTTATGCATTCATGTATATGGAAATTTTATGAGGCGTCGGACACTGCGCGCTATTACAAATGCATGCACTTGGCTGTAGATGCGGCGGCGCATTTTGCTCGCCACGCGGCCGATTACGCTAATGAATGTATTATTTTTCGTCTGCGTGTGTGTGTGTGTGTGTGTGTGTGTGTGTCGCGACACGGTGGCGCCTTTTTAAAGGGAATCCCCTCTAGCGATAGGCGACGTATAGCGCTAGGTCTTGTGTGTGTGTGTGTGTTTTGGAGCTCAGCTTATCTGGCCAGGAGGTGCTTTTATTCGTCCCGCCGGGCCGGGCTGCCCCGGTGTGCTTACAGCGCCCGGCCAGGTCAGGGGCCGGCGGCGGAACTAAAGGTAAACAGCGGCCTGTTTGCCGTGTCCACGGGCCGAGCAGCGAACACGTCCCCGCTGTGTTCCGTAGGCGCAGCGCCCTGCGACGGGCATTGGCTGGCTGCCCTCGCCCGATATCTCCACGACTCTGATTTGGCCGTGCACCGTTTCACAGCCGATTCTGTTTCGCACGAAGTCATTCCAGGTGTCTGTAAACACTGTTTACTGCGTCCTACTGTGCGAAGTAAATTACGTTTGCACTACCAGCATTTTGCAGGCTTTTCTGAGTTTGTTTCCATAACGGCACGAATAGTGAAAGTTAGAGTCGACTCGAACTAGTTATGAATGCTTGCGTGATGTACGTGTGAAATATATGGTTGTATGATCGTATCAGTCCTTCATATACCCAGCTATACTCCGTTCACAGAAACTAGAGACGTACTGTAAACAAATAGCTTATAAAGATAATAGCGGAAACTCAGCCGTAAAACGGGCAACAGACCACCCGACCATTCCTAGCGGCTCGAGTTGTCAACTAACAGTGCGTCAACAGTCGCTTTACATAGTTACAGACGTAAGACTTTCTTAATCCTCGTCTTAGTTGATAGAACTAGGAAATGGTTGGAAGAGGAAGTATAGGTCAGATATATGGCTGTAATAACTATAAACAGCAAAGCGCTCGAAAATCATTCTTCAGCTTTCCAAAAAATAAAGAGATGTAAGTGTGATAGCTTAACAGGGAACTATTAGGCCTACTCAGACTATTTTGTAGAAAAATATTTTAGAAATAAGATTTTATAAGCCAAGGGTAAGTGTTGTAATTTCTTATTCGCCTGTGCTTAAAACAGGTATTAATTGTAATGTAACAATAAACTTTAATCGCAAATTTTATTTTAATCCCTTTACGTACTTAAAGAGTAGACGAGGCTGTAAAACACCAGCACGATATCTTCTCTGGCAGCAGTGGGCAATAGTTTACTGTCTTCCTCTCAAGACAGTAACTGTGAAGTAGATGTAGCAGCATTCCTTGTAAAATTAAATGAATGGAAAAAACTTCTATTCAATACATCCGAGAGTGAAATGTCTGCTGAAGACAGTGTTAATGTATCTCTGTACGCTGATATCAGTATCAGTGAAAGTAAACGTATCCAAAGATATGCGGGGAATTATATTATGGGCTGGGCATGTAGTGGGTTGGAACACGAAAAATGTAAAATGGCTCTGGCACCATATAAGGATAATGAACATAAAGTTGCCAACTTCTATATACAGATGAAGAGATTTGACTCAAACAAAATGCTTTTTCCCAGTGGTTGTGCTCAGAGTATGTTCAATAAAGTGTCAGAAATTTTTAGACAAAATTTTAATGAGTACGTTGTTGGAAGCACTTATGGTGTGATAAGCAAGTTGGTTTCCTTTCTCATAAATGAATCTGGCGAATCAAGAGGCGTATGTAACAGTTATTATTTGTTGTTGGCAAAAAATATTTTGCAGTTCTAATTAAAGCATTTGTCAATAAGAAATATGATTCGTCAGCATCACAAATTAGAGTAGCCTCATGTTATGGAAAGTAACTCAGAAATAGGCCTAAATGCTCACGAAGTCTGCGTAAATGTATAGGATGAAAACTTACGTATTGTATTATTTTCAGTTCGAATCCCACCCAAAAAAACTGTACAGAACCGATCGCTATAGTTTCTTTTTAACCCTATACCAAATGACGCAACAATATTAAATGCGGTACGCAGGGAAATAAAATTCGGAGTAGCAGACGTGAAGCCAGGTACAGCGAACAACTCGAGTCAACAGAGGGCACTGCTAGCAGTGTCGCCTGGCAAAAGCACGTAAATGCTTCGGAGTTTCCGCTATTATCATTATAAGCTATTTGCTGTAAACACACTCAGGTGCGTGACCAGGGGTGGACAAAAACGGTTCGCTCGCTCAGTTTCGGCGTGTTCGTTTCAGTTGTAAGGTCGTTGTTTGTTTTGTTTGTAGCGGTGATATTAGAAGCTGGCTGTAAACTTCATCTTAAAGGACCAGTTGCTGAGCAGAAGTGTAAGTATTCTTGTTTGTGTATCCCGTAAGAGGAAACTTGATATATATCAAATTAGAAATCATGAAGTTCTTCAGAGAAACACATTATAACGTTGCCCTGCTTCGTATGATGCCATAATTGTTAAAGTACATTCCGCGATTATATTTTGGACAAAGAATTGATGGTACCGAATTTTTGAATTTGAAATAATTTAGTTAAAGTACTGCACAAAATGAACATTAAAGCAAATAAACCGCGGAATGCATATTAAATTCGGGCACCATACAAGCAACAGCACGTTATAAGACTTACGGAAAGCATCTAGCTGGATCCTGCGCTTCGTATTGTAGAAGCTGGAAATGATAACTTTTTCTTATTGAATACGTGAACGTTCGAGATACTTTCCGTAGGAGATCAGTGTTCAGACTGTTCACTTCGGTTTTCCTTGTTGTGACCGTGGGTGGAACATGAAGTTACTGGTAATGCTAGAATAATTTAAAAAGTTACTGGACTTCTTGAAATTACAAAAGAAATGACTGCTGGTTTTATAAATCAAGCAAAGTATTGTATAAGGATGATTGATTGTAATTGAAATTTTGCAGACAATGCGAAGTGATTGTAATAGCGTCAGAACATTATTACGGATATCGAGGAACTGGAAACATTAAGAAATTAAATATTTGACGTGGAGGAGTTTCATTTAAATGAGAACCAAGGAGAGGGAATGCTTTTAAATCTAAATAATATATTTTCAGCAACAGCTTGCATTATTCTTACTTAGATGAGGGGATACAGTTATGAAAGAGGTCTTGACACATCGGATACAGACAAGAGAGTGAGTAAAACTACTATCACGGTTACGTGCCGGCCGCGGTGGCCGAGGTGACTGGGGCGCTCCAGTCACGGTCAGCACGGCCACTACGGTCGGGGGTTCGAATCCCCCCTCGGGCATGGATATTTGTGCCGTCCTAGTTCGTAAGTAGTTCATAAGTAGTTTGTAAGTTTAGGGACTGATGACCCCGTAGTTAAGTCCCATAAGCTTAACAAACATTTGAACAACATTTTTGAACGGTTACGTCTTCTCGCTTGTTCTGAAGTAAAAAATGACGAACGAAATTAAATTAGTTGCATTGCGAGTCAGAGGGAACCGGAGGCGATAAACATCGCTGATCAAAGATAAACAAAAAAATAAAAAATTTTGTGTATCGTTACAACATGGTTCTTAACTTGTATAAAACAGCTGTAGTCGTCGTTTCTCAGTGAATCGCGTGGTAACCGATAGGCCAGGCGCTCATTGAAGCCTCCCAAGAAAAAACATCGACATTAGGTATTGATGGCTTTGACAGGAATGTGATGAACTGGCTTTTATTTTTTTACGTTTATTTATTTATTGTTTCCCTATTGCCAACATTTACAAAACTCTTGCTGCTGTAAACGAAGATACGGATTTAGGCAATTTTCGGAGGACTCAATTTTTCAAGTTATTAAAAGGAAAGAATTTTATCACTGCTATATGACAAAGCATAGGACGACGTTACAGCTGAAACGGATGTGGCGACGTTGATGAAGTGCCCCCATTTTGTCCACCCCTGGTCACGCGCCTCGGTGTGTTTACAGTCCGTCTCTCGTTTCGGTGAACGGAGTATAGGTTGGATGCCCCCACTTAAGTGGCGTGATTTTCAAACGCTGTGCTTACTTCACCGATTTCTGAGACACCAGTTGCCCCGATACTTATCTTCTCACCATTGGCGGCGCGTCCTATGTTCAACGAAACCCCAGAAAGAAAGTCGTCATGAAGAAAAGTAAGTAAACAAATAAAAACTGATTTTCAGCTATTACTCTTCGTGTCACTCCTCTAACAGATCATTTAAACGCACATTTCAAGTATTTTTATCGCATGAGAAACGTTTTACGTCGCGGAGACAGTACGAACACGAGTCGTAGCGGGGTCGGATAATACAGGCAGCAGTGGCCCCAGCATTGCAATGCTCATGCGCGACTGAGGTTCGTATTCTCTTTTGAACCCCCTGGAGGCAGTATATGGACACTCCCGCGACGGGGAAGGGCGAGGTGAAACGCCGCTTTTAACATTGGCGTTGGAGCTGGTCGAGACGCCAGCTCCTGGCTACTCGAGCTCTGGCGGTTACGCGCGAATGGTCCCGAAGCAAAAGCAATGGAGCTACTGTGAACCTCGCTTTTCGGATGCGCAAATCCTGCATGAAGGTAAAATCCGCCCTTCATACTTGTTTTTGGCGCATTGAAGATTTATTAAAACCACGTAATATTTCGTAAAATATCGTATAATTACCTATTAAAGACGCATCAACCGTAAAAGTTCTCAGACGATTAGATCATGAATAATAATATAGCACTACTCTCTATCTAGCAATAGTAGTCGTGTGGTTGGCGGCATCGTGCTGAAGTATCAAAGGTAATGGGTTCGTGGCGCTCTAGACCGGCTTTTCCCGCGCAGCGAGGTCGTTTGGTCCACAGGTATAACTGCGTATAAAAAGTTGTTCCTCAGCAGCGCATTGTAAATGTTCATAATTTTTTTTCCAGGAAACTTCTCAATTCCACACAATATTGCTGTTTTCTCAGGAATAGGTTTGATTTGCACTCCTGATCCAAGTCGCGGTGAATTTATAACAGTATTCTTGTTTATTCAGTTAAAAACTATTAATCACTAATTTCCATTCATTTCAGTGTCAGAAATTTTCGTATGATCTGATTTAACGGAGTTTCATGACGTTTTGCCAACTTCCATTTGATACTTCGGTTGGGAGTTAAAATGCAAATATATCTTCAATAGGGCAAACCAGGAGTACAGTTTATTTTCATTCAGAAAAGGCAATTTCAAATTTTAATTCAACAATAATTAAACGCGTAATAACACGATGCGCGACATGTTACGTTATCGGTACTTACCTTAGAGAGAGAGAGAGAGAGAGAGTGAGAGGGGAAAAAAAAAACTTTACAAGAATTACGAGGTCCGATTCTCCGTAAATATTTGAAAGCGGCGCCAAGGACAAAATACGCATGCGTGCAGACTCCTGGCATACCTTGCGGGTTAAACGCCGCCAGTGTCGTTGTTACTGCTGCTGTGTGATGTTGATAGTGTCAGTTCACAATGTTTAAGACAAACAATCAGCCCACAAATTGTGAAGTGAGGGCAGTGATGCGGATTTTGTCTGAAGGAAAAATAAATAAATAAATAAATAAATAAATAAATATTTCAGCAGCAGAAATCCATCGGCAGATTAGTGAAGTGTACGGTCCTAACATAATGAGTGACAGTAAAGTGCGCAAGTGGGTGCGAGCCTTTAATGAAGGGCGGGGAAATGTGCGCGATGCACCACGTTCCGGCCGACCATTCGTGATTTCAGACGAGTTGGTTCATGCGGTTGACGACAAAATTCATGACGATCGACGGTTCACTATTTTTTCACGTTTAGAAGTGCATTTACCGAATGTGGGTAGAATGATGAATTGAAGGAAAGAGTTCAAGAGTAATTATCTTCGGAGGCGGCCGATTTCTACGACTTAGGCGCTCATGAGCTTGTTGAACGATATGACAAATGTCTAAATAAGTATGGAGAATACGTAGAAAAATAGAGAAAGACGGAAGGGATGCCAATAAAACAATTGCGTTGGAAACAAGTTTGATTTGGGATGTTTTTGTTTTAACCTGCCCTTACCTTTGGAATATCTCTCGTATATTAAAAATTGTTGCCCCGTTAAGTTGTTAGAGCGGCAATCGACGACTGTATTTCGCTACCGGTTCAATTTCGTATCCTTTGAGTAATGTGAATTGCACGTTTAGCTGTAAGCTACTTCCTTGAATGTGGCTGACATTGATTTACGTCGCCCTGGCACCACAAACTCGGCTCACAGCGGAAGAAACGCACCAATTTCTGCGAGGGCGGTACTTTCGTCGTCGCTTATATTTTCTTGCGCCACTCCGTCCGAGGCGTGGGTCGCGAGATAAGTACAGCGCCGTCATAAGTATCCGTCTCCGGGCGCCCCGCTACCCCGTCACACCGCGGGTCGTTCTTGTCGCGAGCGGCGAATTAATATGACTGTGCTGTACCGCGCACAGCCCTGACAGCCGGCGAATGCCTTTGATGTCGGGGCCTGCCGCCTGTTTGCAGGCAGTCTTATTACTCCATTCGCCCCATTAACGCTCCGGAAACTGCCAAGCGGGCCGTTTCCGTACAATTGTTCTTCAAGCTGCTTCGCCGACTCCAATGCCGCGAACCTAGTCGCTTACTTTTTCTTTTCTTTTTCTTTTTTTTTCTTTTTTTTTTTTTGTCGTGCGATATTGTTACTTCCTCAAAAAAAGGTCATGTCTATAGCCTCGGATATCTCTGCGTGCTCATGTCTTTTGACTTTGACCCTCAGCAGGTCGGATCTCGTGAATAGTGCTGCTCATTCACGATGTCGGGACAGCAGTTTTCATTCCCGATCTGATCGTAACACACACACACACACACACACACACACACACACACATACTCTCTCTCTCTCTCTCTCTCTCTCTCTCTCTCTGATATACAGCCTCTGACAAATTAGGGTGAACGACGTCAGTACAGTCGATCGAGCAAGCCGCGACGGACCGGCCGAGCGAATTGAGGCGCTGTGCTACGATGCACGAGACCGTTCCCCGTCGGGGGTTCGAATCCCACCTCGGGAATGGATGTTTGTGCCATATTTAGTATAAGCTAGTTCATAAGTAGTCTGTAGGTTTAGGGACTGATGACCCCGCAGTTGGGTCCCATAAGCTCTACACACATTTGAACAATTCGATTGAACAACATAGGCGACTCGCGCAACGCTACATCTGCGTAGCTGCAGGTGTTAACGCCGTAATTCCGTTGAGCACCGCGTGTGATCCGTGTCAGACCTGTTAAGCCCCTTTTACACGATCCACTTTTTTGCGAAAATCGACTACTCGATGCGTGGACGACTTTTCTGCCGTCGTGTAAATAAGGAGGCTACCACGGCGCGAGTGCGACTACGACGTTAATAACATGTCGATTGTGCTGAGTGTTTTACATAGAAATGATACAAAGCATGTTGATTGTGAATTACATTTTATTTTTTGTAGAAATGCAGTGGACGAAAGAAAGCGTTAAGGCTCTTATTTCGGCTTATGAATAGCAGAGAGCCCTCGTTAATACAGAACATCATTTATATCACAACTAGCTGTAAACCTGGCGTTGCCGGGGTATTTATTTATCCTACACTCTCGCAGTCCACATTGCCCCCCCCCCCTTTTTCTCTCTGCATCCACCTCTTTCTCTCCCATCTCTCTGTCCGTTTCCACATTCCCTTCTCTCGGTAAAATTTTCTGCAAGGTACCATCTGTCATGTACCATACAAACATTTATGTACACAGTGATCTTCCACTTGGTTTAAAGGTCATGTGTGCAAGAATTGATAAAGATTGGAGCAAAAGTATGCATTCTGTAAAATTTCGTAAGTTAAGTATCCTCCACCAAGCGCCGAACGAAATTTTATACAGACAGTGACATTCCTCTTGTTTTCGAGGTTGAGTGTGCAAAATTTCGTCAATATCTGAACAAAACTATAGATTTCTATGCAATAGAAACCCAGGGTCACATTAAAAAACGCACTTTATTATTCTCAATTTCAGTTTTAGGCATTTTTAATAAATCTGAAGCATGGAATTAAAATTTGTGATGCGGCCGGGAATCGAACCCGGACCTCCATGCTTACTAGGCAGACGTCTTAACCGTTAGACCACCACATCACTAACGATTAAAGCGCCTTGGAATAGTCTAAGTACGATTTCCCTCCATGTCACAAACTTTAATTCAGCTTCTGTGTTCCAAAGATAATCGCCCCTCCCTCTCCTTCCCTCCCTTTCCCTCCTTCTCTCTCCCCTTCCCCCCCCCCCCGCTCTCTCTCTCTCTCTCTCTCTCTCTCTCTCTCTCTCTCTCTCTCTCTCTGACCAACGTCTCCTTCACCCTCTCAGACCATTTCCACTCCGCCCTGCCTCTGCATATCTCTTTCTCTCGCCTGTCCCTGGCATTTCTTCACATCCCCTCTCTTATCCCTTCACTCTCTTCATCCCCCTCTCTAACGTCTCTCATGTGCCTTATCCTCCTCATTCTCTCTGTCCATCAGGTCCTCCGCTTATGTCACTGTTTGTTACCCTTACCGATAAACAGCCGCCGCGGTGGAGTAGCCGAGCGGTCTAAAGCGTCTTGCTGCGGAGCGCGCGGTTGCTCGCCGTGGAGGTTAGAGTCCTACCTGGAGCATGGGTGTTTGTGTTTGTCCTTAGGTTAGTTTACCTAGGTTTAAGTAGTTTGTAAGCTACGGACTGATGACCACGCAGTTTGGTCCGCTAGATTTACAAACATTTGAACATTTGATAAACTGGCCTGGAGAGCAGATCTGCAAGGCAGGCTGATACTATTTCCACGCAACACACTGGTTGTTATGGACAGCATATATAGCAAGGGCTAGAAAACATATTGTTACCTATTTCCGCTCTTATGGGAGCTACACTGTTATACACCCAATGGTGGTGATTCTCGTGTTGCAAAGCAGTATGTGTACCAAATTTGATTGTAATCCATCCAGTAGTATCGCAAGAGATATGGGACATACATACACACATACATATATGCACAAATACAACCATTTTTATAATGTATAAGGATTATGCCACATAGTTAAGAAGAAGTAACGTCAATTAATTCATGCACACCTTCCAAATCGTGCATGAGGTTGTAATCTACTATGTCTTTAGTGCCATCTCCAATCGTAACATATTTTACAAATCTGGAAAATTATATGATTGTGGACTGAATCTCGTAAGAATTGAGATGCGTGAAAACGAAACTTAGATGCATTGGTAGTAGGGTGGAAAGCGATGGATACAAAGGCAAAGAGGACTTGAAATAATATAATAGAGGAGTAAATACACACCCGGGGATCGCTGGGAACTAAGGATAGTTATTAAAGGTAAAAAAAAAAAAAAAAAAAAAAAAAAAAAAAAAAAAAAAAAAAAAAAAAAAAAAAAAAAAGGCCGCTCCGTGGAGCATTGTATTCCAATTGAGATTTCACGGCAAATAACGCCATGCGCAAATTTAATTAGTCTTTCACTGAATGTTTGGTTTAAGAGGGTACATTTCATTGGTTATCGGCAAGATACGTCCCGTAGCGCTCTTCATTAAGCGTCTTTCCTGCTTGTGTGTAAATCAGCAACCGAGTAGGTGTATGATATCAGTGCTGTATAGATTGTGCGAGTGTGGAGTTCGAATTTTCCAAGTATGGAAGGCTCTGCGCATACGAACGTAGTGGCGTCCGAAAAAATCGGAAGTTAAAATCTTCTGGTTATTTCTAATTATAAAAATAATTTTGGTGCTTTCTTATCTTTATTAATCCTTATTCTGTTGCTGGCTTTCTTTCTGTCACAAATGGTAAAGATTGCAACGGGACTTGGTATTTATCATACTAGGGTTCGACAAGGTAACGAAATAAATGAAGGAAAAAGGTATTTACGTGCTAGAGAGCAAAAACAATACTATGCATAAATACAAACGTAAAATATCACCGTTTCCAGCAAAAAGTATTTCAGCATTGAAAAAAATTGAATCCAGATTATCTGAAGGAAATAAATGTCGATGTATTTGATACTAAAATTTCTGGATGTTATATGGTGTACTGGCAAGTATGCATTGACTATAACAAATAATTATGTGAGAAAGAACCTTGAAAAATTACGACATGTATAGGAATTAGATGGTGATTTACCTTGAAAACTTGATATATCCTGGTATTAAGAAAATACCTCTGTAATCGCCAATGATGGGAGACAATATGGGATTTTTCTTTCTTTTACCAGATACGTAGAAAGCCGTTCAATAAAAGTGATGTCCTTTTGAGTTACTGATATCTTTCTAACTCGTATTGGTAAATTTTGTGTGATAGCCGAAGGTCTTATGTCAAGTGTCGTTAGACCTTGTAGCAAGCAAATGAAGCACAGCAAGTAACGGCCGTTTGTGGAGACTGTGTCGGAAATATCTGTTGTGGTATTGTATTATTCTGGGCCAAGTGATTTTTATACAGTCAGAATTAAATTTGCATATAAATGGAAGACGAGGAACTAATAAAACTCTGTGTTATGCGTACCTACGTGTGCTTCAGTAGCATGCAGTAAGCATTCGCGTTACCCACGACACTTCTATTCCATATATATATTGCAAAGCACTCTATTGGATTTTGCTCGTTTGCTCGGCATCATGTTATCAGTGAGATCCACTTCATGTAAAACACCGGCTGAATCAACGTAATTTTGTTCGCTTTTGTGTACTAGTCAGCACTCAGCCTAACGAACCAGAAGTATTCATCATTTTTATTGGTCTTTTTCTGTTGTTTAGATATATCTCTGACCTTCCCCACCCTCACTCATAGTGATACTCTCTCTCTCTCTCTCTCTCTCTCTCTCTCTCTCTCTCTCTCTCTCTCTCTCTCATCACACACACACACACACACACACACACACACACACACACATACAGAGAGAGAGAGAGAGAGAGAGAGAGAGAGAGAGAGAGAGAGAGAGAGAGAGAGAGATAGATGTGGTATGTTATGATTTTCAGGGCGAATGCTTTGATTTTTGGTGCGTGAAATTTATTCCACTCCGAATAATCCGTATAGCCTCAGAGATGTTATCTTTGATCATACACAAATACAGACCATCCACGGTGATGAATTACTCTTGGATTAATTTTCATTTTGTTAGTCTCACAAGATAGTGATCCTCGTGTGTGCGTGGTTGTGTGGTTATTTCGTTATACTTCCTAGGTAACAAAATTAACGCGGGGTTTAATAGAAGGCAGAAATGATGAAATGTAAAATGTTAAGCACACGAGATTGCCCATGTGTGTTTCTTTTCCGTAACGACTGGGAGAAATGAATTCATTAGAAAACGTTTAGAATATAACCGTCCGTTTACTTCAAGTTTATTAGAGTCATACGCTTAAGCTCGTATTGGGGAAGAAAATAGACAATGCTCCTTTCAGAAGATACGACCTGAAATTTGTGTTAAGAGATATAGAGATATCACTGAAAATTAAAATGTGGGTGGTTAGAGGGAATTTGAGCCGCTGTTCCGTGCAGTTTCGTTCCACTTTGCCAACTCACTCGATAACAACATTTCAGTTATCACTTTAGAGGGATTTAGGTCACAGCAAGGTACATGCCTTAGCTAGGTTAAGAATGAATTTGGAAAATCCGTAACTTGCTGAAGAAACTTCCTGGCAATCGTTTCAGGTTATTTACTAGTCCTTTTCTCGTCCATCCCCCGCCCACACACACGTAAAAATAAAAAATAACATACCATACGACGGGCAGGTGAAATTTGAATCTGGAAATATATATCTTCTAATATATAAAGCAGAGTGTCCGTATATTTGTACGTGTTGCATACAAATCTACAGTTTTGTTCCAATCTTTATGAAATGTTGCACACGAAAGCATCACTCCATGAGAACGGTCGCCGTAAGTGTAAGAATCACGCACGATACACAGTTCACGAGATATTACGCCATAAACAATAAGATGCGCAGAAAACTGCTGCATTTAGCGACAATTTTGCTCATTTTCTCCTAAACCACGGGAACGATTTCAACCAAATTTGGTACACACATTCCTTACCGTGAGGTACAGTTGCTGCAGGGTTAAGAATCATATACGACACATGATTCAGAACAGATGACGTCATAAATAATAGGATTTGCTAGAAACTGCCACATAATGCGGCGAGACTTTATAAATACGCTGTACGAGAATCAGAGTACTTCGCGACTTGCAACAAACTTTATACATAATTTCAAACTTTTATTAAACTTTCTTTCGCTGCCAACCATAGCAAAATGATGAAAGGAAAAAAGTTTCTCGCTTACTACTTTTCCGCTGTTTATTGAGTAAGACTACGGCTCTCGGTATGACGTTACAATTTATAATTTGAACACTACAAATTGTAGCGACAGGAAATTTTACAGACAGTATACACATATATAGTTGAATGTAGCTTCTAAATTGTGTCACATTCCGACACGTAGTTCATGAGATATGGGCATATAAACAGTAACGTTCCGCTGTTCATGGTCTAAGACTACGGCATTGGTCATGACGTTACAATTTATAATTTCTGCACTGCAAATTGTAGCCGTAGCAAATTTTACAGACAATATAGACACATATAGCTGAATGTACCATCAAAATTGTATCGCAGTATGACTCGTAGTTCATGAGATATGAGCACATAAACAGTAACGTTAATGGGAAACCGCCCCATCACGCCCCAAGTTTTAATCTATTACGTCTGTACTACTAATTGTATTCCCAAGTGGTTTTACAGACATACAGCCCTGATACAAAATGAATATGTACCTTAAAAATGCCAGGGATTAATAAATACCCGGGCAACGCCGGGTTTTCAGCTAGTGTATATATATTTCACCTTGGGTGAGGGGTTCGGAAGACTAGACGGTTATAGCTGAAATAAATAATTGGACCTAAAGGTTGGGAAGAAATAATTGACAGTAATGGTGTTAGTAAATGTATGTGCGTCATCCGATGGAAGAAAGAAATTCTTCCAGTTGAGTCGGTTCGAAATGAAGCAGTTACGGACGGATTGGTTGCTGCTTGTGAAATTTCGTCCCCCTCCCCAATCCTCCCCTCTTCCACCACTCTCGATCCCGCCCCCTTGTATATCGAAGATGTTATCGGACGCAGATTTAATTAAGGTAACTGCATTTCATTCAACTGCAGAGCAGAGATGATTCACAGTTAAACACGCGAACTTCAAAAGTAACGAGTTTATGCGTAGTGAATGCCGTGTATTCCTGTCATGATTTAAATTCAGTTTGATCGTCGACTGTAATAATTCAGAAGATCGTCAATTGTAGGACATTCTGATCAAGTCAGGCACGTAATAAAGCGGCTTTGTGTTCGACAGGCATGATATCTCAACCGTGGTAGTTCCGATTCGTACACGCACACTGCAGCTTTTAATAGAGGCAGCGCACGCCATTTTCCGTTATTCCCAAACGACTTTTAGAAAAGCTAAGTGACAATTCCTCTTCATTTAAACACGCTGAATTAAACCTACTGGGTTTAGTTTAAAATAACGTATAACAAAGTTACTTGTCTTACTACTCGCACAAAATAATTAACTAGACGACACCTGCGAAAACTTCCTACTGTTAGTGGTCAGTGATGTACATTGGAAATAAGTAAGATCTTGTTCCGCTTAGTAGTCTTAGACAAAAACGAACTGTGTACCTTAGTTAGAGCCGAAGATCTGGTTGCTGTAATGACAAAATTTTTTCGACAAAATGAAAGTCAAGTTGAATGTGCACTCTTAACAACTCCGAATCATCTGGCATTCCCCGGGGAAGCGTTATAGGTCCCCTACACTTCTTTGTGTTTATAAACGATTTAGAAGACAATCTGAATAGCTCTCTTAGACTGTTCGCGGAAGATGCTGCCGTCTATCGTTTAGTGTAGTCAACAGAGGATCAAAAGCAACTGCAAAGCGATTTAGACGAAATTTCTACATGGTGCAAAAATTGACAGTTAACACTAAATAATGAAAAGTGTGAAGTAATACACATGACCACTATAAGAAATCCGCTGAACTTCAGCTACACGATAAATCAGTCAATCCTTAAGGTCGTAAATTCTGCCAAATACCTAAGCGTTAAAATTACGAACAACTTAGACTGGAGATAACACATAGAAAATATTGTGGGGAAGGCGAACCAAAGGTTACGTTTCATTGGCAGAACGCTTCGAAGCTGCAACAGCTCCACCAAAGAGACCGCCTACATCACACTTGTGTGTCCTCTCCTGGAGTACTGTTGCCCCTTTTGGGACCATCACCAGGTGGGACTGACGGAAGACATTGAGAAGGTTTTATCACGTTACAAGGGGGAAAGAGTCACGGAAATTTTCCATAAAATTTCATTATTTGAGGTGAAAATCATTAAAAGAACAACGTTATTCGTTGCGGCGAGATCTATTTGCGAAATTTCAATCACGGGTGTTTCAACAGAAGACCTGCTTTGTCTAAAATTCTTACGCACAAGCATAGCTGTGTGGTTACTGTAGGAAGAAAATAAGGTACGCATGCAAGTTGCATCAGCTCAGTTGCTTCTTGAGGAAGGAAAAAGTTTAACCTCCTAGTTTTAAAGAAAAAGAAGTAATTCTTGAGGGAAGTGGGGGAGAGGGGGGACCAAATCTATAGTGGAAAGTATATACTAAACAATACATAATGAAAGTTAGAGACAATTAGTGTTTGACACATACGCTATCGGACTGAAACATGTAATTTATAACTGCTGCTGCATATACAATAATTTAAATGTTGCTTGTGGGCATATTTACAATGATTTATATGCCGTTTGCTCTTTTCAGACATGCCCGAAAAGAACAGACAATATATCGTTAATATAATATTACATGAAAAAGAAGAAGAAAAACAACTATTTCTTACATCAAAATCGAAGATTTTGGAAGACCTGTAGGTGTGGAACACACACACACACACACACACACACACACACACACACACACACAGAAATGTAAATGAAGGAATAAAAATTTTACCAAAAAGTAAAAATGTAGAATATTTTTCTCGTAACTTTCTTTCTTAATGGGTAACGGCAGATTGCAGTGCCGCAAATACGCTGTAGACGATGCGTATCAAGGAGAAGAACGTGCGCCATTTGGATATCGCTGTCAGTTACGTACGCTTTGTCGTGCTTGTTTGAAATGTCGGCGTTGATTGAAACTCCCGCCGCATGTGAAATCAGGTCGGTGATGCGGTTTCTGAATGCGAGGAAAGTAAAACCAAGTGAAACTTATCGGCAAATTTGCGATGTTTACGGACCAAATGTGATGAGTGATTCGATGGTGAGAAGATGGGTCCGACAGTTCAAAGGCGGGTGTAGTGATGTGCACGATGAAGAACGAAGTGGCGTCCACCTTTGGTTACAGAAGAACTGGTTCACACGATTGATGACAAGTTTCAGGAAAACCGTAGGTTTACAATTAGTGCTCTCGCTATGGTCTGAGACTGTTTCCAACTGGTTGAAGACATAGGCGGCAGATTTCTACGAAGAAGGTATACAAAACCTGGTGCCACGCTATGACAAATGCCTGCAAAATTTCGGCAGTTATGTGGAAAAGTAGTTTAAGAGTTGTAGAATTTTGTGCAATAAAAATTTCTTCTGTATCCGTGTACAATTTCATTTTATTACCAAACCGAACTTACTTTCTGGACGCGACTCGTTTATACAAGGAATGAAATGTGTGGACGAAATTGACCGGTTACAGGAAGTGCGCGAAAGAACTGGATGATTAATTATATAAATATATGAATGTTGGCGTTGTGCTCTGTTACAAAGTGGTAGAACGTGCAGTGCAGTCGAGGTCCACAGCAGAAGCTACACGCGGCCGTCGCCTGTGCTGGTGGGGAGGCCCTGATCCGTTAAGATCCCTATCGATGTCAGTAAAATACAACCAGGGAATTCACGGGCCGCGACCGCGCACTGTTTTTTAGAGTGTTCCGCTGCCGGGATTGCGTTTAAACATTTCATTAGCCCTGCGATGCAGTTACCCGCTATCCGTTTTCCACTGCGCAAGTTAAATTACATTGCACGATTCACCGCGCAACAACTGCCTCCACCACACCCCTCCCCCCCTCTCTCTCTCCCTCCCTCTCTCTCTCTCTCTCTCTCTCTCCCCCTCTCTCTCTCTCTCTCTCTCTCTGTTCACACACACACACACACACACACACACACACACACACACACACACACAAGCACCAGCGACTGGCTGCTCTACGTAAAATTCACCATAACTGATTTTTAACCAAAATCTTCTCGTTTCATTTCTCACTTAACTGGACTCTGGAATGCCAAACAAAAACCAAGAATGATGATATATGTCTGATCCTGTTTGTTTCCTGGTGCGTAATGTGTGTGCCAAACTTTCACATGCAGGGTGGTCGAAAATTCCCGTAACAAACTTCTACGACTTGTACAAGGTAGTGCGTACATAACATTTTGAATTGGAACCTATGTGCGAAAACGTTTCAGTTCAGATGTGTAATTCGTCAATGTACGAGTTCTGGCCGCTGCACAAGACATTGAAGAGACACCAGGTGGGATGGAGTGTACCAGAACATGCTTCGGAGGTACAATGTGTGCAACGGCGTTGGTGGTCGCCACATCGAGCCGCTGTTTTGATGCATCAGTACGTTGCGGCTGGTGCCGTAGATGCTGGGTTCTTGTTGTTGTCGACTAATGTAAGCCATAAGGTGTAAATTATAATGAAAATGCGTGAGTAATAACAGAACGATTCGGTATTCTTTTCAAATTCATTGCAACAATTGCACTGCGTCACGCTTAATTACATTTCTCAAGTAGAAGTGGATGAGATAATCATCTGAATTGGAACTGTCTTAGAACGGAAACGATACCTTTCCGGACATAGATTCCTACTGAAAATGTTATGAACCCACAAGTCGTAGAAGACAGTTACAGGAATTTCCTACCATCCTGTATATGCTAATAGCAGATCGGCTCATCTTAGGGATGTTTTGCCAAATTAGAAATTTGCCCCCTCCTCTCTTCCTTACTACATGAGCTAGTTTATGTACTGCAACGTAACGGGGAAACAGTGTACTTGATGACTTTTGTGTGAATTTCTACAATAATGTAATTTTGTAAATAAATAAATAAATAAATAAATAAATAAACACCTCGCAACCTAGTACAGTTTTTCTTACTATACATGCCACCCCTCTACCCTACTCCTGGGGGCTCACTGTTCTTTCGTTAGTACGTAAGTGGCGAGGAGGGGTCCAGAGCTAATCAGTCTTTCTTCCTTCTTTCCTCCGTGGACTGCATTTCCTTTCCCTTCCCCTACTATTCCATCCTCACCCCTTCCCCTCCCCACCGGAGAACTGATGACTTTAGCAGTTTGGTGCCCCTGTCCTAAACAAATAACCAACATCGTTATCCCCATGAAACTGACACCCACTGAAGTTTATTTGATGTAGTGTAATATGGTGTCTTACAGATCAATGCTACTTTAACATATTTTCTGTATTACACTATATTTCAAGAGTTCTTGAATTATCTTTACAAATGTGCTGCGGTATTGACGTCGGTAGCTAATAGTTCACGAGAGGAAAAACATTCTAGTGGGCTACTATCGAGTTACTTAGAGTAAAAATCATGAATAATAGAAATTAAAGGTTACTGTAAGTGAATTCACTGAAACGGGTCAGTGTCTGTGCACAATTGTATTTCATGTTGGTGGCAACATCCACCGACGTCGTTGAGTGACAATGTAAAATTTCTATAATACGGATCCCTTAATTTTCTGTTCAATGCGATGTTTAACTCTCATGGAACAGTGATGTATTTAATGCATTCGGGCTTCGTACTGAAAATAAGCAAAAATTTGCATATTCTATTATGAAAAATGTTAGGAGGGTGCTTTTGATGGCTCAGGAATGCATCACATCGCCGATCGTGCAACTTCCCACATTAAATAATGCTGGAACAATACATAGTACATCTGTAGTCATTAGGGTAATATACCAGAATACTGGAATAAAACTCATTGAAAGATGAAGGCTCCAGTTATTATAATTCAAATTGTTAAAATACTACAAAATGGTTGCATATAATATGAACGTCACAGCAAGAGTAAAAGAAGCTAACGGCCCAATGGTCGTTCGTCTCAAAATATAACAGAAACAAAAATATTTCAACAATACTAAAACGCTTGGTAGGAAGGAAGAAAACTTTTAAGTTTAATGTCCCGTCGACAGTGTGGTTATTAGAGACGGAGCTGAAGCTCGGATTTTTTAGAAAGGAATGAAAAGAAAATCGGTCTTACCCTTTCAAAGGAAACATTCCAGCATTTGGCTGGAGTGATTTAGAGAAATCACAGGAAAACTAAGTGTAGATGGCCGGAGAGGATTGGAACCTTCGTCCTTCCGAAAGCGAGTCCAATATGTTACCACTGAGCCACCTAGCTCGGTTTCACAACGATTGCTCACACTTTCTATTACAGTAGCCATTCGCCAATTCTGTATGAATTCTTACACTTCAGGTATAGTATCCACTAAGGAACTCTACAGAATGATGTACCATATGCTTCTTGCAGGGTTATTGGATCGGTAATAACTGTCTATGCATGTGATCTAAATCGCCGTGTGCTGAGCCCCTGAAAGTCTGCAACCCAGCGTTACACCCCGCTAACTGCCACGCGCTCACAAACTTGATGTTACATCGCATACATTTCGTTTTCCTTGAGGTCACTATCATGCTAGATTTCAATGTTCTATTTATGAATCCACACTGCAGCAGCAACTAAATTATCCAGCAATATCGTTTTGGTAGGTCTACTCATAACTGGAGATGCAATATTATATCTCTTATTTCAAGGGTAAACAAACGTTCAAATGTTTGTTAAGCTTAAGGGACTTAACTGCGGGGTCATCAGTCCCTAAACTAACAGACTACTTATGAACTACCTTATACTAAAGACGACACAAACGTGCCCGAGGGGGGTTCGAACCTCAAACGGAGAACGGCCTCGCACATGAGAACATAGCGCCTCGCCAGCCGCAGTGACCGAGCGGTCTGCGGCGCGCCAGTCACGTTCTATACGGCCACTACGGTCGGGGGTTCGATTCCCCCGCGGGCATGGATATTTGTGCCGTCTTTAGTATTAGCTAGTTCATAAGTAGTTTGTAAGTTTAGGGACTGATGACCTCGCAGTTAGGTCCCATAAGCTCTACAAACATTTTAAACATAGCGCCTCAATGCGCTTGGCCACTCCTCAAGCAAGTGCACATCCACACTAAGGAGTACAGTCTATCATTACAGCACAGTAGTGGTATGATAAATCTGTTTGAAAACACAGAGTTCAGAATCGTGGTTTGTTAAACATACAATCAAATTTTGAACGATGAACCCTACCGGCCGCCCAGAAAAATTATGCGAACTGACTTAATATGGGATGTAATTAGCACTCAGCTAATGGTACCATTTTTATGTGAAGCATACGGATTTTATTTTACGTGTGGAAGGCCTATTTCTGAGGGAGATTTTGATGGAAATCATTAATACACTTTAAACTTGCAATAATCGCTTCATGCTTTCCCCAGAGGTAGGTAATGGATGAAGTAAATTTTTCTTGTCTAATAATTATTATTATGCGATGTCAAGATATTATTGTTGGAGATAGAGCTAATTTTAGGACGTGCAGACGAAGTTGGACTTGATAGTATCTTGTCAAATATAGCTTTGTTGTTTGCACATTAAGTGCCGTAACCTTTAAATAATTGCAGTTAAGGCGGCGTTTATTTAACTTTTCATGAGGACCTAGAAAATCCGAGACCATTTCTTCTCTTTTACATCTGTGACTATGGACAGTGCATATTCCTCTTTTATTGTACCTTTTCCATCCTCCTAAATCTTGAATTGGTGGACGACTTCACAATTTTGTTGCTCATCGAGTATCTTCACTTAAATTTCACTTCAACCATAAAGATGTTGACACAGTGGATATGAAAAGAAAGGCAATAAAATCTGATGAAAGAATGTGCACTGTTTAAATTTAATGTTGCATTTTTGACAACATCTAGTTATAATGATAATGCTACATCACGTAATTCTAAACTCAGTCTATTACATAGATGTTGCTTCTTATGTTGTGAATAGGGTGAAATGTTGCTTTAAATCATCACACTGTACTTTGTACTTTTCGTTATTTCTGGAGCAAGAAATACATATGAAATCTTCGATGTTAGTGTTAGGAGTTCAACACATAATATTACATCAGATACTGAATTATGACAATGGAAATTTTTACAAAAAATGCTTACTTAAAGTCATGTGTGCATAAACTTACTGTGGATATACATGCTCCGTAAGCTTTCTCAGTATATGCTTGCTATTTTGGCAAAGTTGGCTCCCCATTGCTGCCGTATATGACATCCGGTTACACGTTGCATCAATCTTCGTTCTGATTACCATCTCCGACTTCAGCATTCGTCCATAGCAATACATTTCAGAAGATTTTATTTTTGTCTGTATTTTTTTCTACATTGTACCATAGTACCAGTTTATACTCGAGATGAATTCCACCAGAAAAGATTTAGAAACACTTGATATTCGATGTCAACAAATTTCTCTTCTTCAGGCATTCTTTTCTTTCTTTTTCCACTCTGTTTTATATTTTCTCAACTTCCGGCATCGTAAGTTATTTTACAGTCCAAATAATAAAACTCACCTTCTATCTTTATTATCTTCCTGATTTTACCGAAGTCTATTACCTTTGTTTTATTATTTTTAATGTTCATCTTATAACCTCCTTTGAAGACACTGTGCACTTCGTTAAATTGCTGTTACAGGCCCTATGCTGTCTCCGATAAAATTGCAATATCATCGTCAAACCACAAGGTTTTTCTTTTTCTTTCTTTTAACTGTAATTCATTTATACATACAACCTCTGACAATGAAGATTGATGTATAGTCCTCTAATATTAACGTAGATGAACTATCATCTACAGTCACCTTTTCGTCCTTCGAAATATTCACTTCTCATAACTATGCACCTCTTAGCTCTGCGATACATTTCATTGAAACTTTGCACAAGTCTTCCGTTGGAATGTGTTTAAAACCCTCATCACGTTCCGTAGGATGTCAGGAATATCGCCACATCTCTTTGCTTTCAAATCGTGTTTGGGTCGAGGAAATAGGAAGAGGTCTGGTGGATATAGATGCGGCGAGGGTGGTGGACGTTAGAAAGTTGCACCAACCGCTTTTTTTGCCAGGAACTGTTTGACGATCTGGCTCTGTGTGGGCGAGCCTTGTCGTGGGACTTTAACATCCGCCACACTCGCGGATCTCAACCCACCAGTCTTTTTCTTATTCCCTCGACTAAATTCCCTCGACTCGACAAGCGATCCTTCGCTTTGAGAATGAAGAAATTTCACGATATTCCTGGCATCCAGCGAAACGTGACGAGGCTTTTGAAAACCATCTCAAATGAAGACTTCGAGCAAAGTTTCTAGTAAATTTTCGCATAGCTCAGCGGTGAAAATATAGGAGGTGACTATTACGAAAGACAATAAGGTAAGTGTAGTTCATATACAGGACTATTCATCGAAGTTTATTGTCACGGGTTGTATATTTTATAAACAAAGCAATCGAGAGGAGACTCCTAGCAGAGTTTCATACTGCAGTAATCTGTGTACGAGTGTAAATCTGTAAATACTCACTAAATACTGCAGAATAACAATATTGATCGTTTATTTACAAAATCCATATTTGATTGTAGCTATAGCATTGTAATTACAACTCGCAACAGGCTGCAATATTATACGGGAGCTAATAATGCGTCGGATATCGGGTATAGGCCTACACACAAAGGGCTGTTGTAATAATGTGTGGACACAGGGTTTGTATGCACAAGGTAATAATTTACACGCATTCTTCTGTAAGAGACATTCAAATAGCGGAAAATCAGATAAAGGGAAATGCACAGCAATAGGTGTTAACTGCAGAACTGAGAAGGAAATTATTTATTGGGCAAATTGTGACAGGATGTAGCAGAAACGGTACTGGACATCATTGTTAAATCCTGGAAATAGTCTCCATATGTCAGATATGTTAATGGATGAGTAATTAATGTGGCACACTTGACCATATTTGATGTATTTTAGACCTATGTAGCAAGCACGTCTGTTTGCTCTTTAACTCAGCTAAAATACGGAATAAATCACAAATTAAATCGAAAAAGTGTTCAACAAAATGCTTTATTTTCGGTCACGGATCCTTCCTCCGTTTCATACATCCACGACAAGCATGTATTATTTAAGATGATGTCAATTAATTCCTGCCAGAAGCCTTGTTAAAACAACTGCAAATAAAACAGGCAGTCAAAGTTAAGGTGGTGGTGGTAGTAGTAGTAGTAGTAGTAGTAGTAGTAGTACAAGATGATTTTTAAAAGTTTATAAACTTCGAGGACTTATAGAAGAGACGTTAACTGTTATGGGCAATCGAAAATATGTGTTTCCCAGCATCGAAGACAAAGTGCTTACTGCGTTAAATGTTCAAATGTTTGTGAAGCTTAAGTGATTTAACTGCGGGGTCATCAGTCCCTAAACTTACAAACTACTTATGAACTACCTTATACTAAAGACGACACAGGCATCCATGCCCGAGGGGGGATTCCTAGTCAGAATGTTATGTTGTCACTCCCGTCCTCATAGATTGGAAACATGATTAAAAAAATTATTTATATTAATTTTTAATCTCTGCGTAGGGACCATCTAAGGAGTATGTTGAAATTTCTGTTTGTCATTCTTTGTTCTTTTCATCTATTAACTTTGCTTATTACTTTTAGCTTCAGAACATTTTGAATCAGGTGTTTTTAGCCACCCTGCTTGGGATTCTTTCGGTTTTCAAAAACTTTTCCCCAAAAAATTCTGTGTTGTATATATTTTTTGTTTGTATAAATCTTTTGTACTACGTTGACCTAGGTTGTTATGGATTTTTCACATCAAACATAATTAATACTCTTAATGGCCAATCTAATGTCGTGCGTTCGAAATAAATGTTCCAAAAAAAAATTTCCTTTTGCTCATTGTATTTCAAATATTTTTCTGTATTTTGGTGTATTTCAGCATTATTTTGTAATTTACAACCTTCTGCTGTGTTTTATGATCCTAATGTTTTGCTTGTGATTCACCTTTTTGTAACAAAGCTTTGGTATGTGTAACTGTAATTGTTAATGTGATGGCCTTCGAAAATGAGGAAAGTCGCAACGCGTAAGGCATAAATAAAGTTTTCTCAACAGGTTTATATTATTTTCGAGCGAAATGCGTATCTTTCTTTTTGGCCCACTTTAGGCTACGGTAGTGACACTAACAGTTCGAAATTTAAATTAACATAGCAGCTTAAACGTTAATCTGAGGCGAAAATGGAATAAACGTTTTTGTAGAGGAGAAAATTCTCTGCAAAGTCTTCTTTTTTTCATATCTCCCACCGTTTTAGAGATACTTGCAGAATTAAAGGTGATTTGACACTTTATTTCACATAAACCAGTACAGGCAAAGAGAGTACACTTGAAAAAGAGGAGAAACTACCATGGCAAGACAGGTGACAATATATTAACGGGAAAAAATAATTAAAATATGGTAAAGAATTACAATAATAGATTAAAGAGGTAAAAGTTGAAAGAAAAGTATACTTGTGAAATTTAAACTCTGAAATATCAAATAATTTTGGATGTGTGTTAAATTACGGTCGGAGATATCTTACGTGTTGAGTGCACAGGTATGACGACAATAGTAAAGTCGTAATCGTATCGTCCATCAGCGTTTTAAATGATTTACTATCTGATTTATTCAAAAGGAATTCATTATGGTCGGCTCAGAATTTCACGCGTGTTCCTTTAACTTTTTTTTGCGGATTTAGACATTTTATGGTATCCAAATCTGTACATTGTTCCGACAGTGTTACATATAATTTTCGAAATTATAAAAACTCCCTCCGTACGCAGAAACGGCAATCTGTATAATGTGAGTACATTGTCAAGAAATGCGAAAACTATGCGATTTCGTAATTAAGGTACCAATAGAGGATAAATGCCATTTAGTTGCAATGTTTTCGTTGCGGTTGATCTACGCTGGCAGTTAACATCTGTAGTTAATAATGGGAAACCCGACAGCTAACTAGTGTGTAGTACTTTTATTTTACGCGTTCTGAATTTACATATACTGCGCAAACATTATGCTTTAATTAATGTAATTGTTTTTGAGAGAATTCATTATAAATTAGTTTCAGTGCCAATTTATTTCGCGTCTGGCGTAGTTTAATAAGAGAAATGAACTGGTGTAAAAAATTGTTCCAGAAATATTGGGAAAATAGAATGACGTCCCAATTACATTTTCAAGGTTTTAAATGTGTCTAATGATAACTGGCAAAGTATTTTCCGTACTTATAGAATATTCCGTTGGTACTTGGAGGAACACAGACATATTAAATACTTTAATACTTTATGCTTCTGTAACACAATATTTGTTTTATTGGTTATGAACCGGCTTTCGGCTTCTTAGGCCATCATCGGATAACTTAGTACTGAACAGATAGTTCACTCAAAGGTGTGAGTTCTTAGTTGTACAAATATGGTATTCCAAAGATATCTTTGGGTTATTTACTAACAGTTGAATCTCTGTCCGTATCTAGAAAAATAGATGTGTATGTGCGTATATAGTATTTGTATGTATGTTCCGTATAGACTGCAAGAGGGCTGGAATAATTTTGATTAAATGTTACGAAATCTTGAGATTAGGCCAGCGGGTACACTGTCAAATTTATTAGCAATCACCTCAAGACATTTATTAACGTATACGTAAAAGATTACGTCTGGAACTAGTAACGACAGTCGCTCCCTTAGCGAAGAAAGAGCCAGCCGTTCGCATGACGCCACTCTTCTGTAACTGCAGTGCTGCCGTTTGGAGCGCTACCGTCTCATCCATCTGCGTCTACATAAATACTCTGCAACTTACACTGGAGTGCATGGCAGAGGGTTCATAGAACCGCTTTTATGATAGTTCTCCACCGTACACCGCTACTACGAACGGCTGAAAGCAAGGGGAAAATACAGTCGTTACTTTTCCTGAGGAGATACAGCTGTAATTTAGGAATACATGATGATGGCATCATCTCGGATAAAATATTCCGGAGGTAAAATAGTCCCCCATTCGGATCTCCGGGCGGGGACTACTCAGGAGGATGTGATCATCAGGAAAGACAACACTGCAATTCTACGGATCGGAGCGTGGAATGTGAGATCCCTTAATCGGGCAGGGAAGTTAGACAATTAAAAAGGGAAATGGATAGGCCGAAGTTAGATATAGTGGGGATTAGTGATGTTCGGTGGAAAGAGGAACAGGATTTCTGGTCAGGTGAGTACAGCATTTATTGTATTGGTGTGGTGTCTGTTCTTTCGTTCCTTCCTTTAACAATCATTTGCGAGTACAGCATTGTTGTTGTTGTTGTTGTTGTTGTTCCACTCCGCTCAAGAACACTATAGACATAACCTTGTATGTTGTTGTTGTGGTCTTCAGTCCGGAGACTGGTTTGATGCAGCTCTCCACCCTACTCTATCCTGAGCAAGCCCCTTCATCTCCTCATAAGAACGGCAACCTACATACATTTCAAGTTGCTTACTATATTCATCTCTTCGTCTCCCTCTGCGAAGAATAGTTCCCTATTCGGATCTCCGAGCGGGGACTACTCAAGAGGATGTGATCATTAGGAAAGACAACACTGTAGTTTTAAGGTTCGGAGCGTGAAATGTCAGATCCTTTGATCGGGTAGGGAAGTTAGAAAATTTGAAAAGGGAAATGGATAGATTAAAGGCAGATATAGTGGCGATTAATGAAGTCCGGTGGAAAGAGGAACCTCATAAAATTTGTCATGTAAGACACTGTCTTCACAGTTCAAATGTTTGTATAGCTTATGGGACTTAACTACGGGGTCATCAGTCCCTAAACTTACAAATTACTTATTAACTAGCTTATCCTAAAGACGGCACAAATATCCATGCCCGAGGGGGGATTCGAGCCCCCGACCGTAGTGGCCGTGCAGACCGCGACTGGAGCGCCTCAGTCCCCTCGGCCACCGCGGCCAGCACCCAAATGGGAAACCCTCTCTTTGTTTGTGGTATGTTCTTTAATCTTTGAACCTCCGCTTTACGCTCTTCATCTTGCAAGTGCCCATTGCCTTTCGCATGGAGGGTATTGTAATACCGTTGTAAATCAAATTTTTTCGTTAAGAATTTTGAAGCACGCTAAGCATTTTCACACACTCGCATATAAGAAACGTACGCTTCTTGCTCAGATGTGTCGTACATTGACGTTGATGTGTCTGCTTTTCGCTATGAAGCCCTCGCACTAAATTTCTTCGACGTGAAAAGAGGTGCTCTGTACATCATGTACTGCGTGGTGGGCACACGATATCGCATCTAAAGCTTAGCTGGAACGACGACGTTTTCAGTGGTGTGAAGACAGCTCCCCTGCGCTGCAGTACGTCGACGCCTGTGCGTTCAGCCCCATTCAGCCGCAAGCGCTCACGGCCCAGGCAGCGAGCGAGCGCGAGCGCTCGTGCTCGTGCTCATCTAAAAATGTTCAAATGTTTGAAAATCTAAATATTCAAATGTTTGTAGAGCTTATGAGACTTAACTACGGGGTCATCAGTCCCTAAACTTACAAACTACCTATGAACTACTTACGAACTAGGACGGCACAAATATCCATGCCCGAGAGGGGATTCGAACCCCCGACCGTAGTGGCCGTGCAGACTGTGACTGAAGCGCCTCAGTCCCCTCGGCCACCCCTCGGCCGGCTTGAAAATCTATGAGACCAAACTGCGTGGTCATCAGGCGGTAGCTTACAAACTAATTAAACCTAGGTAAACTAATCTAAGGACAACACACATACACCCATGCCCCAGTGAGGACTCGAACCTCCACGGCGAGCAAACGCGCGCTCCGCAGCGAGACGCTTTAGACCGCTCGGCTACTCCGCCGCGGCTCGTGCTCGTCGCCGGCCGCGGTGGCCGAGGGGACTGAGGCGCTCCAGTCACGGTCTACACGGCCGCTACGGTCGGGGGTTCGAATCCCCCCTCGGGCATGCATATTTGTGCCGTCCTTAGTTGTAGCTAGTTCATAAGTAGTTTGTAAGTTTAGCGACTGATGACCCCATAGTCAAGTCCCATAAGCTCTACAAACATTTGAACATTTTTTTTATCGTGCTCGTCTAGCCGCCTCCTGGGCAGGCCTGATGTAGGACACTGTGTTCACAGGAGCCGTGTATCTGCATTTGGTTCTAGGACCTACTGCCTGATATTTGTTGCAGGCGATGAATGGTCCTCGACTGGCAAGTAGGGAATGTCACCTCACTGCAGGACTCACCGTAGTGATTCATTCGTAAAGCGCGTTCCGCACGTAACGCCCCTATAGTTGGCGGGGATTAAAAAAGGAAGTGGCTCATTTATCTGGCCGTGTTCATTTCGGGAGAGCAAACAGCGGCCGGACAGTGGTACTGAGACGCGGCGCGGCACTGTCAATAGGCGGCTGGCCGGCTATTGACAGTGGACCATCGACCGGCGCCGATGCTTCTGGCCGTGGTGTGGGCGCCGCAACGCACCCCTCTCAGTGACGGACGCGGCCGCACCGCTGCGGTTTCACGCCGCACCGCGTCCACAGCCGGCCGAAAAACCGCCGCCAGCGCCGCACTTTGCCAGCGCTCTGCTGCGGCTCGCCTCACGGGACTTCCCCGCCATTTCACTGCCGGCACACTAAACTGAATCGTGTCCGAGTAAAGCAGCCCGCAACCCACCGCAGACTCAGCCGCTCCATTAAACAGAAACATTTTTCGTATGCGGATTATCACATTCGGGGGTTACCTTTATCATCTTACCGAGGGGACCCCGCCCTGCCCCGCGGGAATGCCTGTGCGGGCTAAGGCAACAGCACCTACAGCAGAGCTTTCCAAACTCGGTGTCGCGACACCCTGAGGTATCGCGTAGTAGTATTAAGGGCGTCGCGAGACTAACAAATTTAGACTCTAAACAAGATGTTCAAATGTTTGTAAATCTATCGGACCAAACTGCGTGGTCATCAGTCCGTAGCTTACAAACTACTTAAACCTAGGTAAACTAACCTAAGGACAACACACACAACCAAGCCCCAGGGAGGACTCGAACCTCCACGGCGAGAACTGCGCGCTCCGCAGCGATACGCTTTAGACCGCTCGGCTACTCCACCGCGGCTACCTGCAAGGGCAATTACGCAGAATGGACAGTGTCTTGAAAGGAAGGTATGAGATGAACACAAACAAGAGTAAAACAACGGTAATGAAATGTAGTGTCAGAAAATATGGCGATGCTGAAGGAATTAGATTAGTTGATGAGATAATTAAAGTAGCAGATCAGTTTTGATATTTAGGTAGCAAGATAACTTCTGATGGTGAAATAAAGAAGATCTATAATGTAGAATGGCAACGGGAAGAAAAACGTTACTGAAGAAGCGAAATTTGTTGACATCCAACAATATTAGTTTAAATGTTTGGAAGTCCTTTCTCAAAGAATCTGTCCGGAGTGCAGCATTGTATGGGAGTTAAACGTCGACGGTAAGAAGTTCAGACAAAAGTTGACAGAAGATTTCGAAATATGGTACTACAGACGATTGATGAAGATTATATGGGTAGATCACGTAACTAATGAGGAGGTACTCAACAGAATTTAGGAGGAAAGTAGTTCCTGGCATATTCTAAGAGAAGGGATAGATTGGTTGGACACATTCTGAGATATCAAGGAATTGTCAACTTAACATTAGAAGGAAGTGTGTGGAGTAAAAATCGTAGAGGGAGACCGAGGGACGAATATAGTAAGCAGATTCAAAAGGCTGTACTTTGCCGTATGTATTCTCAGATGAAGAGGCTTGCACAGGACAGGGTAGCGTGGAGAGCTGCATCAAACCAGCCTGCGCCTGAAGACTACAAGAACAACAACATTATCAGTGAATTTAAAAATTTATGTCATGGTACCCACCTAGTTCCCTTAATATACCATTAAGCTTCAGACGGTGAAAACTAGCTTTTGCCTCAAATGAAGCGAAAATCACACCATCTTCTCATTGTGTGTTTGATAATGACAGCACTTAATGAACTCCAACACTCTTTAAACACAATTTCAAACCATTTCTAAATTTTTTGCTCGATTACGCCTTTGAAGTAAAAAAAAATTTAGTACATTATCTCATTTGTAATTTATCAGACACCTGTAGCAGTCGCATTCGTGGGAATTCGATTCCTTATGGTATCTAGCGTTAAAGAAGTAATAGTAAATGTAAGACAATTATTTTGTTTCTACGACTTTCTACCCTAAGTTTCCAAAGAATATATCTAACCTACTAAGTTCACGATATGATTTTAATTCTTCCTGCAGATGTTCACATTTTGTAAATAAATCTTGCTGTGAGTCTGGAGATGTGAACATGAAATATTTTTAATTGTTTTCCGGGATTTGAACCTCTGTCGATCATAGATATAACATCGCAAAGTATGCACGTTGACAATGGCAAGGTTCGCAGTTATTCAAAAATGTTCAAATGTTTGTACAGCTTATGGAACTTAACTACGGGGTCATCAGTCCCTAAACTTACAAATTACTTATGAACTACTTACGAAGTAGGACGGCACAAATATCCATGCCCGAAGGAGGATTCGAATCCCCGACCGTAGTGGCCGTGCAGACCGTGACTGAAGAGCCTCAGTCCCCTCGGCCACCGTGGCCGGCTCGCAGTTATTTCCATGTATTTTAACTATTAAGTGTACAGTATAAAAATCAAAGGTCACAGTATCTTCTGTTTTCGTTTCTCCTGTTATTGATTTTATTTATAACAACAGGTTGCTTGAGTTATTTGATACGTATTATTCATTGTAGTTGCCTCTGGCAATACAACGAAGGAAGCGAAATATATTAATTTTTTTTAATATAATGAAATGTCTTCCTTACAGGAGATGAAAGGGATTTTTGCAGTACAGGAATTAAAATTAAATGATGCTCGTTACCATGATAATAACATTGTCAGAATTTTTCTCATTAATGCTTCTTTACCGCTAATTAGTAGCCGTGTTACATTCTCGAAGAAGAAAAGAGTTTAAAAAAGGTAATACAGTCTTTGTACTTTCGTTTGATACTTGCCACAGGACTGTAAAATCTGTGCTTTCCTAATGTTTCGTTTATTACTGATGTTATGCTTGTCGTTTCGGCAGGAGATGAGTTTTGTTTTACCGGTAAGCAGTGACAGTACATGAGGATTTTAAAATTTTACTCCACACAGCCGCGATGGAATGGCCGAGAGTTCTAATGCGCCTTGCTGCGGAGCGCGCGGATATTCGCCGTCGGGGGTTCGAGTCTTCCTTCGGTCATGGGTGTTTGTGTTGTCCTTAGCATAAGTTACTTTAAGTAGTTCGTAAGGCGAGGGCTGTTGACGAATTTAGTTAGGCCCTTAATTTTACAAATTTTGTGTCCCAGCCTCGTCGCCGCTTTTGTGTCTCGTTTCCGTCGTAGGTGTCGGTGGCCGAGTGGAATGAGACCGACACAGGAATAAAGATAGCACGCTGGTGCAGGTACGGAGGGGAGCAGCCAGAAACTAGAAACACTAGAGTAAATTAGAACGAGATATATATTGAA
The DNA here is from genome assembly GCA_026315105.1 of Locusta migratoria. NCBI lineage: Eukaryota > Metazoa > Arthropoda > Insecta > Orthoptera > Acrididae > Locusta > Locusta migratoria. The sequence continues at coordinate 421,309,307 of CM048748.1, forward strand.
CAGAATTTATACAATAATTAACTTTTACATAGATCAGTACTGCAGAAGGCTGATACATAGTTGAGCTAGAGTCCTGCCTAGTGCCTAACTGATAGCAAAGTCTTCACTGGTGCCTATCAGATTCCGAAGTGTTCGCTGGTTGCTATCTCAGTTCCAAGTGAACGATGTCGTTCAGTGGTGGCCACGAGCGGAGTTCCAGCAGAGGGCGCTCGTGGCTGTCGTCGTAAGAACGCCGCGCCGTGCGTGCATGGCGGCGCGCGGCGAAAGTAGGTGGCGCGCACTTTGGACTTGTGCGACACCACAACAAACATTTGAAATTTTTTTCACTCCACACCATCTCGGAACAACATCCTGAAGATGGCCCAACATTGCTTGAAGATGGCTCAACATTGCTTCGAAACTATTTGATTCTAAAACAAGGAATTTTTGCTCCAGACTGTTTTCATACACAAAAATTTATCATAAGAGTGCTGTTTTTTTTTTTTAAACTTATGGGACTTAACTACGGGGTCATCAGTCCCTAAACTTACAAACTACTTACGAACTAGTTAACACTAAGGACGGCACAAATATCCATGTCCGAGGGGGGATTCGAATCCCCCGACCGTAGTGGCCGTGCAGACCGTGACTGGAGCGCCGCAGTCCCATAGGCCACCGCGGCCGGCGTGCTGTTTTCCCAAAGGAAACAAAAATGTTACCGAAAATATGATAAAAAGTAATAATTTAATTTCAGTTAGTGCAGACTTGATTTCTACTCTTTTAACACAACCCTCCAGTGTCCTTTTTACTTTTTTTTAAATTTTATAATCTTCTGTGACAAAGAGGAGGACGTGAATAGAAACGGTGCCTTAGTCACAAACGGCATTAATTCTGTCCATGCACGAATGTGTAACGCATACATTTTGCTATTCAGTAGATGTGTTTGACTACTGTTATTATTGGATGGAACTTGCTTCTTCTAGTACTAAACTTATTACATTAACATTTTTGCAAAATATGTGGTTGTGGTACTTTATTAATAATCCTATCGATCCTTAAAGTGGATCTTCAGGATTCAAACGATGGACAAGCATAATTTTCTGTTTTATTCTATTTATTTTTTTATCTATTATTGTTCTGGTACAAATTTATAGTAAACTAAAATTCTGGATAGTTGCAAATTGAAGTCGAAAAATTCAACAGAATGCAAAAATCTTAGGGTATGAATACGCCCCCTTCCATAAGTTGTTTGTTTGTTAATCTATCGGACTCAAGTGCGTGGTTATTAGTCCGTAGCTTACAAACTACTTAAACTAAGGTAAAATAACCTAAGGACAACACAAACACCCTAGCCCGAGGGGGGACTCGAACCCCCGACGGCGAACGACCACGCGCACCGATCACGGCACCGCAGTGCGCACGGCTAATCCTTCGCGGCCTTCCGTATATACAGGGTGAATCTAAATTCGTGCACTCGGGCTCCGCAACGCGATTCTTCACCTGCCAACAAAAATGTCTCCCACAAAATTTCATCCTGCGGATATTTCCGCCAGTAAATGTACGTCAAATACTGATATGGCTGTGTGTTCCATACGTCAGTGCATTTCATAATTACACCAACAGATTTGTAAGGGTTGTATTAGGCGTCTTGAGGAACAATACGAGCATGGAAACCCATGCCCGGAAACGCAATGCAACGACGAAAAGTCCAAGTTACAGGCACCAGCTCCTGCCGCTAGACATCGCCTCATTGGATAACGTTTTCAGGCATGGGTTTCTATGCTCACTTTTTTCCTCAAGCCGGCCGCGGTGGCCGAGGGGACTCAGGCGCTCCAGTCACGGTCTGCACGGCCACTACGGTCGGGGGTTCGAATCCCCCCTCGGGCATGGATATTTGTGCCGTCCTAGTTCGTAAGTAGTTCATAAGTAGTTTGTAAGTTTAGGGACTGATGACCCCGTAGTTAAGTCCCATAAGCTTAACAAACATTTGAACATTTGTTCCTCAAGACACCTCCCACGTCCCCTAGAAGTTTGTTTGTGTAGTAGTGTAATTCTGAAACACACTGACGTATGGGACACACACCCATCTCAATCTTCGACGTCCTTTTACTGCGAGAAATATGCGCAGGACGAAATTTTGTGACAGATCTTTGTTCAAAAATGTTCAAATGTTTGTTAAGCTTAAGGGACTTAACTACGAGGTCATCAGTCCCTAAACTTACAAACTACTTATGAACTACCTACAACTAAGGACGGCACAAATATCCATGCCCGAGGGGGGATTGGAACCCCCGACCGTAGTGGCCGTGCGGACCGTGACTGAAGCGCCGCAGTCCCCTCGGCCACCGCGGCCGGCAGATCTTTGTTTATTGCTAGCGTGTGAGCAATCGCGCTGCGAAGCCCGAGTGCGCGAATTTATATATAATATGAGTGTGCGTGTGTAATTGTGGAGACATCGTTTGGTGTCTGACGTCGATACTCCTTGATCTATTACTATGAAAGTTCGCAGATATTTGTAATTTTTCATAGATAGGGGGAGGGGAAAAGATTGACAGGGACAGCTGGGTGAGGAGGAGATTGACAGAGCGAAGGGAGAAGGGGGTGTGGAAATGACAAGTAAATATGAAAATATAGAGGGAGAGTAAGAGATTAAAAGAGAGAGGTAGAGGAGCAGATGGACAAAGAAAGAGTCATGAGGAAACAGACAGGCCGAGAGGCGGGGGGAGTAATGTAACTGATACAGAGGGAACTGAGGAGATAATTAATGGGTGGTTGGAATTAGTACACAAGGTAGGAAATGTTTCTGTGAATTAGACGTACAAACGTTTATATCAGGAGGAAAGGAAGGAGAAGGTGTGTGTGTGTGTGTGTGTGTGTGTGTGTGTGTGTGTGTGTGTCAGAGAGAGAGAGAGAGAGAGAGAGAGAAATCAAATGTTTGTAAAGCTTACGGGACTTAACTTCGGGGTCATCAGTCCCTAAACTTACAAACTGCTTATGAACTAGCTAACACTAAGGACGGCACAAATATCCATGGCCGATGGGGAATTCGAAACCCCGACCGTAGTGGCCGTGCAGACTGTGACTGCCGCGCCGCAGTCCCCTCGGCCACCGCGGCCGGCAGAGAGAGAGAACGTGAGGTCGAAGATTAGGATTCATGAAGGCGGATAGAGAGGAGTGGAGAATGATGCAGGCACGTACGCGCAATTCCCTACAAAAAGGTACTGCCAAACTTTTAGGAAACATTCCTCACACACAAATAAATAAAATATGTTATGTGGACATGTGTCCGGAAACGCTTAATTTCCAAGTTAGAGCTCATTTTATTATATCTCTTTAAATGTAAATTGAAATAATTCGTGCAGACAATTGTCAAAATACCCAATTGTTTCGTTAGTATGTACTTCACTTCCTCGATTCACCGCCAGTTGGCCCAATTGAAGGAAGGTAATGTTGATTTCATTGCTTGTGTTGACATGCGACTCATTTCTCTACAGTACTAGCATCAAGCACATCAGTACGTAGCATCAACTAGTTAGTGTTCATCACGAACGTGTGTTTGCAGTCAATGCAATGTTTACAAATGCGGTGAATCGAGGAAGTACAGTACATACTAACGAAACAATTGGGTATTTTAACAATTGTCTGCATGAATTATTTCAATTTACATTTAAAGAGAAATACTAAAATGAACTCTTAACATGGAAATTAAGGGTTTCCGGGTTGTCCCTGTCCTTTTCGTAAGTTAGTTTAAGTAGTTTGTAAGTCTAGGGACTGATGACCATAGCAATTTGGTCCGATAGGTTTCCACAGACACACATCGCTGGAGGGTATTTAAATCAGACCCGGTGATAAAGGATGGCGGTGGCTTTTTAAGCAGCAGCATTCCATTCAGTGCCGTCCCACTACTTCGCAAGTGCGCCGCCTTTCCGAGGTACTCGAACGTCGCCGTGCTCGCTGCATTCCGAGTCGTTAAGCTTTAGCGACGCACGAAAATAACCTCCGGGTTCTGCGACTGCCCGGGGGGAATGGAATAGTGCCGCCAAGCCGCGTCGCCAAGTTTCCCGAGGTCTCCGCGAAACGGCTGCTGGCTGCCCGCGTCACGGCAACTCTCCGAGACTTCCTCGGCAGTGGGGATTTTCATTGTAGGCCGCCCGGCCTCGCTTTCCTTACGACGGTGTTGCCGTTTCAAATAACGACGATACACGGTATCAAACGAAGAAGGAAGAACGATACCTACTGTACGCCTTCTTTCAAAGTAGATGAAAAACACCAATCTTCTCTTAACCTCTTCAGACCCGAGATCACATTTGATGAAAAAATAACACTTGATTCAGTTTTAATAGTTCCAATAGGAACTCACCAGATGTAATTCGCAGCATTGGCCGTTAATGTTTTATTTTAAAAACCACAGATCGATTTCAATCACATAATGATCATCTTCAGTGTCCTTGAAACTGGCAGAGGAGGCCAAGGACGTCGATTTGTATAATTGTGATGATAAAAATCTCCACCATGAAGCTATTTGCTTGGATTGCAACTTGCAGACAGTAATCCCAGTGTTCATCTTTATGGACATCACTGCTCTATGGTTGACTGCTGTGGTGTATTAATAATAGGTCACTTATGACCGCAATACGACAATTATCTAAAAATATCTTATAAATGGAAAATCAAAGACAATCACAGAAACGCCACACCAAAATCCTCGAATCGCAAGTTGCAATCCAAGCAAATAGCTTCATGATTGAGATTTTTATCATCACAATTATACAAATCGACGTCCTTGGCCTCCTCTACCAGTTTGAAGAACACTGAAGATGATCATTATGTGATTGAAATCGATCTGTGGTTTTTAAAATAAAACATTAACGGCCAATGCTGCTAATTACATCTGGTGAGTTCATCATTGTGTGGTCGTGGAGCACCTCCAAGTAATGGAATCAAACCTCAAAAAAAAAAAAAAAAAAAAAGTTCCAATAGGTACCAAATAACAGAAATTTTGTAATTTATAGTGCTACATTGGGTCACTACTCGTACATACTGCATCGATTCAAAAGAGGATTGTTGGTACAAAAGAAAATAAACGGCAAAAACTGATATTAATTTATATGAAAGATTTATTGGACTGTTTCTTACATATCAAACTGATTTTAATACAAAATTGAAATGCATTACTCACTTATTTTCTATGAAATACTTAAAAACAGTTACGAGCCGAAGTGAAACTAAGATTGAATTTACATGAAGCACACATTACAAAAGCAAATCCTTTGCAGCTCTGTGAACTACATCCTTATCTACTTTTTTCATCAGTCTTCATTACTGGAATACGCATGGCATTTTTGGTCCTAGCACTTGTGTGCGGCGAAGGTTGAGTATGATTGTGCACTTGACAAGTTTCATCTGCCACTTTATCTGTTTCAGTAATAAGTTGATCACCTCCGGAAATAGATCTAATGTTCCGCTATTGCAAGTTTAAAAAGAAAGGTATGAGAAATGTACTTTAGGCCTTCCTAATGTTTGAGCAGTGTCTCTTGTTTGTATAGCTTATGGGACTTAACTGCGGGGACATCAGTCCATAAACTTACGAACTACTTACAAACTAGCTAATACTAAGGACGATACATGCCCGAGGGGGAATTCGAACCCCCGACCGTAGTGGCCGTGCAGACTGTGACTGGAGCGCATCAGTCCCCTCGGCCACCGCGCCCGGCAGCAGTATCTCTGTACTGAATCCATGCACTGGCTATGCAAAAATAAAAATAAAAAGGGTGAATGGTCCTAACTGTCCATTTTTCGTTTTATTTTTCATTGGATATTTGCATATTAGTCTATCCGATAGGTCTATTCTACCCATGTTACTGTTATATAACTTCACAAAATTGGTCGTGGAACGCGAATGTAGCCATTGTCCTTCAACCACCTCCGACAGTTCTCAACCGGCAAAATTCCTTGATTTGTCGATTATAAGTATATTGCTCTGTTATTAAACCATTTAATTAATGCCACTTTTCATCTCCTCTGACTATTTGGTCATTGCTTCACCTACCCTCTCTTTTCATACCACTGTCCTCCTTGAACTGGCATTGTTAGGTATTCGGTTCCCCATGATTGTACCAGTAGTCACTATTTTTCTATCAGTCAGTAATGTTTGTGCCTCCACATTTGTGTTTCATCCCTGATCCTGTGAGGGTGCAATGATTCACTTCCTAGATTTTCAGTTTCATTACATTCAATTTTTTCTACCTCTTCATCAAACGTCGTCCACTAAACTTGCTGGATGAGTTTCATCATCTTCTTCATTTTCTTCAGTTTCCAAAACAGTGTTACATGTGTCCAGAACTTCTAAAATTATTTCCGCTGACAAACATGCAAATCAAGAAATCTAACCTTCAAATTGAAATATTTAGTTTTCTGCATTTTTATATTTCATTATTAAACAATCAATAGTTTAATTATAATTGGCAATGTATTTTATGCGTAATATCTGTTTAACTGCAGTACACTGCGCGGAAAAAACATTTCCACATTTACATTTTCAGTAATTTTACTCTAGGGCACTTTGTAATGCTAACTGCCGAATGTAGCTAATACTCTACATGTAAAACAATTGAAGAAAATCATAGTAGAAACTAATTATAAAGCTACAGTTTGACGGTTTGCGTACTCTATAACTATTCAGTGTTTTGTGTTCCAAACACAAAATTAACACAATAGATACCTCGTCTTTTGTGACTCATGGCGCCACTGTCGAAAACTCACAAATTTTGACTGCTCCTGCCACCTGTTGGCCCGATGGAAAAGCTTGACAATCATGCATCATGTTGCGCCGACCTTTTTTTTTATAATTTTTTTATGGGACTTAACTACGGGGTCATCAGTCCCTAAACTTATAAACTACTTACGAACTAGCTAACCCTAAGGACGGCACAAATATCCATGCCCGAGGGGGGATTCGAATCCCCGACCGTAGTGGCCGTGCAGACCGTGACTGGAGCGCCTTAGTCCCCTCGGCCACCGCGGCCGGCTACGCCGACCTCAGAGAACAGTATACAGTCGGCTTTCGCTACCTGCAGTTGTTATTTCACGAGGAAAAATATGAGGAACGAATGTAGCATATATGCTCCACCAGAACTGAAGAGGATACTACAAAAGCATGCCTTACCTCACAGATGTAACTGCCAAATTCAGTTTTTGACATACCTCTTAACTGGTATTTTTTGTCGTACCAGTGTGACCTGGAATCTGATAGTTTTGAGGAAGAACTTAATTTACTTTGTGGGGGTATCATCATCATCTTGCACAGTTTACAGCTACAGGCTGGGTCTGTTTGGAACAGAAGCGCCGTCATTTTGTCCTGTCTTCCCACCATCTCTATGTTATCAGTGTGGGACCAGTATTCTCTTGACACAATCCTCCATTCCTTTTAGCCGTCTATGCCTTGGTCTTCGTCTAGATGGTTTCTTCTGAATTTCATATATCCTCCAGGGGATCCTCTTCTCCATTCTCTTTAAACGGCCATACCACCGCAGTCTTGTTCTCTCTATCCTGTACTGCATGGGCTCCACTCTATTTCCCTGATCTTATTCCTTATCATATCTCTTCTCGTTACCCCTACTTCATTTCTCCGGCTTGTATTCTGCTCATATCTCTTTTCTTTGCTCCCCAAGTTTCTGACGCATAGGTCAATATCGGGACATAGTAACTTTGGTATAGCACTCCCTTACTTTTTTGTGGCACATCCTTACTCCACTCCTGCACTCCTAACATTTCTCAGAAGTAGGGGCATCGTCCCTTTTATTATTAGACACACTTCAGAACCGAAGTGACCAGTGCTTTTAGATATGGAATCCACAGGACCACTGCGTAACTCTCTGACATGTATATAGTTTAGTGTGGTGTGTTTCCTTTTGGACATTTGCTAAGGAAGAGATACACTATGTATGTATTTCAATGCGACGCTGGTGTGTGGTCCATTACTTCAACGCAGATGCGGTAATAACGTTAGATCCCGTTCGGAAATCCGGAACTTCAAGCATAAGATCACATGGTCGATAGGGCACTACGGCGGCTTGTGGGAATTTGAGACGAACGGCAGGCGAAAGCTTGTGGTCAAGATGTTGAAGTAACCACTGGTCCCAAGCGGGAGACCCGAGATCGAATTCCGCGAGGCTCAGATTTTCACTTGTAACCATTGCCTTATGACTGACACGTGCTGCTCTCCTGTAAAACGTAGTTTAAAATTTTCAAATGTTTGTAAATCTATCGGACCAATCTGCGTGGTCATCAGTCCGTAGCTTACAAACTACTTAAACCTAGGTAAGCCGGCCGCGGTGGCCGCGGGGACTGAGGCGCTTCAGTCACGGTCTGCACGGCCACTACGGTCGGGGGTTCGAATCCCCCCTCGGGCATGGACATTTGTGCCGTCCTAGTTCGTAAGTAGTTCATAAGTAGTTTGTAAGTTTAGGGACTGATGACCCCGTAGTTAAGTCCCATAAGCTTAAAAAAAAAAAAACCTAGGTAAACTAACCTAAGGACAAACACACACAACACACACACCCATGACCCAGGGAGGACTCGAACCTCCACGGCGAGCAACCGCGTGCTCCGCAGCGAGACGCTTTAGACCGCTCGGCTACTCCACCGCGGCTGTAAAACTTAGTAAATGTGACATAGTATCCTATACCTCCAACCCACAAAAAATGTATTCAAATCAAATGTTCAAATGTTCGTAGAACTTATGGGACTTAACTACGGGGTCATCAGTCCCTAAGCTTACAAACTACTTATGAACTAGCTAAGACTAAGGACGGCACAAATATCCATGCCCTAGGGGAGATTCGAACCCCCGACCGTAGTGGCCGTGCAGCCCGTGACTGTAGCGCCTCAGTCCCCTCGGCCGCCGCGGCCAAAAATGTATTCCTAAGAGCGGGCGTATTTGTGCATCGGCACAGAAATTGTCATTGGAGGCAAAAATAACATTATGTAATATATGGTGTCTGTTCTTTCACACATATATCCCGACTAGTGTAACATGGAAAGTAGACTCGACGTTGGCGTTCAAGTGTGATATAATTTTCTAATACCATCACTTCCTAGAATCTAACGGATATGTTTTAGCTCTGCATTTATACTGTAGGGCAGTGTTCCATCATCTGTTATCTGACGCCTGCCGCGGTGGCCGAGGAGACTGAGGCGCTTCAGTCACGGTCTGCACGGCCGCTACGGTCGGGGGTTCGAATGCCCCCTCGGGCATTGATATTTGTGCCGTCCTTAGTCTTAGTTAGTTCATAAAGTAGTTTGTAAGTTTAGGGACTGATGACCCCGTAGTTAAGTCCCATAGACTATACAAACATTTGAACATTTTTTGTTATCTGACCGCGACGGAATGTAGCCTCTATTGATAACTGATGGCCTAATACGTGCGCTGTAGGCTAGCAGGTAAATGAATTACGACCTGTGCTCAGACGAGTTTCGTGTATTTAAGTCTTATTGCTACCTGATATTTGCTGGGCAGCAGAAGGTGAATATTGCCGTTGCCTGCACCACATTAGTATTAAAGGCAAGCAGACGAGAGGAAAAATTATCGCTTAATATCTCGGTCGTTTCGTTCGCACTTCCCGCAACTCCAGCAACCAGTCCATTTAAACCTTTTTCTGTTCTCCCACCCCCAGCCTTCCTCTCGCTCCCACCCCTTCACAATCTTTTAGGAGATACACAGTTGGATTCAGCAGTATTTTACGCTGATAACAGCGCATGGTGCAATTCTGGCTCCCAACTCCGTAATGTGACTCAGAGAAAAAAAAAATACTGAGCCATATTGCCGGCACAGCTCCCGGTATTAATACAGACCGTTTTCGTACTTTGCTGTGAAGACGAATGTTTGCGCAAACCGTGGCGTGTGCGTGCGAAATGAGTTCACGCGCCGTTTCGTTCTTGATACATTCGAATGAAGACAGCGTAGGCAAAGGAAACAAAAAGGTTCCGACGAATGGCCGCATGTGTTACATCGCGCCAGTATGGAAAAATAGTACGCGGACTAGAATTAGTGCAACTGACCTGACGCTTCGTGTGGTTATTCTACGGAAATTATGGAAAGCAGATGATTATTCTGTTCCGACATAACAGCACGTTGCAAGTTTCCATTGGTAATGGGGCGCTCCGCAATACTTGCTCTGCAAGTGCATTTCGCATTCTGAAGCTGTAGGTTTCCATTCATGAAACTGGGAATGAAACATTGTACGAATACATTACTGACTGAGTTTTTCATCAGGCGAACGAACCGTCATTGAAATGTTCAATTGTTTTTAATGTATGCGACCAAACTATTGCGGTCTTCAGTCCGTAGGCTCACAAATTACTTACACTAACTGAAACTAATCCTGGGACAACACATACACACACACACACACACACACACACACGAACGCACGTCCGAGCAGCCATGTAGTCCCTGACAAGGTGCCTACAGCCTATTGGCTACTCTCTCGCTGCAAACCGTCATTAACCGAATCGTTTCAAGGTCCCGACTTCATCTATGTATGAGGCGTCTGCTCTTTCGGACAGGGATTCGAACTCAAGACCTTCCTATTTCGGGGGCAAGCGCTCTACCGACCAAGATATCCTGATATGCTTCACGGTCCGTCGTTACAGGTTTCTTACGCCAGTACCTTGCCTCCTACATTTCGAACTTCGCTGAAGTTCTGCGAAACTTGCTGGACTAGCAGTACTGGAAGAAGAAAGGTTATAGTGGAGACATGGCCTAGCCACAGCCCTGGGGATGTTTCCAGGATAATATTTTCGCTCTTCAGCGGAGTGTGCGCTGACATGAAACTTTCCGGTAGATTAAATCTGTGTGTCCAAGAACCGGGATACGAACCTGTTTAGGTTCAAATCCCCGTTCCGGTACACAGTTTTAAATTGCCACGAAGTTTCAGACTAGCGCACACTCCACTGCAGAGTGAAAATATAATTCAGTTCCATGGACATTTACTCCAATGCAGAGTAAAAGTATTATTCTGTGCCATGAATATTCATTTGAAAGAACCAGAAGGAGTTAATAACATTAAACCTTCTGGCTTCTGCTATGCGTGTAACAGAATGTTTGGTTATAAAATGTCACGAGGCACAATCTACTGGTGTGCGAAAGTTCCCTTGGTTTTTTCCTTGCTAAATTGGTTGCTTTACTTTGGTCGACGTTCTAATTTTGTGGATTAACATTTGAAGTTAAATTCTAACAGTTACATATCTTCCATTTGGTTTGTTTGCGATTTGGAAGGCTTTATGTTGTTGTGTTCATCGGAGTTTACTTTTCTGGAACCACTTGTGTTTTTTAGAACTGCTGTATTTTGCTTCGATGGTTAAGAATAATAATCCTTCCGCCTAACAAACTGAACTCACTGCAAGTCATTGGATAAAAGAACGTCTCTACAGATGGATATGATTTATGATGACCCGTTATGATTCTCATCAAAATTTCGCGATTGGAAAAGGAAATTAAATTATATAGCTGTTTATTTCTCTCGGTGACTAAATGTTAATTTACGTAGGTTAATTTACGGTTACATGTACCATTTTTGTCAGCATCTCTTATTTATATATTGTAAATTAATTAATTTACTAATCAGATTAAACAGTTTTGTATCGTCAGTAACTCACTTTTTGCGCCGAGATTTGACATATGAAGTGAATAATGCAACCTACTTCTACGTCGTGATAGTACATAAAACTGATGTAGAAAATATAGAAAAATATTTTTTTCTGAAGTAGAAACAAATAAATGTCCTCAGTTGGCTTGTGCGTTCTATGAATAAATTATAGCGAAGCGTTGTATATGGTTCTTTTTTCGCTTTTGTTTTCTAGTGCAGAAAATGCAGGACATGTGACCACGGTCGCGACAAGATCCTCGTGAAAGTATTTCAGTCTCTTGGTAAAGCGTTTGCAATGCATTTTTTCCAGCGGTACGTAATGGCCCGCACATTTCTTTAATAATTCATAACGACGATTCATGCATTAAGCCGTATGTTTCGTGTAACGGTACATTATAAATATTGTTTTTATCCCCTCTGCTGGGTCTTCCTCGTAATTCTTATGAATGTGTTAACAAGAAATCAGGTTGCATCATAATCAGTTTTCAGTTGCTCGTAATGCTTATTTTCCGCGCACCCATCGATTTTATTCTGCAGTTTTATTTACATTTCTTTTTTAATTTCATTGTAATTTCTATTTTTCACCTGCTTCTTCTTCTTCTTTTACGTATGAGCCACTATGAACTACCATTATTTGAACTTTCTTTTCTTCCATATTTTTCATCATTTTCGGATGTTTCTCTCTTCTTTATTCGGTTTACTTGCCTCCAGTCTTCATATTTGGTTTTTCCTGGAAACAGTTGGCATCCTTTAGTTTCTTTTTGAGCGGTAGTCTTTTCTCGGTATCTTGTGGGGTAATTTGGAGCTCGTCCATGTGTTGTCCATTTTTAATTTACTGAAGTAACAGAACAGTCTTTTTGTCAATCTGTTGGGATTCATCCTTTGTATGTGACCGTAAAAAGGTATTCTTCTTTTCCTAATTATACCTGCTTTTCTATTGATGTTCTTTGTGCGAGCACAATGGTCTGTCTTCTCTAGGATGATGTAACGGAATTGTTTCTTGGAAAGAGAACGTTTGCTGTTGTGAGTAATAGACGTGCTAGATTTTATGTTGTCGTGCCGCGGGTGACAAAAGAATAAGCTCCTCTCTAGGAATCGTGCTTCTGAAAATGACAACCTGGGTTCCAAAGCCACTCGATATGATTTTTTTGCCTCACACCCGACCAACAAAGGAATTGGGTTACGTTTCTCATGGTGTAGTCTTCGATAAGATGCTAAATAGTACCTAATGTTTCTCTGTATGGAAATTTTCATAATTTCCGAGAAATCTGAGAATCGAAGCGGGATCGATACATATCGATGTCACCGCGAGCGATTATGTATCGAACGAATGACTGTCGCGGCGACGAAACTGGATGTTGTTTTACGCGTTGACAAGGAAATTTAGTTCTATACACCCGGTATTAATTGATCTCCTGAACAAGGGGATGTTATATTTCTTTACTACAGCTACTTCGGTAAGCTGCTCTGTGCAGTAGTGCTCATTAAGTCTACAGAAATACCGGTATTATTACAAACGCTTTTTTGTATTGGAATCTAGACAGATAGTGAAGTATTGCGGCGTACGCAGTGCCAGCAAAGGCCATATCCTTGACAAGTGAGGTAAGTGATTGTAGAAATTCTTTAAAAATTTTTCAACTTCGTCAAAGAATGTTGGTAAATATAATTAGAATACGGTGGTCCCTCTTGTAACGGCTTAACAGGTTTATAGTGCCGTTTTGTCGGTGATCAAAAGCGACAATTCGCTGACACTTTCATATTTGTTATTCATACTATATTTACACTAATTATTGTCTATTAAATGATGATCACTGTCCACGTCCATGTCTGTGTTGGGGTCCGTATTGTTGTCCCTGTCGTGTTCTCGGTTTCGGTTCCTTTGCTGGTACACTCTATGCACTGTTTTATTTATTTATTTTTTTATTGCAAAAATTCCAAAACGTGTAACAGCTTTTAATATGACTTCCTGGTAGATTAAAATTGTATGCCAGAACCGGGTCTCGAACCTGGGACCTTTGCCTTTCGCGGGCAAGCGCTCTACCGACTGAGCTATCCCGCCCGACACTACTCACGGATCGCCCTCACAACTTTACTTTTACCAGTACCTGGTCTCCTACTTCTAACTTGCCGAAATTGCCCTGCATGTTGCTCTCTCGACTACCTCTAGCTGAACAAGCCCGAAGCATTAGACTTAGCCCCGTAATGGGCCGAAACACTGACTGCTCTGGACACGAAAACGGAAAAGGGAAGTATGATGTATAAGTTGTAATCGCAAGCTCCCGTAATATCGCGTTCGACGCGGTGCCACACTGCAGAATGCTAACGAAGATACGAGCTTATGGAATAGGTTCACAGATTTGTGACTGACTGCAAGACTTCCTAAGTAATAGAACACAGTACGTTGTCCTAGACGGCGAGTGTTCATCAGAGACAAGTGTATCGTCAGGCGTGCCCCAGGGGAGTGTGATACGACCGCTATCGTTATCTATCTATATAAATGATCTGATGGACAGAGTAACTTGTAATTTGCGGGTATTTGCTGATGATGCTGCGGTGTATGGGAGGGTATCGTCTTTAACTGACTGTAATAGCATACAAGATGACTCAGAAAAAATTTCTAGTTGGTGCGAAGAATGGCAGCTAGCTCTCAATGTAGAAAAATGTAAGGCGATGCGCATGAGTAGGAAAAACAATCCCATAATATTCGAATACAGCATTAGTAGTGAGCTTCTTGATGTTGTCGCGTCGTTCAAATATCTAGGCGTAACATTGCAGAGCGATATGAAATGGAACGAACATGATAGGACAGTTGTGAGTAAGGCGGTGAGCCGATTTCGGTTTATTGGGAGAATTTTGGGAAGATGTACTTCATTTGTAAAGGAGACCGCGTATAAAACGCTTGTACGACCACGTCTTGAGTATTGCTAATGTGTTTGGGACCCCAGCTGATCAGTTTAAAGGAAGACATAGAAGCAGTTCAGAGGCGAGCAGCTAGGTTTGTTACTGGTGGGTTCGACCAATGCGCGAGTGTCACGGAAATGCTCCGGCAACTCAATTGGGGATCGCTGGAGGAAAGACGACATTCTTTTCGTGAATTTATGCTGAGGAAATTTAGAGCGCCGGAATTTGAAGCTGAGTGTTGTACGATCTTGCTGCCGCCTACTTATATTTCGCGTAGTGATCACAAAGACAAGAGAAATTAGGGCTCGTACTGAGGCATATAGGCATTCCTTTTTTCCTCGTTCTATTTGGGAGTGGAATAGGAAAGGAAATGCCTAGTACTGGTACAGTGTACCCTCTGCCACACATCTTACGGTGAATTGCGGAGTATTTATGTAGATGTACATTGAAAAAATGTTCAAATGTCTTTTAAATCTATCGGACCAAACTACGTGGTCATCAGTCCGTAGCTTACGATCTACTTAAACCTAGGTAAACTAACCTAAGGACAAACACACACACACCCATGCCCCAGGGAGGACTCGAACCTCCACGGCGAGCAACCGCGCGCTCCGAAGCGAGGCGCTTTAGACCGCTCGGCTACTCCACCGCGGCTAGATGTACATTCTACAAAGCTTTAAAGAAAACCGATATTCATTTTGAAACGCCCTGTACGTGGGCCTGCCTTCAGGATTTCCTCTCATGTAGCCCGGCGTATTGAAAACGAGGGAGCCAATAATAACTGGTCGGAGCGGGCTTTCAGAAGCCATCGGCCCTCGCCTGAAGTGGGAGGTCCTTGACCTGCGGTGGCTGCGCCGGCTTTCTCAGGCGGCCGATTTGTAATGAAACGTCGCTTTTGACGTACTGCCTGCACGCCGATTAATCGCGCAGTCGACGGATTTATTGGCGGAGACGGAGCTGACGCCGCGCTCGAGCGGAAGCCATTTCTGTCCGCTGGCGAAAGCCCTCCGTCGTGTCTGAAACCTCTGAGCAGTGTCCTGGAGTCTAAAGGCACGCTTGTGCAGTACACACACACACATGGCTTGACAATGTAGGCTAGTTCTCTGCATTAAGTAGAACATAAAAGGTAAAGCAGTCAACAATCCGAAGATTGGTTTGAACACCACAGTGCTTTACTAGGCATGGTCCTAGGAGGTGGTATGCCGTTGCCTTCCTCCGACCCTCAAACTGACTTACCCAGCCAGTTATAGGGGGACCTACAGTTTAACGTGGGTTCCGAACCACGGTGCTACTCGGTATTTTTCACATGAGCAATACTGCCAGAGGTGAAAGAAGTGGGAAGTGACAGATAAAAATCCTAGGACCTGGCGGGAATCTAACCCACGATCTGGCACTCTACCACTGTGCAACCGAGGCGCACAAGTAGAACATACAGGGTGACAACCACTGAACTACCCCAAAGAGCCAAAGAAAAGGATACACCTGCCTAATGTCATGCATCTACATCTACATAGATACTCTGCAAATCACATTCAATCGCCTGGCAGAGGGTTCATTAACCACTTTCATAACTTTTCTCTACCGTTCCATTCTCTAATAGCGCGCGGGAAGAAAGAACACCTAAATCGTTCCGTTTTCGATCTGATTTCTCTTATTTTATTGGGATGGTCATGTGTCCCTAAGTAGGTGTGAGCTAGCAAAATATTTTCACATTCAGAACTAAAAGTCGGTGATTGAAACTTCGCAAACAGATCACGCCGCAATGAATAACGTCTTTCTTTTAATGATTTCCACCCCAATTCGTGCAAGATTTCCGTGACTCTTTCCCCACCTGTAACGCGATAAAACAAAACGAGCTGCCCTTCTCTGAACCTTCTCAATGTCTTCCGTCAGTCCCACCCGGTGAGGGTCCCACAAGGGGCAACAGTACTCCAGGAGAGGACGCACAAGTGTGATGTAGGCAGTCTCTTTGGTGGAGTTGGTGCATCTTCGAAGCGTTCTGCCGATGAAACGTAACCTTTGGTTCGCCTTCCCCACAATATTTTCTATGTGTTCTCTCCAGTCAAAGTTGTTCGTAATTGTAACTCCTAGGTACTTGGTAGAATCTACGACCTTCAGGTTTGACTGATTTATCGCGTAATTGAAGTTCAGCGGATTTCTTTTAGTGGCCATGTGTATTACTTCACACTTTTCTTTATTTAGTGTCAATTGCCAATTTTCGCACCATGCAGAAATTTTGTCTAAATCGCTTTGCAGTTGCTTTTGATCCTCAATTGACTTCACTAACCAATAAACGACAGCATCATCCGCGAACAATCTAAGGGAGCTATTCAGATTGTCTCCTAAATCGTTTATAAACATGAGGAAGAGTAGGGGACCTATAACGCTTCCCTGTGGAACGCCAGATATCACTTCTGTTTTACTCGATGACTTACCGTCAATTACAACGAACTGTGTTCTTTCTGATAGGAAATCGTGAATCCAACCGCACAATTGGGGAGATATTCTATAAGCACGCAATTTCATAAGAAGCCGCTTCCAGGGTACAGTGTCAAAAGGCTTCCTGAAATCCAGTAGTACGGGATCGATTTGAGATCCCTTGTCGATGGCACTTATCACTTCATGTGAATAAATGGCAAGCTGTGTATCGCAAGAGTGATACTTTCTGAATCCGTGTTGACTACTGGTTAATAGGTCGTTCTCTTCGAGGTAGTTCATTATATTCGAACAAAGTATATGTTCCAAAATCTTACTGCAAATTGACGTCAGTGATATAAGCCTGTAATTTTGGGGGGTCACTCCTATTGCCTTTGTTGAATATTGGAGTAACTTGGGCAACTTTCCAGACCTTGGGTACGGATCTTTCGCTGAATGATCGGTTGTAAATGATAGCTAAGTACGGAGCTATTGCATCAGCATTCTCTGAGAGGAATCTAGTTGGTATACAATCTGGCCCGGAAGATTTGTTTTTGTTTAGTGACTTAAGTTGTTATACTACTCCACAAACATCTACTTCTAAGTTTCGCATGCTTGCAGATGAACTTCAGGCCCTCGCGAGTATGTCGCAACACGATGTGGCATGGAAGGAAGGAAGGAAACTTGGAGTTTAACGTCCCGTCGACAGCGTGTTCATTAGAGACGGAGCTTACGCTCGGAGTATTTGGGTAAAAATGTGGAAGGAAATCGGCCGTGCCCTTTCAAAGAAACCATAAACCATCCCGGCATTTGCCTGGAGTGATTTCGGTAAATCACGGAAAACCTAAATCCGGATGGCCGTAGGTGGATTTGAAGCACCATCCTTCCGAATTCGAGCCCAGTGTGATACCAATGCGCCACCTCGCTCGGTGATGTGGCATGGACTCGACTGATGTTTGAAGTAGTCAGAATGAAACTTTCACTCTGCAGCGGAGTGTTCGTTTATATGAGATCTACTGGCAGATTAAAATTATGTGCCGCTGGAGACTGAAAGTTTCATTACGGAATCATGCCTTAGGCTGTGGCTAAGGCATGTGTCCACTATATTCTTTCTTCCAGGACTGCTACTCCAGCAACGTTCGCAGGAGAACTTCTGTGAAGTTTGTAAAGTGGGAGGCGAGGAACTGGCAGAAGTAACGTGAGGACGAACCGTGAAGCGTACCGGGATTCTTCAGTCGGTTGAGCGCTTACCCGCGAAAGGCAAATGTCCCAGCTTCGAGTCCCGGTTCCGGCACACAATTTTAATCTGCCAGAAAGTTTCGCCAGAAGTAGAGCTGGAGGAAATTCTTACCATGCATCCTGCAGGGCCGTCCATTAAACCGTCAGGTGTGGCAACAATACTTGTATTATTAGCAGAAAGCATTAAGTTTGCATCTTCACGATTGTTGTTGTTCTTGTTGTGGTCATCAGTCCGCATACTGGTGTGATACAGCTCTCCACGCCACCCAGTCCTATGCAAGAATCTTCATCTGAGAATACGAGTGACACTCTACATCCCTTTGAATCTGCTTACTGTATTCATCCCTCGGCCTCCCTCTAAGATTTTTACCCCACACACTTCCTTCTAATGTTATGTGGACAATTCCTTGATGTCTCAGAATGTGTCCCACCAACTATCTTTTCTATTACTCAGGATATGCCAGAAAATCCTTTTCTCCCTACTTCTGTTGAGTACTTTCTCATTGGTTACGTGATCTACCCATTTAATCTTCATCATTCGTCTGTAGCACACCATTTCAATAGCTTATACATTTTTTTTGTCTGAACTCATTGTTGTCCACGATTCGCTCCCATACAATGCTACAGTCCAGACAAGTGCTTTCAGAAAGGATTTCGTAACATTTAAACTAAATATTGGCTTCCTAACATTTAAACTAATATTAGATGTCAAAAAATTTCGCTTCTTTAGAAACGCTCTTCTTCCCATAGACTTTGTGCATTTTATATCTTCTTTACTTTGGCCATCAGAACTTGTCTTGCTACCCAAATAACAAAACTCATCTACTACTTTTATTGTCGCATTAGCTAATCTAATTCCTTCACAATCGCCCTATTTTCTGACGTTACATTCCATTGCACTCGTCTTACTCATGGTAATGTTCGTCTTATATCTTCCTTTCAAGACCATGCCCATTCCATTTAATTGCTCTTCTAGGCCGTTATAACGTCATCAGCAAACCGCAAGGCTGTAACGGTCGTGCAGCCACGTCTCGATCCCTGAGTCAACAGATGGGGACGTTCGCAAGACAGCAATCATCTACACGAACAGTAGGACGACGTTTGCAGCAGCATGGACTATCAGGTCGGAGACCATGGCTGCGGTTACCCTTGATGCTGCATCACAGACAGGAGCGCATGCGATGGTGTACGCAACGACGAACCTGAGTGCACGAATGGCAAAGCGTCATTTTTTCGGATGAATCCAGGTTCTGTTTACAGCATCATGATGGCCGCATCCGTGTTTGGCGACATCGCGGTGAATGTACATTGGAAGCGTGTATTCGTCATCGCCATACTGGCTTATCACCCGGCGTGACGGTATGGGGTGCCATTGGTTACACGTCTCGGTCACCTCTTGTTCGCATCGACTGCACTTTGAATAGTGGCCGTTACATTTCAGATGTGTTACGACCCGTTGCTCTACCCTTCATTCGATCTCTGCGAAACTCTACATTTCAGCAGGATAATGCACGACCTCATGTTGCAGGTCCTGTACGGGCCTTTCTGGATACAGAAAATGTTCGACTGCTGCTCTGACCAGCACATTCTCCAGATCTCTCACCAATTGAAAACGTCTGGTCAATGGTGGCCGAGCAACTGTTGATGAACTGTGGTATCGTGTTGAAGCAGCATGGTAATCTGTACCTGTACACGCCATCCAAGCTCTGTTTCACCCAATGCCCAGACGTATCAAGGCCGTTCGTACGGCCAGAGGTGGTTGTTTTGGGTACTGATTTCTCAGGACCAATGCACCCAAATTGCGTGCAAATGTAATCACATGTCAGTTTTAGTGTAATACATTTGTCCAATGAATACCCGTTTATCATTTGCCTTTCTTCTTGGTGTAGCAATTTTAATGTCCAGTAGTGTAGTTACCTCAGGTGTAAGTTCATGGCAATTCTGATGCACCTTTTTCTGTTTCAGGTAAGTGCCACCCACTGGCGACTTCCGTGTTACGGTGAGTTGTAGGATGTATCGCTAGTTCTAGTGCGTTATAATCTAGGCTAAGTACTTAACGCCTGTCGCAGAAGCATATTGAATCACACCATTGGGGCACGAACTAGTGAATATGTCTGTGTACTATGTCTTATGATTGAAGTCTGAGGGACACCGTAGTCTACGTTTCTAAAAAACTACGAAAAAAACTTTTAAAATGTTAATTGTTTTATCATGCGCTGTTAGGCTAAACATCAAATCGAAAGTAGTCGACCTGAGGTGTCGAAATACACGCAGGTAACTAACAGGGGGTTACACTTATACAGTGCACTCATACGTCAGCCTTTGCCAAGATATTGGACTAATGGAAGTGTCGGACATATTTTATTTATCTTCGATTTGTACATTTCAAACGAGAAAATGAAAGCATAACAGAATCAAATTAAACAAAAACACATCGGTACCGTAAGTGACCTTCTCGTAATCGAATACTGTTCGGACGCATATCGTGGGACACTAACAGTGGGCATCGACGTATGAAATAGTGGTCGGTGCGACGCCTTCAGGTTTGTACTGCTGACGAGAAACTGTAAGGTAGATTCATGAAATTAATCTGGAAGTCAATTTCGAAACGCGTGTTCTTGATAGAACAGTTGATTCATTTTGAATGAAATACTTGTCAGTTGTGTAATATTCTACAAGATTTTTGTTATTTGACGACCCGGTTTTCCCGCCATCTTTCGGCACTGACTATAGTGATTTAAACGTGGAACTGTCTAAGCTTAATTTTCTTAAACTGGTGTATACAAAACATCTCAGTTCATTTTTTTAAAGGTAAGGGTAAAAGGTATAGAACTAAACTGAGAGGAACTATTCCATTGAAATTGGTGCATAAAATTACGGAACATAGATAAATTATGCGAAACATTAAACATAAATTACAAGACATGTTCTAAGAAGAAATATAAATTGAAATAATAAGCTTTGGTGACATTACTTCAAACAGCTGCTCAATCAGTCGTAAGAGACGTACGTGTATGGAACGATACAAATTTTTCCCCAATCTCTATACTCTGTTGAAAGTTCGTAAAGTGAAGTCCGACCACAGTGCTCTGTCTGTAACCGTGAGCCGTAGTGCGCCGTATGGCTGTATCAGCGTTGCCATATTACAATGCTATGTACCACTTAATGTCGGGAATACAAAATAATGAACAGACAACATTAACAGATGGTGCAACTTTTTCTCTTCTCTCAGAAGCTCTGTAGTGTGTTTCTTCGATGTATATTTTTCCTATAGATTCTAAGACAGTTGATCGCCTATAATCATTAACCATAACTTAGTAACCTCCGTCATCATGACAGCTACGTTCAAATTGTCAATGAGCTGTGACGTTTCCAGGAACAATTGACGAACAAGTTTACACGGGTAGAGAGTTGGTTTGGAATTACATTCGCCGAATTGACGGTTGTTACTAACAAAAGTTCAACACCCTCTGGAAGACGGGTGTTAGTAGCGAGCGTTAAAACCAGATGTTAATAACGCAGGGTTGATTTACCAACCTTATTACTGCCCCAAGTGGAAGGACCGTTGGGTGACTTGTCTTACATTACTGAAAAAATACGTTTATGATAAATCCTCACAGCGCCAGCTAACAAAAGTGGATAAAAAGTGTGTCGAACAAATCATAGCCTTTTTGGCGAGGAATTCGACTCTGCAGTAAAAAAAAATTTACCTAAGAGACTCGGCAGTGGAGGGTGAGAGGAGTTTAGGTAGACCAAGGAGAAAGTACTTACAGTAGATTCGGTGAAGAATGACTTTGAAGTAAAAGGTGTAACATCAGACGAGGTATCAATGTTAGCATTGAATAGGGGATCATGGAAGAATTTTATTAGGAGGCTATGCTCCAGACTGAACGCTGAAAGGCATAATCAGTCTCCAATGATGATGATGATGATGATCTTAGGGGATTATCCTGTAGAAAGTTGACAATCGCACAGTGTTTCTGAAATTTTCTTTTCGCAGGCACACGCTAAGAGGAAGGAATAGCTGACTCTCGTTGTTATGCGCGCTGCAGTAAGGCCACTGTAGCTGCGGGAGTTGGGTGAATTGCGCACACCGCACCACACGCCACGCCAGCGCTTTTCAGCGTTCAGCGCGCTGCGTCGGGAAACATGAGTTATTAACGGCGGCGGCCGGCGCAGTCGGCTGTTCAAATATTAACGTGAGGTCTTGTCACTAATGCGCGCCGGCCGACGCGCGGCCGACACAACTAAATGCGTCCCGCGCATGTCGACCGCGTGTGCTGCGCAGCGGGATTGTGTTACCGCTGTCCTATATTCCGCACACAGAAATTCCAAAATCGAGGCTTCCGTACTTGTATTAAACGGAGTTCCTCCTTTGATTTCTGTCCTGTACAGAGCCGTATTAAGTGTCAACTAACGTCGGACCTCGAGTAATTTGGCTATGCCGCCGCTATGCTCCGATGAGCGAGACCGTTCCCCGTCGGGGGTTCTAGTCCCCCCCCGGTCATGAATTTTCGCGTCGTCTTTAGTATAAGTTTAGTATGAGGTAGTTCATAAGTACTTTGTAAGTTTAGGGACCCGTGGTATACGGGGTGCAGCCAAGACTGGAAGGCGTCATCTCTCTAGGGAAACTGGCGTCAGTATTGCAGGCCGAAATCACTGCCATCAGGACGTGTGTGGAGGAGAATTTGCGTAGGTGCTACAAAGACCGTAGCATCTATATCTATTCAGACAGCCAGGCAGCCCTGAGATCACTGGCAGCTCCTACAACAAGGTCTAAAATTGTTGCAGAATGTCACAGGGTTCTGGTGGAGCTAGAGGAAGGAATAGAGTAAACCTATTGTGGGTCCCTGGCCACTCGGGGATCAGTGGCAACGAACATTCCGACAGATTAGCCAGGATGGCGGCAGACTCTCCATTTATTTGACCGGAACCTGTCCTGACAATCACCAAGGCATCGATCAAATTGGAGCTACGTAACTGGCTCAGAAGACAGCACGTAGAATATTGGACCAAAGTCTATCAACAAAAACATGGCAAGGTAATGATGCCAAAGCCATGTTTTAAAAGAAGCTCTGCAATCCTGGGCCTGAACAGGAGAGAGATTAGACTCATGGTTGGATTGCTGACAGGCCATGGGAATTTCAAAAAACACCTACATACAATGGGAATAACAGAAGAGGACCCTAAATGTAGGATCTGTGATGACGGTGATGAAACTGCATCACATCTAATCTTCGAATGCATTGCATTGGAGAGTAAAAGGCACAGAACATTTGGGACAACCAGACCCCAAGAAATTGTGTCTAATAAAGAACTGGTAAAGGGACTCCTTGCACTGTTCAAGGGCATTGGTTGGCTTTACTAGATATACAGGGAGCGATACCGCACAATAAACTTAGTTTCGGTGCGGGCAGTGGCGGGTTGGACCAAGACTGTTTTGGCTTCCTTGAGAAAATCAAATCAAGTTTAGAGACTGATGATCCTGCAGTTAACCCTTTATTTGGCAGTGTTGCTCTCGGTAACGTAAACTCTATCAGAAGGAATAGTGATTTTGTAAGACTGCAAGGTGTCAAACCACAAGTTAAGGTACATGATCGTTATTTCATCGTGAAACTTCACTCTGAGATTTAGAACCTATTTGCTGCACCTATACATAAGCCTCTGCTTGGCGAAAGCCATGGTTGTGCATAGATATACCAATATCATCATTTGAATATGTACTTAGTGTAGCTTTTGATATTGGACTGCGTGAATGCTAAAGTGATTTGGAATATGATAAGTGGCCTTAGTGAGGTGTGCACGTCGTTCTCTGCCACTTAGTTTTAACCACTTAATCGAAATTACGCGTCTGCTCTTTGAAGACTAATATAAGTACTTTCCGGTGTGTGGTACTGCTGACCTCCTCGGTTAGCCGTGTGGTCTAGCGCACCGCTTTCAGAGACGGGGAAGGCGTACCGGTCCCGGTTCGAATCCTCCCGGCCGATTAACGAAGGAGGTCGGAGTGCCGGCCAGCCTGGATGTGGTTTATAGGTGAATACCGGGCTGGTCCCCAAGTCCCGCCTCAGTTACACGATTCGAAAACATTTTATAACACTTTAAACTTTCGTACATATAACACTACATTTGGGATACCCATTACCTCGCGAAGGGCATGGGGTGGCGACAGGAAGGGCATCCGGTCACCCTGTAACTATTAACACGCCAAATCCGATTTGCAAAGCCGACCCTGCATATGCGGTAACATGGCGAAGAGAAAGAAAGAGGTGGGTGGTACTGCCGTATAAGCATGTTCAAATGTTTGTATAGCTTATGGGACTTAACTACGGACATAGACCAATATATACAGACGGGAAACCATGGTAAGGGCCTGGTCCTACGCTCAGGGGAGGGTGGGTTTCCAGCAGTTCCGTAAGATGTCCCATGATGGCGCTGCGGTCAGAAGCAGCTCTTTAAACTGGCCAGAGCAGGCAGCAGGTAGCAGCTCTCCCCACTACCACCTCCCCTCAAACACCCGCAAGCTGGACACAGCCGTGGCCTCGTGGCAGGCGGCACGAGCTCTCCCCTCCACACTACCCTCTGACGTGCGAGAGGCACCCTAAGCCAGCGATCCGCCTGACACCTGCTAGCATCTTA
Organism: Locusta migratoria; assembly: GCA_026315105.1. Taxonomy (NCBI): domain Eukaryota; kingdom Metazoa; phylum Arthropoda; class Insecta; order Orthoptera; family Acrididae; genus Locusta; species Locusta migratoria. The sequence goes on from CM048748.1 coordinate 421,334,125, forward strand.
CGGAACTACGAGGGGAGCGTAGGACAGTGGTTTAGGGGGGGCTGCTCCTCTGTATATGTTACTCTGTGCTACGAGGTCATCAGTCCCTAAACTTACAAACTACTTATGAACTAGCTAGCTGGCCACGGTGGCCGAGGAGACTGAGGCGCTTCAGTCATGGTCTGCACTGCCACTACGGTCGGGGGTTCGAATCCCCCCTCGGGCATGGATATTTGTGATGTCCTTAGTTGTAAGTAGTTCATAAGTAGTTTGTAAGTTTAGGGACTGATGACCCCATAGTTTAGTCCCTTAAGCTTAACAAACATTTGAACATTTTGAACTAGCTAATCCTAAGGTCAGCACAAATATCTATGCCCAAGGGGTGATTCGAACCCCCGACCGTAGTGGCCGTGCAGACCGTGACTGTAGCGCCTCAGTCCCCTCGGCCACCGCGGCCGGCGTATAAGCAAGTTTCCAACTATTATAAGCGCTGTAAGCAGACGGTTTTTGTCGCTGCTGAATGAATATGTTTTGATACACTGACGCTATTAAATTACATATAATTTCCTTCCTAAGGTATTGATCTCGTCTTATTTTATTTCTCTCTGTTAAAATGTTACTTCAGATATATGCAACATTTTGCAAGGAAATGGTGAACACCACTATCTTTTTTATGATTGCCTATTGTTACAAGCATGGTTTCGTGCGATTCCGATTGTTCCATGTCAAAGGTGTCCCTTGTCAGCTGTATCTCTGTATTGATTAAATATTGGACACATGTTACGTTTTTTTTATTTTTATTTTTTTATCATTTTGGCAATTTGCTAATCTACCACGCTAGCACCTCCTGAAACGCCCTGCACTGTTTTCTGACGTCACTGCACACGAGTCGCGCAGCCACTGTGCGTTTGGTCTACTTGACTTCTTCGGGTCACAGAGGCCGGCTCTCCCGGCGGCGGCGGAGCTCCCCTCTTCGACCGGAACGTAAATCAGAGCTCCCGTTAATAAAGCGGTAATTCTGGCGCAGTGAGGTGGTCTAATGCAGCCGTTTGCAGTCACACCGGCTGCGACCTAATACCCGACCCCGCCCTTCACCCTGCGGCCATCCGTTTCCGCGCCCTTTCCCTAAACTGCCGCCTCGGTCGCAAAGAAGCCAGCCCTTCCGCGGAGGGGTGGAGGAAGGGCGGGGAGGGGGGGCAGAGGTAAAGGCGCCCTGCACGTCAGACCTCAGACCTGCTCCCATGATCGATCCCATCCCCATCCCATTCCCTCTCGTCGTCGAGTCGCTGTAAACACATCAAACAAGTTACGCCGATGGAACTTGTTCCCTCTCTCTTTCGCATTGTGATCGCAAGACGGAAAGCCTTTAGCGTATTCACGGCGAACGAGTGCCGGCTGCGCCGTAGTAAACACGAATGTGTATGGGGGGGGGGGGGGGCTGCCCTCTTGGCCTGAACGAGATGAGTCTCGCAAGTAGGAGCGGCAGCTCGGGACCGATGTGTTGGTAACTCTTTCTGGAGACTTTTTCTGCTGCAAGTAGGAGTGCGGATCGAAGCGAAAGCGCACAGTGCCTCGCAATTTAATCCTTTCAGACCTGATGTTTTTTCTCTATCAAGGAAATTATTTTTAATGCTGTAATACACTTAAGTTAAATTTTCAATGATTTTAGAGTCAATATTTATGCAATTATATGCACCCATTTTGATACTACAATACTGCGTATACTGAAAAACAAGTTTTTTTTTTTTTTTTTTTTTTTTTATTTTTGTTTTACGAACTAAGTTAATTAATTTTGTAGTACCAACTGTTGTACTAAATAAACTGATCTTTCAATAACTTCATCGCAAAATAACAACTTCTAGTTTCAGTTATACAGTGGAATAAAAGTAACCCACAATTTCCGTGTTCTTTGAAGTTCACAAAATGCTGCGCAGTGCAACACTCGCTTCTTAACATTTTTATAATGATCTTTTGCATGTGCCAGAAAATGTGCATGATGAAATGATTGAACACTCAGGTGTCGTATACATATTCTTTCCATTGAGAAAAAATGCTTCTGGGCCATCTTAGACACCGTAGAAGTTATGTACACATTTGTAGCCAGAGGGTCCGAAAGGGTTAATCCTTTATTTGGCAAACACAAAAATCGTGCGAAGAAAAAGTATTAACTTACTTAAATGAGGTGTGTATGGCCATTTGAACAGTTATACATGATTTTTTTCACAAAATATATTTTGCTTCCTGTAACTAACATTGCCCAAAACAGACGTATGGGTGCTGCGATATACAATGAACTGCCAGAAAAACTGGTACAATTGTCTAATACCGAGTAAGGCCCACGTAACTACGAGAAGTGGCACAACAAGACGTAGCATGGACTCGACTAATGTCTGAAATAGTACTCGCGGGAAATGACATCATGAGGTCTGCAGGGCTGCCCATAAATTCATAAAGTACCAGGGGGCTAAAATCTCTTCAGAAAAAACAAATTGCAAGGCATCCTAGATATGCTCATTAATGTTCGTGTCTGAGGACTTTGATGCTCAGTGTAGGCTAGGCTTTTAAACTCAGAGGAGTCTTCCTGGAGTCACAGTGCAGCGATTATAGACGTGTGGGTTGTCGCATTGTTCTGGTGGAATTGCCTAAGTCTATCGAGAAGCACAATGGACACGAATGGATGCAGATGATCAGCCAAGATGCTTACGTACGTGTCACCTGTCAGAGTAGTATCTAGACGTATCATCGGTCCCATATCACTCCAACTGCACTCGCCCCCACACCATTACAGTCTCTTTACCAGTTTGAACAGTCCCCTTTTGACATACAGGGTTCATGGTTTCATGAATTTGTCGTCAAACATGTACACGTACGTCCATCCGTTCGATACAATTGCAAACGAGATTCCTCAGACGAGGCAACATGTTGCATGTCATCAAGACTCCAATGTCGATGTTGATGGGCCCAGGCAAAGCGTAAAGCTGTCTGTTGTGCAGTAATCAAGGGTTCAAGAGTGGGCTTTCGCTTCCCAAAGTCCACACGTATGATGTTTCGTTGAATGGCTCGCACGCTGACACTTACTGATGGCCGCGCTGGACTGGCTGAGCGTTCCAAGGCGTCTTGATGGGGAGCGCGCCGCTGCTCGCCGTCCAAGGTTCGCGTCCTCCTTCGGGCATGGGTGTATTTATTGTGTTTAGCATAAGTTAGTTTGAGTAGTTTGTAAGCCTAGGGAATGATGATCAAGATTTGTTAAACCACATAGATTAACAAACATTTGGACTTATAGGCGGCCCAGCTCTGAAATTCGCAGCAATTTGCGTTAGTTCGTGTCTATGTCAGATGTTAATTTTATTTTTTTCACCCCCTTCATGTGCAATGTGACATTAGTAATCGTAGGCTACGAGATATTCTTTCTGAGTCAGAGAAGTAGTGTATTTAGCGCTAAATATATGTGACGACTTTCTAGGACAATGTAATAATTTTAGTTTCGGCCAAGTTTTCAAGGTGTACATTTATTGTTAAGGGATATCTACTTTTTTTTAAATCACGAAATGTGTATGCCTGGAGGTCGGGGGAGGGGGGGGGCGCAAATGGCCTGTCTCCCTCCCACAAATAATGAATATAAAGACAAAAATAACAAGGAAGTACAGTATCTGTATTGTTTTAATGAATGATGCATGAAGGCATCGCCTTAGTAGGCAGTCATACTTCCCTGTATTGGTGAGGGGAGTGTTGGTGGTGCGAAGTTCTTGCCGGATTTTTTTAATAGTTATATTTTTATGAGGTAAAGTGATCAGTAGAAATGTTTGATCTCGTTGAAGTAAAAAAGTGCATCAGCGGAAATTATCCTCTGAATACAAGCAACAAAACTAATACGGTATGTCATAGGTTGTGTACATAAAGATACTTATCTTTACATTAATTTTGGCTCCCCCTTCCCCCCCTCCCCCCCACCCAAATATATAAACTTGCTATATTCGCCTCTGTGCTACATATTAATCCACCATCAACGTGTAACGGGCGTTGTTATAAACGGTTACGTACTGTGTCTTTTTTCCACGGATTCACAGATGTTGCGGCGATCCGTTTCGGTGAAAAAACGTTTAGCTGGATCTGCCGTGAAGGTGCTACTGCTTCGTTTCTCGTCTGAAGGGGGAGAGAGAGAGAGAGAGAGAGAGAGAGATGGCTAACAATCAGCTAAAAGCCAATGGAGCGAAGTAACGCAAACGGAAGATCAAGTGGGGTTAGGAACTTTAGCAGTGCTGATCCGCTAAGAGTCACAACATTCCGGCACACCGCTCGACTTCTTGCTGCTCCCTCTTTCTGCAGTAGTGCTCTCGTTGCTGCAACTCCCATATCGACCGACGCCAAATCCGAACGTCGTTTTGAGCTCGCAGTATAGTTTCAGGTACAGATCATTTGAAGGCTTTGTACGTTTCCAAGCCGCGCTGTTCTCATTGTAATCGTTTTTTTACCTCCCCCTGCAAATAACACTGTTCAAGCCCAGTACAGTGCACGAGGAAGGGTACTTCGTAAAAATATTACCTATTTTCTTTTCTGTTGTTAGCGACGGAAAAGTATCTGTCTGTATATCTCCGCCAGCTTCCTAAATATATTCGATGGTGACCAGCCGGATGACGATATACTGATTAATTTTCAAACAACTAATGAGTACGCTGCCTGGTGACGTCATCGACCATCGCCGATATTTCGACAGGAGCACTCCCTGCCATTCTCAAGGCACAACTGCACTCCGGAAAGCAATGTGCAAGCGGATTTAATATCTCGGCTAGGAAAGGGTAAACAAGGAAGATAACAAAAACAGTACAAGTAATTGCAGAGTTCACACAACGTCTATTAATCAACACGCGAGTCAACATTAATTCTGGCCCTCTGTTTTTTGACGAGAGGCAGTGCCGGATTCCAAGCAGAATTTGAACAAAAACCACCATCTCCAATTATAAGTTCGCTTGCTAGTTTAATTTCAAGAGCTTTTGTTTGTGATGACTCTGCGGTTGCTTGTACTGTGCATGTTATCTTCCTTGTTTACCTTTTGCAAACCGATGTATTAAATTCGCTTGCACATTGCTTCCTCGAGTGCAGTTGTGCCTTGAGAATGGCAGGGTGTGTTAAAGTCGAGGCGGACCTGTACCTTGTCCTCCAAGATCACCTGATCTACATCCTTTGGGTTTTCGTGACTGGGGTCACTACAAAAGCGAAGTGTACCGCACAACAGTTAACACGATTGAAGAACTGGAGCGGAGAGTTGTACACGCTTGTGAAGTATTCCGAAATGATCACTAGTTTTTGAAAGAATTTTTAATTTATTGCAGAGACGTGCACAGTATTGCAACCAGATGCAAGGAAGACACTTTGAACATCTTCTTTATCGGGTAACCTATATGTGAAATGTGAACTAAGTGCAATGCAAAACCTAGTTGTAAAGTCTTAATTTCAAATGTGTACCAACTAGAACAATGTTTACAATGACGTCATTGGCGGCTTGGAACCATACATTCGTGATTATCTCGCAAAGGGCTCGGTGGACCCATGTCTATTAGCGTGTACTTTCAACCGTGTAAGTGTGCGCCATCCTTTTTGATACATCCCGTAAAAATTTATGCATTTACAGACTAAAATATTTCCTGTTGTATAACAGAAAGGAGTAAATGGTTCGCTAATGATGCTGCAACTGCAGTGAAACATGTATTGACAACAAGAGAAAAAAACTCTGAATTTCTCAAGGCAGACGCTTGCAATTAAAAACGATATATACAGGGGGGGGGGGGAGGGAATCTAACACTTGCACCGCAAATATTGCGGAAATGGAAAGCGCGATTGATGTGCGGTTTTCACAGAATGGATTGGTAGTCAGGGGCTCTTATTTTTAGCCAACAAACAGATTGTGATATTACCTAGAAAGTGTATTTTTATGAGTAGTGTTTGTTGCAGGATTCTACTGCAAGTCGTTGACGATATATCGTCATTTGAAACGTTCCCACACCGACACTTGTACAATACCTGTGGTAACACACACTAAAGAACAACACAAGTGCATACACTAGTTATGTGGATTCCAACCAGTAACGCAACAAATGACCAACACAGGTTGTGTTCAAAATGGCCACAGGCAGCAGAAATACACGCTGTCAGTCTGGTATGGAATGACCGCTGCATACGTGCTAGCATTTCAGCGCATATGTCCGAGCAGGCTACAGTAATACGTCGTTGCATATCATCGAATGTGGTTGGTATGTCCTTGTAGACAGCATCTTTCAGATTTCTCCACAGAAAAAAGTCTATAGGCGTCAAATCAGGGGAACGGGCGGGCCAAGATACAGGCTCTCTGCGTCCAATCTATCGATTTGAGAACAATGCATGAAGACATGCTGTAGTAATTCGTGCATTATGGGCTGGACAGCCATCATATTGGTACCATAGATTCCTCATAGTCTGCAGAGAAACGTCTTCTAGCATTCGTGGAAGATGCTCTGTTAGAAGGCTGCGATACTTGTGCGCAGTCAGTGTTCCGTCTATGAAATACGGGCCTATCAGCTGCTGGTTCACTATCCCACACCACACGTTTACACTCCATGGACGCTGACGGTCCACCTATTGAAGTCAAGAGGGATTATCAGCAGACCAATAGTGCATGTTTCTGCGGTTTACCTGGCCATGATTGGTAAATGTGGCTTCATCACTAAACAAGATACGTGATACATCTGGAGTATCCTGTCGTAAAGCCCATCTACAGAACCTAACACGATCCTCAAAATCGTCTCCATGCAGCTCTTGATTGAGAGAGATGTGATGGGGATGGAACCTATGTCGGTGGAGAATGCGTACGACACTTGCCTCACTCATGCCACTTCCTTGTGCGATTGCGCGGGAGCTGACATGCGGATCAACTGCAACAGCAGCAAGAACATCAATTACCCCCCTCGTCTGTCATCACTTGTTTCCTTCTGTTCCCATGTCTCGGTGTTACACTACCACTTTCACGTAACTGGTTGATGAATAATTGCCGAGATGGGTGACGTCTATTGGGATATCTTGCCGCATACACCGTAAAAGAACGAACGGCATTCTTCCTACACTCTCCATACACCATGAGCATGTCGACTTTTTCTGCATTTGTAAAACCCATCGTACACTCACGACCTACTGCTTGGACGTTACACGCTGACTAGCAAACCGCAGTGCACTCAAGGAACACACAAGGACGGTGTAAGCAAACATAACATTTTCGTACCTAGCAACTATGCGGGTTGACTGCCACACGCAAATGTCGGTGTAGGAACGTTTCAAACGACGATATCTCGCAAACGACTTGCAGTAGAATCCTGAAACAAACACTACTGATATTCTAGTGCACCCTACTTTTAGTTTCTTATTGTCTACAGGAATTGTTCCATTAAAAACTGTATGTTTGCATAAAAATACTTTCTAAGTAATATTAAAATGTGTTTGTTAGCTAAAAATACGAGCCCCTGACTACCAGTCCATTCTGTGAAAACCGCACATCAATCGCACTTTTCGTTTCCGCATTATTTGCGGTGCAAGTGTTAAGTGATTCTCCCTGTATATTTATCGTATCTAGTATTTCCTTAATCCATACTGATTTCCTCCAGGTTCATTATATCAGCGTGCAATATGCTCTAGGATCGTGCAGTCCCATTTCACAGAGATTGTGTCGACATGTATTTTATAACTGTTCAAGTAGGCAATTGACAAAAAAATCGGGAGCACTAATTGTCAACAGAATGTTAAACCATAAACAACACACTCCGCCCTTATATTAATGGAATACGCCATCGAAAGCTTTTGGGCCAATTACCGCTGCATGCGTTTAATGCTCTTTCGGGTCCCCACACAAGCGTAGCTGGAACATGAATCACACGGCGGTCGAAACATTGCCTCCTGCATTGGAAATCTCGTAATTGTGCACGGTAGGCGACTGGAGGTGCTGTATGTATTACCTGCATGCACTTTTGAAATTTTTTTAAATCAGAATGTGGTCAAAGTAAATGGCATTTCATAACGGTTTACGTACGCTTTCTTCTGACTATCTTCTATATGTCACAACTAAAATAACACACGACCAACACAGATTATATGAATTTCACATAAGATACAGAAATGTTGACTTAGGACTATAGTGAATAAAATTCATGCAGAAATATTTTTACTTACTAAAAGTGCTAACAAAGTTGCTTATCTGGAGGTACATTTAACAACTGATGAAAACTATATATTATTCTATGTAAAATATGGGGAAATGGAGACTGATAGCGACTTTTTAGTACTAATTTAGCATTCCATGTCATATGTTTGTTGCTTTTGCAGTATTTCCAACAGGATCATATCTCCAATTTACTTTACAGAATGTAATGTTCAACTTTATACATCATATGGGTACTTTTCTGTTAAGAGAAGGTCGGCCCATGTCAAATCTTTCTGGTTTTTGTACACGAGTGGAGATGGAGATTCAGCATGGAAGACTCAACTTTTGCCAAACATCTCTTGACAGAAAACCACCCATATGATGTATAATGTGAAGTATTACATTATATGAAGGAAAGTAGAGAGACGACATTGCTGGAAATACTGGATATCAGCAAACAAGTGACGCAGAATGTCACCATAGTAGGCCTACTAAATGAACAAACTCAATTTCCATTTTCCATTCTTTTTTTATAAAAAGTTTCGGTAAAGAGTAATAGTCTCTTCATCAGATAAACAACTTTATTTCCATTTTTTGTTAATGAAATTATTTCTGTATGCATTTAATGTCATATATTCCTGTGTCAGCATTTTTGTGAGTTACGGTAAAGTAATATCACCTATGTATGCCACACGTCATTTTAACTGTGTCTACGATAGTCAGTTGTCAGCTGAAGATGGCTTAAGAAGTCGAAAGCGATTAGTGGCCGAATAAATATTGTTTGCAGAACATTAGGTGGTGTTCTGTTTTGTAACATTATTATCATGTTCTGCCAAGCGCCATGAAAAACTCAATTATACTCTGTGTTAATTATATACGCTTCACCAGCAGGTTCTTTCTAAAATACTAAAGGTGTGTCATTATACAAGATACTTCATTGTAATAAGTATTGCCTACAGAACGTCTGCGTATTCCAGAGAATATTAGTCATTACAACCGGAAGAATAGTTAAAGATCATTCGAAAACAATGTCCATTCCTCAAAATATTAAATGACTGCCTGAACATGCTTCAGAATTAATGGGACGAAATGCATATTTTCTTTGTAGCTTATGTAAATAAGTAGGTACGAATATTCTTGTGCCGGCCGCGGTGGCCGAGGGGACTGAGGCGCTCCAGTCACGGTCTGCACGGCCACTACGGTCGGGGTTTCGAATCTCCCCTCGGGCATGGATATTTGTGCCGTCTTTAGTATAAGGTAGTTGATAAGTAGTTTGTAAGTTTAGGGGCTGATGACCCCGTAGTTAAGTCCCATAAGCATAACAAACAATAATATTCTTGTTTCTTTGAGTAAACTAGATATTTTCTGCTCGATATCGAGAAAGAGATAATCTTCAAGTACCTCCCCAAATAAAATATTTCGCGAGTTTATTTTAAAACATTTTTTGCCATTCATTTGTTGTACATTTAATTCTTGTCGCAAACTGCAACTTCAAAAGTTGGGCAGCAGCAGATGTGACGGAAGCAGGCATCTCCGCTAAAACGGCGCATTAAACATCCGCCGCACGGACCAATTTAGCCAAATGTGCGCTGAATTTTTATGAGTGTGGATCGCTGTTCGTGGAATGCGCGAATGTAAAAAGTGTCACGAAATATCCTATAATTAATGCGTGACATTATCTTCCACTGTAATTTTTTTTCTGGTTCGGTAACGGCGGACTGTTACGTTCGTACCGGAGTAGTGTGATGAATGTGAAAATTTTTATGCTGCACAGTTAAGAATAAAGAGCCAGCAAAATTGTGGTTTTAGTGCTGGTCGTATACAGAAGTGAGTTGTCTCTACATGTTACGTCCGAACAGTTGATTAGGTTTACTGTTTCGTGGGAAATCTGCAACAAATCTCTGACGATCTCAAAGGTAAAGCTAAAATTTTCAATTCCGAGCTACCTGATATGCTCGTAAAATTGTAATGTGACTTAGTACACATTGAAAGATTAGGTTTCTAAAAAAATGTTCAAATGCTTGTAGAGCTATAAGATGAAACTGCAGTTTCGTAAGTCCCTAGAGTAGACTTAAAACTTTTTAAACTAACTTAAGGACTACACATACACCCTTGCCCGAGGGAGGTGTCGAACCTCCGACGGGAAGCACTCCGCAGCAAGGCGCCTTAGAGCGCTCGGCCTCTCCCGCGCAGTTGATTAGGTTTCTAATAATATTTTACACGCATTGTGATACTTCAATGTCCATATTCTAATTCTTATTATCCTGTTTCCATTTTTTTGTAATGATGTAACATTAATCTCATTAGTAATCATTCACAAAGAATTTTAAAATAACTTGCATAGAAAACAAATCTCTGTGTTTTACCGTAACTTCCTGCGGTTTTTGGCAGTCAGGAAGGCAATTTCGATAATTTTATGAGCTCGATTGCGTATTTTATTGGCTCTAATACGACGCAATTGCCCTCATGAACCTAACTGTTTTGTTTATGTATTTCGAAACACTAAGAATAAACGTACGATATGTCATGTGAAAAGGGTTTAGCCCCTATCGCTTTCATTGTTTAGAGTAATAATTATATCATCAAAAATGACACCGTGTATCGCTTTGACTTGTACTAATTACTACTTGTTTGTTCAAATTTTAAAACAACAACAGTTACGTAAGTGGAGTAAAATTCACAAAACTTCATAGCATGTCTTGCGTCTCTTGTAGTTTCCCCTTTTTATCAGCTAGTAGTCTACTGGAAGACGCGAAGGATTGCCACACAAGGGGAAGGGTTCCATTCCCGGTCCGGTCTGAGATTTCCTCTGTTCGGGGATTGGGTGTAGAATGGTCATCATCATTGACACACAGGTTGCCGAAGTGGTGTCAGCTGAAAAAAGACTTGCACCAGGCAAACAGAAAACGTCTTCAGTTGCGGTTAACGGTATTAAAAGCCACACGATCATCATCATCATATGGGCTAGGAAAGAAAACGTAACAAGTGAGGTCTAGTACCAGTAAGCAAACATTGCTTTCGGAGTTCTACCTTCAGTAGCTGTCAATACAAATTAAGTGGAATAGAAATTAAATTACTTACGAAGCATCCTGTACACATCACATACTTTCCTTCTTGGTCATTCGAAATATATATTAAAAAAAACTGTCACATCAACGAGGCGAAATGTGTCGCATTGCTGCATCAAATACCATTCAAGACCAGCAAAATGTTTGAAATTGCTGTCCTGAAACTGTGTCATTCAGGTAAGCACTGTAATATTCACAGTATATATGACAACTGCGAATGAGCAAAGCTGAAAAATTTGTACCCAGCCTGGATTCGAACCCGGGTCTACTGCTTTTTTGGCAGTCCCGCTGCCCCCTACACCACTGAGGACACAGTGTTCATCGCACCTGCAAGGACTACCTAAGCACGCCCCCCGCCAGACACAAATTCTCAGATCTACCCTGTCCAGAGTACTCAAACTCGTAGTTTCAGAAACTAATTCCCGTAAGAGTAAGGTCCACAAACTTGCCCACCTCTCCCCACTAACGAAAGGATAATTGCCCGTCACCGATATATATATATAATATATATATATATATATATATATATATATATATATATATATATATATATGTGGCGTCTGTTTCGAAATAACAGACGTGTGCTTAAATCCGCCTTATGCAAGACACCTTGTTTTAACACCCAAACAATATCAACATTTATTGTGCCAGCTACCGTGGGTTTTTTCTTTTTATTTTCTAGAATAACATGTTACAAATTCCGGATTCTAGAAAAGAAAAGGCCAAAACCCACGGAAGATGGCGCAATAAGTGCTGAACATGTTTGGGTGTTAAAACAAGGCGTCTTGCATAATGCGGTTTTAACCGCACACCTAATACAGCAAGCACGGAAGATACAGGAGCGGCACCAACACAAGATGGTCAATGTTAATATTTTCGCAACACACACACACACACACACACACACACACACACACAGCCAGATGTATATGCACATACGAAATGTAAACAAGAAGAAAATGCATCCACAATACTGGTTCACTCCAACATTCTCCATCAACAGACGAATATAACACGACACAAACAGTAGCAACTCTGCTGCAAAACAGCGCGCAACTCTTCAACAACAAAACACCCAAAGAACAAATGAACAGATTCCAGCTGTATTCATACGCAGAATATTACCACAGGCGTAATGTATAGCACGAAAAACGAGTGACATCTACATTAAAATTAACAGCAACAACCAGATTATAACAGGGAAAGAAAAGAATACTATACAGAAATGACGCGTTTTTCTCGGAACCGAAAAACAGAAAGCAAGATAATCGTAAACTTTTTGTTATGTTTGCAGATGACAAGTTTGTTTGTTTGTTTGTTAAGCTTATGGGACTTAACTACGGGGTCATCAGTCCCTAAACTTACAAACTACTTATGAATTACTTACGAACTAGAAAGGCACAAATATCCATGCCCGAGGGGGGATTCGAACCCCCGACCGTAGTGGCCGTGCAGACCGTGACTGGAGCGCCTCAGTCTCCTCGGCCACCGCGGCCGGCGACAAGTTTGTACCAAAACAACAAATAAGTAGGCTACTTAACGAGTTTTATGTAGCATAATGTAAAAGGTATGTAAAAAAATGTGATACTCGTATATCTAGGCCTAATATTCACTAAACTGAAATAGTTATGTAGTCAGAGAACCTAAGTAAAATTTAAAAACGAATGAACCTACAAAAACATTTTAGAATAACTGAAAAGACTGTTGTACAGTAACTATAATTTCAGAACGCCGCGGTGGAGTAGCCGAGCGGTCTAAAGCGTCTCTCTGCGGAGCGCGCGGTTGCTCGCCGTGGAGGTTCGAGTCCTCCCTGGGGCATGTGTCTGTGTTGTCCGTAGGTTACTTTACCTAGTTTTAAGTAGTTTGTAAGCTACGGACTGATGACCACGCAGTTTGGTCCGATAGATTTACAAACATTTGAACATATTTTTCAGAACAAAAATAAACCATCCCACTGATGATGGCACAAAAAAGTGCTGAAACATGTTTGGGAACAATTAAAAATCAGGTGTCTTGCATACGGCGGAAAATTTAAACCATTTATCCAAGCAAAATGTTCAAATGTTTGTTAAGCTTATGGGACTTAACTACGGGGTCATCAGTCCCTAAACTTACAAATTACTTATGAACTACTTACGAACTAGAACGACACAAATATCCATGCCCGAGGGGGGATTCGAACCCCCGACCGTAGTGGCCGTGCTGACCGTGACTGGAGCGCCTCAGTCACTTTTTTTTTTTTTTTTTTTTTTTTTTTTTTTTTTTTTACTCTATTGGTAGTTCTGTTCGTTGCGGACCCTGATCGAGTTTGTTCGTTCTTGTTCGACGAGTTCTTGGCTCAGCTTTTTTATTACAGAAGGCGTTAAGCTATCTGACCGGGCGCGCTGAGCCACGGCGCCGGGCTTTTCAAATGTTTGTAAACCTATCGGACCAAACTGCGTGGTCATCAGTCCGTAGCTTACAAACTACTTAAACGTAGGTAAACTAACTTAAGGACAAACACACACACCCATGCCTCAGGGAGGACTCGAACCTCCACGGCGAGCAAGCGCGCGCTCCGCAGGGAGGCGCCTTAGACCGCTCGGCACTCCACCGCGGCAGTCACCTCGGCCACTGCGGCCGGCTATCCAAGCAAGTACGGAAGAAAGAAGAACAGCAGCATCAAAAGATGAATGTTAATATAGTATTTAGGAAAGGATTGCTAGTGTGTTTGCCAGCGACCAGTGTGCGCTCGGCAGGTAGCCAGGAGTGGCGTGCCCTTTGCCGGATCTTGAACAGCGCGCTTTCTCCAACTTCGCCTCAAGTCGGCGGTCGGCGCTGTTTACCACCTGTCAGACGGCGCCGCGGCAAGTTGGCGCGTCTCTGGCCTCGACAACACACAGTGGGGGGTAGTGGGGGGGGGGGGCGTGAAAGCGCGACTTAATCTCCCTCGTCGCCATTCTGTCCAATCCACTTCGCAACTCCAGTCCGGCTGCAGGCAAGAAAACGCCTGCCAAACATGTACCGCCCCAGAGGACAGGGTGTTTACCACGTTCTCCTCCACTGCAGGATTCTCAGCAGAGTGGAACTGGCGCACAATTCCATCTGCTTAGCTGAAGCAGACGACGTGGCTATCAGAATGAACATCTGGCATATACTGTATACAGGTTTTCTTCTTTGGGACATGTTCGAAACAACACACTGCAATTTTAATTCTGTACTCCTCTGTACTAACGAAACTGTAAATTCTCGTTTGTGCAAAACCGTTAATATACAGAAGTTCTCCACTGCTTGATTACACTGTAACAAATGTTCAAACGTTTGTAAATCTATGATATTTCACTACTGTTGTTATCAGTCCCTAGACTTAAAAAAACTATTTAAACTAACTTAAACTAAGCTGCGGACAAAACAAACACACACACACGCGCACACACACACACACACACACACACACACACACACACACACACACACACACACATGCCCGAGGAAGGACTCGAACCTCCAACGGGAAGCAACTGCGTGCTCCGCAGCAAGGCGCCTTAGAATGCGTTGTAACACAGATAAGCTTTTAGATACCTATCTGTTAAACACTTATGTTCAACTATGAGGTGCTGGACGGCATTTAGATAGGCAAAATTTGCATACTGAAATTACACAGGTTTACTTATAATTTGCATAATCCCGCTCGGTTTAAGGTGCCGCTTTGTGTGACTGGGAGTTTGGAATCCGTCTGGAAAATTAACGACGTAGATCGGTGTGCCGACCAGCCTGGGTGTGGTTTTTAGGCGGTTTTCAACATACAACTAGGAGAATATCGGGCTGGTACCCAAATTCCGAATAAGAAAATAGGAATGCGGGTAAACTACTATGAGCAGCACAGTGATCGCGTTATCATTGTCAAGATAGATACGAAGCCAACACCAACAACAGTAGTACAGGTTTATATGCCAACTAGCTCTGCCGATGATGAGGAGATCGAAGAAATATATGAGGAGCTAGAGGAAATTATTCAGACAGTTAAGGGAGAGGAAAACTTAATTGTTATGGGAGACTGGAATTCGGTAGTAGGAAAAGGAAGAGAAGGAAAAATAGTAGGTGGATATGGACTGGGCAGGAGGAATGAAAGAGGAAGTCGACTGGTAGAATTTTGCACGGAACATGATTTAATCGTAACAAACACATGGTTTAAGAATCACAAAAGAAGGTTGTATACGTGGAAGAGACCAGGAGACACAGGAAGGTATCAGATAGATTTTATAATGGTAAGACATAGATTCCGGAACCAGGTCCTAAACTGCAAGACATACCCAGGGGCAGATATAGACTCTGACCATAACTTGTTAGTCATGAACTGTAGGCTGAAACTGAAAAAACTGCAGAAAGGTAGGAAAATAAGGAGATGGGACTTAGATAAATTGAAGGAATGTGAAGTTCTGGAGAATTTCAGAGGGAGATTTAGGCAACAATTGACAGAAACAGGGGGAAATAAAACAGTAGAAGAGGAATGGGTAGCATTGAGAGACGAAATAGTGAGGGCAGCAGAGGACAAAATAGGTAGGAAGGCAAGACCAACAAAAAATCCTTGGATATCACAGGAAATACTAAATTTAATAGATGAAAGGAGAAAATATAAAAATGCAGTAAATGAAACAGGCAAAATAGAGTACAGACGACTAAAAAATGAGATTGACAGGAAGTGCAAAATGGCTAAGCAGGAGTGGCTAGAAGCCAAATGCAAATCCGTAGAAGAATGTATAAGAAGGGGAAAAGTAGATACCGCCTAAAGGAAAATAAAGGAGACGTTTGGGGACAGGAAGGGCAGCTCTACGAATATCAAGAACTCGGATGGGAAACCAGTTCTCAGCAAAGAAGGGAAAGCTGAAAGGTGGAAAGAGTACATAGAGCAGCTCTACAAAGGAAATGAACTTAGAGACGATGTTGTAGGAAGGGAAGAGGAAGTAGATGAAGATGAAATAGGAAATACTATACTGAGAGATGAATTTGACAGAGCCTTGAAAGACCTAGGTCGGAACAAGGCCCCAGGAGTAGATGACATACCCGCAGAGCTATTAAAGTCTCTGGGAAAGCCAGCCATGACAAGACTATTTGAACTGGTGTGTAGGATGTATGAGACAGGCGAAATACCGTCAGACTTTAAGAAAAATGTAATAATCCCCATTCCAAAGAAATCAGGCGCAGACAGGTGTGAAAATTATAGAACCATCAGTTTGATAAGTCATGGTTGCAAAATTTTAACACGAATTATCTACAGGAGAATGGAAAAGCTGGTAGAAGCTGACCTCGGGGAAGATCAGTTTGGATTCAGGAGGGACGTAGGAACCCGGGAGGCAATACTCACTTTACGTCTTATCTTAGAAGATAGATTAAGGAAAGGCAAACCTACATTTTTAGCTTTTGTAGATTTGGAGAAAGCTTTTGACAATGTTGACTGGAATACACTCTTTCAAATTCTGAAGTCAGCAGGGGTAAAATACAGGGAAAGGAGAGTTATTTACAACTTGTACAAAAGCCAGATCGCAGTTATTAGACTCGAAGGGCATGAAAGGGAAGCATCAGTTGGGAAGGGAGTAAGACAGGGTTGTAGCCTTTCTCCAATGTTATTCAATTTGTACATCGAGCAAGCGGTGAAGGAAAGCAAGGAAAAATTTGGAATAGGGATTAAAGTTCAGGGGGAAGAAATAAAAACATTGCGTTTTGCCGATGATATTGTAATTCTGTCAGAGACAGCAAAGGACCTGGAAGAGCAGTTGAATGGAATGGACAGCGTGTTGAAGAGTGCATATAAAATGAACATTAACAAGAGCAAAACAAAAATAATGGAATGCGGTCTTAGAAAATCAGGCGATGCTGAAGGAATTAGATTAGGTGACGAAACATTGAAGGTGGTAGATGAGTTTTGTTACTTGGGTAGTAAAATAACATGCGATGGTCGTAGTACAGAGGATACAAAATGCAGAATGGCAATGGGAAGAAAAGCATTTTTGAAAAAGAGAAATTTGCTAACATCGAATATTAATTTAAGTGTAAGGAAGTCTTTTCTGAAGGCATTTGTGTGGAGTGTTGCCTTGTATGGGAGTGAAACATGGACGATAAGCATTGCGGACAGGAAGAGGATAGAGGCTTTTGAAATGTGGTGCTACAGAAGAATGCTGAAGATTAGGTGGGTAGATCGCATAACTAATGAAGAGGTACTGAACCGAATTGGTGAGAAAAGGAATTTTTGGCATACCCTGACTAAAAGAAGGGATCGCTTGGTAGGACACATTCTTAGACATCGGGGAATCGTAAACTTAGCATTGGAGGGAAGTGTGTGGGGTAAAAATCGCAGAGGGAGACCAAGATACGCGTATAGTAAGCAGATTCAAATAGATGTGGGTTGCCGTTCTTATGAGGAGATGAAAAGGCTTGCTCAGGATAGAGTAGGGTGGAGAGCTGCATCAAACCAGTCTCCGGACTGAAGACCATAACAACAACAACCCAAATTCCACGTAAGTTACACAACTCGCAAACACGTCTACATTAGTGCTCCAGAACTCACCTCATGGTATTTGGTGGAGGTTACTCTGTGTACCATTATGATTTTCCTCTCGTATTCCAGTCGTGTATGGAAAAAAAAGAAAAAAAAAAAAAAAAAAAAAAAAAAAAAAAAAAAAAAAAAAAAAAAAAAAAACATTTCGAACCCATAATAACAATGCGAATCCGCCTCTGTGCATGGTCTCAGTTCGAATATAGTAAATTTCCTTGACACGTTAAAAGCTTCTTTACCTAAATAAACACGGGTTTAGGACACATCGTTCGTGGGAAACTCAACTTGCCCTTTTCTCACATGTTATGTCGCGAGCCATGGATGAAGAGCAACAGGCAACAGCAAAAAGGCATTTGACGCGGTGCCACACTGCAGACTGCATATGGAATAGGTTCACAGATTTGTGACTGGCTCAAAGACTTCCTAAATAATAGAACGCAGTACGTTGTGTTCACGACGGCAAGTATTCATCAGAGACGAGTGTATCGTCAGGCGTGCCCCCAAGGGAGTGTGACTTGACAGCTATTACTTTTTACCTATATAAATGATCTGATGGACAGATTAATTTGTAATTTTCGGCTGTTTGCTGATGATGCTGTGGTGTATGGGAGGGTGTCGTCATTAATTGACTGTAAAAGCATACAGAATGATTTAGACAAAATTTCTAGTTGGTGTGAAGAATGGCAGCTAGCTGTAAACGTAGAAAAATGTAAGGTGATGCACATGAGTAGGAAAAACAATCGCATACTGTTCGAAAACAGCATTAGTCGTGAAAGTCTTGACGCAGTCGCGTCGTTCAGATATCTAGGCGTAACAATGCAGAGCGACATGAAATGGAACAAACATGTAAGGGCAGTCTTAAGACGGACAGGCGACTTCGGTTTTTTTGGGATAATTTTGGGAAGCTGTACTTGATCTGTAAAGGAGACCACGTATAATACGCTTGTACGACCAGGTCTTGAGTGTTGCTCAAGTGTTTGGGACCCGCAGCAGATCAGTTCAAAGGAAGACATGGAAGCAGTTCAGAGGCGAGCAGCTAGGTTCTTTACTGGTAGGTTCAATCAATGCGCGAGTATCGCAGTAATTCTCAGGTAACACAAATGGGCATCGCTGGATGAAAGACGACGTTCTTTTCGAGAAATTCTGTTGAGGAAATTTAGAGATCCGAAATTTGAAGCTGACTGTAGAACGATCATGGAGTCGCCTAGTTTCATTTAGCGTAAAGATCAGAAAAACCAGATAAGAGAAATTAGGGCAACATAGACTTTCTTTTTCCCCTCCTATTTGGGAGCGAAATGGGAAAGCAAATGATTAGTACTGTACAATGTATCCTCCGCCACGCACCTCATGGTGGATTGCGGAGTATGTATGTTGATGCAGAAATGGGAAAGAAAATAAACAATTTCAGGTTCTAGCGCACAGAACGGGCTATAATATCTTGTTTACCTTCCACATAATTTTGACTATGGCCAGGGGTTACAAGGCGGTGTGAGTTTTGAAATTTTCCATTACCGCTTTTTATTTCGCGAGATTGTAAATCTGGTCCTTGTCAGTGATGGAGTCTCGCCTCTGGTGCGGCCACAGCAGATTCTCAAAATCTGATAGGGGAGTGGGGGGGGGGGGAAGCACGCCCTGGTCGTATCGCATGTGCTGATTTACGGATCGGCCGGTGTCCGTTTCACTCCATTTCTCCCGGGAAAGCCCAACGGCAGTAGCTGCCCGCCAGCAGATAACTGCGGATTCCGCATCTCCCAGAAAATACACGCCGCCGTGTTAGCATTTGCTTCTCCTTCGCTGAATTTATGAAGCCGAAGCCTGAGGCACTTCATTCCTGCGTTGCCACAACCGCCGGCGGCGTGACGGGACGGAATTGTCTTTATAGGCATATTATACCCAACAAAGTGCGGATAAATCTCTCGTTCACTGTTTTATTTACTACTGTGTATATATATTGCGAAGCTGTGACGACTCTTGTGATTCACCACAATTCCTCACGCCGGCGCCGTACACCACGGGCTTCTGAACACCGCGAAATGTCTGGGCTGTTGTGTAGTGTTGATCCATTAAAAATTTCGTGAGGGCACGGGAGTGACCCCGTCAAGTCTGACAGCCGTTCAATCCTTTTCTCGAAGCCATTCACGACGCTATCGACACCCCGATTCCCCTGTTACTTGATTGCGGATAAAGCTAGAAGCTGCAACTTTATGTAACATAGAGGACCTACTACATCTTGCTGTATTCCAAAACTACAGTATTTTATATCTTATAGTTTACGAAATATTGTTATTCTAATATCGCCAAGTTTGATCCTCCGACCGAATATGAGTTTAACATTTTGTATTTAGCTAGTGGCCAGGCGCAAGTCTTTCAACTCTATGCCCCTTTGGCGATTTCCGTGTTCCTAACCTACCTCAATTATCCAACCGGGGAAAGGCGACCTACAGTTTAACGAGAAAATCCGAACCACGCGTCGTTTATGGCGATTTCTCTCATATTTGGAGCTGATGAATGGATTAAAATGCAGACTGAAAAATTCTGTCTCTCGACCGGGTTGCGAACCCGCGACCCTTTCCAGTCAAGCGCTTTATCCGGAGAACACCGGTCCCGGAAGTTAAATTAGTTATACTTTATGTATTGCTATTGATCAGCGACTGTACTATGTAAGATTAAAAAAAAAACTACAGCCCTCAGTCGCAAGTTACAATGGACTAAGAAACTTCTTGGCGGATTAAAATTGTGTGCCGGAACCGGGACTCGAATCTGGGACGTTTGCGCACACTACGCTGCAGAGTAACAGTTTCATTCTACAATGGAATATGTTACCTAGGTTTCACTGTCACAAAGGACACCTTCTTCAGACAATATGAGATAAAGGGTTAAAAATTACATATCAAATCGAAGAAAAACGTATCTGCCATGGACAAATATGTTATTGTAATTTTAATTTCTTGATTTGATATTTAATTTTTAACCTTTATCTCGTATTGTCTGGACAATGTGTCTTTGGGACGGTGAAAAGTAGGTAACATATTCAATTGTAACTTTGTGACTGAGGGCTGTAGTTTTTAAAATAATAAATTACTGTTTATTCTATAATGGTAGAGAAAAAAAATCAGTCATCCCTAAATTTTAATCCCGATTTCTAACTTTCAAAATTTTTTCTATCTCGGTTGATAATATTACATCTTATAACAATGTCACATAATAAATAAATTTAGGAATGCATATTTTGTTTCGGTACACCAAAGATATTGAAAAGAGAGGCATGCAATTGAAATTTGTATCGCAACCGGAATTCGAACCCAGGACTTCTGCTTACTAGGTAGACACATTAACCATTCACCTACAACGGCCGTGTAGAGACCCCGACCAATTCACTTTCAATAATGGTAATAACAAGTGACCGCGTTCGTATACAGGATGCAAATCGGGTTACATTAGGTTAATGGACACATTTGTACCAATATCCCTGAAGAGGTCATGGCCCTCCACAACACATTCTTCAATTCTGTTTCACGTTCTCCAGCGTACAATGTTGCGGAGACTCTTCAATGCCGCATTATCGGCCCAGAAATGAACGTGAATTTCAACAATCCTGCGAAGTATCTCAGTCATAGTTGATGTAAATATCAAATAATAAATCAGTTACCAGAGTCATAGATATATCTAATGGAGAGCTCAGCGACATTGATAAACGGTGTCCCGTTAGTCCGCCGTGGCTGAGTGGTAAAGGCAAGTAACAACAAAGAACATTTGAATCGAGTGCAGTACGGAGAGAGAAAAGCATGGAAAAACACTCCAATATCGAGAAGATGAACTTTGTGGCAGTCACTACGCCGGAACAGACACGCATAAATATCTGGGTGTGTAGGAAACAAAAATTATAACATCAAGGAACAAATTAGCTACATAAGGCAAAAGATCATTTGTTTTATTAAAGGCATTGAAGCCGACCCCGAGGAAGGCGAAAATTGGTGAGCGCAAGGACGGGCTTAAGGGGATTAAAAAAAGTCGAACTCTTCAATAAAATAATGCCTTGGTTACAAAATCTTTTATTGAAATGACGCGTTTCGCACGGTTAGAGCTTCTTCAGATTTCTGACAAAGAACAAAAAATGATCCACATCTTCCAATTTGACATGGCAATATTACATTTTTTTTAAATTTGTTAGCTACAAAACAATGTTAAAATCAGTAATAAGGGATTGTAATAATGTAGGTACTGATGTTTTACCTACTCTGTGATAGAGGGTGTTTAGGTCAAAATGCACCCACAGGATGTCTTACCGAGACAATAACAATGTAATCCGTTGATCTGCGGTAACACTAACCGTTAAACAAATTGATACAGTGATCAACTGAATGGCTATTGAAGTAATTTATATTCCGAGTTTTACCTTATCTGATGTCCCTGTGCCATATAGTAGGTCTTCAACTACTTTATACGATATGCGTCGGTATTGGTGCTGGTACTGCCAGAGGCAGCGTTCAAATGTCTGCTGCGAGTAACCGCCAACAAATCGTAGTGCTCCACATCACTGTAAGTGTTGGGTCGCTCGGATAACTGTTGTTAAAATTAACAGTTGTTGAAATTAACAACTGTTATCCGAGCGACCCAACACTTACAGTGATGTGGAGCACTACGATTTGTTGGCGGTTACTCGCAGCAGACATTTGAACGCTGCCTTTGGCAGTACCAGCACCAATACCGACGCACGTCGTGTATGAGTTGAAGATCTACTATATGGAACAGGGACATAAGGTAAATCTCAGAATATAAATTATTTCAATATCCAGTTAGTTGATCATTCTATCAATTTGTTTAACGGTCAGTATCACAGCAGATCAACGAATTACATTGTTATTGTCTCGGTAAGACATCCCATGGCTGCATTTTGACCTAAACACCCTCTATCACAGAGTAGGTAAAACATCAGTACCAACATCATTACAATACTTTTTACTGATCTGAACATTGTTATGCAGCTATATAACAACAACAATAATAATAATAATAATAATAATTTTTTATTCTTTTTGTAATATCGCCATGTAAAAATTGTGAAATTTGGATCATTTTTTCTTGTTTATCAGAAATCTGAAGATGCTCTAACCGGGCGAAACGCGTCGTTTCAATAAAAGTTTTTGCAACCAAGACATTCTTTCTATTCAAGAGTTCGACATAACGCGGCTGCCTAGTAAGTAGGAAGTCCCGGGTTTGAATCCTGGCCGCGGTTCAAATTTTACTTCGATGCCTCGTCGTAACAATGGTTCGTAATTAAAGTGTCGGTCATAGTCTGGCTGAAAAGAGATGGACTCCTACGCTGGGGGTTATGGAAAGAAAGCAGGAAGATAAGGACTAGAATTTTTATGCTACCTTGACGGTGTAACTTTGGGGTAGCCGGTAGTTTTGGTGACAGATTACAACACTCGTATTGTTTCTCTAGAGCGGTGCCTCGCCGTGGGACCGGTGTCGTGTCGCGAGGTCCCGCCGCAACGTTTGGCGCGGTAACGCGCGGGCTCTCTGGGGAACTCCAATTTGGCCGGCCGGCGGATTAGCGAGCGTAATGAACGGGAGGAACAGCGTGCGGTCGCATTGTTCGGCACGACGGTTTGTCGCGCTCGGATGCCCGGCAGCGAGTATTAACATCGGCCCTCCGAATTACTGCCCGAGCGCTGCGGGCGGTCAGCCCAGCTCCAAGGTCCCGCTGGACAATCCGGAGGGCGCGCTGGAGTCCTTGGGAGAGGGCAGTGCGTCAACGTACAAGAGACACTGTCAGATTTCCCCGTATCGGGTGATCAAAAAGTCAGTATAAATTTGGAAACTTAATAAATCACGGAATAATGTAGATACAGAGGTAAAAATTGACACAGAGGCTTGGAATGACATGAGCTTTCATTAGAACAAAAGTAAAAAGTTTAAAAAATGTCCGACAGATAGCGCGACAACGTTGTAATATGTTGAAATGTTTGTATAGCTTATGGGACTTAACTACGGGGTCATCAGTCCCTAAACGTACAAACTACTTATGAACTATATATACATGTGGCGTCTGTTCCGAAAGAACAGACGTCACTGCTGATCCTGCAGCTGTTATTATTTAATATTCATAGAATATATGACATCAACTGCGATTGGGCAAAGCTGAAAATGTGTACCCAGCCGGGATTCGAATCCGGGTCTCCTGCTTTCTAGGCAGTTGCGCTGACCCCTACACCACTGGGGACACAGTGATCACCGCACCTGCAAGGATTACCCATGCACGCCTCCCGCCAGATACAAATTCCCAGCTTCGCCCTGCCCATAGTACTCAAACTCGTAGTTTAACTAATTCCCGTAAGAGTAAGGGCTTCAAACGTGCCCACCCCTCCCCACTAACGATAGGATCATTGCCCGTCACCGGCGTATTATATATATACATGTGGCGTCTGTTCCGAAAGAACAGACGTCACTTCTGATCCTGCAGCTGTTATTATTTAATATTCATGGAATATATGACATCAACTGCGATTGGGCAAAGCTGAAAATGTGTACCAGCCGGGATTCGTACCCGGGTCTCCTGCTTTCTAGACAGTTGCGCTGACCCCTTCACCACTGGGGACACAGTGCACAGTGCTGCACATTTTCAGCTTTGCCCAATCGCAGTTGATGTCATATATTCTATGAATATTATATACTTTAAACTAACTAATACTAAGGACAGCACAAATATCCATGCCCGAGGGGGGATTCGAACCCCCGACCGTAGCGGCTGTGCAGACCGTGACGGGAGCGCCTCAGTCCCCTCGGCCACCGCGGCTGGCAACGTTGTAAACGTGGACCTGCCGCGACAGCGACTCCTCTGCTGCTATGGGGCCCAATGACAACACAGAATGGTAAGCTACCTCCACCACAGCTATAGATAGTTCTGTGGCTCCATCTCCGCCCAATCTGACGATGCGCCAACAGCGCGAAACGCGTAGTTGGAGAATAAAAATATGCAACAGAGACTGAGAATTATTTAATTATTCAACACTGTTGCGCACTAGCCGCCACCACCACCACAATGGAATGGAACGAAATGTGTATAACATCAATTATAAAGCGTGTATGATAATGAATATAATGATTAGTAACGAAGAATGCATTTGGATCGCCGGCCGCGTTGGCCGAGGGGACTGAGGCGCTCCAGTCACGGTCTGCACGGCCAGTACGGTCGGGGGTGCGAATGCCCCCTCGGGCATGGATATTTGTGCCGTCCTTAGTATTAGTTAGGTCATAAGTAGTTTGTAAGTTTAGGGACTGATGACCCCGTAGTTAAGTCCCATAAGCTATACAAACATTTGAATATTTTTTTGCATTTAGATCAAAGTATTTTCGCGTCAGTGAAATCGTTAACAGTGTCTAAAAATACTTTAATTGCTCACTAGTGTTCGGTACACATCATTTTCTCATATGCATTAAACAAATGTTCATTGTGTGTTTTATATGTTCTGTTATCTTTACGAACCGAATACTTGCAATATGGTACCTAGTATATTTCAGAAATCAGACATTTTCCTCTCTGCTGTGTACATGCTGACGAGTCATAAAATGGCGTTATACGTTGTGAGTATATTGTTTACATTTTCCCAGTAAGGTTTGTCCATGTTTCCCGACCCTGCTGAAAATACAACAAGCTGCAGGTAGAAAATAATGAACGCATTAGTTCCGCAGAATGGCGCCCATTCTCTCGCTGACATTCTGCGTAATGTAATTCACGTTCCGCTTTGAAATATCTTCCCTCGGAAAATTTATGAAAATGTGCAACCTCAGTGACATCATAAGCCGCCCCATTGATCACTATGGTGAAAACTGCAAAAGGGACAGATTGCTATGATGTTTGGTCCTCTTAAAATTTTCACGACAACAACAACAACAACTACTACTACTACTACTACTTCTACTACCACCACCACTACCACAACCACTAATATAAACTACAAATACTGTCTATAAATCCAAGGGACCAAACAGTTGAGATCATCGGTCCCTAGAGTTTTGTTGTTGTGGTCCTCAGTCCGCCAACTGGTTTGATGCAACTCTCCACACTACCCTGTCCTGTGCAAGCCTCGTCATCTGCGAATAAGAACGGCACACCACATCCTTTTGAATCTGCTTACTGTATTCGTCCATATGTCTCCCTCTACGATTTACCAACACTCTTCCTTCTAATACTAAATTGACTATTCCTTGATGTCTCAGAATGTGTCCCAGTAAACTATCCCTTAGTCAGAATATGCCAGAAATTAATTTTTTCCCCAGTTCTGTTGAGCACCTTCTCATTAGTTACGTGATCTACCCATCTAATATTAATCATTCGTCTGTAGCTTCTATCATCATTTTGCCGGAACACAATTCACTCCCATACAATGCTACACCCCAGACAAATGCTTTCAGAAAGGACTTCCTAACATTTAAATTAATATTGACAAATTTCGCTTCTTCGAGAACTCTTTTCTTCCCATTGCCGTTCTGCATGTTATCTCTTCTTTACTTCGAAGTTATTTTGTTACCCTAATAACAAAAACTGATCTACTACATTCATTGTCTCATTGCATAATCTAATTCCTTCAGCATCGCCTGATTTCTGACTACATTCGAGCCTCTATTCTAAACAGCTGCGGGAACTGTTCTACAGAGAAGTTCTCATAAAATATTTCACTATTTTTTGTACCTCTCATTAATTTTTTCGCTGCGTCGGAGTTGCCACGCACTTTAACCATTTCCTGCCTAATATTCGAGCAAATAACTACTTATTTGGTTACTCTACTACGAAAGTGAATAAAAGCATATTAGTGTATTCACTAATTTTTGTTTACCTCATTTGACGGAAAAAAATATAGAATAAAAATGTGACTTTAAAAGTCCAACAGGATATATTGTCAATAGGAGACGTTAGGAAATGCTTTCCATCAAAATGTTTGTAGAGCTTATGGTACTTAACTACAGGGTCATCAGTCCTTAAACTTACAAACTACTTATGAACTAGCTAATATTAAGGACGGCACAAATAACCATGCCCGAGGGGGGATTCCAACCCCCGACCGTAGTGGCCGTGCAGACCGTGACTAGCGCGCCGCAGTCCCCTCGGTCACCGCGGCCGGCAGTGCTTACTCTGTTTACATAAGGCGTTACCAGCAACAAACAGTACAGTTTTTCATCTAAATGCCATAGTAGATATTGATCTGAATGGGGGAGGAAGCAAATTGGTCACGCGGGAGTAGCCGAGCGGTGTGGAGCGCCACGTTCCGGTTCGCGCGGCCTTCCGCGTCGGACGTTCGAATCCTCCCTCGGGCATGGATGTTCGTACTGTCTTTAGTATAAGTTAGTTCATAAGTAGTTTGTAAGTTTAAGGATTGATGACCCCGCAGTTACTTTAAGTCCTACAACCTTTACAAATATTTTAACATTTGAAGCAAATTGAACCCATGCCTGAACAGTATTCATATTTCGTAAGTCGTAAACAAAAGAAAACAAAGCTACAACAACTTAATACTGACATCTAATAATAAAGAAAACTACAAACGTAATAACGCGCACAAAATGCCTTTGACACAGTGTCGGCACTAAAAGTTCCCAGGAACAGCTTTGGACGCTATATAAATGAAAAGAGCTCTTTTTATTGAATCATATCTGTTTCCATTAGCTAAAACAATACAAATCCAAATTTCCAATTTCAGAATGCACACAACAGCGTCACTTTCTGACAATAAAACTCGCCTGACCAAATCGTGCACACATACATAAGACAGTCCGTTGTTTACTGCTCTCTGCAAGTGGAGATATTGAACAATCTCGGCCAGCGAGTGTTTCGTATGGTACATCAGAGGGTCTCAACGTCCCGCCAGGAACACAAGTCAGATATAATTTTTCACTTCATGAGGCTGTAAATGGGCAGTGACCTTTATGTCCCGTCGGGCAGGAAATGGTTAAGGTTCCTTGCTGCGGTGTGCACGACTGTTCCCCATCGGAGGTTCGAGTCCTCCTTCGGGCAGGTGTGTGTGTGTGTGTGTGTGTGGTGTGTGGTGTGTGTGTGTGTGTGTGTGTGTGTGTGTGTGTGTGTGTGTGTTGTCTTTAGCATAAGTTAGTAAGTAGTTTTTAAGTTTAGGGACTGATGACCTGCTGTTTGGCTCCATAGCCTTACAAACATTTGAACAAATTTTGTCCTACCTTCGACACTGATAGCACTGTTCTAATGACGCGAAGTGGACAGACCCTTCAATGTCAGCACCCAGGTGATGGCAGAGGGGGTACTCGCTGATGGCAGTGCCCGCGAGGTTAGCAGCGTGAGCGCTCATGGGCACCCGCGCTCGCATTTCCGCATTTGCCCACCCCTCCCACAGAGCGTACCATTCGGTTATGTAGCGTGCCCTCCCCGCTGCGTGACAAAACCTGCACTGCCACGCAGAGTGTACCAAAGTGAATAAACAACAGTCCACCTGAAATGGATGTCCGAAAGTCTCTCTTTCCTATTACCGGACGAACCAAAGAGAGTCTACACCGGCGACGGGGTGTGCGTCGTTAGAAAAGCACGACAGTCGTCCTACTCGTCCCACTTATACCTCCACCCCTTCCTGCCCCCTCACAAGTTGTCCCTCTCCTGGGGTCGGCGACGGCTCCTCCTGATGCCAGGGCCCATCCATCCGGCCTGACAGCCAGAGAAACAGTTGAAAGTCGCCGCCTAACTCTGGAGAGACAAACATTGCCAACTTTCTGGCCGCCCCGCCCTTTACGCCGAGGTGTGGATGTTCCTCGTGGCTTCGCCGACACACGCCGCATTATCCCGTCGGAGTTCTTCTCCAGTTAGCTACAGCATACTCGGGCCTCTCCTTCCCTCCCGCCTTTATTTTTTTTCCCCTTCTGTAAAGCACTGCTTCCCCGGAACTGCAGATCGGGCCGAGTCGGCCATTTCCATAAAGTTTAATGAGCGCATATCGCCCAAGTCGGCAACTGGAGAAGCGCCTCGCCATTTCCACTCGGTCTGCTCTGTTCTTACTTTTGAGAATCTCTCCGAGGACTGCTGGTTTTCTTTATTTATTTCCATTAACTTGGCTATTAGTGCAGTAATTTCGTATTCATTCCTACATTAGGAACAGAACGGCGTGCTCTTCAGACTACTTTAAAGAAGAGATACGCGAGTCACCACACCCAATTCCTTCGCCTCAAATATCGTTTACCATGTTTAAGATACTCGATGGTTTGTATCAAATACACTATTCTTTGTACAGTGACATTTTCGTTACCTTCATAATCAATACACGGGGAGTCACGTATGAAGTAACACCCCTTTTATTTCCTGGACGATTCGAGATAACGGAACGAGGGATTCGGTAAATCGTAGTGCCCTAAGGAGCAGTTACTTTGCCACTGTGGAGTGGCCGAGCGTTCTAAGGCGTCTTGCTGCGGAGCGCGCGGTTGCTCGCCGTCGGAGATTCGAGTCCTCCCTCGACCATGGGTGTTTTTGTTGTCGTTACTTTGTGTTAGAGTAGGTAGTTCGTTAACCTAGGAACTGGTGTCTAATGTAGTTAAGTCCCTTACATTCAAAAATATTTGAACATTTTGCACTTTCGTGAGTCATGTAGATTTCCAGCGCTTGTATCGATCGAAATATTAAAGCAAGACTATTGATTACAATAACTGATTGCATTCGACTGTCTCCTACTGCGTCGATCCTTAGTCGATGTCAGTATGTGACAAATTTAAAGACGACATTTCTTTTAAAGCTGATGTTCGTGAATACATAAACATTTGCCACCGTTGGCGAATTGTAAGTTATCAATAAAAATTTAATTTTTGCAGAAGAATTTCTTTTAAATTGAATAATTATATGTTCCTTGACACCAGTATAGTCTCAACTTCATCGATGAAAATGAGCCGGCCGCGGTGGCCGAGCTGACTGAGGCGCTCCAGTCACGGTCAGCACGGCCACTACGGTCGGGGGTTCGAATCCCCCCTCGGGCATGGATATTTGTGCCGTCCTAGTTCGTAAGTAGTTCATAAGTAGTTTGTAAGTTTAGGGACTGATGACCCCGTAGTTAAGTCCCATAAGCTTAACAAACATTTGAACATTTGATGAAAATGAATAAAGGCTGAAGGACAGAATTAAATTTTGAATCAGTGCCGGGTTCGAACATATAATTATTCGGTCTAAACTGTCTCGAAGTATCACATATGCGGGGTAACCCTTACTTAGTGCAGTGCTTGGGTGCTATTCCAGTATGAACAGTCTCGTCAGTTATGATAAGAAGTAAAAGGGAGTACATCGAGATAGGATGAGATGGAATTAGAGTTTGTATTGGGGAGGAAGAATTATTTGTGTATTTCCTACCGCTGTGTTTGACGACGAGCCAGTGTGGCGCAGTCGGTAACTGCAATTGCTTAGGAAGCAGGTGGTCTCTGGTTCGAATCCTGACCGCACAAAAATTTTAATTAAAACTACTACAGAATTTATTCAGTATCATAGAAAAGTTTCTGTTAATTTCATCGACGGTTCTCGACACTGATTGGGGATATTATCTCTGGGGATATTGTTGGTTCTCCTGCAAAAATGCTAATTTTGCGGGGAATGAATGTTCTTTTGTGTTCCAACACACGTCACTAGGCTTGCATGAACTCCTGTGATATGCGCCGTTCTGCATGCCACAAGATAAAAAGTATCAAAAAATAAATTTTACTGCGCAGTGTCTTACCAGGCGTACAAAATCAACGAACCTCTTATTATGAACTGCTTTCTGGATTCAAAGTGAAAGAAAATTTGTTGGTAACATTACAGTCGTTAAGAAAGCTTACAAAACAATTGCATTACTTTTTTGCATGCTCCCTTGAGTCATTCGATGGTATGAAAATAGGACAGGAATTTTTGTGACGTACCAATGATACTCAGGTGAAAGTTGCATCGTGAACGTGAAAAGACATTATTTTGTGGCCATTCATCCCCCCTTCATGACATATTTAGTACTAAGCAAGACGCAAAGTAATGGCAGATATCTCCCAACATAAACAAATAAATAACACTTAAAATTTGACTTGTGTTCACCCTTTAATGTGTAACGTTTTATTTGAAGCTATAAAAACTACCACTATTAATGTATAGTGCGTATACACTGAGAAAAATATTTAAAAAATCCTCAAAATTTTTATGCTCTACCTTCAACAAAACGTTCATAGCTGGTCAGCTATATAGTGCTTCCATGATGTACCCAATGCAGTAAATCAAATGTTCAAATGTTGTAAAACTTATGGGACTTAACTGCGAGGTCATCAGTCCCTAAAATTACAAACTACTTATGAACTAACTTATAGTAAAGACGACACAAACATCCATGTCCGAGAGAGAATTTGAACCTCCGACTCGGGAGGCCTCGCGATTCGCAACGTGGCGCTCCAGACCGCTCGGCTACTCCCGCGTGGCCAATGCAGTAAGTGTCACTATTATGCCTCTCATGCTTCCAGACTAACTCATAATCCAACAGTAGTGTGTAATTGACTACTTTTACATGGCAATGGAGGAATACTAGAGTAAGCAAACACACATGTTACTAGTAACTCAGTAGTGCAGCTAATTGTCGAACTTATCCGGTAGCACTGCAATTTATAATTTCTAGTATGTGCTACTAGCGTATGTAAAACTATATATACAAGCAGCTAAAATGAGTTTGTGGTAAAATGTTGATCAGTTTGAGAGATAATGGAAAAAATGAGGTAAGTAGCTGATAAGCTACACTGTGCATTAAAGGGTTAATTATATTGTGTAATAGAAATCTTGAAGCAACTGACAATCTTGTAGGAATTGATGGAAATTCGTGGAGAGAATTCTTCAAGTGAAAAAAAAAATCACTTTTTGTCTTCGAGGGTGACTGACATCGTCCAATTGTAATGTCTTTTTAGAATAATGTAGGCGGGCTAAGTCGATATAGTGAAGGGTTGGTTGCTCATCAAGAGATTTTAATTGTTCCGTTCTTGATTAAATCGGCGGTGACAGTGACATACGCCTTTGTCAAGCACTCTCTCCTTTCTTGCAGAAAATCGTTTTCTGCTTTAATGAACTGTGTACCATGCTAAACGCCTGTCCAGCATCAGATTGCTTAATCTAAAGTTACCGTAGAGTTACCAAACAAGGTAGCCCAGAAAATTGGATGACGTATTCGGGCGACGTATAACAACTAGTGACCATATGGATGTTAGCGGTAACCGGAGAATGATTTATTTTCATTGTGTGGTTGAAGGCGTGATAGTCCACTCACAAAGTTTGTAGTTTTCAGTCGCGCGGCTTTCAGATTCGCTGTATTGTATTAAAACAAAAGAAAGATCGGGATCCACTGGTCTGTCGTACCAAACACAAATCTCACTTTTGAAATGCCATACGAATTGCAGATAAAGAAAAAAATCTGTACCTCAAGCTTTGTGGCATATTATTAATTTCACTAATGCGAAGCAAAGTTTTCTTTCATTATGAAACGTGCAAAGTGAGCTACTCTCATGGTGGAGTTTATTTCTGGAAATGATATACGACGACATTTAATGTTATTGTTATCTTCTACTCGAATATAGCTGCCAATTAACATACTCTGTCCCGTACGTAAATGTATGTTAGTGAGTAAAAATTTATTTTACAGAAATGATTTGCTTGCTATTCCTAGTCTTAAGCTCATATAGTCCTAGGTTCTGCCATGGTTAGTCACTTTTCTTTAAAAATAGCAAAACTCGGCTGTTACTACTTCTATTGTCTCATTTCCTAGTTTAATTTCCGGGTCATCACATGCTTTAATTGCATTTTTTAGTTTCCTTTACTGCTTACTGACTTTATAGAGTGAATGACACCAGGAAAAAGCTACAATTCAGTCTAATTAGCTTTTAAACTAATGTTTTCCTCTGATATCATTTAATCCTTAAAACTACCATCTGGTTCTTATGAATGTTGTAAACAAGCTGTGTAGATCTGTGTATTCTACGCCTTCTACATCGACAATTTCAAAGAATTTAACTGCAGTGAACTTTGCCAAAAGTTTTTACTTTTTATCTGTAAATGTTGTAGATGCAGGTTCTCTTTTTTCAAATTTTTAAGGTGGCAGTCGTAAAATACAGGGAACGAAAAGTTATATACAACTTGTACAAAAACCAGATAGCAGTTATAAGACTAGAAGGGCATAAAAGAGACTCGGTGGTTGGGAAAGGAGTAAGACAGGGTTGTAACCTTTCCCCAATGTTATTCAATCTGTATATGGAAGAAGCTGTGGATGAGTGGAAGAAGAAATTTGGTGAAGGAAGTAAAGTACAAGGAGAAGAAATAGACACTTTGCGGTTTGCAGGTGACACTCTGATTCTGTGAGAGACAGCAAAGGACCTGCAGGTGCAACTGAACTGAATGGACAGTGTCTTGAAAGGAGGTTAGTTGTTGTTGTTGTTGTGGTCTTCAGTCCGCAGACTGGTTTGATGCAGCTCTCCACGCTACACTGTCATGTGCAAGTCTCTTCATCTGAGAATACGTTCGGAAACCTACATCCTTTTGAATCCGATTACTGTATTCGTATCTCGGTCTCCCTCTACGAGTTTTACCCCACACAATTCCTTGATGTCTCAGAATGTGTCCTACCAATATATCCCTTCTCTTAGTCAGAATATGCCAGAAACTCCTTTTCTCCCCAATTCGCTTAAGCACCACCTCATTAGCCACGTGATCTACCCATCTAATCTTCATCATTCGTCTGTAGCACCACATTTCAAAAGCTTCTATAATCTTTTTGTCTGAACTCCTTATCGTCCACGTTTCACTGCCATACAATGCTACACTCCAAACAAATGCTTTCAGAAAGGACTTGCTAACATTTAAATTAATATTGGATGTTAAATGTTCAAATTTTTGTAAATCTATCTGAGTAAACTGCGTGGTGATCAGTCCGTAGCTTACAAACTACTTAAACCTAGGTAAACTAACGTAAGGAGAAACACACACACCCATGCCCCAGGGAGGACTCGAACCTCCACGGCGAGCAACCGCGCGCTCCGCAGCGAGACGCTTTAGACCGCTCGGCTACTCCTCAGCGGCTATTGGATGTTAACAAGTTTCACTTCTTTAGAAACGCTTTCCTCCCCATAGGCATTCTGCATTTTATATATTGTTTACTTCGGCCATCAGAAGTTATCTTGCTACCCAAATAACAAAATTCATCTACTACTTTTATTGTCTCATTACCTAATCTAATTCCTTCAGCATCGCCTGATTTTCTGACATTACATTCCATTTCCTTCGTTTTATTCTTTTTAATGTTCATCTTATATCTTCCTTTCAAGATACTGCCCATTCCATTCAGTTGCTCTTCCAGATCCTTTGCAGTCTCTGACAAAATTACTATGTCATCGGCAAACCGCAAACTTTCTATGGCTTCTCCCTGAACTTTAATTCCCTCTCCAAATTTCTCCTTGCATTCCTTCATTTCTTGCTGAATGTACAGATTGAACAACACTAGGGAAAGACTACAACCCCCTGTCTTACTCCCTTCCCAACCTCTGCGTCTCTTTCTTGCCCTTCGACTCTAACAACCGCTGTCTGGTTTTTGTATAGGTTTAATATAACCCTTCGCTCCCTATATTTTACCCCTGCTACCTCCAGAATTTGCAAGAGTGTATTCCAGTCGACGTTGTTAGATGAACACAGCAAAACAAGGATAATGGGATGCAATGTTACAAAATCGGGCGATGCTGAAGGAATTAGATTAGCCAATAAGAAAAGAAAAGTAGTAGATGAGTTTCGTAATTTGGGTAGCAAAAATAACTTCTTGTAGCCGAAGTAGAGAAGATATAAGATGCGGAATGGCTATGGGAAAAAAAGCGTCCCTGAAGAAGCGAAATTAAACAATATTAATTTAAATGTTAGGAAGTCCTTTCTGAAAGCATTTGGCTGGAGTGTAGCAATGTATGGGAGTGAAACGTGGACGATAAGGAGATCGATAAAAAGATGATCGAAGCTTTGGAAATGTGGTGTTACAGACGAATTATGAAAATTAGATGGGTAGATCACGTAACTAATGAGGAGATGCTGAACAGAGTTTGGGTGAAAAGTTTGTCATACCTTGACTAAGGGAAGGGATTGATTGGTGGCACACATTCTGAGACGTCATGGAATCATCAATTTAGCAATGTGGGTGAGTGCGTGGGGTAAAAATCGCAGAGGGAGACAGAGAGAAATACAGTAAACAGGTTCAAAAGGATGTAAGTTGCCGAACGTATTCTCAGATGAAGAGACTTGCACATGACAGGGTAGCGTGGAGAGCTGCATCAAACCAGTCTGCGGACTGAAGACCACAACAACAACAACATCTAACCTCCTTTCAAGTCACTGTCCATTCAGTTCAGTTGCACCTCCAGGTCCTTTGCTGTCTCTCACAGAATCAGAGTGTCACCTGCAAACCGCAAAGTGTCTATTTCTTCTCCTTGTACTTTACTTCCTTCACCAAATTTCTTCTTCCACTCATCCACAGCTTCTTCCATATACATATTGAATAACATTGGGGAAAGGTTACAACCCTGTCTTACTCCTTTCCCAACCACCGAGTCTCTTTTATGCCCTTCTAGTCTTATAACTGCTATCTGGTTTTTGTACAAGTTGTATATAACTTTTCGTTCCCTATATTTTACGACTGCGTCCTTAAGAATCTGGAAAAAGAAAATCTGCATCTACAACATTTACAGATTAAAATAAAAACTTTTAGCAAAGTTCACTGCAATTAAATTCTTTGAAATTGTCAATGTAGAAGGCGTAGAATACACAGAGCAACACAGCTTGTTTACTACATTCATAAGAACCAGATGGTAGTTTTAAGGATTAAATGATATCAGAGGGAGACATTGGTTTAAAAACTAATTAGACTGAATTGTAGCTTTTTCCTGGCGTTATTCAATCTATAAAGTCAACAAGCAGTAAAGGAAACCAAAAAGTGCAATTAAAGCATGTGATGCATGCAGGTTGAAGAAGCTTGAGCAGGGAAGTGTAGAGTAAAGGGTTGCATGAGACGATATCAACAACGCAGTACCTCAATAAAACAAAAGGCGAGTGGTTGCAGTAGGGGAAAGTCGGGTAGCCCCGGACACAAAAATGAATTGGTAATAAAACAACAATAAACAATTTTTCTGTTTTAACTTTCATCGTAAAATGAAACCAGTAACTTCACTTAGAACTTCACTTAGAACTAAGCATAGATAATAATTTTTTATGAACTATCTTAAATACTTTTTTGAATCAGTTTATTGGCACTAAAAATTAGGGGGGTAGCCTCGGACACAGCATTCAGTGGTACTCCACTTGTTTCTTGCCTTGAAAACATATACAGTTGTATTAATATCTCAAGCATCTACATAAAATCAGTTTTCATGGTACCAGTCCTTGCAGTTATAGCACTGAATACTGTCTTCTTCGAAGATTTCTCCACATGTGATGCATTATGTCTCTTTTCTTTGATCCTCTTCGGAGAGATTGAATATTTGTCTTTGCCATGAACGTTTCATTAGTGCATTTGCGTTTTTTTCCGGATTGTCCTTTTTATTGCATTTCATTTTCTGTCTCTCTTCTAAAGCTTTTTTTTATATGGAAATGACCCTTCTCTTTATTAAATCTATGAGGGATTTTCAGAGCTTCTGCAAGATCAAATGCTAATTTCAAAAACTCTTCTTATGGGTGAAAACCGCCAACGAAGTTAAACAGGAACGACGAAAAATTTTTGCGCGAACAAAATTCACCGTTGAGAGTAGCTCGCTCGGTGCCTGTGCCACAACTGACTTGCATGTGTTTTCACTCCACAGGGCGCGTATTTCAAATGCAGTCTTGCCAGCGCAACGTGCTTGGCTTCTTAGAAATTGAAACGTCCGCGGTTACCCTCCGTCCGGGGCTACGCGACCTTCCCCTAATTTCACACACGTTCGCGGGAAGGGAGGGGTGTCGCCTGAATATTTTTACTCTGAATGGGGGTCGCTTACTCATAAAGGCCGTTGTGCACTGCGTTCGGTATTAGCGTAGTATCCACCGCAGATAAGCTGGCTAGCTTCGGGGAAGTCCCAGAGGTAACCTTTGCGGGGTTTCGCGGCGGCGGCGGAGACAGGCGCATAAGCATTGCCCTCCGTCACGCCAGGCGGACCTTTTTCCGCCGCGGAACGGCGCCGAGGCGGGGCCGCGCGCAGGGATTTCTCCCAGGGGGGCAGTTTCGCGAGCGCGGGATCCGCCGGGGCGCCCCTGTAACCATTTGCACTTAAATAGGCTGTTGAAAAAGCCCGCCCTCTCCCCCGCTGACACATCCCTGACGATCGCGAGAAAGCGCATTAGGTGTGCTCTGGTGTCGGCTAGACGTATACACCGCACACAGCTATCACGGTACTCTTACCTGAGGAGAATTTAGACCGAGCGAGGTGGCGCTGTGGTAACACACTAGACCAGACGTCGGCAAGTTAACTTGGATGGGGTCCCGATACTTTTGCAAATATTTTATCCAGGTCCAGAAGTAAAACGACATATTCTTTATCAATTTTTTATTTTAATTTTCAGTTTCAAACTAATGTGAAATACAAAAGATGTTAAATAAAAATGTATAATAGACCAGACGTCGGCAAGTTAACTTGGATGGGGTCCCGATACTTTTGCAAATATTTTATCCAGGTCCAGAAGTAAAACGACATATTCTTTATCAATTTTTTATTTTAATTTTCAGTTTCAAACTAATGTGAAATACAAAAGATGTTAAATAAAAATGTATAATAGACCAG
Source organism: Locusta migratoria (assembly GCA_026315105.1). NCBI lineage: Eukaryota > Metazoa > Arthropoda > Insecta > Orthoptera > Acrididae > Locusta > Locusta migratoria. The sequence goes on from CM048748.1 coordinate 421,371,635, forward strand.
ACGTCGGCAAGTTAACTTGGATGGGGTCCCGATACTTTTGCAAATATTTTATCCAGGTCCAGAAGTAAAACGACATATTCTTTATCAATTTTTTATTTTAATTTTCAGTTTCAAACTAATGTGAAATACAAAAGATGTTAAATAAAAATGTATAATAGACCAGACGTCGGCAAGTTAACTTGGATGGGGTCCCGATACTTTTGCAAATATTTTATCCAGGTCCAGAAGTAAAACGACATATTCTTTATCAATTTTTTATTTTAATTTTCAGTTTCAAACTAATGTGAAATACAAAAGATGTTAAATAAAAATGTATAATAGACCAGACGTCGGCAAGTTAACTTGGATGGGGTCCCGATACTTTTGCAAATATTTTATCCAGGTCCAGAAGTAAAACGACATATTCTTTATCAATTTTTTATTTTAATTTTCAGTTTCAAACTAATGTGAAATACAAAAGATGTTAAATAAAAATGTATAATAGACCAGACGTCGGCAAGTTAACTTGGATGGGGTCCCGATACTTTTGCAAATATTTTATCCAGGTCCAGAAGTAAAACGACATATTCTTTATCAATTTTTTATTTTAATTTTCAGTTTCAAACTAATGTGAAATACAAAAGATGTTAAATAAAAATGTATAATAGACCAGACGTCGGCAAGTTAACTTGGATGGGGTCCCGATACTTTTGCAAATATTTTATCCAGGTCCAGAAGTAAAACGACATATTCTTTATCAATTTTTTATTTTAATTTTCAGTTTCAAACTAATGTGAAATACAAAAGATGTTAAATAAAAATGTATAATAGACCAGACGTCGGCAAGTTAACTTGGATGGGGTCCCGATACTTTTGCAAATATTTTATCCAGGTCCAGAAGTAAAACGACATATTCTTTATCAATTTTTTATTTTAATTTTCAGTTTCAAACTAATGTGAAATACAAAAGATGTTAAATAAAAATGTATAATAGACCAGACGTCGGCAAGTTAACTTGGATGGGGTCCCGATACTTTTGCAAATATTTTATCCAGGTCCAGAAGTAAAACGACATATTCTTTATCAATTTTTTATTTTAATTTTCAGTTTCAAACTAATGTGAAATACAAAAGATGTTAAATAAAAATGTATAATAGACCAGACGTCGGCAAGTTAACTTGGATGGGGTCCCGATACTTTTGCAAATATTTTATCCAGGTCCAGAAGTAAAACGACATATTCTTTATCAATTTTTTATTTTAATTTTCAGTTTCAAACTAATGTGAAATACAAAAGATGTTAAATAAAAATGTATAATAATCCAGTAAAACTTATATTATTTGCTATTTATTTATTTTTATTTTCACTCACAAAAAGTATTAAATAAAATTTGTTGTAAAACGCCTACTGAAAAATCCAGTAACAGGTCATATATTAAACATACTATGCCGGCCGCGGTGGCCGAGGTGACTGAGGCGCTCCAGTCACGGTCAGCACGACCACTACGGTCGGGGGTTCGAATCCCCCCTCGGGCATGGATATTTGTGCCGACCTAGTTCGTAAGTAGTTCATAAGTAGTCTGTAAGTTTAGGGACTGATGACCCCGTAGTTAAGTCCCATAAGCTTTACAAACATTTGAACATTTTGAAACGTACTATTTTTTGCTTAACTTTCATTAAAAAATTACGAAATACTATGAACTGTGGATATTTGTGTTAAAAAATCGATGCAAGAAATTACATTTGTGGTCTTCAGCCAGTTTCTTAAAGTTAGGTTCACATGCGCAGCAGCTTATGCGAATAGTGTCTCCAAAGTGGGCTGCCGTTAATCTTGAGCGATACTTATCCTTCAACAAATTAGTTTCTTTAATGAAATTTGACAAAGATATGTGGAACCTAACATAGTAGCCGGGTAGATGCGTAATTTTTCGCAATTTTCATATTTTTCCGGTACACGTTCACTCCACAATTCGTCAGTGGATTCATTTTTATATGTTAGCAAGTAAATGTCGTCCTGCCAGTCTGTTATCTCCATTTGGAGTAAAGGCTTTTAAAGGTGGAACAACTTCGCAGCCACATCCGTTCGTTCTGCTGCTGGAGAAACCTCAAAATGTGATTTTTAAGAGAACAAAACGGGTGTTTGAATGGATATGCCCTGACCGCTTAAGTAGAGGTTCCACAGACACTCAGAGTATGAAGTCTATTTATGGAATTTCCATGTTCTCGTGCTGCATTCGGGTGTACAGGGATTTTATGCGGATCACCGGCCAGCTTGCTCCATTTTGCCGCAGCTTGTCAACGTACCCTCCGCGTCGCACATCATGACGACCATTTCTTTAATGTACTTATAATTATCATTAAGGATTCTAATTATTAATCAGATAACTGTAAAATTCTAGAAAACTTATAATGATTGGTCGCATACGAATTTTTATCCGCAGAAAAAGATTTTTTTTTAATAATTTGAGTATGTAACTTTTAAAATATATTTTGCGGTCCAGTTTTTGGCCTCCCACTGTCTGGACCTGGATCGCGTTTCGCCAGTTGTCGACCACTGCACTAGATCATCCGCACATAGGTTTCCCGAGATTTCCCTATATCACTACAGGAAAATGCCAGAAGGGTTCCTTCCACATAGCACGGCCGATTTCCTTTCACATCCATATCCAATAATCGTAGCGTGAGCTCCGTCTCTAATACCACTATATCACCGGGACATTAAACCCTAAGCTTCGTATTAAGAAAAGTTCACCCAGCCCTGCTGATGTAGTTGCTACTGCAGCGGTTTATAGCGGGACGAATTCCTAAGGTGCATTGTTCACTGGTTTGTTAGAAATTACATCTTTTTATAGCAAGCTATCTGCAGCCCACTGCAGGGCCGACTGTTACCACGATACAGCTGTCCGTGGAAACCGATTTCTCTCTTGGCGCAGCTACTTCCTCCGACTTATCTGTAGATGCTTCTTATCCCGGCTTCGGAGGAGTAATATTCGTTTTGACTTTTAAACGACGACTCCCAGGGAAGCCACACAGGGTGTTCAAAATAAGTATTTAATACAGTGAGACGTTTCAGATGGACTATTTTTGTCTCAGATGTTGGTAGATGTCGTAATCATACAAATTTGGACACACAACCACTGAAAGTTCGGGGAATAGTCCTGTAACATTAACATAGATGAACTATAAACTACAATTATCTTCCTCTCCTTCGACACAGTCACCTCCCATAACTATGCACCGCTGAGGTCTGTGATATATGTCGTGGAAACTTTGCATGAAATCTTACTTTTAGGTGGTGTTCATACTCTCGTTACGTTTCGGTGGGTGTTCGGAATGTCGTCAAATCTCTTTCCTTTCAAAACGAGTTTGAGTCTGGGAACGGGAAGAAGTCTGAAGGATTGAGATCCGGCGAGCGTAGTCTATGTTAAGGTTGCACTTCCGCCTTTTTGCCAGGAACTAAATTCAAATGTTTGTATAGCTTATGGGACTTAACTACGGTTTTCATCAGTCCCTAAACTTACAAACTACTTATGAACTACACTTATATATTCTTGATGACGTTACAGCGTTTATTTTTAATGAAATAAATCGCAATTTGCGATCACTTATGGCTTCACTGTACTAGTTTTAGATGTAATACCAATGTGCGGCGAATGAAAATTTGTGCCCGGCCGGGATTCGAATCAGGGATCTCCTGCTTACTAGGCAGACGCGCTGACCACTGCGCCACCGAGGACACAGTGACCAACCCGACTGCAGAGGACTCTGGTAATAGGAAAGAGACAGTATGGCGAATGGAGATTTGGGTGTGGCGGGAAACGTGCAGGGAAGAGTCCTCTGCAGTCGGGTTGGTCACTGTGTCCTCGGTGGCGGAGTGGTCAACGGGTCTGCCTAGTAAGCAGGAGATCCAGCGTTCGAATCCCGGCCAGGCACAAATTTCCATTCGTCGCACATTGGTATTTCATCCAAACCTCGTACAGTGAAGCCATAAGTGATCGCAAATTGCGATTTATTTCATTTTACTTATGAACTAGCTTATACTAAAGGCTGCACAAACATCCATGCCCGAGGGAGGGATTCGAACCCCCGACCGTAGCAGCCGTGCAGACCGTGACTGGCACGCCACCGCGGCCGGCAGAGAAGATCCAAAGGAGAGTAGCATGCTTCGTTACGGACTCTTTAGTAATCCTAAGCACCGACTAAGTGACACACTGATTCGATAGTTGCAGAACAATTAAAAAATGTTACTATCTTAGTGACGGTTTCGTATCAAAATTGTTCAAATGTTTGTAGAACTTATGGGACTTAACAACGGGGTCATCAATCCCTAAGCTTACAAACTACTTACGAACTAGCTAAGACTAAGGACAGCACAAATATCCATGCCCGAGGGGGGGATTCGAACCCCCGACCGTAGTGGCGGTGCAGACCGTGACTGGAGCGCCTCAGTCCCCTCGGCCACCGCGACCGGCCGTATCAAAATATCAATTACTCTTTGTTCTGGTTATGGACTCTCAGGATCGAAGGGGCAAAAAATTTCGTTTCGATGTTTCAGTACAGCACACATTACGCTTTTCAGTGGAAGTTTTGTTTCACCGAATGTGCACCGTTTCGCTGAGGAAAGAAATGATCTCCTTTGCCGTTTGATGTAATACGATATTTTAAAACCCGAACTCGCCGAGCTCGAGGCGGATCCTACACGTTGGCGGATATCTGTAATTACTTGGCACCGTCCGCTTCTGGCTACAAAGGTCCGCGTGCTGGGATACGCCTGTTCGCAGAGCAACTGTTGGTTGCTTCAGAGCAAAGCCAGCCCATTAGTTCCAGGAGACGGACAAAGCTCTTTGGCGCATACTAAATTGAGTTAATTAATTAGGTTGCCAGTACTCAGTATGCAGTCCTAGAGCAGAGGTGTTGGCACCCTTCCAGAATTATAGTTCGCCCGGCTGCGATGTGCCCTATGACTATCTATTACCTCACAGAGACGTCGTGGAATATTCCAAGCGCATCAGCCTTAGGGTCCATTTGATAGTATTTCGCTTTTAGCGAATCAGCACTCTTCTGAAATAAAGCCGCAAAAAAGTGTTATAATCCCATGATTGGCCCACTGTACGTTACTAACACTACAAGTGAGCCGTTTTGACAACTCCAATTTACTAGGAAATAACCCTTAACTGTTCATCTGAGACGGAAATAGAATAAACGGAATTCGAGAGAAGAAAATTCTCTAAAGCCTTGCTCTATTATGTTATGTTTGTTCTGTTCACGCACCGTTTCAGTGATACTTGTACAAATAACGGTGACGTATCATTGAGTGTCTGTAACGTGTTCCCACGTTTTAGGCCGCGCAGTTAAAACAGATTAGCACCAAATTTTACAGACATATTTGTTGGTCGATAGTGACCAGAACCTCCCTATGAAGGCATAGCCCTTAGAGAGCAGCACTATGCACCATTCGGCTGTTATACGTCAGATCGAAAAAAAATTCAGGTATATTTTTTTTAAACTTAACCTCGAGTAAATTTTGTATGGAATTGTTTACGATATTTTGACCTTGAAGGTTGGTTTACACGACTAAACACTTCACCGTAATATTCTTTTCCTGAAATCATTTAATGCAGGTTAAAAAAAATTAGAATTTAACATCGAGTAAATTTTTTATGGAATTTTTTTACGATATTTTGAACTTGAAGGTTCGTACAACTAAAGAATTTATATGACTTCACGTAATATTCTTTTCCTGAAATTATTCAATGGAGGTTCGATGGTTTGTTTGAGGTACATTTCATCTGGGGATAAGTAGATCGCAGGAAAGTACGTTTTATAAAGAAATAAAAATTTACAAAAAAATATTGCACCATAGTCATTAAAGATGATTATTGGTATTGGTTTCATTTCCCAAGGCGTTCTCCAAATATGACTATTTTCCGTAATTGAATTTCTTTGAAAAGGTATTCCAGAAACACTGACGGAAAGTAAAAGAAATTATAAAAGTAAATATTACATTGACCTGTCTTACTACCAGTTTTGCACATATTTTGTACTAAAATAATAATAGTTTAAATAAATAATATAAAATTTTATATTTTTAATGTTATACTCTTTTATACTGTTATTATGTATATATGATTTTCTGTATTTTTATTAAGTATTATATCTTACATTGGTTTTATTTGTGTAATTAATTTTATATTTTAAACATTTTTATTGTTTGCCTAAGAATTTACAAAATCATAAAACTACAGCAGAAATTAAAGTGAATCGAAAAGAACGCCACTGCAATTTTTTTCTGTATTCAACTATGTGCAAAGGATTGCAATTGTGTTTATCACTTAAAGAAATAAGCCAAACAGAGGAAACATCATATGTAGAGTATAATCTATAAAAACTATAAGCCTTAATAAAATTGAAACGTCGCTAGTTATTGATAAAAGAACGCTAGAGCTCTTTATAACCTAAACTGCTAGAAATTAAAAAACCGAAATAATGTAAAACGTACATGTCTATACACCGTGTTCCACTTAAGCTTTTTACACAAAATATCTCTGAAACAGCAATAGATATTGGAAAAACTACTTTCACGAACAGGAACGTCCGGCAGGAGATTATGAATCTAAGCACTACGAAACAGTCTAAAACGTAAAGAAATATTGTGTTCTGCACTAATTTACGTTTGGTTGTTAAAGGATATTGCAATTTATTTCTTGCGCAAAAAATGCAATGCAGAATCATAAAAAGAATGTTGTTCGTTGCACCGAAAAAGGTGAATTACATCCGGAGTTGACGTTGCAGTTAGTGCATGCCGAGACTCAAACAAAAGACAGAACGGGCTAGCTGCGCGCTTCATTTATTTCAGATGTCTACTTCGCTATACATTTTCTCGGGAGGTAATTTATGCATTACGATGGATCCAACGCCTTGGTTTCAGTGGTTTTTCGTGATATTGATTGCATAATAAATAATATAGTGTGTTGCTTTTATAGTTTTTAAACGTAAATTTGTTTCGAAAATAATATTTGTTTATGTGTAGAATGTTGGATAGTGCTTAATTTCATAAGCTACTGCCGTACGTTCATGTCCGCGAAAATTGCTGCTCAATGTCTGCTCAATGTCTATTATTGTTCCAGAGATATTTGAGGTGAAAGATTAAAGTGGGACACCCTGTATATTCTAGTCTACTGAAGATGTAAATAAAGGCGAAACGCGCATGCTACAAAATAAATAAATAATTTTTTTTAGTTGCACAGGCGCAGCCAAGAAATAAATATCTACGCACTATTAATGAGACTTTGGCAAGGAGTCTCATTACAACGCTAGGGAAAACTCCCATCCGAAAGCTGAAAATAAATTTTTCCCCTTTACTTTGCCGTATTTGTTGCTGTTGCGTCAGCACTTAGGTTCATTTTACAGGAGCGCTTAAGCGTTGCGTTAGTGTTAACAGCAGCGGGTCGGTTCAATTATATACGCAGTTCATATAAACGACCTACTTGGCAAGGGCTAACAAGAGTGCATAGTTTGTTGTGTGTGTGATATTGCGCGATAACAGTGCAGGTATAAATTTCCGGCGCTGGCATTTAGCGCCTGACTACCTACCCCTACCATCCCACCCCTTGCCGACGCGTTCACCCCTGTGCTGTTCACCCTTTGTTTCCAGTAAGCTTGTTATCTCTGAGGGTGACCCACATATGATATCGGCCAGGAGGAGTAGGCCACCGTGCATGCAACCCTCTAACTATGGCACCTCGTAAATGCATTGTTCTTCTCATATGGTAAATGTTGCTTTCTCTCAAATTTTGTTCTTCTGATAGAGCTTCCTGTCAGATAAATGCTCAACCACACATTTTGCTGCACGGCTGAATTTCGCCAGTTGTTAAAGAAACGTTAAAGTAACTAATCAATTCATAATTCAAAATCTTGAACATGGCTGCAGTTCGGCAACGGTAGAGTGTATAATTTTTAAAATAAACAGCAGCCAACCAGTTGCGTTAAAATGAATCTAATTAAAACCTTTACCTGAATTTCAACAAAACTAATTTTGTCTTCTTCAGAAGTCGGACCTAACAACCGCAACATGCCAAACAATAATATACAGTTGGTAGGAAATATGAAAATGACAAAAATAAAATACAGCATTCATGAGAATAGACTCACTAATCATGTAAAAGTTACATTTGCTTTTGTTACAACTTTTACGTGTTAGTGAGTATATTCTCATCAGCGCTGTATTTTATTTTTAATTGTTATTGTTATATTTCCTACTAATTGTATATTAATGTTTGCCATATTACTGTTCTTAGGTCCGACTTCTGAAGAGTACAAAATTAATTTTGTCGACACCTAGTGAAAGGTTTTAATTAAACCCATTTTAACGTAACTGGTTGGCTGCTATTTTTTCTAAAAATTTGTCATTTCATAATTTTCATCTTCGTTCAATGTAATGTAAATACAAACATCATAAAAATTCTAAAAAGAAGGAGGAAAAAGAAAAAACTCTCATAAACCGCTCTAGAAAGATGATGGAGAATCACTATACGAACTAGTTACTTAAGAAGTGAGATGCATTATTTAACACCAAGCATACGTCGCTCTTCTTGTTCTTCTTCTCATCGTCTTCCCTTTCACTTCTTCCGATCTCAGCCTAGTCTTTTTGACATCATTCCCAGATTTTCGTTTTTCATTTGGTTTGTAATTCAATAATTAGTTAATCAGTCTTCCTGGCGCATTCTGTCAGTATGTTCCTTCTCACTTTACACTCTTCTGTCGTAATAATTTGGTAACTCAATAAATTCTCATATCGCATCTAATATCGTCGTTTCTTACCCGATCCCTCGTCGCTCGTCTCGTAAATTACATTTAAATGCATTTCCTCTCCAATTGATCTGAAAACGTATGTATCGATTTCATGTCCGGGAGAAATTAATCAGTATAGACACGATCGGTTAGCCGTGACTAGGAGGCGTACCGGACACGCATTAAAACCGCCCTGCGGATCAACGAAGGGGGTCGGAGTGCCGGCCAGCCTGGATGTAGTTTTAGGCAGTTTTCCTCATCACCTTAGGCGAATACCGGGCTGGTACCGAAGTGCCGCTTCAGTTACACGATTCGCAGACATTTCGTAACACTTTACACTTTCCCACATATAACACTATACGCAGACATTTGGGGAACACATTTCCTTCCGGGGTTATGGGGTCGCGACAGGAATGGCATCCGGCCACCCCGTAAATATTAACACGCCAAATCTGGATTAAACAAAGCCTACGCTGCATGTGCGGGAACATGGACAAAGAAAGAGATAGAAATTTATCAGTATATAAGGCCGGAATACAATGCATTCGTATAGTGCAGCGTTCTTTCTATTAAAAGTCATTATCCTGGTTTGATTATGAGACTTACACTGAACTGAGATCACTCATGCGATAGCGATTTGCTTAGACAATAGACATGGTGTTATCATCACGTGGACAAGGTATAAAACGGCGGTGCATTGGGGAATCTTATACCTGAAACGGATGCTTTCACAAATCAAATGTTCAAATATTTATAAATCTAAGGGGCTTATATACGTTGGTCATCAGTCCCTAACCTTACAAACTACTTATATTAACGGAAAGTAACTTACGCTATTGGTGTGACCTCGTCGCCTTTTGTTGTTTACTCGTCCTGATCTGGTTGTCAGAGGTGGAATTGGTGCAGGATCCTTTGACTTCTAAAACATTGATATAGTTAGTATTACAAGATGTTTATTGACTCAAAAGTATATTACTCAATTTAAGAACATAAGTCTGTTTCTTCTATCTTCTTGCTTCTCGCGGCGTCGTCCGTATCATACTAGCTGCGCTGTGACGTAGTTATTGCTAAGTTCGTAGCCGCGTTCTTACTTAGTGACTGCCTGAGTTCCACTATTAATTGTCGTATTCCCGAATAGTAATTGCCGGGCGTATTTCGGTCTAGATACAGCCGCTTGTAGAGGGCGCGCAACTTCGGTTACTCCCCCCAGGATGCGCGGCGCCTACTTGCTGTTGGCTTTTGGCCGATCGCTGCCTTCTCCACGATCGGTCTCTCACGTCTGGTGTGTGGCGCTGACTTTATGCCACAACACTAAGTACAGCATAAACTCCCATGCCCGAGGGAGGACTCGAACCCCAGACGGCGAACGGTCGCGCGCATCGCAGCAGGACGCCTTAGTGCGTACGGCTATTCTGCCGCGGCGATGCTTTGAACATTGAGCGAGTGGCCCTGTTTCGCCCACCCGTGGATACGCGCCTCGGTTTGTTTACAGTTTGGCTGTCATTTCGCTTAACGAAGTATAGTAAGCTTTTCTCACACCAATGGAGCGCGTAGGGCAATGGGAGCAGGGTATAGGGGCTGCGGGGGTGGGAATTGTTCCGTTTGTCGCCAAATCCTCGAGTAATGACCACAGCATTGAAAAAAAAAAAAAGAAAAAGAGCCTGTGTTTTTTGGGGATTACTGGCGCTAGTCTCCAAAGCCAACGAAGTTTCCAACCGGCGCATACTTTCCTGATACTTTCCTGCTGGAACGTTCGGCTTCATTTGGGCCGTAATCAGAGCGGGGTTGTGTTTTTTCGGCGGTGCAGGTTAACGCGCACGCCGGCTTTGTGTGGCTCGCCATTCCTCCCTCCCAAAACCGCATCCGGCGCTGCCCTCCCCGCGTGACGGGTCGCTGCATCCCTCTTCCCATTCCATATTCATTTCCCGTTTTCGCCCGCGCGCCCTGATTAAGCCAGCGCGTTCGCTGTAGCGCGCCGAAACTGGGCCCGGGAGGGCATCCGCACCCGGCTCGGACGGCCAGGAAGAATAATTACCATACTGCGGGCACGCGCGTCCGTCACAATGCTCGTTAGGTGTGCGCGAATTGTAAAAATTCCTAGCGGGGGGCTAGTCTTTGTACCGTGTCACCCCCTCTCCCTCCAACCCTACCTGCTGCTCAGCCGGCGGCAGACACCTCTGCATGAAAGGTCGCCCGCGCTGTTTGCGCTAGGGTGATTCTCATTTTGAAGGTCCTTTTTTGTTTTTGTTTTTTCCTCTACCCTCCTCCTCGTTTCTATACCAGCAAAAATAATTTAGTTGCCCGTAATCTGATCTCAAAGAGAAAGTCTCTCTATTTTCGAAAGGCCATTTCTTAGAATCTATGTTTATTATTAATATGGTTGCAGATTTGGCTGTATATTTGTTTATGTGTGTTTTACATCTCCTCCGAAACTAATGGATAAAATTCATCCATATTTGGTACACATACTGCTTGTAACAAGAGAATCAACACCGTGTGGTTTATAACCTTCCAGCACCTGTAAGAGGGGAGATGCGGGCAAAAACCTGTTTTTCCGGCCCCTGCCATACAGGCTACCCTGCACAACCGGTGTGTTTACCTGCCTTGTCGACCTGCTCTCCAGGGCAGCGTACATGTCAAGGGCAAGAAACAGAGAAGTGGAGGGCGGGATGGTCAGAGATAATGATGATGGTGAGGCGGACTCCAGGAGTTGGACCAACAGACTGGAGGCAATTTTCTCTGAATGCTCTGTCAGTTCCAATTGGTGTGGATTGATAATGCACAGCAATACTCCAAAATAATTCACATACAATTGTAGTGCATGCAGTTTCTTTAGTAGAACTGTTGCATGCTGTACGTATTGAGCCAATATATAATTTTGTGGGGCTCACTGGCCTGGTGCAAGTATTTCAATTGGACACCACTTCAGCGACTTGCATGTCCCTAGTCTTCCCCAGTTATACAACCGCGAAAAGGGGAACTACTGCTTAACATGGAATCCTTACCATGTTTCGTTTCCGGCGACTCCTCACATCTTTGAGAGATGAAGGATGGGTTAAAGCGCAGACTGAAAAAATTCGAGGTTCGAGCGGGATACTAATACGCTACCTTTCGGTTTCCAGTCAAGCGCTTTACCCCAAGACCACCGGGGCCGACGCTCCGGCAATAAAACGTAATCTTTGGTTCGCCTATCCTACTATATTTTCTGTGTGTTCTTTCCAATGTAAGTTGTTCGTAATTGTTATTCCTAGGTATTTAGTTAGCCTATAGGTTTGACTGAAATTTGACGGATTTCTTTTAGTGGTCACATATGATCTCACACTTCTCTTGATCAAGGGTCAGTTGCAAATTTTTGCACCATGCACCATCCTTTTAGAGTGGTTTTGATTTTTTGGTAACTTTACTAACCGATAAATGATAGCATCATCCGCAAAGATTCTAAGAGAGCTACTCAGATTGTCTCCTAAACCGTCTATAAAAATAAGGCAGAGTAGAGGCCCTGTAACACTTCCCAGTGGAACGTCAGATATCACTTCTGTTCTACTCGATGACTTACCGCCAGTTACAACATATTGTGTCCTTTCTGACAGGAAATCACGGATCCAATCGCACAAGAGGGGCGATATTCCATAATCAGGCAATTTGATTGTTGAATACAATTTTAAGTACAAATATACTACTGGCCATTAAAATTGCTACACCAAGAAGAAATGCGGATGATAAACGGGTATTCATTGGACAAATATATTATACTAGAACTGGCATGTGATTACATTTTCACACAATTTGGGTGCATAGATCCTGAGAATTCAGTACCCAGAACAACCACGTCTGGCCATAATGATGTGCTTGATACGCCTGGGCATTGAGTCAAACAGAGCTTGGATGGCGTGTACAGTTACAGATACCCATCCAGCTTCAACACGATACCACAGTTCATCAAGTGTAGCAACTGGCATAATGTGACGAGCCAGTTGCTCGCCCACCTTTGACCAGAAGTTTTCAATTGGTGAGAGATCTGGAGAATGTGCTGGTCAGGGCAGCAGTCGAACATTTTCCGTATCCAGAAAGGTCCGTACAGGACCTGCAACATGCGGTCGTGCATTATCTTGCTGAAATGTAGGGTTTCGCAGGAATCGAATGAAGGTTAGAGCTACGGGTCATAAGACATCTGAAATATAACGGCCACTGTTCAAAGTGCCGTCGATGCGAACAAGAGGTGACCGAGACGTGTAACCAATGGCACCCCATACAATCACGCCGGGTGATAACGCCAGTATGGCGATGACGAATACACGCTTCCAATGTGCGTTCACCGCGATGTCGCCAAACACGGATGTGACCATCATGATGCTGTAAACAGAAATTGGATTCATCCGAAAAAATGGCGTTTTGCCATTAGTGCAACCAGGTTCGTCGTTGCGTACACCATCGCAGGCGCTCCTGTCTGTGATGTAAGGGTAACCGCAGCCATGGTCTCCGAGCTGATAGTCCATGCTGCTGCAAACGTCGTCGAACTGTTCGTGCAGATGGTTGTTGTCTTGTAAACATCCCCGTCTGTTGACACAGGGATCGAGACGTGGCTGCACGATCCGTTACAGCCATGCGGATAAGATGCCTTTCATCTCGACTGCTAGTGATACAAGGCCTTTGGAATCCAACACGGCGTTCCGTATTGCCCTCCTGAACCCAACGATTACGTTTTCTGCTAACAGTCATTGGATCGCGATCAACGCGAGCAGCAATGTCGTGATACGATAAACCGCAATCGCGGTAGGCTACAATCCAACCTTTATCAAAGTCGGAAAGGTAATGGTATGCATTTCTCCTCCTTACACGAAGGATCACAACAACGTTTCACCAGGCTACGCCGGTCAACTGTTGTTTGTGTACGAGAAATCGGTTGGAAACTTTCCTCATGTCAGCACGTTGTAGGTGTCGCCACCGGCGCCAACCTTGTTTGAATGCTGTGAAAAGCTAATCATATGCATATCACAGCATCTTCTTCCTGTCGGTTAAATTTTGCGTCTGTAGCACGTCATCTTCGTGATGTAGCAATTTTACGTCCTTTTGTACCTTGTACTTGTGCTGTGGATATCGTTATCACTGAATGATGTACGGCAGGATCCTGATGTCAAGTGAGCAGCGCCTCAACTGCTCGAGGAATCCTCGCGTAATTGAGTCCACGGGGAGCGCTGTAGTGTGTAGTGACGTCAGACCACGCCGCGTGGGTGGCTGTCGGGCGTGGCCCGCATCACCGCTGCCTGGCTATTGACAGCCTCCGCTTCCATGCCTAGACCCGCGGCTGCCGATGCATTGTCCGGGTTTCCATCTCTAAACGTGAGAGCTACCGCGGCTCAGCTGTCCAACTTTACACAATTTCCGCGATTATCCCGATCGACGTGGCTGTCATGTCCCAAAGCTGCGTTCTCCAATATTAGCTAGTGGCTGTCGATACAAAGGAGTAGACAAGTTTAAGTAACTTTCAGCCGGAATCGCTGACGTCTGCAGGATAGACACGGAGGGAAATATTTTGCATATGGAACTTTCATAACGCCTTTATGAAATTTAAGAGAGTTTATGCAGATACATAGAACTAAAGCTTACGAGTCCGATACATGAGGTGCTACATCTGATCTGTTCTTTAGTACATTTCCGGAGGAAGTGCGCTAAATATGACGACGACGATGATGCCAAGGGGCCCCGGGGGAATGGCTGTGGGGTCTAAGGTGCCATGCCACGGATTGCGCGGCCGCTCCCGCTGTAGACTAGAGTCCCCCTATTCCAGTGTGTGTGTGATTTGCCCTCAGTGCACGGCAGAAACACCTATAAGAAACACCAATGCAAGCACCAGTGAGGTTATTCCTTCCCTTCCTGTTACCAAATTTCAACCAATCAGAACCATCCGTGGGGACAGAATTGGCGGTACATGACAAACACACAAGGAAACAAGACAGTATTCCTTGAGGAAGGCTCCTGTAATCGATCCGAAATGCTGGAGAAATATATCATCATGACGCGGCAAATAGCTCAGAAGAATTTTAATTTTAACAATAATGACCGCGAAACCCTACGCTCTTACATAGTATCGTGTACTTTATTTCCTAAGGAATTAATTACATTGTAGCTGTACGTGCAAAAAGCCTTTTCAGTACCAGAAGTTAAACGGTATGCCGTGCAAATGTAGAATGAATACCTGTTGTTAAGCCTTCTAATTCTCCACCTTCCCCCACCGACATCTGTTTCCATATATCCGTCTGATTCAATTCTTGGCTGTTCGCAGACACCTATGTCTGCGTTGTTTGGGGAAAA
The DNA here is from genome assembly GCA_026315105.1 of Locusta migratoria. Taxonomy (NCBI): domain Eukaryota; kingdom Metazoa; phylum Arthropoda; class Insecta; order Orthoptera; family Acrididae; genus Locusta; species Locusta migratoria. The sequence continues at coordinate 421,386,715 of CM048748.1, forward strand.
GGAGGAGGGGTAGTGTCCAATGCAAGAGTGCGGCTAAGTTTTTCAAGGGCAGAAATACAGATAAGGGTCAACTACAGGGCTGCAGTAAGAGAATTTCCAGCTTTATTTTGCAGTCATGTGGCTTCCGAATGTCTCCAGAAATTAACAGCCGTAGCGTCGCTGCGTACCGGCTCCGGAAGCCGCCTGGGCCATTCCGAGTAGTTCACGTAGCCTCAGTCCGATTGGAGGCAGTAAGAAGAAAAAAAATAAAGGAAAGAGCAGTTGTAACGCTGGAGCGAGGTTGGCACGTTAGACACGTATCGGCGGGTCAATTAGTCGGCGAGTTCAGTCGTAATGAAGCGCGCCACTTCCGCCCGCGAACATCGGCGCCAAATGGCGACGTTGCTGGGGGTGTCTCGTAATAAGGCGGTTGCCGCTGCCGGTGCCTGTGGCGCTGCGTGCAGCTTCTGCTCGAGTTGCGCCCGCGCCGCGTAATTGCCGGCGCTTGGGGTGTGAGCAGGGGCTGTTGGCGCGCGTCTCCGTCGCGCTGTGTCGCCCCGCAGTTCGTCACGAGTTTAACGCCCGCCCCTCACTGCGCAGAACAAACCGCCGCGTTGGAACTCGGCACCACCTGCTTTGTTCGCACGGCGGTGTTACTCGAGGGTCGCGCCGACCTTTCACGTATTGTCTGTTGCCTGCCGTGTATGCAGCCCGCGCAACACGGCTGTCTTGCAGCTCCTCTGTTCTCCTTTCGGTACCGCTGGTTTGACAAATTCGCGCAACAAACGCTTCTATACTCCGTTCACCGAAACGAGAGACAGACTGTAAACACTTATTGTTACAAAATATTTGTATAGTTTATGGGACTTAACTTCCGGGGTCATCAGTCCCTAAACTTACAAACTACTTATGGACTAACTAATTCTAAGGACGGCACAAACATCCCCGCCCGAGGGAGGATTCGAACCTCCGACGCGGTAGGTTTCTTCAATTAGCGTGACGTAGTTCATCATGAATTTTTGCCTCCAGGTCTTACAGTCAATAAGGAGTACCACCATGACGTTATGTGCCGTTTGCGACAAGCAATGCGCAAAAATTAAAATAATAATAATAATAATAATAATAATAATAATAATCTAGAATTGTGGAGAAACAATTCATAGTTTTTGCCTCACGACAACGCAGATGGTGGTCATTCACTGTTGCTTGTAAGATTTTGACCACAAACAACACGACAAGCATGTCTCACAGGATGTGGCCCCCTGCGACTTATCCTGTTCCCAACATTAGAGAGGCCTATGAAAGGACGAAGATTTGTTACGATTTAGGAAATAAAATCTGCATCGCTAGAAGTAGTCAAAGCCGTACGAAAAAGTCCTTATGAGAAGTGCTTCGAGAATTGGAAGAAGCGTTGTCACAATTTTATTGTATCTGTATCTGAGGGGAACACTTTGAAGCGGACAACATGAATATTGATGACTAAATAAATCGCATTTGCAAATGATTATTAAAGGGAAGGAAGAAGGATAGGAAAGAAAGGTTTGACAGTGACCTCATTTGGGTACTGATATTAAGCAATGGCGACAAGTGAAAATGTGAGCCGGACCGGGATTCGAACCCGGGTCTCCCGCTTTGAACAAGCGGACGTCCGAAAGAACAACACCACACAAATACAATAAGTATTACAACGCGACGACGGCGTTAGCTTCAGTTATTTCACAGCAGATGCAGTCATACGTCCGACCTCGCACGGGAATCCGTAATGGCGAGTGTAAGAGGGCATGGACGATAGGGGCGCTACAAACATAGCGTGCGACTTGTGAGAATTTGAGACGGACGACAGGCGAGCACGGGTGGCTAAGTGGTTAAGGCGGACGGTGGCCCGAAGGGGAGACCCGGGTTAGATTCCCGGTGCGGCTCACATTTTCACTTGTCGCCATTGCTTAATATCAATGCCCAAATGCGGCCACTGTCAATCCTTTCTTTCCTATCCTTCTTCCTTCCCTTTCTTTAATAATCATTTGCCTAGACTCTAAACCGACAGGGGCGCGTGACCAGGGGTGGACAAAAAAGGGGCGCTCGCTTTATCTCGCTACCTCTGTATCAAGCTATGTGGTCCCATGTTGTAATGAAATAGAAACTGCGACTGTTGGGAGAGTTTTGATTCAAAATTATTAACTTATCCACCAACAGCCGTAAAGTTTATGTTGTTTTTATTTATCGACTGGTTTCGGTCTTACATTAATTCAAATGTTCAAATGTTTGTAAATCTATCGGACCAAACTGCGTGTTCATCAGTCCGTAGCTTACAAACTACTTAAATCTAGGTAAACTAACCTAAGGACAACACACACATCCATGCCCCAGGGAGGACTCGAGCAACCGCGCACTCCGCAGCGAGACGCTTTAGACCGCTCGACTACTCCACCGCGGCAATTGTCCAACAAACTGCGGATTCCACGAATCCAGTATGGATAACGTGCCATGTTTGCTGGATTTGGTATTTACGTTTGCTTAGTAGTAAAGTTTGCAGGGTAAATGAAGCATCGCATTGAAGATAACCCAAATACTCAAACACAAATACTCACTTTTTCCGTAGTAGTAAATTGTCATGAAGTGCGACGCCGATACATGAAACCGTTACGATTTGTTTACTCTGTAATTGTGCGAGAGACAGAATTGTCATTTGTTGTTCCTACAACGAAAATAAACAAGACAGGTGAAAGGAATCATCTCTTAAAATGCATTCAGGTGAGTAGTTTTATTACATATTAAATACTTACTCATTTATCAGCAGTAGAAACAATCGAACCTAAATCGTTCAACAAGGTCCCATTTTGTATAGTACGATATTTCCTCCTGATTTTCATAACAACACGTCTTTCTCGAAGAAAGGTTTTGTGTTCATTTGAATTTTGTTGTCGTTTCTCACAGTGTTAGGTTTAAAAGGTCTTTTGCAAACTTCAATGAAAATTCCAACTACAAAGAAATTTGCTGTTTAAGTCTTCTGTTGACAGAAAACAGAAATGGGCACTTGCTGGAGGTTTTGAAACGAAGCTTATTGCAAAGTATTTAGTGCCAGTGTGCGTTCAGCAGAAAAGAAAAAGAAAGAATTCGGAGGACGAAGTAGAGGAAAAAAAATTACCACTGAAGAAGCTTTTAAATAAAGCGAAACGCGTTTGATCTTAATTAGACTGTTAATTATAGTTAGAAAAGAGAGAAGAATTGACAACTGAAATTATTTTTTAAATAAAGCGAAGTGCTTCTGGTCTTAATTAAACTACTAATTATTGTTGTATAGCAAGGCTAATTCTCCTATGCAAACGTAGAATTTTTAACCACTTGGGACAGACTAAGATATGTCAACAAACACTTCTCCCGCTGCCTGGAAACGCCTGATTACCACCTTTCTGCAACAATGTAGCTATCTTCCAATGAAAAAATGGCTCTAGTTGATTAAAATTACTTGTCACAATGTCATTAAAATCGTGGCTAGTTGACGTGTGTCACGTGACGCTAGAGTGTTGCCTCACAGGCGTCTGGCTACCGCAAGGCTGTAGGTGACATACAAACATGGCGGAACCCTTCGCAAACGTCGTTAATATTTTATAACGTCGTGCAATGTTTGAAGAGGCCGTCAAGAGCTGACGGCTGTAATGTGGAAAGCTCTGCCGACGGGTAATTTTAAGTAATCAGTCTCTGAACTGCAGCAGACGACGCGTTATGCAGTCCTCAATTTAATTCCGTGTAACCTAACTACACGTGATGTACTATGTAGCCGACAAAACGGTAGTCAAATATCTCCAGCAGCAGTAAGAAAATGATTCCTTTATTCACGGCTGTTGCCGGCCGCGGTGGCCGAGGGGACTGAGGCGCCCCAGTCACGGTCTGCACGGCCACTACGGTCGGGGGTTCTAATGCCCCGTCGGGCATGGATATTTGTGCCGTCCTTAGTATTAGCTAGTTCATAAGTTGTTTGTAAGTTTAGGGATCGATGACCCCGTAGTTAAGTCCCATAAGGTACACGAACATTTGAACTTTTATTTATTTATTTATTTATTTTTTAATCACGGCTGTTAAAACTTACATCTATTAGGAAACACGGACTGAAAAAATTTCCGATACAGCGCTAAAAGCAAACTGTAATTTCTCGCTATCATTGGTTCCCTGAAAAATATCCTCACACTGGCTGGTGCTTACACGAGCTGCCGTGTTACGAACCAATCAGCTGTCCTGCTTGACACTTGATTACAGGTTATTAACGACACAAGAACATTCTAATCTCCCCCCCCCCCAAAAAAAAAGAATCATAGGATGCAAAATAAGAGCGAATAAAAATGTCAATACTGTTATGTAAGGGACATAACGAGGTGTTATAATTTGGGAAATTCAGTTAATAAAAATAAGTGGTTCCATTCCATACTGGTGCCTGGTACAGCAACAGGCTATGAATTTATCCCGAAAGTCAGTCTGAGTTGCAAATATTTCTTTATTTCAGTGACTCGTTTCGCCACTTTGACGCATCATCTGATAATCATCTGATGATGCCTCAAAAGAAATTAAGAAAATTTTGCAACTGCGACTGACTCTCGGAATAAATAGAAATAACAAAGTATTTTTTCTATAAATTAAAATAATCGCAGACAGGAGGAATCAAACTCAACATTTTTATAACTATTATTTTACCGATGCGCTACGCAACCATATCGTTATAAGCCTCCAAGTGACACTACATACCCAATGGCAACACTGAACTGCAGCCTTTCGGAGAGCTGTGTTTCACGTAAATCATATGAAGTTTCTCTAAATGTAAGCTTATATGTGCGATGTACGTGGTATCCCATTTATCTGTACCACCCAAAATCTCTCTGGACCAACAACAGCTATTGGAAAACAACTTTCACCGGTGTCATTGTAAGGCAGGGGCTCAAGAATGTAAATATTTTGAAACATTCTAAAAAATGAAAGCAAATGTGTTTTTAACACAAACTTATGTGTTTTTAAAGCAGAAAAAGTTACCTAATCAATGGCGCTGATTGCATCTCAATGTGCCAATTACGTCTCGAGATATTCCGAAGCGAAGTTGACGCTCGAAATACGCAAAACGCGCTGCTAGCGCACGTCCTGAGTTTCAGGCGAGAACCCTATGCTGCTCACGACGTGCGCTAGCCGCGCGTTTCGCGTATTTCGAGCGTCAACTTCGCTTCGGAATATTCGGAATGTAATTGGCGTATTTCGGTGCAATCAATGCCATAGTTTACGTGGTTCGTCATGCTATAGATTGCTGATGAAATAACATAGAGTGCCCCTTTGAAAACACGTAAGTTTGTGTCTTTCTAAATATTTATAAACGTGAACCCCTGCCTTACATTGATACCAGTGAAGAGTCATTTTACAATCGGTGCTGTTGTTCCAGAGAGATCTTGGTTGGTCTAGATAAATGGGACACCCTGTATAATACCTGCGTTAAATCAGGGCTTCTACTAAAGGATGCAGTAGCGTGTGGTTAGTGCTATACATGAGTGTACTACTTATTTCGTTAACACCGTTGTCCGTGTCTTGTTTTTTGTGTAGTAATCATTTGTCGCGGTGCCACACTGCAGACTGCTAACGAAGATACGAGCTTATGGAATAGGTTCACAGATTTGTGACTGGCTGGAAGACTTCCTAAGTAATAGATCGCAGTACGTTCTCGACGGCGAGTGTTCATCAGAGACGAGTGTATCGTCAGGTGTGCCCCAGGGGAGTGTTATAAGACCGCTATTATTTTCTATCTATATAAATGATCTGATGGACAGAATACCTTGTAATTTGCGGCTGTTTGCTGATGATGCTGTGGTGTATGGGAGGGTGTCGTCTTTAACCGACTGTAATAGCATACAGGATGAATTAGACAAAAATTTCTAGTTAGAGCGAAGAATGGCAGCTGGCCCTCAATGTAAAAAAAAAATTAGGCGATGCGCATGAGTAGGAAAAACAATCCCATAATATTCGAATACAGCATTGGTAGTCAGCTTCTTGATGCTGTCGCGTCGTTCAAATATCTAGGCGTAACATTGCAGAGCGATATGAAATGGAACGAACATGTAAGGACAGTTGTGAGTAAGGCGTACAGCCGACTTCAGTTTATTGGGAGAATTTTGGGAAGATGTACTTCATCTGTAAAGGAGACCACGTCTTGAGTATTTCTCCAGTATTTGTAACCTTGCAGCAGATTAGTTTAAAGGAAGACATAGAAGCAGTTCAGAGGCGAGCAGCTAGGTTTGTTACTGGTAGGTTCGACCAATGCGTGAGTGTCACGCAAATGCTCCGGCAACTCAGTTGGTGATCGCTGGAGGAAAGACGACGTTCTTTTCGTGAATTTCTGTTGAGGAAATGTAGAGGGTCGGAATTTGAAGCTGAGTGTAGTACGATCTTGCTGCCACCTACTTATATTTCCTGTAGTAATCACGAAGACAAGAGAAATTAGGGCTCGTACGGAGGCACATAGGCATTCTTTCTTTCCTCGTTCTATTTGGGAATGGAATAGGAAAGGAAATGCCTAGTAGTGGTACAGTGTACCCTCCGCCACGCACCTTACGGTGGATTGCTGAGTATTTATGTAGATGTAGATTAAGTGATGGAATACCACATAAAAAGGACAGACCTATGAATCTGGAGCAAAAGACATCAAGAAAGAGAGACAGACAAAGAAAAATGTAAGTGAACTGATGTGTTGTTACGGCACTTTGACTGCGCGGAACAGTTCGCGCCTGACGTTGAGCACTGTGATAGGAGGAAGGCAGCTGTAGCGCGTCAACTGTCAAACAGCAAGTCATTTTAATATGGCTATAGCAACTTTTTTGCCTGCACACCGTGACACACACAGAATCCAATGTATTCCGGTAATTTGTGTCATTTCCGAACGAATACCACTTCTCGATTCGAGTGCATGAATTGCAAATGACAGCACACGAAGGCCATCAACACAGAAGAAAGTGATTTGTAGGTTGTTTTTTGCAATGCTTCCATTGTATGTGAAGTAAGTAGGTTAAAATCTGTGTTCAGTATTACAAAAAAACAGTCTTGATCGCAGAAATTAACAGTTTCTATTTACCGGTTTCGGCCTGATGTAGGTCATCTTTGGAATTACAGATAGCCTGCAAGGATTAATGGAAATAATTACAAAAACGCCAAGTATTGGTTTAGATGTAACATAAAATATATACAGAATAATGTTTATGGCGTTTACCCATGTGGCCAGTGCTGTGCTCAGCTGGGCTGGGCTGTCCTAGGCTGTTCTGCTGCCAGCAGGTAACTGTTGCCTAGTGGTCATAAGGCCTCTGGTTAAATAGTATATGAATTTGGCGCCAAGTCAGCAGCAGCCAATGGGAAAAGGCTTTACAAAGAGTAGGTTCTGAGTAATGTATAAATTAATACAAAGTCTGATGATAAAAATATATAAATAGAATTAAGAAGTATAATAAAAAAGGATAATATAAAAATGTTGTGTATTAAAAAATGCATAACAAATGTGATCAGCAGGTGAGATTTAATCAATGGCATTAGTCCATCACTGGCCACATGGGTAAACGCCATAACATTACTCTGTATATAGTTTATGTTACATCTAAAGACATACTTAGGAGTTTTTGTAATTATTTCCATTAATCCTTGCAGGCTTTGTAATTCGGAAGATGACCTACATCAGGTCGAAACCGGTAAATAGAAACTGCGATGAAGACTGTTTTTTGTAATATTGATCATACCAAATAGATCGCTATTTTTCTCTTCTGACGATGTTGTCAAAATTAATAAAATCTGTGTGTTTGACTTGTGGGAGACATATGCCGAAAAGCATCCGGGCAGAGGAATTACTGGTAAGAAACAGGAATACATTACTCATGGAATAAACTGGAGCGGTGTGCGAAGAAAATGTAACGGATGCTCGCATTCTCTCTACGGGACTTTAATCTGAAAACAAGTTTTAGGTTCGGTGTGAAGGAGAACGAAATATTTCGTTTTCTTTTAAGTTTTTTCCCCCCTGTCGTTCACCGCGGGAACGAAAATAAATGGTGGAAAGGTGAGGGTTTTATGTTCGGTTGACCTGGAGGCCCTTGGAGACGACTAGCGATCTGCCAGCTGAGTTTGGAAGCGTGGCTCCCCTGCTCCCCTCTCCGGCGGTGACACAGTTCGCAAAGTATTTGATTAAGGGCCGCCGGGCTCAGAGCCTCCCGCGAGGAAGGTTGCGTACATCCGAATAGCAACCGCACCGCCTCCTCCTGACAATTCCTCACTCCATTCTTGGTATCGGTTACCGCAGACCATGTTTACGGACGGTACCTAACACACGAGCATCTAGTGCGACTACGGTGGGGGTTCGAATCCCCCCTCGGGCATGGATATTTGTGCCGTCCTTAGTATTAGCTAGTTCATAAGTAGTTTGTAAGTTTAGGGACTGATGACCCCGTAGTTAAGTCCCATAGACTATACAAACATTTGAACATTTGATCTAGTGCGATTTGCGGAGGATGGTGTACTCAAGTGACTTAACAGGCTGAACCGCTATTAAAGTTACCTTACTTTGAGCAAGGTCATTAGTTTCACCTCTCTTCCCTAAATTACCTAATATTGTTGCCGGAGGTGTCTAAATAGGCACGACCTTAACACAACCCTTATAACCTAATAAGCGTCGTATAATCAAATTGAGTGCTTCTGGAATACCGCCACATTTGTGTGATTGATTTCGCGATTTCTTGTTGGAAAGGACACAGTACGTAGTAATTGACGGTAAGTCGTCGGGTGAAAAAAGTGATATATGACGTTTCCCAACGAAGTATTATAAGGCCCTTAAGCCGTCCTCACAAGAGACGTGTTGTCGCAACGTGGCGCAGGCCAGACGTGCTGTCCACCTAGCAACATCACGCTCTGGAACGACCCGCTACATCCCACGGAACGCAACGTGCTGCTCATCGTGATGTGCTTTGCCATCGCAACGCTCTCTAGCGCCCGTTGCGGGCGCATAGATCATTGTGTCCACAAAGATGGATGTGCGTAAAATTACACGGTATCTCTCTTGGGCATCGTCGGAAAGAAACGAAATGCTTTCTTATACTTGCATGTGGTATGCAATACTCTTACATAAATTGTTTTTTTTTTTTTTTTTTTTTTTTTTTTTCTTTTCTTTCTTCAAGAAGCACAAAGACGGTACATGTATCTGAAAGCGGTTGAGAATAATAACGAAAATTATGACAAAATCACTTTTGTTAAAAAAATTGTCAATGGTGAAATACATCATTTGCATCAGCTCTTATACTTCCATTTTCCGCGTTGTACATAGACTGTATATTCGGAGATAATAGGTTCTGACCATATGTTTTACTTGTTATACACGCGGAACAACGTCTCAGCTCGACAATGCTCGTTGTGATATTGTTAACCTAAGTAATGCCAAAATGCTGCTTTACTTTATAGATGTTAAAAACTGTTTATTATTTCGGCACTGTGGCCATCATCAGGCTATATCCATATGGCATCGTGGGGGTATAATTTATTTTAATAACTGCATATTACCTAAATATTAAGTGTGAAGTCATCCATATGAGTAGTAACTTCATTTACACGATAAATCAGTCAAATCTACAAGCCGTAAATTCAATTAAATATCTAGCAATAACAATTTTGAATAACTTTAATTGGAGAGGACACGCAGAAAATTTCGTAGGAACGGCCAACCAAACACTACGTTTCAAGGGCAGAACACTTAGAAGATGCAGAAATTCTACTAAGGAAACTGCCTACACTACACTTGTGCGTCCTGTTTTGGAGTACTGCTGAGCATTGTGGGGTCTCCATCAACTGGAACTTATGGAGGGTAAAGAGAAAGTTCAGAGAAGGTTAGCTCTTTTCCCATTTAACCTGACAAATCGAAATAAGTCCAAAAATACGCAATGTTCGCAAACATGTCCCAAACAGAAAATGAACACCTCCGAGGGAGACATCTAACTGATCTGAAATCAGCGTCGCCCACCTCCCAACACCTGCTCCCTGAGGGGAAAAGGGAGGAGCAAATTTTAATTCTTAAAAAGGATTGAACACCACAGTGCTTTACTAGGCATCGTCCTGTTTGGAGGTGGTAAGCCGTTGCCTTCCTCCGATCTTCGAACTGACTTACCCAGCCAGTTATAGGGGGACCTACAGTTTAACGTGGGTTCCGAACCACGGTGCTACTCCGTATTTTCCACGTGAGCAATACTGACAGAGGTGAGAAAGAAGTGGAAAGTGACAGATAAAAATCCCAGAATATACTTAGGATTTCTTCGACACACTATTTCCAGTTGTGGTAGATGTTGCTGTAATCTGTTACATACGATTAATGACTTTCAGTAATGTAAGAGAAGACACGCAACAGTGCTCGATTTGAAAGTTTTCTGCCGGCCGCGGTGGCCGAGGTGACTGAGGCGCTCCAGTCACGGTCAGCACGGCCCCTACGGTCGGGGGTTCGAATCCCCCCTCGGGCATGGATATTTGTGCCGTCCTAGTTCGTAAGTAGTTCATAAGTAGTTTGTAAGTTTAGGGACTGATGACCCCGTAGTTAAGTCCCATAGGCTTTACAAACATTTGAACATTTGATTTGAAAGTTTTCTAACTGCGGGGCAATTATGTAATACGTTAAATTAATAATTATAGTCGATGAAGTGTCTTGGAATATCTAGTACAATACACATCCAAGAAAGATAATACAGGCCTGTTGAAAGAAAAGTTCAGGTTGCACCACCCATGAATGTTCTGTGGTTATTTGTATTGGTATCATGTGGTACATGGCAGTGTAACACGGCACCGCTGAAGCGTGGATTCACTAATCTCGTTTCTAAAGACTCATTTAACTTTTTTTTTTATTTTAGAATTAAATTTCACAAGAATCACCGGAAACCACATTGTTTTGCGAATACAGCGCCGTTATTGGAAAATGATGTGACGAGCAAATGAATTCGAGGAACTTGAATTTGCAGTAAGAATCTTAATGATTAAGATCTTAGTGTCGGTTACCCCCCCCCCCCCCCCAGGGAGCGAGGATGGTGGTCTGTTTCGAGGTAAGATATGTTCACTTTGTTTTTGCGACGTTTGAGTGCAATACGTAGTGTTAGAGATATTTCGATTTGTCAGATTGTATAATCTCGACGTTTGCTGCTTTCATTTCACAAGATTTTAATGGTGGATGTATGGCCTTTATAAATTATACAATGCCTAAAGTTGATTAGATTAGATCCATGTTGAGGAGATCCTCGTGGATGTGGAACATGTCAAGAAACAAAATTTACAAACTGACTAGTAGATAATACTAATAATATATATATATATATTGGGCTGATAATATAATAACACTAATATAATATGAATACCGACACATGCATCATTTGGTACAATTTATAAATTCACTAATGGAGTAGAAGGAGTTGGCCACTAGAGAGTCTTTTAGGCTCCTCTTAAATGAATCTTTATTTCTAGCTACATTTTTATAGTTGATGGTAAATTATTGAAAATGTATGTTACTGAATAGTGGACCCCTTTTTGTACTAAAGTAAGCGCTTTTACGTCCTTGTGTTGATGATTTTTGTTCCTAGTATTGTATGTATGAACTGAGCTGTTTGTTGGGAAAAGGGATATATTATTTATGACACACTTCATTAAGGAATAAATATACTGAGAGGCAGTAGTTAATATACACAGTTCTTTGAAGAGGCTTCTACAGGACGTCCGTGAATTTACTCTACAAATAACATGTATTGCACGACAGGGAAGACCTACATATGAATAGGGAAAAGGTGTAGGGGTGTGCAAAAATAATACGGGCAAAGTAAATTATCGCGGGCGTCATGTGCAATATATTAGTAGCGATAGAACTAGTTGTATAGAAAGATAAGGAGAGCGATATCAGATCAGTCGACAGTGTGTGTGAGGAAAGGAAACAGACGGAACAGTACCAAGAAAGGCAATGTGCGCCTTGGTAGACGCTCTGACAATATCTCAAACGTCAGATTATCTGTCGGACTTGAGTCGGCGTGCTTTCTACTGCCCGTATTTGTCGGCGTCAGTCATGTGTCAGGTCACTTCTCTCTGACGTCATGGTCGTTTTCCATTCGATTCTTCGGCACTTGGCTGCGCTGCGAGTTCTTTCTGCGCTGATTGGTCCGGAGAGGCTTTTTTAATTGGCTTCTGGGCAATGTGGGGCCTTTTACATCACATTGGATTCGTTCTCATGTTCTTTATGTTCACTGAGACGTGGCTTCGCCAGTTTCCAGTGGGCGTAAAGGGAAATATTTTTGACGCTCTTGAGGTTGTATCCGTAATTAAATGATAACAATGTGAAAGGTCATGTTTGCTATTATATACATCTCTATTCAAGGTAGGTAATTATTGAATGACGACTGACTTGCAGTGTTCTATAAAAGTCACTGCAAAAATGTTTTACTTTCTGAATTATAACCTCCAATATCTGTGAGAGTCACTTACTTGAAATATATCATAAACTTGAAAAAGATTGCAAAGTACCACAACGTGACAGCTGATAATATTTTAACGAAAAAGATAATTAAAATATGGAAAAGAAAATAAAACAACAGTTTAAAGAGAAAATTGATAAAAAGAGTATGTTTGTCGAAGTTTAAAATATCAAATAATTTTGGCTGTGTGTTAACATACGGTCAGAGAGTATATTACGTGTTGAATGCAGAGATATTACCGCTTACTATTAATAGCAGCAAAGACATATTTTTTCTGTAAGTGAAATAACAGTATGGATTGTGACCAAGGAGGTTAAAATAAAGGGAGATGACGTTGTCTCTGCCGAGCACATACATACATCCACTATCTTGGTGTAAGTTTTGAAATGCTATTTCTCTGTTAAAACTATGCATTAAGTCCTCCGTCTTACTGTTAATGCATTGAATTGACAGTCAGTACAAAGTACGTACTTTCGAACAATACAATTTCTTAATTAAATTTTAATAAACACTTGACTGATTAATTTTTATCGCTAGTTGTCACTCTTTTAACACGTTGTACATCATGGCAAAATCGCCGGGCGTGTTATTCCTGTATTAAGTGACATAAAACACCAGCTCTACAATACGAACACGTCTCCAAGACATAGCAATATGGCGGAGAAATGCTTCACTTATACAGTGTAAGGGCGATTCCCTGTATTGTAACCTCCTTGATTCTGACCAACGCAGATTTATGTAAACTTTAATTGAAATTGAAATTGTTAACCTTTTCAGTTCCACATTAAGATTTCAGCTTTGGAAAAATTAAAATTCAGTGTTTCCTGTGTTAATACAGTGTACTAAACATCAAAACACGGGTTTTAGAATTTTTGATTTGACACTCTGTTGTCAAGACAATTTTAAAGCTATAGCCACAAAAATTGGTATTTGTATTGTTCGTTATGATTTTAAAAAAATACTTGTTTCGGTATTTTTGGAAATTCAACCATCAACAGGGTTAAATTGGAGAGGGGGTGTTTTTCGGAAATGTTGCTATTTAGGCAATTTTGAAGTTAGAACTACAAATTTTCGGATTTGGATTCGGGTTCAAATTTAAAAGACACGTGTTTCGGTATTTTTGGAAATTCGATCAATAAGGGGGTGAAATACGAGATGCAAAAATTGATTTTCAAAAATATGGTGCTGTTAACTCAAATTTCGAGCTATAACTACAAAACTTAGGATATGGACGCTTGATCATGATTAAAAAGACACATGTTTCGGTATTTTTGGAAATTCAACAACTAAGGGGATAAAAGAGGGGATCAAAAATTCCTTTAGAAAACACATTGTTGTCAAGACAATTTTGAAGCTATAGCTACAAAAATTGGTATTTGTATTGTGGTAATTATTCAGCAATCAGTCGTCATAAATATAAATTCTTTATTTGTTGGCAAATCCGGATTTCGACCACTGTGTGGTCATTATCAATGCTTAAAATAAATTAAAATACTTAAAATATCTCGACCTCCATGTAGGAGGTTGCGTTTGTACTCAACAGTGGTCGAAATCCGGATTTGCCAACAAATAATGAATTTATATTTATGACGACTGATTGCTGAATAATTATTACAAATCAAATACAGTCGTGGAGCACCCATTCCAATATGGAATCAAGCCTGGTATTTGTATTGTTCGTTATGATTTCAAAATTACGTGTTTCGGTATTTTTGGAAATTCAACCATCAACGGGGTTAAATTGGAGAGGGGGTGTTTTTTGGAAATATGTTGCTATTTAGGTAATTTTGAAGTTAGATCTACAAATTTTCGGATTTGGATTCGGGGTTCAAATTTAAAAAATGTTTAAATGTTTGTGTAGCTAATGGGACTTAACTACGGGGTCATCAGTCCCTAAACTTACAAATTACTCATCAACTAGCTTATCCTAAGGACAGCACAAATATCCATGCCCGAGGGGGGATTCGAACCCCCGACCGTAATGGCCGTGCAGACCGTGACTGGAGCGCCTCAGTCACCTCGACCACCGCGGCCGGCCAAAGTTTAAAAGACACGTGTTTCGGTGTTTTTGGAAATTCGACGAATAAGTGGGTGAAATACGAGATGCAAAAATTGATTTTCAAAAATATGGAGCTGTTATCTCAAATTTGAAGCTACAACTACGAAACTTAAGATATGGATTCTTAATCAGGATTAAAAAGAAACAACTGGTGCAGACCAACCAGCCTACGCATGCAAAGCAGCGGGGGTTCAGCTAGTCGTCAGTATTTTGTTTTCTTTTTGCTCGGTTGTGCCATAGACCCGTTAGCTAACAGAATGAAACTTTCACTCTGCAGCGGAGTGTGCGCTGATTTGAAACTTGCTGGCAGATTAATATTGTGTGCCGGAACCGGGACTCGAACCTGGGACCATTGCCTTTCGCGGGCAAGCGCTCTGCCACTGAGCTACCCCGACACGACTCACGATGCCGCCTCACAACCCCTCTTCCGCCAGTACCTCGCCTCCTACTTTTCAAACTTCACAGAAGTTCTCCTGCGAAACTTGCAAGACTAGCACTCCTGGAAGATGCCAGGAAGTTTCAAATCAGCGCACACTCCGCTGCAGAGTAAAAGTTTCATTCTGGAAACATCCCTTAGGCTGTGGCTAAGCCATGTCTCCACCATATCCTTTCTTCCAGGAGTGCTAGTCTTGCAAGATTCGCAGGAGAGCTTCTGTGAAGTTTGGAAAGTAGGAGGCGAGGTACTGGCGGAAGTGGGGTTGTGAGGCGGCATCGTGAGTCGTGTCGGGGTAGCTCAATGGTATAGCGCTTGCCCGCGAAAGGCAAAGGTCCCAAGTTCGAGTCCAGGTTCCGGCACACAATTTTAATCTGCCAGGAAGTTTCCGTTAGCTAACGTTTGGGAATTAATTTGCCCGCCGCTATGAGAAAAGTGAAACCGGGGTAGGCCGGGTTTAGTGGCGCGCGCGGTGCGAGCGTGAGTGCGCATGCGCACTGAGACGGCGGCGGCGGCGTCGCGGGCGGCGGCGGGCCGGTGGCTCAGTTGCGACGCGACGCGCTCGCCGGCCACGTGGTCGCCAACTGTCAGTGGAGTGCCGCGCAGCCGCGACGAGGCGAGGCGAGCGGTGCCATGTCCAGCCAGTAGCGTGCCAGCGCGCCCGGCCGGCGACATGCCGACGCCCATGCCGTGATGGTCGACCCGCTCAAGGTCTTCTGGGTGTTGACCAACAGCACCTACCTGGGTAATGCCGGCGTCACTCTGCCACCGTGTCCGACGATTTTTTGACGAGATGAACTGCGAGCACAACACTACTAATAATTCGTGCGACCAAGCCCTGCATCTCTTGCACCCACAATTTTTGCCCCACCGGACCCCGGAGACAATCGGAAAAACGTATAGAATTTAGAGATGGGTCGTTCACAAACGCACGGTTCCAAAGGCAACCGTTCACGAGAATGAAATGAAGAACCGAGAAACTACATACGAGGAACGGCAGTTTCGTTCACGTTCTGTTCCGAAACACCGGAGCGTTTCGGTGACTTCCATTTCCAGCAACTTCCGGAATGGTTGCGGTGACTACATTTCGTTCGTTGTGCTCACCTATTCCCATTGTGATTCAGACTCGCCGGCCGCGGTGGCCGAGGGGACTGAGGCGCTTCAGTCACGGTCTGCACGACCACTACGGCCGGGGGTTCGAATCCCCCCTCGGGCATGGATATTTGTGCCGTCCTTAGTTGTAGCTAGTTCATAAGTAGTTTGTAAGTTTAGGGACTGATGACCCCGAAGTTAAGTCCCATAGACTCTACAAACATTTGAACATTTTTTTTATTTGATTCAGACTCTTTTTGAATTTTAGACTGCTGGTCCTTCACGTATTCTGTTCAGCGCCCGTCACCAGTAATTTACATTTAAAAGATATTTTATAATTTTGTACTTTACGGCGAAGAAAAATTTCGTTCTGTATAATACATACATTTTACGGGCATCAAAGATGCACATTTTCTTATTTCTTCATAATTTTTATAAACGACAGAAGACATAATTCTTGCGAGTTTTGAAAGTTATTGCTCGTACAGTTTTAAGAGATCAATTGCTTCATTTAATGTTTAGTTTTTAATGTAATATAAGTAATTTCCCTAAAATGTACTCTAAAAAAGAAGACCACATGGGTATCAGATTTTAGAATTTTTTGATATTTTAATAATAAGAATTATATAATTTCATTACTATGTTCTTAATTCGTATTAGTTACACTATAAGCGTATTTCGACTTAAATGTCATCTTCAGGTGTTATGCCACATTCTGTTATACTGTACATTTCAATATTATTGTGACGTGATATATTTTTTCTTTTTTTTTTCTTTATATATATATATATATATATATATATATATATATATATATATATAAAAGAAGAAAAAAATAATAAAATATATCACGTTATAGTAATACTGAAATGTACAGCATAACAGAATGTGGCATAACACCTGAAGATGACTTTTAAGTCGAAGTATTCTTATAGTGTAAGTAATACGAATTAAAAATATACAGTGTTGAAATTATATAATTCTTATTATTAAAATGTCGATGTACGACGTTACAAACACTGTGGGCCCTGCAGATAACAAGTTTTTTGATATTTATCGTACGTGAGGTTCAGAACTTAAATAACAGTCACAGTAACAATCGACCCACTATTACTTTCCCTTAACAGATAGTATTTACCCTTTCACACCCGTCTCATCCACTCTTCTCATTACATATATTCTGCCGGAGGTTTTCGAAGTGTGTTATTGTTTTCCTGTTTCTCAAGCATCTGCTTTCTGGATGTTTCGATCACGAAAACATGTCATCCATTCAGTGCACGTTCGCTTTGTGATACTGTCGTTTCGGCGGTGTCCCAAATCGTTCGGTAAGAAAACAGCTCTACCTGCCTTGTATCCCATTCCGGTCGGCTGCCTCTTTCTGACCACCCTTGTATACCCCTCTCTGGTCCTTGCTTTTTGTCTTTACGACGTCGCTCATCCCCGTACCTGCTTTGGAAGGCTAGGGTTGTAGCTGCTTTCTCATTCCAAGAAGCGAAAGTAGTTATCGGAATCTGGTTGAAGTCGGCTAGAAAAATACGACAGGATCTCACGAATGTCGAATACGTTCTACGCTAAGAAATGCACCATTAGCAAAATATCACAGATGCCATATGGGAAATCTGTGTATATTAACTAACCGAACGCGAAAGATTGAATCTAAGTTTGTGACACCCGCGTCGTATAAAGTTTTGCATACTATAATTCAGTTACACCAGTTGCAATACGATAGTTAAAACTGGTTTGAAATTATTATAGCGTGTGTAATATCAGACATTACACATGAACCGAAAATACGTAATATTTATAGAAACAGAGAAAACGTTTTTGTATGAAGACTCCATAATGAGTCTTGTGCCAAAACCATATATTGCAGTAATATAACAATAATAGTAATAGAATTTTCAGCATGGTGGTTTTGATATAAAATATTATCTAATAATAAAGCACAGATTTCGTTCATTGAATTAAGATCCTCAGTACAGTTTCAAGTAACATGGGAATGTATACCACAAATCTTTTGTTGTTTCAATTAAATACATAAAATGACATGTTAGCTCTGCATCACATATTCAGTTGAGCTAGCTGATGTAATTTATGTATTTTAACTGTAAAAAACGTTTAAGCGGTGTATTTGAGTACCCTGTACTTGAAACTGCACGAGGATGTTCATTCAGTGAACGAAATCGGTATGTTACATTTTTAAATACACATTTTGTATCATAATCACCAAACTGAAATTTCTATTATTATTATTATTATTATTATTATTATTATTATTATTATTATATTTGCGGTAGTTTGGGCATAAGACTGGTTACAAAATCCTCATACAAAAGTCACAATTAGCGGTTCAGAATGTAACACTAAGACCTTATAAGAAGATATTCGTGATTTTCTAAGTATTTTTCACTGTGGGAAATCTACTTCACATAATTAATTTTAACGTCAGTTTAACATATTCGAGTTACCAATATTACTCTGTTGTTTTGAACACTTGCACATTGTTTACAGTCGTATCTGATCCAACGTTAATGAACTCAATTAACGTACACAATTGTCTTCACGTTATACACATGCCCTTCTGGATACTTTTAATGCCCTGTCAGGCAATAAACTCATTTTAGACGATGAAGTAGTGTCGACGCGTAAGATTTATTAAGATTGGATAATGGAATATTCCTTACGATATTTTTACATCCTGCAAGGGAGTTGTATTTCGATGAACATCAGTATCGGTTCGGATCAGTGAATGCACTGGTGAACATTTTCTGTTGAGGGCATACCGAGTTTTCGAGCAATGAGGGCCGTGCAATCGTGAGGAGTACTTCAATTTCGCAGACAAACTGCAATTTTATTAGGTATGTAACGGAAAAATAATATTTGAAAAGCAATTACCATGTTTATTTTCATCGTTCATCGTTTACTAAAGAAATAAATGATTCCGTTGGTGTTGAAATGTAGGGAGTAACGTTGCCGTTTGCTTCCGAAACAGTCATATTGTTTATCGAAGCTGGAGAACTAGCAATTTTCTAACAGGGCATGTTGAACACTGCAGTCACCGAGGCGAAATGAGTGAAATATACGAGTTTCACCCAAATAAAATATGTACAGCTGTCAGATCACCTCGGTTGTTACTGTACTTAATATTACCGGTACCGAAAATTCCATTATTGTTGACAATAATGTTGCATTAAAATTTCTGTACAGCAAGCAAAGTGCATTGTTGGTTACACTCAGTTTCTGAATTTTTCTCATTACAAAGATGGCTTTTAGATACGATCAAGGGTGTAATGATAATCAACCACAGAAAATTGAGAAAGAGTAAGTTAAAAAGCAATGCTCGGGAAATAGTATTGGGGTGCGGTAGCGTTTCGAACAATAAGAGAGATAATTGGATCAAGAAAATATTTCTTTGTGTTTTATTACTGAGAAGACCTGTATTTGATGACAATAACCAGGTAGCAAAGAAGATATGAATAGATAACAATAAATACATTCAAATTAAGAACTGAACAAACAAAGAAATTGCCGAGGTCACGAAAGAGTTGCGATTCTCGAAGAAACGTAGTACAAGGGTAAAAGTAAAATGTAGCATTGACTTTTTCTTCTAACAATCAGAATGCAGATATGTAACAGTGTGAACGCCTCCCCGACCCGATCATGTTACGAGTTACACTGCAACCTGATGCATTACCTATTAGTCATTGTGTGTAGAAGTTGGTTGATTTGTAATTTAGTTTCATAGGGTTTCATAGGATTTCCTCTCGTCAGTTTTAAACAAATCATCTGGTAGTTTATTGTCCATCAGTAATGTCACCTAAGGCTGAAAAATGTAAAATAAAAAATATTAACAAAAATCTGTTGAAAAACTTCAGAAGCTAACCACCCGAAGTGTTTCGACAAAAACAGCCTAGTACAGCAGTAATTCGCCAACTTATTTAGCCCCGTTACATTTTTCATTATAATGGGCTGACAGAACAGGTACACTGGTAAAAGAATCGTTAAGACACTCGGTATCAGTCTTGGAGATGACGGAAACCCTTCTGTTGTCTCACCGAGCAAGACAGCGAAGTTAAAAAAAACACTGGACAATTTTTCGGGTGGACAACGGGTACAATCTACACCCAGATTTACGTTTTCCAAAATTTCCCTGAATCGCTTAAAGCAATTTCCGGAACGATTTCTCTAAAAGGGCACAACCGATTCCTCCGCCCCCTCCCATTCTTTCAAAAAAAAAAAAAAAAAAAAAAAAAAAAAAAAAAAACCACCTTTAATACGAACTCGCGTTGCGTCTCCAGTGATCTCGTTTTCGACGGGAAATAGAACACTAAGCTTCCTATCAGCTATTATTTCATAGTACTCGCTATTAAGTAACATCTGCACATTTCGTGTTAAATTTTGCCCAATGTCTCAGATGTTTCGTTTCCTAGTTTATCACTTCACTTAAAGAATGGAATAGCGCGTACGGGTCTACGAATTCACTGGCACGTACGTTGCCCAGCGTGTTAAACAACATGTAGAACTAAAATTCATTTCTCCGACATAAGACTGAAATTAAATATGTGTGTCGAAAGGAGATCTAACACGGATCCTTATCTTTCGAGAACAGAGTGCTAGTAAAATAGCACTGTCCGTCCGCTGTGCCGATGTCCATGAAAGTTTCAAATTGTGTCTTGTTCCGCCCACATAAATTCAGAGGCTAGAAGAGTCTGTGAGGTAGCTCTCCACCGCGTAGTTTCTCTAAAATGTTGTAATTCAAGCAAAATAACAGGACCATCTCTAGGTGGGATGGAAGAAACCTCTGGGATAATCCGAAACTCTGAATCGATTGCTGAAATGTGCACAGATATCAGAATTCATGGGTCACTACCCACAAAGGCAGGGATCTCGTTTCGACTAACGGTCCGCTACCGATTTTCTGCTGGTTGCAAATCTTCCGTCTATATCGCATTTCTCTCGATAATGCTACTCGAAATTTTAGACGGCGTACTTAAAGAATTTTTCTTTGTTGTTCGATGTGTTCTAATGAAATCGGAATGTTGCATGTTATTTCTGTATGAAAATATTATTCTCAAAATGTGGCAGTGAAATGACAAGAGGATATTTTATCTTTGTTACCAAAAGGGAACGCGAGGACTCTGTAGTAGCTTTCTCATTAAAACCCTACTGTACAAATATTCTTACGTAGGAAATACTAGACTTAGAACACGAAATTGTGCTTAGAATGTCAATCGCTTATTAAATAAAAGTATAAGCTATTTACCTGCAAAACTTCCCATTTTATCACGGGAGAATAATGTTCTATCTGAAGAACGTAGGATTGTTTATTTTGTAAGAGTACTGTATGAAAAGTCAGATGTTAAGCGGTCGCCATCACTGCGTGCTATGCAATCAACTTTCTCGGCCATAAAGCAGGCGTATGTGACAGCATAGTTGGCTACAGGCAGGTTATAACATTGACATACCGACATCATCGTTTGAAAATTTAATTACTGTGGCGTTTGATGTTCGACTGCTTGGACACTTCTCCACGTCAGAACTGACCATCACTGCGTAATTACTTTACTGTCAGGCTAAATTGAACCGTACCAAAAACATGGAGGTTCTCGAAACTCTTGTGTTTTAAAAATTTACAAGCCAGAACGTACGTATTACGACTTCTGTAAAAACACTGACATGCCAATTTATTTAACATCATTTTTGTACCGATCAGGATACTAGGTTTAAATATATTTTCTCGTAACTTGATTCCATATCTTCGGTGCTGGGATGAAAAAATTAGTACTTCAACTTTGGCGTCCTGTTTTGATAAAATTTCCGAACGTTCGGTAGCCTCTTCAAACGACTTACCAGCCACCCAGGGATGGTATGGAGAACACAACTAGTCAACCTTTTATTGCCAAACTTAAGTCATCATATCACCACACATATAGCGGTATTTTTGCGCAACGAATATTGAAGACGAGAACTGACAATATAAATTAGTGATGTACTGTAACCCTTTACAATCAAGAATGTGCACTAATGCAACGAGCCTTTGTTTTAATATGTGTCTCAAGCAGTTTGCTTTACAATAATTTAATTTTTCCTGTTCCACTATTTTGAACGTTGAATTCTTCTTTTGTAGCAATGATTTTTCCAGAACGTAACCCCTCTTGTTTATTCTGAAAGTGTGTCGTCGTGTGTGAAACTCTACAATCAACGTGTACTCATCTTTCATCTACCATGTGAAGTAGAAGACAGTGCAATGATATATTTGTGCTCAACAGGAATTTAATATGGGGCAGCATCTCTTCTGATTTATTTTCTCCTCATATCATTCAAAATCGAAGGTAGAATGCTTCCTGGAACACAGACAATGAATTTCTGAACGTCTCATCCCCGAACAAAATGTTTAGGTCTACTATATTACTTTCATTTTGAATTATATGGAAACGGATTAATTAATCAAACGAATACCACAAACAATTTTATAAATGACTTTATACAAACTAACTTGTGTGACATGAGTAGAGCATACACTAGAATTAAATGGAGCTGCATAGCCGCGGTGGAGTGGTCGAGCGTTCTAAGGAATCTTGCTGCGGAGCGCGCGGTTGCTCACCGTCGGAGGTTCGAGTCCTCTCTGGGACATGAGCGTGTGTGTTTGTTTCGTTTTTAGGTTAGTTTAAATTAGTTTAAGTAGTGTGTAAGCTCAGGGACTAATAAGCAAATAATTCAAGTCCTATAGATTTACAAAGGTTTCAACATTTTGGTGCTGCATAGTAGAAAATACATTTATTTCATTGCAAAACTTTATTGAAATTATAATGTGAAAGCAGAACTTCACAACTTGCAGTTTGATACCATAATTACAACTTTATAATCAAGGTAGTAATTTATTATTCCATTAAAAAGTGCATCCGTTATATTGGAAGGAATTCAGGTTTGCTCCGTACAAGAACGACACGGTTTAGTTTCAGAACCTCTGTCTTTAAACTTTGAAACTATGTTTAGTATTACGGTTTTGTCAATGAGACGTCGCGTAATACTCTCCGTCTCTTATGCTGTCCTCCTTAAAATTCATTTTAAGTTATTCCTTTATTTGTCGATGTACTTCGTCATTCAGTTTTATTCTTCCGGTTACTTTGAGTCGTTTTCAACCCTTGGGACTGATGTCTCTACCTTTGTTTTTCCGTAATCCAATTTCCCTCTTTATTTCCTCCGAGCGTGCTCTACATCTCGCTGCGTTTGTGACTTAATCGCGCAATAAATTTGCCTTCTTCAGAAATATTCCTTTTTCTGACGATGTTTTTCTGCTGTCTTATTCGTGGTATATCTAGCCATGTAGGCCTTTTACAGTCACACGGGGAAGGAATATTTTTTCTTTTGAGCAGTTGGTGTTAGTGATTTTTTTAGTTACTGGAAGTCTAAATACATGTTGAATGTAAATGATGACACCTGATTCTACATTATTACTTTAGCAACAGCTTTTGACTGGTGGCTCGTTGTGAAAGAAGACATGTTTGGAATACACGGCTAGGTTCGGAACTTTTATATGTACTTTTTCAGTTTGTGAAGTGAGCTTTTACTGTTTACAAAGCACTTCTACCACTACCGCAAAGAGGAATAGTCTACTGACACTTATTGGTTACTGCCACATATTAAGCAAAATATGGAGGAAAACGCGTTAAACGTAAAACTGAAGCAGATTAGTTACAGTTTTGGGGCACAGTGTTTAAAGTGCCAGAATCGCAGACATAATGATCGAGCTTCAAATCTACATCAGTCCAAGAACCGTTAATGTCGGTTCGTCCGTTTATCGTGAGATTGCTTTTATTTTGTCTACTTAACGTCGGCTTCTATTGAATTTTTGCCGGCCGCGGTGGCCGCGGGGACTGAGGCGCTTCAGTCACGGTCTGCACGGCCACTACGGTCAGGGGTTCGAATCCCCCCTCGGGCATGGATATTTGTGTCGTCCTAGTTCGTAAGTAGTTCATAAGTAGTTTGTAAGTTTAGGGACTGATGACCCCGTAGTTAAGTCCCATAGACTGTACAAACATTTTCTATTGAATTTTTGTGAACATGCTTGTTCTCAGGTTTGCTGCGCTAATGCTTCTATGGATTTATGACGATTAACCATCTCTTCCGTTTTCCGACAATCATATAAGCCCAAGTTTGCGCTTCAGCGTGGACACTTAGGCCTGTTACTCGTTAATTGGGTGTCAGAAAACAATTGTATTTTAATATCATAATTCTTTATAGTGTAGACACCTGTGTTACACAAACACATTTTTTATGTCAACAAACCGTTCTCTCATGTCGGCATAATATTTGTCGAAATCTTATTTTAACATCGATTGCTGTCGTCCCTGAGTGCTATCATCAACTTTTCAAATGTTTATAAACTTGTTGAATTATCTGCTATGGTCATCAGTTACTAGACTTACAAACTACTTTAACATACACTAAGGACAAACAGCACACATATGCCCGAGGGAGACTCGAACGTCGGGCGGGAGCGGACGTCTATTACGTAGCATTATGCCTTAGACAACGCGGCTGCTATCATCCTAACATTTAATGTATTGTTAACTGGAGATGATTTCTGAATGTTAAGGCAACAATGGACGAATTCGTAATTTCTTTATTACCCACACTCACGGAGCGATGTAGTTAATGCGTTACGGCAGTACTTAATTCCTAGTATTTTACATTTTTACATTTTTATAAATTAAGAAAAAATTATTAAGAAAACAGCTGCTGACAGTTTTTATGAAGTGTTCTCTGAATAATTTGAAAGCTGAGATGCACTGCCTGTGAAATTTTCTCGTCATCGCCTTCGTCTACACTCTGTCGTAACAGTCTCCCGTAGCCAGTTTCTGACTCTTATCCAATAGAATCAGATGGTCTCCTGCCTCCAGCGCAACAGCTTTTTGGTCAGCTATTTCCCCATCTGCAGTAGCTCTTCCGTTCTACAAGACGCTTATAACGATTACTTTTCTGAGGTTAGGTAGAGATTTTTAAACTATCCAAGACTAAATGAAGATTTATTTTTGATTGTTTTTATCTCAGAACACCCCTTGTATACTGTACTGTCTGTAATTTTTTGCATATTTATCCTTATTAAATAGGTTGTACGCACATACAGTTCTATTGCACATACAGTTCACAAGAGAACAATGTAACAAAAACGTCTATGGAATTGAGTAACTCTTGAAAGTAAGGCAGTCTTCTTGTTTATCAGGATAGTCAACGTTTGCAGAAAAACAGCCTCGGAGAAGGGACATTGTATCAGGAGAAAAAAAGGAAAAGGGCCCTTTTGTAGAATTAGCAGATGAATAGTTCTCGGGATTACAGCCGGGTGGCAGTATGTTCTAACCGAGACATTTCGACGGGTGACATACTCATGATGTTGATGATGACTATGTGACCCGTCGAAACGTCGCGCTTAAAAGACCTGCCATCCGGCAGGATCCCTGAGATCTCTTCATCACCTGTATACCACGGGAAAGCATACCACCACATTTACAATACGTAATTAGACTTTCACGGCCGACCGATACGGAATTACTTGAACACCTAAGTTTCATGTAGTAGGCTTGTTTTGTCGAATCTAGTACCAGAGCTGTGTAGTCCGTCCGTGCAGATGACGTCAGTATCTCACTTTTGTATTTTTTGAACAAGATCTGTTTTGTAAGAAACCCTTCGCCCTGCGGGAAATGCCGTGCGCTACAAGGCGCAAT
This sequence comes from Locusta migratoria, assembly GCA_026315105.1. Classification (NCBI taxonomy): domain Eukaryota; kingdom Metazoa; phylum Arthropoda; class Insecta; order Orthoptera; family Acrididae; genus Locusta; species Locusta migratoria. Next base: position 421,412,485 of record CM048748.1, read on the forward strand.
GTCAGGGTCTGCGCAGCCACTCCCGCCTGAGGTTCGACTCCTCTCTCGCGAATGTGGGTGTTTGTTGTCGTTAGGTTGGTTTAAGTAATTCGATGATCATAGTAGCTTGATCGCATAGGTCTACGAACATTTGGACGCTTTGAGGAAACCCTTCATTTGTATTCGGCAGTGCCGCGGTGGAGTAGCCGAGCGGTCTAAAGCATCTCGCTGCGGAGCGCGCGGTTGCTCGCCGTGGAGGTTCGAGTCCTCCCTGGGGCTTGGCTATGTCTGTTTGTCCTTAGGTTAGTTTACCTAGGTTTAAGTAGTTTGTAAGCTACGGACTGATGACCACGTAGTTTGGTCCGATAGATTTACAAACATTTGAACTTTTTTGTATTCGGCAGTAGTAAGAATGTAAAACTGAATTTTGTGCAGATTACAGTGGTGAAAATGACGTTTGTCGGTCCTTCAGCTGTCGGTGATAACGCTAATGGGAGACAGCCAGTAGCACTCGTGTTCTCAAAACAGCCGCGGTGGAGTAGCCGAGCGGTCTAAAGCGTCTCGCTGCAGAGCGCGCGGTTGCTCGCCGTGGAGGTTCGAGTCCTCCCTGGGGCATGGGTGTGTGTGTTTGTCCGTAGGTTAGTTTAACTAGGTTTAAGTAGTTTGTAAGCTACGGACTGATGACCACGCAGTTTGGTCCGATAGATTTAAAGACATTTGAACATTTGTTCTCAAAACAGGCTGCAAGTTTGGTCAGTAGAGATGGGAAAAGAAATACCACTAGGCCACCGAAACTTAATGGGTACAGGGACTGCACGGGCAGCCTTAAAGCACGTTCCCCTCTACTACATAAAGTCTTTATCCATTAAGATTCGGTTATGGTGTCTGCCTAGTAAGCAGAAGGTCCTGGGTTCGATCCCGAACGTGACACAAATTTTAATTCATTGCCTATACTTCAGTTCAATATCTTTAATAAATATATGTCCCTGAATATTGTTTATTTGATATTTTTAGTTCAGATATAGTACGTGATTCACTTTATTTTCAGAAAGAAAACTTTCACACATTATTTAACCCCCTGACGGGTTGAACTTTCAAAATCATTGAAAAACATATTTTTTGAAGCCTGATTGAAAAATCGTGGACCAATTTTTTAGTTCTGTATGCAAAATTTCGTCAATAAGAGTACTTCTCACTCCATTTATATATGAAGAAGAAAAAATCCGACTGACAATACACTCTCGTAAGTGAAGTATACGATCTGTTTCGGCCTCTCGATCTGGCTCAGTTGGGCAAGTTTTCAACTGAACTAAGTGAACAAATTGATCCATTTCGGTCTTCCGATCCGATGCAGGTTACTCAGTTATAAGTTAGGACTTCTGAAATACATACTTTCAGGTCATTGGTGTGGGGTGTATCCAGCATTGAGGAAAGGAATATTTGAGCATGCACGTTCTAATTTCCAATGGATCGGGAAATCAAGGAGTAAAAGAACTATACTTCACCAAAGTAAAAAATAGACATTTCCTTATCTACGAGGATCTGGTCAACAAGGATCTAAGGAACGAAAAACTAATCTAATCAGACTAAAATTAAATTAAACATAGTCATTCGATGGGATAGTTCAATTGAACTAGTTTGTACATGAACGAGACATCTCTAGCGACCAGTACCGGCAAGAGAAGCAATAACACCCAACTGAAGATGTCCATCCCAGAAAGGAGGGAAAACTTGGCTCTCTTCCAGAAATTAATTCACCAACGCGTAACAGCGCAGAATACTTTATTAAACACGAGATTTTTGAGGCAGTGAAAGTTTCCTGACTCACATTTGCCTTTCGGCCTACTAATCAAACGAGGGCACAGTGCCGCTTCGTTGGGGGGTTGGTATTTACTCGCACACACACACACACACACACACACACACACACACACACACACACCCGTAATACCTACAAGCTCGTAATGTGGCACAGTTTATCAGAGGGCATTTAGGTGCGGCGCTAGCCTCCCCCTTAAGAGATTAGCCGAGGTCCACTTTACGATAGGCAGCCTCCGACAGTTAATCCGCTAGACGCCGGAATCTGCATCGCCACCCCCCCCCCCTCCTTTTGAACCTGTGCCAGCTGTTTCGCCCCTGGAAAGGGGAAGCTCAGTGAGCCCTGAGGAGGGGAGGCGCGCCTCAACCCCCACCCCCACCCCTGCCCTTCTCCACCCCTCACTTTTAAGCCACTTGCAGAACTGCTTGTCATATCCAGGAGTTGGTGAAAAATCTGCGCTCTTCGGCGTGCGGGCGGTATTGCGAACTCACCGGGGCCAAGTTGGCTCCCCCCCGCCCTCCACCCGACGACGTCGCAGCAGGGTCGAAACGCCGCCGCCCATTTCCGGGCCAATAAATCGCCGTGCATTTGGCAATTATTGCAAGCCCCCGGGTCGCTGGATGCACCCGCTGCGGATTTATCGGGTCGCATTTCAGGCGCGCGCTCTGCCAAAAACGACGTATTTCGCGCTCCTTTCGCGACGTGCCCTAATGTCTGGCTGATTGTCCGGGCCCCGCCGCCCCCGTATATTTGCGGCAAACGCCAGAAATATGGCAATACGCGCGCCCGGCGGCCGCGTCCCCGGTAAGTGGCGCGCGTATTTCGCGTCGCGATCCGACAGTTTGAGTGGCCATTCGTTCTGCTCTGCCGCGCCCGCGTAACGCCGTAACTCTGCGTTGTGTATTTTGTCGGCGGTACACGACTAGTGCTCGCGCACTGTATGACTACTCTGACACCTTGTCCTGTAGAGGAAAAATAACCATGCGTTATTCTGACTTATTGCGGTGTTCTACATCTACAGGGTGACAATTATTGTTGAACTATCTTCTTTATACTGGGTGCCCCACTCAACTATTTCACCGAAAATATCTCCAGAACTACAACAGGTATTGAGAAACGACTTTCACGGTCATAAATGTATGACAGGCCGGCCGCTGTGGCCGAGGGGACTAAGGCGCTCCAGTCACGGTCTGCACGGCCATTACGGTCGGGGGTTCGAATCTCCCTCGGGCATGGATATTTTTGCCGTCCTAGTTCGTAAGTAGTTCATAAGTAGTTTGTAAGTTTAGGGACTGATGACCCCTTAGTTAAGTCCCTTAGACTATACAAACATTTGAACATTTTGTCTGACAGGCGCCTTTCTGAAACGCCAAAAAATATTTTCATCAAAATCTTCCGCTTTTCTAAATGGATACTCCATGTTATATCTTATACAATTAATAGCATGAAAAATCACGAAGAGAATGGCGTTGGTGGCATAGCAATTTGTCAGTTACATCCGGAGAAATTGCGAAACGAAGTCGACGTTTGAAGTACTCGAAGCGCGCAGCTAACACCACGCGAGACTGTTTCCAGAACTCACAATGAAAGTACTTAGGCTCGAACAAACACATATACACAAAAATTGTATGAGAGATAATGTAAAGGTCCCTTATTGCACTAGTGACACTCCAGCACCTGCAAAACTCTGCAGCCGTCCGTTAGAGGCCTCTGCGTGTGCCTTGCCACATTGCACTTTGACCTGTCGGTTCGCCAGTTGGGACGGTGCAGTGTATGCCTCCGAAGTTGCGTTTTGTGATGTTATTTGTGTGGTGAAGCATTAGATGGGGCGGCGATTGGTAATCAATCCTGCTTATGTATTGTGATTGGATGAGATGAAGTTACAAAGAACCGTTCTTCGTGAAGATGGTATTAGTGTAGAAGAAAATCATTTGCATGCTTTCTCGTATCTGTTATGGTACATAAATATGAGCATAAGTTAGATACTGTTGTTACAAACTCATAATGAGCCGCGGTGGAGTAACCGAGCGGTCTAAGGCGCCTCGCTGCAGAGCGCGCGGTTGCTCGCCGTGGAGGTTCGAGTCCTCCCTGGAGCATGGGTGTGTGTGTTGTCCTTAGGTTAGTTTACCTAGGTTTAAGTAGTTTGTAAGCTACGGACTGATGACCACGCAGTTTGGTCCGATAGATTTACAGACATTTGAATTGAACATAATAATGATAATAGGAATGATAATGACGAACAAGTCATTGCAAGCGGTAGTGCTACGGTAAGTGCGGGAAGAGGCGATGGAAGCAGTGGCACTGAATACCAACAGTCTTCCGAGAAGGTTAAAGTTGCAACTATCATCACGGCTTTTTATTACAATTCGCTAGAGAACATGTACGATGATTATTATATAAGTTATAGTTAAGCTATCTGCATTATGTATGGCGTCTATAATTACATCTGCAGTGCTATCTAGAGCATGGATGCAGAGCTTTGCAGAAAAACGACTCCCACCAGCACATTGAGGTGTACGTAGAGATCCTGTAACCAAACGTTCAAACAGATATGTTTGTTCGAGCCCATGTACTTTCCTTGTCAGTCAGATAGGCACTATAATGCTACTGCCGTATGGATTAGGGTTACCAAAACTTTCATCATTTTATTGTCATTTGATTACATGGTTTGTGATCAAAGTTAACCAAAATCTAGTAAAAATTATTCCTCTGACCGGAATGGAGGAAGAAATGGTGAATATATTTTATATTTTAAAGAAATTGGGCACTCCGGCGAAAACGCTTACTATTGGCTGGAGCTCCCTGATGTCACGACGAGGACCCTAGCACAGCACAGCCGTGTGCTTATACGGCAAACGCGCCGCACCACTGACTGTGACGTTTTACTCGTTCATTTTATTTTCAGTTGAGAAGATGAGTTCGGAAGTGCAGTGATGTGTGAGAATAGTGACCGGCAGCATCAGGAAAATGTATGAAAGTGCTAGAAGAGGGGAAATATACAGGCGAAGGACTGAATTTGTGATTTTATTTGAAGTTAGTGTAGGTTGTAGTTCATAGTTATGGTGGTATGATGTCGAGGATAATTTCACGTTCTGAGAGAGGGAATCTGTTTAAAATACGCTGTATGCAAAATTGGAGACGGGTGTGGAAAGGGTTCTTGATAATAGAGTTAATTGGGCTACTGCAATTGAGTATTAAGTGGGCTGGTATTTAAGAGGCTGCAGGAAATGAGGGAATTTTACAAACTGTTATAGGATACAGTGGGTGAGCGCAAACGCATACGTAACACGACTCGCAGCATACGTTACTCAGATGTTTAGAGGGAGCGATAGACTGTGGCAGGAAAGGAGCGCCATCTAACTTACGCGAAGGCGCCACTGGGCCAGATGAATCCCAGTTCAGATTCCGCGCAATACTGTGTCTCCTTTTACGTGGATAGGAAAGTTAATTCTGGTATACCGTAACACCTTCAAACATAAAAGGTAAAGCAGTCAAGAATCCGAAGATTGGTTTGAACACCACAGTGCTTTACTAGGCATGGTCCTGTTTGGAGGTGGTATGCCGTTGCCTTCCTCCGACCTTTGAACTGACTTACCCAGCCAGTTATAGGGAGACCTACAGTTTAACGTGGGTTCTGAACCACGGTTCTACTCGGTATTTTTCACATGAGAAATACTGCCACAGGTGAAAGAAGTGGAAAGTGACAGATAAAAATCCCAGGACTTTGCGGGGATCGAACCGCGACCTTTAGAGTTGTAGTCTTATTGAATCCATCATTGGTCGTGGAAACGGGACAGCGGCTGGTAAAGTGTCTGAAGGAACTGAGATACCAACAGCCGTACATTTAATAAAATGTTTATTCTATCACAACCAGTTTCGGCATTCCACTATGCCATCTTCAGGTCCCTACATCGGAGCATAATATCCAAAAGTAGGGATACTAAAACTGGATTCGTGGACTTCTATCTCTTAGTGTGAAACAACAACTAGCTGCTGTTGCTGTTTTCCACTAAGAGACAAAAGTCCACGAATCCAGTTTTAGTATCCCTACTTTTGGATATTATGCTCCGATGTAGGGACCTGAAGCTGGCATAGTGGAATGCCGAAACTGGTTGTGATACAATAAATATTTATTATACATACGGCTGTTGGTATCCCAGTTCCTTCAGTTTAGCACTCTACCACTGTACTATCGAGCCGCACTACCTTCAAACATATATTACGTAATATTGCACAATAATATTTCATCCAGTTTTCTGGTCGAGATCACCCTTTCGATAATGCCCACACAGCATTTCTTACCTATCGTGCTACTTTGATGGGTGATTTATTGTGCAGTGATACTTGTATAAATTAATTTAGCCTCAGTCGTGAAGTTCGTATTACACTCTACATAAATTTGTGTAGAACTATGTTCAGCAAGAAAGACACCTTCCACTTTTATTTCCGTTAATTGTGCAGAGAAAGCTTACGTGGCAATCAGCGTAAGAAGTTAGTGTTTCCGGCGTGCCGTGGCTTGTTTTTACCCTCAATCTCCACTCCGTATTTTGTTCTTCCGCGTCACAGGTTCATTTATCGTCTTAATCAGCAGAGGGAACAATGAGGGCATGAAATGAGGTGCTCCTCCGGAGTAAGATGATTACAAGAACTGCGTTCTGAAAGAGACCGAGGGAGTGGCGGGGAGAGAGTTAATAACGGCCAGGGAGGAGGGGTGGGGCGGGGGTGGTAATTATTCGCCGAGACCGCGCTAACAGGTGCTCCAGAAGCCAACCCGGGGCTGCTTCTTCTGCCGACAGCGCTCGTCTCGCGGTTTCTGGCTGTCAAACTTCCGCTTGCTCACGCATGCGCGAGATTACTTTACTGCGCTGGAAGAAGCTGCCAAAGTAGAAAGGGTCCTAACCCGAACATTTGGTGTAGTTCTTGTGACCATCTTTTTGGAATAGTCGTCGAATGTCTACTAATTGCAAATTTACCCTTGTGCAACTTTCGAAACGTAATGCAAAGAAACCTCCTCATAAGTTTCGGGCATGCAGCCGCGCGAATTCAATTTCCTCAAATATTTCGGCCAAGTAACGTCCGGCCATCTTCAGGTTGAGCCGCAAGACTGCCGACAAGGTATTTTTTTCCTTTATTGAGTTTTAATGCCCTATTACAGGCAAGCTGACAGCAGTCTATGATACTGTTCTACACCCGAACGAATGAAAAAAACAAACAAACAGAATATAAAATTAACAAGGTGATAAAACTGCGCTTTTACAAGTACAAGATGAGAAAATGGGAGAATGTTAAAAGATCATGACTGTGGATAGACATACATGGTTGTTAAAACAAGACAGTGTCACGGTGGCTAAAAACACTCACTGCAGACGACGAGACATAACGTGACGGCGTAAGTAAGAAACACTGAACACTGGTTTCGCACAGGCGTGTACGCAACGTTAAAAAACACTGGGCGACGAAACACTATACACACAAAGCACTGAACACTGTTAAAACACTAGCACTGTACTGGCCCTGCAGGGGGAGGGGGGGGGAGGATGGAGAAAGCGCTGGGGAAGGGGGAAGGAGGTGGGGGAGGGGAGAAAGGGGGGAACTGGAAGGACTCCCGGGGAGGGGGTGAGCCAGGGGGGTGATGGGAGTGGGAGGAGAGGGGGAGGAAGGAGGGGGCGATAAACTACAGAGTGAGGTAAATTTGGAAGGAGGGATATATGTCAGGACGGTTGTGGACAACGTCGTCTGGGAGAGGTAGGTGGCTAAAGCCACCCTCGGAGAGGACGTAGAGGGTGTGGAGATGAAGGGAGGGAGGGAGGGATGTGGCGGTAAAGGCGTGGCAGGGGCCTGGGATCCAGGAGGAGAGGAGATACTAGTGGGTTACGGGACTCTATCTTTCGGCGTATATACTTGAGGCGGAAGCCGACAAGGTGCCAGGTGCGGCCTTAGATGCCCCAGCGCGGCGGCACTGCGCATGCGCGTCACACATGTTGGTCGGCGGCAAAGAGGTATGTACACTTACATGCGCGCGCCCCCGTGGTGGAAACAATCAGCTATTCGATTCGCTATCGATGTATGCTCGGCGGCAGCAGTACTTTGTCGACGTCTTTGCTATTTCATTACATTTAGAGGCGGGCTTCACGCCTTATCTAAATTAAAACCATTGTCTCAGTTTATTAAGTTTTCTGATAATCCACTTTCTATTGCTTACTTAAAAATGGAATCCCAGAAGGAAGAGGTCGGTGTTAAAATTCTCACGTCACTGTAGTTCATAGAGTGACCTGTACTGATACAATGTTCTGCCACAGCTGACTTGTCTGGTTGTAACAAACGTGTGTATCTTCGGTGTTAAATGCACGTTTCATGAACAGTGCGAGTTGTCTGACCTATATAAGAATTTTCACAGGGAATCTGATATACACCTGCCTTACGAAGTAACAAGTCATCCTTCACAGAACCGAGTAGGGCTGCAATTTTCAAAGAAGGTCGGAAGATCACTTTGCCTTACGTGGGTGCTGTTTCGTCGAAGATCAGTCGAGTACTTGAAAAACATAATGTCAGAGTAATCTTCCGACCTCCTTTGAATTCGCGCGGCTGCATGCCCGAAACTTATTGGATTATACAATACGCCGCGAAAAGTTGAAAATGCACACCTCCTCATTAGTTTTATTCTGTTAAAAGTGTCCTCAAACTGCCTTTCTGCTTCACAAGTATAGAGATACTAGCTGAAAACCCGGCGTTGCCCGAGTATTTAATTATTTATTCCTGTCTTGAGTTAGTATTTCTCTTATCCCTTCTCTCTCAGTCCATCTCCTTTTTTCTAAAGACATGTTATATTTATCGGAGAATATATAAGAAACGAGGCTGTCTTGCATAATGTACAAAATTATAACAGCAGTACCTAAACTGCGCCCACCCCCTCCTTTACACACGAGATATTAGGTCCTGCATTCGAAAGATAAATTCATTTTGTTTATAAACATTGGTTTATTGTCTTTTAGTTCACGTTTTGTCAATTGTTTTTTAAAGCCCTCCCCCATCTGCCCAAAAGTGCTAATTTTATTACTACTCGTGGTGTGCGGCTGTAAATAGGAAACAGTCCAATTACGGGTTGTATGTTCTTTCTATGCTGCTAATAGTATTGCAAAACGTAGGGTAAACAAGTAATTACTGTGTACATTACGCTCATCATAGATAAACGAGCATTTCGTTATTTAGTACGCGTGCAGTGTCACTGAAGCGTGTGTGGTAGGTATTAACTGGAGTAATTAAAGTGCTGACTATTACAGTTCCATTACACAGAATGATTATTTGGTTCGCTCTCTAACTCAAAAACAGTTTTTTTACAGCTGTCAATATAATGATCATGTTCCCGCTTTCATTCAACTACGTCTACGCTACTTTTTTTATTTTCCATTTGTACATCGCCCATATCTAATAACCTCACTTCGTAATCGTCATGCGTATGTAATTCGTAGTCGCTGCGCGGGTATTTTCTCATAGAAACTTCGCTACATACATTTATTGTATTTGTTACTGTTACTCTTCCCTTATCGCTTTACTATTCGATTAAATTTATACGACTTTCTGAGGAGAAATAATAATCATCTCTTTGCTAGTGCCTCAAGAACACGTACTTCTCTCCATAACAGTGAAGTGGTTAACATGTTCATTTTATAAAAGAAAGGATTTTTGTAACTTACTACGATTCATTATTCTTTCAACTTCACCCGCTTCCACGAACTGTTGATATTAACTTCTGTGAGCGGCACAATATCCTGTCGTGCGCATTAAACGATGTTTCCGCTGGCTGCCCGTTCTCTCTCTCTCTCTCTCTCTCTCTCTCTCTCTCTCTACCTAGTCACCTGTTGGCTGCTGTTTCACGGAGGAATGATCCCTTGGAGCTATTTGACCCTGTGACCTATCCATTCTCTACTCCCTCCCAGTACTCGCATCAGCACAACCAATGACGATTAAAATTTTTCGCTTGGTTTCCGTGTAGTTATAACACACATTTCGCTATAATTCGATGACATTCTAACATAAATATGTGATATGCATTCATTTCTTGTTCACACACACACACACACACACACACACACATATATATATATATATATTTGTGTGTGTAAGAAATAGAGATGGTGTAACTTACCAAAAGCACAGGCTCGTTGACAGATACACAAATAAAACACACACAAATACAAAAATTCAAGCTTTTGCAACCGTTTGTTGCTTCATCAGGTAAAGAGGAGGAAAGGAGGGGAGAAACGGAAGGATGCGGGTTTTAAGGGAGTGTATGAGTAGTCATTCCAATCCCGGGACTGGTAGATCTTACTTTAGGGGAAAAAGGAAAAGAAAAACAAACACACAAACCCACACACACATACACCAAGGCATGCTTTTGTGTTAAGTCCAGATTTTTGCATGATTGCTCCTAAATATTTAAACTCACTGACTTGTAGAATTTTTTCGTGCTTTGTTTTTAATGGAAGATTATCTGATGATTTTGTATCAAAAAATTGTTTTCTTTCATAAGAAATAGTAAACCGTTTTTCATAGATGTGTCTTGGAGTCTTTCTAGTGCATGTTGTGCTTGCGTTCTGGTATTCGAGAGTATGGCGATATGTACCATTTTAATATACATATGGCTATCTCGTGGAGTTGTTTGTGTGTGTGTGTGTGTGTGTGTGTGTGTGTGTGTGTGTGTGTGTTAAAATGGTCGGTATGGACAACATTGTCCATGATATAAAAGAGTACTATTCACTAGTTTTCTCTAATGTGCTCGGAGATTTCTCTTTGTAATCAAGTGAATGTCAGATCAGGTAACGATAGAGCCGTCTGCTGATACAGGTGGCTCGTTCAATGAGTAAAGCCCCACATTTCATTCTCAAGACATATTTATTGTAAGAGTCAAAATTTGGTGACAATATCCACCAACCCGTCTTATTCATGTCATTATTGTTATTATTAATTTATGTAGTCTCCATCGCGTTCAATGGCCGTACGTCAACGTTGTGGGAGAATATGCATTCCCGGCGAGGGAAAGCTCTTTCTCCTGTAGTCGTGGGAATATTTTCACTGCAATGTTGTGTGGGAGCGTATTATGATGTTGGAGCCATATTTCTGCTGGACTCTTGAGTTTGACAGAAAGGCCTCTGCGTCGGTCTGAAAACGGTCCAACATTCAACTGAAATGGCCTCTCTTGGAACCTTGCTGTCCGCTGTGAGCACTCGTGGAAACAATCGTGGTCTCCTCTTCGAATACAACAGAGTCTCGACTATTGCAGACGCACTTTAAAGCTGACGGCCAACTGCAGAGCCAATCGTGGAACAGTTATGCACCGGTCGGTACGAACGGTGGCGTCGACGGGATCCGTCGTGGCCGTGACATGGCGGCCCGAGCATGACCGGTCACTCAGCTCTGTTCCTTCTGTCACTGGCGCCGTGACTTCCGTTACCCAGCGCCCAAATGAGCTGTCAACTGCAGCGTCGCCATACACTGCACACAATAATTCGGCAACAGCGCTCCGCTTGTAACGTGAGTTCAGGGCCCCACAGTAAGCGGCCGACTGCGAACAGCGGGCAAATTGAAGAGCGCCTTGGCGGCCATTATGGTGGAAAACTTCCGCGACAGCTTTAAATGTGCGTAAGAATCTTTTGATTAGCGTGTGTATTCATTCGATTTAAGTTGCGAAGACTATGTCTCTTTTAAATATATAACTGCAAAACAACTTCAGACTCTGAATATACAGCTACTACCGGTTGGGTGTATATCTATTACACGTATGGTATAGAAATCTGCGGTTGCTCGCCGTCGGAGGTTCGAGTCCTCCATGGGGAATGGGTTTGTATGTGTTGTCCTTAGGTTAGTTTACCTTAATTTGAGTAGTTTGTAAGATACGGACTGATGAACACGCAGTTTGGTCCGATAGACTTACAAAAATTTGAACATTTTGTATAGAAATCGGCCAACAGCTTTTGTTCTTTCTAACTATACCGAATTAGGATATTTAGCTTTTTAGCGTTCTAAGTCCAGAATATGAACGGAATTTATTGCCGGACACGGTTTCTGGCACTTTCTCAGTATATTCTACGATGGTGAAACTTTCGTACAAACATTAATTTCGGAAGAGTTTCACAGCACTTTACGTCTTTGTTTGATTACCTGCTGTATTCTCCAATGCACCGTGGATTTTTCTCAGAATTTTTCTTTTTTGTTTTTCAATCTCCTTGGTTTTTGCCATTTCCTTTGGTGCTCGTAGTCTCTGATGAGCCGCGGCGGAGCGGCCGAGCGCATTGAGGCGCTATGCTACGATGCGCGAGGCCGTTCTCCGTCGGGAGTTCAAATCCCCCCTCGGGCATGGATGTTTGTGCCGTCTTTAGTATAAGGTAGTTCATTAGTAGTTTGTAAGTTTAGGGACTGATGACCTGCAGTTTAAGTCCCATAAGCTTTACAAACATTTGAACAATTTCCACTGCATCGGGTTCAGTTTACTTCTTCTCTAACCTACTTAAATATTTTTTAGATAGTAAATGTCACAATGAGGAGAATAGAATCAAATTTGGAACCACTTTAATAAAAGTACCGTCCATTTGTCTAATGTTGTTCGCCTCCCATGTCATCTTCTATGGACACCTGGTTAGGCTTACACACACACAAGAAGGCTTAATACAGGGGATCTTGCAATATGTGTAAAAGCTAATGATTTGTGGTGTAGTGTAAATTAACAGACATTGTAACTTCATTACGCAAGTTTCGGTTTCAGTTGAAACTAGAAGAGTTGCGAAATATTCGGTTAAGGTTTCGGTTTCCTGTCAATCATTTTTTCGGTTGGTCTATAATTTCTGAGAATTTTGTTTTCCATCGTTTCGCATATTGGCATTTTTCTCTGCAACTATGTCATCTAGAAGGCTGTGGTTTCTTTTTTGTAGAGAACTGTCCGTTTCGTAAGTTGTCCACTAGCGGTACTTCCCGGTAAACTCTTCGAACCGTAAATTTGTTTCTGTTTGATAACAGTTATACACTAATCTTGTTTTACATGCTGTGTTTGTTGGAAGTTCAATCTTTGAACTTAGAGTTTTTGATGCTGTTCTTACTTTTAATGATGGCTGTTACAGAAAACTTCAGATTCTGGAGCATCTTGCAATTCATAAAGGTTACAACAACATTCAATCAGAAATTGCAACTAACAATATGTGAAAAGAAGCCAGATCTCAGAGAAGGAGGGCAACACTGCTATCAACAAAAGATCTCAGATTGATTTATTCTGTATTTCTGGATTTCCAGTAGGCTTTTGACACCGTAACTCACAAACGACTTTTAATCAAATTACGTGCTTATGGAATACCGCCCCAGATATGTGACTGGATAGGGGATTTACTGTTAGAGAGGACACAGTTTGTAGTAATCGATGATAAGGCATCGACTAAAATAGAGGTGACATGCGGCGTCCCACAGGGTAGTGTTGTTCGTCCTCTGTTGTTCCTTATCTACATAAATGATCTGGAAGAAAATCTGAACAGCTCTCTTAGGTTGTTTGCAGATGACGCCGTCATTTGTCGTCTAGTAAAGTCATCTGAAGATCAAAACCAAGTACAGAACGATCTAGTGTCGTGTAAAAATTGGCAATTGACTCTAAATAATGAGAAGTGAGAAGTCGTCCACGTGGGTACGAAAAGAAATCCGTTAAACTTAGTTTACAAGATAAATCAATGGAAAGTGAAGGCCATAAAGTCCACTAAATACCTAGGAATTACTATTACACCAGACGTAAACTGGAAAGAACACGTAGATAATATCGTGGGAAATGGGAACCAGAGACTGCGTTTTATTGGCAGAACTCTTAAAAGATACAACAGAAGTACTAAAGAAACTGCTTATAATACGTTTGTCCGTCCTTCGTTGGAGTATTGCTGCCCAGTGTGGGATCCTTATCAGGTGGGTTTGACGGAGGACATGGAAAGAGTCCAAAGGAGAGCAGCTCGTTTCGTATTGTCACGATACAGGGGAGACAGCGTTACGGAAATGATACAGGATCTGGAATAGGAATCATTACAACAACGGCGCTTATCGCTGCATCGTGCGCTACTTACGAAACTCTAATCGCCAACATTCTTCTCCGAATGCGAAAATATATTGTTGACATTCGCTTACATAGGTAGAAATGAGAAACAGAATAAAATATGAGAAATAAGAGCTCGAACGGAGAGATTCAGGGGTTCTTTCTTCCCGCGGGCTATTTGAGAATGGAATGGGAGATAAATAGTTGAAAGGTGGTTCGATGAACCCTCTGCCAGGCACTTAGACGTGATTTTCAGAGTATCCGACGTAGATGTAGATTTGATCAGTTTTTCTGTTTGTCTGTAAATGATCCGAGATTTTTTGCAACTATGACTTATTAAACTGACTGTGCTGTAATTTTCACTCAAGTCCGCACTTGCTCTCTTTGGGGTTGGAGTTATTATATCGCACCTCGGCAATAACAGTGACACAACTAAACAACCGAGTAGTTTTAAGTTAACTCTGAAAAAGATGTATGAAGAGCCTCTATGTGTAAGGAGAACGTCACATCTTTGACTCGCAGTTTGTCCTACGAGGATAGTGAGGGTAGTAACAGTAATAGGTTAGTTGATGAGTCGTCATAGAGAAAACAATGTCGCTTTTCTCAAGTACTGCGTTTTTGAGTTGTGGCACTGTTTTTGCCGAGGTGCGATATATCTCTTATTCGTGTAATTCCTACGAATTTTCGCGTGTAGCACTAAAGATGGGGTTGTGCCGACCTGAGCGGAAAGCACATACGCAACCCCGCCACTGCGCTGTTCCACTGTGCACGCGCGTGGTCATCTGCGATGCAAAGTGTCGCCTCGCAACGATGCCCCGCTGCTGGCTTTGCGTTGCCCCTGAAACCGCGAGCTACGATCCGCCGTTTGTCGTAGCGCGGGAGGATTTCCCGCGCGCAAATTTCAATCCCGGAAGACACCTGCGCCAACCCCCTGCCCCGTCCCTCCATCCCCCTTCCACCCCCATCGCTCCACGTTTCCCACCTCGCGGCAATGCCGTTCCCGCCCTTTCAGGCAACTCTTTGATGCCGGGAAACACGTATTGTGTCTAGTACCGGCGGAGAAGCAAAAACGAGTAGAGGAAAAACAGCAACAGCACTTCAGCAAATGCACCTGCTGTTTCGACCCACACACTCCGCTGCTAGTCTCACGCGAACGTTGCAGGCTAGAATAAAATCCTCCCGGCCAATGTGACCAGTTCCGGAACTAGGCTAACAGCCGCCCGGGGAAAAAACTAGTCCTTTCGAAATCTCTCCGCGTTTTGTTTAATGCCTATCGCTGCGTACCCTTTTTATTCCGTCACTGAGACCACACGTATTGCCCGTAACGCGAATTACGCCCCCCCCCACCCCAAAAAGAAAATTAAAAAAAAAAATTAAATTATCTTAGATTTCTCATTACAACGTACTTTGTAAACAAACAGCCTTAGCAATACGAAGACACAATCAGATCTCGCAGTATCAACGTATTTTCCGTAATGCGAGTTAAATGCTCAAATGTTTGTAAATTTGTGGGACTTCTCTGGTCATCAGTCCCCTACTAATTGATGCTAAGGACAACAAATACACGTGTTGTGGCGAAAAGTCAGCGCCACACGCCAGACGCATGAGAACAATCGTGAAGAAGGCAGCGGATGACCGGCAGCCAATCATACGCCGGCACCGCTCATCCTGGAGGGAGAAAACGAGAAGCGCGCCCTCTACAATCGGCTATATCTAGGCCGACATGCGTCTGGACGAGCCCATCTGAACTCGGCTCCGAAATAGGCAGTGGCTAGGACTCAGCTAGCATCGAGGAAGAAGACGTCGCCGCGAGACAGATAAACATATGTTGAGTGTATTTGTATATAGTAGTAAATGAAATTTGTATTACTAATATGTGTAGCTGTTTTAGCTGTCCACGCATCCCATGCGTCCTAAGCAGAACCTTTCCTGAAAGACAGGCCGGGAAGGACAAAATAACACCCATGCCACAGGGAGGAGTCGAACCTCCGATGGCGAGCAGCGCCGTGCTCCGCAGTTAAGTGCTTTGGGATTCTCGGCCACTCTACCGCGGCGTAACGTGAATTATCCCCTCCCCCCTCCGCGGTGGGAGTGAACTTTTAGCACCCCGTAAA
Organism: Locusta migratoria; assembly: GCA_026315105.1. Lineage (NCBI taxonomy): Eukaryota > Metazoa > Arthropoda > Insecta > Orthoptera > Acrididae > Locusta > Locusta migratoria. The sequence goes on from CM048748.1 coordinate 421,428,452, forward strand.
GAAATTTTTAAAAAAATACAAAATTGTCGTTAATTTCTCATAACAACGCACTTTTTGAACACACGCCCGTAGCAATACGAAAACACGATGAAATCTCCCAGTGCCAACGCATTTCAAGTAATCCGAATTGCCGGCCGCGGTGGCCGAGAGGACTGAGCGCCTCCAGTCACGGTCTGCACGGCCACTACGGTCGGGGGTTCGAATCCCCCCTCGGGCATGGATATTTGTGCCGTCCTAGTTCGTAAGTAGTTCATAAGTAGTTTGCAACTTTAGGGACTGATAACCACGTAATTGGCTCCCATAAGCTATACAAACATTTGAACATTTTTTAATCCGAATTATCACCGGTGGAAGGGGTCTTAATTTCAAGCACAACCTAAAGACAATTTAAGGAAATACAAATATTTTGTAGATTTATCATAACAACACAGTTTTTGAAGAAAAACTCTTAGCAGTACGAAGACATGTAAAGCGTATTACCAAGAAAATAACCCTTTTGAGCACCTCGAAAAATTATATATCTCCTATAAATTGCTGTTCGTTTACCCTCACAGTATAATTTCTGAAAATTTATATATAAATACGATCCTGAAACTAAATCATTTCAATATGACGTTAACGGTGAAAGTCTTCAAGAAGGTGTACGAGTTGTCGGCATTATAAGGGGATTAAAATTAAATATCATGTGTAAATCCTACTTAATACTACCACACTGGTTGTAACCTGTTGTGAAATGCCACATTTGGTTCTGTATGGATATGCGCAAGTCCTTGTAACAACAGTCAATTGAATGTAATTGCATTTATAAAATTCACTTCCTTACTAGTGATCGGCAGTGCAATGTGTGCCGACACCCTGTTATCGACACTTAGTCGCATCATTTATCGCCAATGGAACGTAATTTTTAAGCCTGGATGACGGAACTATTCAATCGCACATTTAAAATAAGCATTCAAATCCTCAAATGTTTGTAAACCTATTGGACTAAACTTGTATGGTCATCTGTTCTTAGACTTACAAACTACTTAAAGTACCTGACACTAAGGACAACACACTCATCCATGCCCGAGTAAGGACTCGAACCTCCTAGGGCGAGCAACTGCGCGATTCGCAGCAATACGTCTAAGAACGCTCGACCACTGATCTGTGGCAAATAAGCATTTAATCGCTTACCGTATATACTACAAAAAATTAATTTTTTTCTGAAGTTTACCTGGAAATTTGCAAACATTTCTGGAATATTCTGGAAGACTTCATTGGAAGCAGTAAATCAATTTTTTGTTTGTTTTTTATTTTAAAGTAGAATGAACGTGAATAGGTTTCAATATTTTCAGACGAGGACAAATTTACACTACATCTCTCCTCCCACGCGTTATTTGAAAGGTTAAATAAAAATTACACATGTTTCGTGTATAATACAGTTAGAAATATGAAACCACACATAGTAGAAAGTCGATTTATTAAAACAATAAACCGATCCTTTTTGCATTGCTCCATTGTCGATCACTGCAAAAAACAACAAACAAACAAGACAAATAAATGCAAAATAAACTCGTAGCGAGAACCTGCATTTTCGTCCACAAACTGATCGTCAAACATGTACGCGCTCATGCAGTAACGTATCACCAAACACGCACAATGAGACAGAAAAACAGTATAAATATGCGGTATCAAAACTCGTCCTGTATTTCTGCCCTTTTTATAGCACAGTACAAAACAAATAATTTAGTCAGATTTTCTTCGTTCGAGCTGAAGAGTAAAGGTATTTACTGTAGAATGTGACGTCTCTACATTTAAAGAAGTGACAAATGCGTACTTAGGTGAATAATGTAAGAAGCCATGACTAAATTTTATAATTCAACGGAAATGTTTGAAGAGCCGGCATTCGTAACATACCGGCTAGTAAAAAATTCTGTCTCTGTCCTCTCTTAGTAACGATGAAATATGTTGCATTGTCGACTTTCTTCGTAATACAAACACTGGAATTAACTGATTTGGATCGTGTTGATGCCGTATTTTACACATTTCTACCGATCAAGGGCTTTCACGTAATTAACTTACACATTTCTACGGATCAATGTCTTGCACACAGTTAATAATATTAACAATAATTTCAATACCTCTGTATTCTGTGAATTCGTATTGTGATCGCTTGCTTGAGAGACACCATTCCGTCTCCCTGCTAAACCGATCCAGAAATATGATATTGCCAATGACATTAAACTTCTTTTCATGAGCCTTTATGCCGTTGTACCTACATACAATTTCCCAGCTCCGTAGAAACTAGGCAAAAGTGTTGCGAGTAGAGTTGGTAGTGAAGATGTAATTACAAACTTATATGTGATGGAACGATTTTTTCCTGTGTTATTCATTTACTGTTGATTCATTTCACACTCGCCGTCTAATTATTTTATCAGGGCGCTAAAGACTTTGCTGTTGTGCGCCCTGAACATCCTATCCTATCAGTTTTCCTGAGCGTAACTGTTTGTAAAGTCGTATGTCATGAACGATGTATCGTACTTGATGTAATTTGGGAGATACGTTAAGTGGTATATGTGTTTACTGTATGTTAAAAATCTATCGAATAAAATAATTAGTTTAGAACTAATAACTTGTAATCTCATGCCGAATACCGTATTTTTACTGTATGCACGGCAGAAAAGTAGTAAGCGATTACCCCGTTTCCTTTCGTCAGTTTGTTGGGGTTGTAAGTAGGAAAAATTTTCGTAATGGTTTGAAATTGTGTGTAAAGTTTGTTGCAAGTCGCTAAGTCCCAAATAACGTTATATTTCGATATAGGGCAGGTTTTATTTATTTATTTATTTTGTGGCGCTCAGTGTTTCTGATGTCATAACTCCTGAACTGTGTGTCATAAGTGATTTTAAACCACATAACTACTTTTTCCTGGCTGTAAAAAATGTTTGGACTGAATTTAGTTGAAATCGTCCCATTGGTTTTGGAGTAGATTTGGCAGTGTGACGAATTTCTGTGTGTCGTAAGTGGCTACATGCTTCGTGCGCGCACACGCACACGCGCGCACACACACACACACACACACACACACACACAGGCACAATACTTACGTATCGTCAAAGTCTGCTTCTGCTAGACACACACATCCACCATGACATTTATCCATCCCATAACTCCTCCCTACCACCTAGCTGTCATACCCCACATTTGAGCTCTTCCTGCCTTCTCAATTTTCCCCTCTTCCTTTCTCTTCACGCCACGGTTCTATCCACTCTTTTTTCTTTTCCTCCTGTTCCCGTTTCCTACCAGTCACTGCAACCCCTACGCGGCGCCACAAGTTCTCTCTTAACATTTTCTAGCCCGGAACCGTTTACTTTTAGCGCATGCAAAGTGCTTCATTTCAATACCATTTTTTCTGCGCTGTATTTCTATAAATATTATTCTTTCCTAACTTTGTAATCAACCTCGAATTAAACGAACTGTCCGGTTTTAATTCTTTAATACCAACTTATAACTTTTGGTAAATGTTCAGAATTTAAATTTTATTATCTTTGATTTATGTATTTTCAAACCGAAATGGGTGAAGAGCGATACGTTTGTTCGAACCTACAGTTTCTTCCTTCCTTCCCCAAATTATAAGGTGGAAGGGCGATATTCCCGTCGGAGGTTCAAGTTCTCCCTCGGGCGGGCGTGTGTTTGTTTGTGTGTGTGTGTGTGTGTGTGTGTGTGTGTGTGTGTGTTTTGTCCTCAGTGTAACTTAAAGTAGTTTCTAAGTCTAGGGACTAAAGACCATAGCAGTTTCGTCCAATAGGTTTACAAACATTAGAACTTTTTTTTCTGAAGGGTGTTAATTGTTTCACCGTCCTATATCTGCAGTTGCTTCGAAAGCTAAAACAACGATTAAAGTATACTAAGAGATATGCTACACTGTCTTGTGATGACTGTAATTCAGACATTTATTTTACACCAGCCGCATTTAGCTTTTTATTTTGAAAGCATATTTTGTTGTTTTAAATTTTTGTGCACATTAAGCCTATGTGTTTTGAAATTTATTTATAGTCTACACAACGAACATAGGAAATATTGCAGTTTTGATTACTTCATTTGTGTCCGTTTTTAGATTTTCATTTCCTAGTTGGGCTGAGGGATTCCAAACTGTCAATGTTGGGGAGGGTATTTCTATTTGGAATTTATGTGATGACCAAGGCAAACCTCCATAAAACACAATACGGGAAACCGGAATATTTTTAAATATTTTATTATAAGAGAAGAAAGTCTTTGGCGTTTGTTAAAACACTGTGGCGTAGAAGAATCCCTGAGATTTTAGTTAGAACTAAAACATGGAATGAATCAGCTGTTAACATATCATAATGCGTTCTATAATACACTAAATGTTAGGTGTAATTTGGAGGTAATATAGCGATTTCGCGCGAGACATCTGTCCAAACTCATTACGTACAAACTTTGCGCGCGCAACTGCTTTAATGGAGAATGGCTACGAAGCTAACAACGTGGCTGCACGTGTCAGCACATACCATTCAGTCTGATGAGATATTATTTGCCACGTGCCCTGTAACACGTATAACGAGTAAAACTGTTCGGGGTCGGAACTTTTATACGAGTGATGTTCAAAAAGTGAGGTGGCGTTTTGAATTACGAGGACAACGGACATTCGATTATAAATGGGTTTCTTTTTTGTTATGTTGACACGCATGTCCCGAACATGTGTTCACAGTTTCAAATGTACAGCATATTTCGTACGTTTTTGACAGATAGAAAGGTTAAACGTGTTTTAGTGTGTTCGGCGATTTTCTATTATTTAAAAAAATGGAGCAAAGAGTTTACATCAAATTTTGAGCGAATAATGGAATCAAGTGCTCTAAAACACTTGAAATGTTGACGGTAACATACGTCGAGTCTGCTCTAAGTAAAAAAAAAAAAAAAAAAAAATGTTTACGAGTGGTACAAACTTTTCCAAGATGGCAGAGAAGATGACAATGAAGAACCTCGTTCTGGACGCCCCAGCACACATCAACAACAGATGATGACGTCGATGATGTCAAGAAAAATATTTCAGAAAATCGTCGAATTACCGTAAGAGAAGTTGCTGACGATGTTGCCATATCGTTCGGTTCGTGTCATGCTTTTTTTTATGTTTTGGGCATGAGACTTCTGTGAGCTCACTTTGTTCCAAAACTTTGGCTCAAGATCGCAGGTCAATAAGAAATATTACCTTGACGTTATGCGCCGTACACGAGAAGCAATACGCAAAAAAAAAAAAAAAAAAAAAAAAAAAAAAAAAAAAAAAAAAAAAAAAAAAAATCGTCCGGCGTTGTGGAAATGCAATTCATGGCTCTTGCATGACGACAGTGCACTTGCTCATTCACGGTTGCTTGTGAGAGATCTTACGGCCAAACACAATAAGCCCATCATGTCTCAGCCACAACATTCACCCTATTTGGTTCCCTGCGACTTTTTCCTGTTCCCGAAACTGCAGAGACCTATGGAAGGACGAAGATTTGCAACGATCGAGGGAATGAAAAGTAAGTGCTCAATGTTGTACCAAAAAACGCTTATGAGAATTGCTTCGAGGTTTGGAAGAAGCGTTGGAACACGAATATTGATGAATAAATAAATATTTTTTTCATAAAAATATAGTTATCTTACTTTTAGAACACATCTCGTATATATTGCGTATTTCTGAATTTATTTCAAAAGCCAATTACAAGTCATTCCGTTAGCTCTGAAGCTAATATCTCCAGTCTATTTCGTGTTCGCTGCACCTATTAAAATGTGACGATAGAACACTTCGGGTGATAGTGCAGCGATTGCGCTTATTCTGATCGTTCAGTACTAAGTAAGCCAGTTACTTTAGTACGCGGCCGCATGCTAACAGAGGAGACTGTCGGACGAAATTAATGCTTTAATCTTCTGGATTCATATTTCAATGCATCTGGCTACTCGCAATAAATTCACCAATCTGATCAAATTAACTACGTAGTAATTTCCAGGTTCTAATAGATTTTAACAAGTATTGCTGAACTTGGGCGCAATTAATCTCCCGACAAAGATCTCTCGTGCCCCCTACCCCCCAACCGCGACACCGGTTACCACAGCGATCCCAAACGCTCATATATTGCTTCGTGATAATCTCATTAAATCTTAGTAATACAAACCTCTAAAATAGTAGTTGTAGGCTATTGGCATACAAGTGTTGTACAAATCAATAAACTCGGATTAAATCTATCATTACTGAACTAATTATACCATAATCATTTAGACACACGAATTTTTAGATCGCATATCTTGTGTATTTAAAGAAATTATCAAAATGAAGTCAGTTGTCCAGGCCGTTCTATCTGGTCAATTTCCTTGTTTTGTTTTAAACGAAAAGTATTCATCCACAGATTTATCATCAAGTGTCAGTGTTGACTTCACTCTCCCCTTCTATTATCCATACTCAATATAAGATAGGACTGGATCACTGGCAGCGGAGAAAAACTAAAAAACTATGGGCACAACGCATCTAATGTACTACTCAATCCATCAGATGAACATGGTAATTACTGAATGGGACGAGGATAATAATAAGAAAAATTTATAACAAAGTCACGGTTTTAGAAGTTGCAACTGATGTGAATATTCGCGAGCGAATACTTCTACTTCGCATACATTTGACATCTGACATTCCAGTGCCCTAATCTTTAAAACGATGGCAGCTTCCAGTTAGATTAGCGGTTTTGTATTATGGTCAACAAAGCCGCAGGGTCCTTCACTTCATCGAGTTGTAATGTACTTGCCTGATCCAGTGTTTAGTCACGGATAGTTGTATTTTGCCTTATCCCGGGGCAAAATATTCAAAAACGTAAATGTAGAAATTAAAGTAAGGGTTGACGAACAGCTAATATTGTCTGGAATGCAGTGTTGTAAAACATAATATTATATATACTGTTAAAATTCATAAAATGCAATTATTTGATAAATACGTACATTTACGTATTTGTATTTTACGCCACTGGCCGCTAATGGTGCAAAGTATTTGCACGAGTCATTTAGTACGTATTAACTTTTATACTGATAATTTTCGGCATCGACAATGATTAGTTGGCTAAGAGAACGGAAGCGCAAGGGTTAATCCAGTTAAGTACAAGCAGCTTACTATAGAACTTCGTAATTCATAACAGATAAAAAACAGGGACGAATATGATGTATCTTTTCAGACAGTAGCAAGTGGCAATCCCAGCTCTACGGTTCTACTAACTGAAGTTGTTAGCATGGAACTAAATATTTCGCTAGTACCCCAGTCAGCTTCCGAAGAGTTCAGTTTTGCCTTTTTATCCTGTGCTTATTACTGCGTGCGCGTACATTCGTAATACTGAGCTATTCTCCACACCCATCGTTTCTATCGAACTTCCTTTCTTTCATTATTATTATTATTATTATTATTTATTCCCGGCGCTTTTACATCGACTGTATAGTTACGAGTTAGGTTTAAATACATCTAAAAGCACAGTTTACTCTAAATTTGCCCGTTGTGTCACTCTTCAAAGGCAGTAGTGTAAGCTTCAAGTCTCCGGCGACGTATCTGCGATATGTAGCGATACATCGAAATATCAACTTTCATGCAAAATCATGGAGCCCTGGATTTTGATCGTGACTGCCGACCGCTTAATGAAGGGAATGCATTTATTTCAACTTTTCTTCCTAATTTTATCAATTCTCATGTTATACGTCGTTTAGTCTTATGCGAAATGCGTTCATTCAGTTGTCCATACAGTTCTTACGATGGTAAAAGGTCTGCCTGACACGGCATTAACCTCTGGTTAGAGTGGTTCTTGAGCCTGTCTCCTTTTCTTCGCCGAGTAATCAGGCACGGTAAACTGCCACACCTCAAGATCCCCCCCCCCCCTTCCGTCTTGTCTTGTATTTGTCTCTCGACACTCCGTTACTCCAGCACAAGAATCACTCTGCCTTAGCGTCCGCAACACAATGAGTTTCGCGACTCGGCTTCTACTCTCTCTCGTAATGATGTAATAATCGATACCTCGCCAAGAAAGCCTACTTGAATTCAGCGTAAGATGAATTCGCATGAGATACTCTTGAGAGGGAGCCCAATAGTCGCAGCCGAGGCGTATTGTATAGTGAGCGCTGCGTCTTCATTCTGGCCTTTGTTGTTCTTCTACCTACCTGTTGTTCTGTGTTCAATTATTGTAACTTCCTATTCATGAGGTACTCGTGCGCCGTAAAGTACAAACGTGTCACATTAATCAGTGTGCCTCGGCGGAAATTACGCTCCTGTTGACAGGGAGCCGTGTGGGAATGGGCGTGCGGTCCTTGGGACGTCATGTTCCGGATTGTGCGGCCGCTCAAAAGTCGGAGGTTTGAGTCCTCCCTCTGGAGTGTGTTTTGTCCATAGCGTAAGTTACTTTATGTTGTTTTTAAATCTACGGACCGATGACAGTGGCAATTTGGTCCTTTAGATGTTTACAAACATTTGAACATTTGTCAATAATAAGGGTGACAGACTACAAAAAAATACTAGTACAATGCTATAACAAATTTGTTTCCATGCAACATTGATAGTTGAAGCCCCATTCCGTACTTGACGTAATCGCCTCGATCAATTTTCCATATAATTCGCTCTCTCGACTTTCGTAAAAAAAATTTTATTGCCTCTGGGTTTTGCAATCATATAGCCGTCTGTATATATTTAGATTTAGGAGAAAAGTAGGAACAAGGAAGGAAATACATTACGACATATCTTAGAAGATAGAATAAGGAAAGGCACTTCCACATTTTTACCTTTTGTAGATTTGGAAAAAAAAACTGTTAACAAAGTTGATGGGAATACACTCGAAGACAGCAGGAGTGAACTATAAGGAACGTAAGGTTATTTACAACTAGTACAAAAACCTGAAACCGGACAGGGGTTATTGGAGCCTAAGGAAATAAATGGAAGGCATTGGTTTGGAAAGAAGTGAGACAGGATTGTAGTGTTTCCCCAACGTTATTCAAAGTGTACACTGTGCAAGCTGTGAAGGAAAGCAAGGAAAATATTGGAGAAGGAATTCAAGTTCAGGGTGAAAAAATAAAAACATTGCGATTTGTTGACGACATTGTAATTCTATCAGAGCAGCAGAGGACATGGATAGCAATTGAGCGGAATGGATAGCGCCTTGAAAGGAGCGTATAAGGTGAACACTAACAAGAGTGAAAGAAGGGTATGGAATGTAGTCTTAAGAAAATCAGGCGATGCTGAAGGAAATACATTATATAACAATACAATTAAGGAGGTAGATGAGCGGCAAAAGAACGTATGATGGTCGCTTTACAGAGTTTATAAAATGCAGGATTGGCAAGAAAAGCATTCTTGAGAAAATAGAAATTTGTTAACGTGGAATATTAATTCAAGTGTCAGGATGACTTTTTGACGCTATTTGTGTGGAGTGTTGCTTTGTACGGTAGTGAAACAGGAACGATAGATAATTCAGACAAAAAGAGGTTTTTAAAATGTGGTGCTATAGAAGAAAGCTGAATTTCGCGTAACTAATGAGGAGGTACTGAACAGAACTGAAGAGAAAAGGAATTTCTGGCATACCTTGACTAAAAGAAGGGAGAGATTCGTAGGGAAGCTTCTTATACACGAAGGAATCATGAATTTAGCATTGGAGGGAAGTGTGGGGTAAAGATCGCTAAGGGAGACCGAGAGACGAATACAGTAAGCAGACTGTTCAAACAGATGTGGGCTGCCATTGGCATGAGGAGATGAAGAGGCTTGCTCAGGACAGATTAGAGCTGAGAGGGCATCAAACCAGTCTCCAGACTGAAGTCAACAGCAAAAACATAGCCATCTACAATATACGAACAATCTTATTTACATCAACAAACGCAATATTACACATTCGAGTCATATCTTTATTCTATTCAAAAACCTGTACGGCAAGTTTTCTGTGACATTTTAGCCACACTGGCGAAGGACTGTGATATCTCGGACGAACAAGGTAACAGAAATTATACAAGCATGCAGTACCGCCCACATAAACATTGAATTAATAAGCAAGAGCTCCTTGGTAGCGTACTTTCTCTTGTAGGGAAAAGCTATACATCGCCGGAAGGTAATTTTCCGGTAGGTGGAAAGTCGTTGCGTTCGCTGTAGCCTGGCACATTTTCACGCTGAATGGTCGGCTACTTCCCGAGTTTCTCGGCTGGAAAAATAGAGCGTCCGTCGCTTGTTTCCCTAGTGGCACGCACGTGCGATATGCCCGAGATCACCTACCTACCTACCTACCTACCTACGGTCGCATTAGGGGAAGTTCATTCCTCGCGAGTGAGTGAAGATATTTCTTGTCGCGTCGGTGGATAATATTTGGCTTGTCGGCGGCACACGAAACCACGGTAGGATATTTTGTTAGGAATTTCTGTGTGTATCTCGGACGTACTGGAAACATTGAGAAACAGTACTCCCCCTATCAAATGATTTCGTTCCATTGCTCTATAATTGAGGTTTTACGGTTTCAGCACTACGTATTCTTGTTACATTTACATCAGTGATGAGTGTTTTTTCCTTGCAGTTCCGTTCGTAGTTTATTCTTTTTTTTTCCGTCGAGGATCGCGAGTGCACATATATTCATGCAGTACTGACTTTTGCAGCGTTCTTCCTCTTTACTTTTCGTCGCGATACTCGCCAGTGATCCTTCCCTACGATCACTCAAAGCAGACTTTCGTCCTCTTTGTTTGCGGATGATGGTGCTTTTACGCTTTCCCTGCAACAAATCTACTGCCCTTGTTCCAATTCACTGAGCTACAGTATAATTCATCACATATTTTACACATCGGGGAGTCTGCAAATCAAATTTAGCTCAGTTTTGAGTTTGTCGCAAATTACCAAGTCTCTTTGCCATAGGACTGTAGGTTTCGGCTGTGAATATTTTCCCAGGTTGCTTTCCTGTTATAAAGTCGATATGTTTGCTCCATATTATTTCTTCTGGTCTTGTCATTCATCATATGATTATTATAGAGACGCTTCACTTTTAAGATTTCCTTTTCAGTATTCCTTGCCTGTAACTAGCTACAAGGAGTGTTCAAATGAAAAGACAAGAAACGTCTTAACAACGAAACCGATTAAAATCTGAATATACCGCTTCGGGATTACGTAGTGCGACATCTATGGACGGTAGCATGCATCGTCACCTCCCCCTAAAAATTCAAGGCTGTGCCCTGAGCAGGCAAGGTGATTCTCAGAGTCTTTTTCAACGTCCGAGGCCCGATAGTAATTAAATTCCTCCAACACGGAAAAACCATTAACAATGACGTGTACTGTGAGACACTCCGTAGCCTACAGAAGTTCATCAAAAGCGAACGGCCTGGACTGCTTACGGAAGGAGTGATTCTGAGCAATGATAACGCGCCTCCACATGTATTCAATGTCACACAAAGTTCAAGTGGGAGCAGCTTGAGCATCCGCCCTACAGCCCGGACATGTCGCCCTGTGACTTCCACTTGTTTGGTCCGCTAAGCAAACATCTCAAAGGAAAGCGCTTCAAGTTGGACGACGAACTGAACGACTCTGTAGAGGACTGGCTCTCGTCACAGGCACAGGAACTCTGGGAACAGTTAAATAGTGGAACAGTTGTGCTCAGGCCTCTGATGATTACGAATTTGAAATATCTTCAAACATTTCTATCGTTTCAGGGTGTTGAAGTAAATTCAACGACGAAGTTGAAAATGTGATGGAGCGGGATTCGAACCCGGATTTCCCGCTTTACGCCAGCGGTCACCTAAACCAATTAGGCTATCCATGCAAGCTTCCCTTCCAACCCAAAATTCTAAACCTCTAGCCCCCTTCCTATTGATTCGTCTTGCTCGCAGCCTATACTGAATTCCCGCAACGGATCGAGCGTTTGAATGCGTCCGCGCTGAAACTGCAATTGAGTTTTTTGTGGGCAGATTTACAATTATTGATATGCTGTCTGTTCTTGTCGGACATGTCCGAAACAACAGACACCATATCAGTAACTCTGATGATTACTTTTGAATAAAGACTTCAAGCCGCGCCGTCGGGGGTTCGATCCTCCCTCTGGCATGGTTGTGTGTGTGTGTGTGTGTGTGTGTGTGTGTATTAACCTTGGCATAAGTTAAATGTTCAGATGTGTGTGTGTCATGTCTTCTACGACCAAACTTCGTGGTCATCAGTCGCTAGACTTACAAGCTAATTACTTGACTAACTTAAACTAAGTTACGCTAAGGACAACACAAACACCCATGCCCGAGGGGGGATTCGAACCGCCGACCGCAGCGGCCGTGCAGACCGTGACTGGCGCGCCGCAGATTGCTCGGCCGCTGCGGCCGGTGGCATAAGTTAGTTGAAGTAGTTTGCAAGTCTAGGAACTGGCGGCCACTGCACTGGATCCCAGAGCTTGGTAATTTGCAAGCCTTTGTTCACGGCGGTGTTCTCGTCGATATATATCGAACATCGTAGTATCGAACGATAGTTCGATATAGTGTTTCTGAAGCGGAGATTCGGGCGCTACGCGCCCTCAAGTACTAAGAAGGAAAAAGAAAACTTCTTGTTAACCTACACCTAACCTAACTTCGACTTTTAAAAAAGTGATCTGTAGCGTTGCCTTAAGAAGGTTAGGTATAGGTTAAACAAGACGGTTTTTTGTACGTGAGTGCGCGTAGCGTCCGAATCTCCGGTTCAGAAACATTATATCGAACATCCCATATTCATTATGTGCGCTATATTAAACGTACGACAACAGGTTTCCATTCACAACAGTGTGTAACATATTAAAATTCGATTATTTAGTGCTCTTAAAGTGTTTAATTAATGCATTAATTACTCTCCTAAATACTACGTCAAATGTACTTCACGTGAAACACGCGATCTTATTGGTCGCCATAAAGTGACACCTGATTGTCTGCTATGCTGCGACACTACGACGTTCGATATATATCGACGGGAACACCGCCGTGCACAAAGGCTTGCAAACTACCCATAGCTTTATGAATCAAGGAAAGGAAGCTTAAGGTTTAACGTCCCGTCGACAGCGTTGTCATTAGAGACAGAGCTCTCGGTCTGATTTTTTTGTTACGAATAAGGAAGGAAATCGGCCGTGCGCTTTCAAAGGACCCATCCCGGCATTTTCCTGGAGTGATTTAAGCAAATCAAGGAAAACCCAAATCTGGATGGCCGGAGGTGGGTTTGTGGCGCTTTTTATGCACAACACTAAAACCACATTATCAATACTTAACCTTTTTTTTTAGTTGTTCAGTGGTCTCGTAGATTTCGTAGCTTGCCTGCTATTAATTCGTCAAAAAAAATATTACTACGTCAGGTTTTTGTTACACATGGAAACTACATTTGTGACACTTTTAAAATTAAACTGGTTTATTTTTCATTCTTGATAAAGCACAAATAGAAGTAATATGACAAAAGTAAGACTGATTCACAACTAACTCAATACTGATCTGAGACTGACTGTGTTCAAAGTAACTTTACAACTAACTGAGTTCGCTCCAATTCGTGCGTATTAATACATAGTCTAATTTCTAGAACCTTCTAGAACACGGAAGTTACAATATTTATATTTGATAAATTTGTTCATGAAACATACATAAATCTTGCTTTACGTAAAGATACACAAAAGTATGACAAATGTAATAATAAGTTTTTCGTATCAAAACAAAACAATACAAAATATCGTAAGTAAATAACAAAAAGGGCAGTGTTAATTTACGTTCACATTAATCAAAATATCCACGGGTGTACTGCCGGTCTGTAGTGTCTATAGTGCTCGTTGGACACTATAGACCGGTAGTACACCCGTGGATATTTTAATTATCAAATACGCCGGGAGAAACTGAAGAATTACGTTTACATTATTTAAAATTATTAAATCAAAACAACTAATCAATTCTACAGTCAGCAAAGTATTACATTACGGTCAATACATTATAGAGAACCTCAGATATTGTTAGTTAACAATTTATTTAGCAAATACATTATTGTCCAACACTAAGCTTATGACTCAATAATTAATTAATTAACTTCATTTAAAGATTCAAGTAATGAAAGAGATAATGTGACCAGCCACAAGTGCCATAAAATGCTTATACAATACAAACACGGCATATTAGGGCACAATACTACGATCAAATGTGGTATCAAATACTTCATTTGTTCAAACAAACGGGATTTTCTGGGGCACATACATTACAAGTTGAACCAACGTCCTCCAGAATACGACTCCATTGCGTTATCACTGCTCCACCTCGCTCGTCCAATAGCTTTAGAAACAAGTGAAAGATTTCATTTATAGCCACAGTGTCGTTTCTCACCTCTTCATTTGAACACCCGTCGTATATTCCAGTAAAAAGTACGAGGTACGTCCACAAAGTACGTTCCGTTTGGTTATACAAAACAAACGTGTACAGATACATAAGAAATATTTATTGTACAAAAATTTACAACTGTTAAAATATTTTCTACATAGATTCCGAAATTTTGTAGGCACTTGTCATATCGTAGAACAAGTTTTTGTATGCCTTCTTCATAGAAGATTGCCGCCTGCGTAATCAACCATGTGGTAAAATGTTCTTTCAGCTTATCATGTTCAAATGTTTGTAAATCTGTCGGACCAAACTGCATGGTCATCAGTCCGTAGCTTACAAACTACTTAAACCTAGGTGAACTAACCTAAGGACAAACACACACACACCCATGCCCCAGGGAGGACTCGAACCTCCACGGCGAGCAACCGCGCGCTCCGCAGCGAGACGCTTTAGACCGCTCGGCTACTCCACCGCTGCAGCTTATCATCATCGTTGAAGTGTTGATCACTAAGGACGGATTTTAGGTGTATGAAGAGATGAAAGTCGCTAGGAGCGAGGTCCGGGCTGTACGGAGGATGATCAAACACGTCGCACTGAAATTCCCGTAAGAGTTGTTGCGTCACTTTCGCCGTGCGAGGTCGGGCATTATATATATATATAAAAAAAAAAAAAAAAAAAAAAAAAAAAAAAAAAAAAAAAAAAAAGCAACTTCTTGCAGTAATCCTCTTCTTACACCTAAATCTGCCATTGCTGGGCTACACTTCAACGATGATGACGAGCTGAAAGAACATGTTACCACATGGTTGAATATGTAGGCGGCAACTTTCTATTAAGAAGGCATACAAAAACTAGTGCCACGCTATGACAAGTGCCTAAAAATTTTCGGGTACCATGTTGAAAAATAGTTTATCAGATGTATATCTTTGTAGAATAAATGTTTCAAATGTTCAAATGTTTGTAAATCTATCGGACCAAACTGCGTGGTCATCAGTCCGTAGCTTACAAACTACTTAAACCTAGGTAAACTAACCTAAGGACAACACACACACCCATGCCCCAGGGAGGACTCGAATCTCCACGGTGAGCAACCGCGCGCTCCGCAGCGAGACGCTTTAGACCGCTCGGCTACTCCACCGCGGCCAATAAATATTTTCTCTTTATTTATAC
This sequence comes from Locusta migratoria, assembly GCA_026315105.1. NCBI lineage: Eukaryota > Metazoa > Arthropoda > Insecta > Orthoptera > Acrididae > Locusta > Locusta migratoria. The sequence continues at coordinate 421,443,926 of CM048748.1, forward strand.
ACGTTTGTTTCATATAACCAAACGGAACTTACTTTGTGGACGTACCTCGTATATCAGATAGTAAAATCCGTTGTGAACGTTTTGGACACTTACAGGTGGGTGAAGTTCGAATAGGAAATTACGGTCGGATGAAATGTGTACCTACTGCCAATTAATCCGAAAACAGTTAGGAGAGGCATTAGCCAGATTAACAATATCCTTAGGGGCTTTCGCGTAGTCAACAGCCGGTGAAGTACGATTTGGCGCCGAAGCGGGGCCGTGGACAGTGAAATGCGAGCGTGTTACCCCCGCACCGCCGGCAAGGACAGCACGTCTCCATCCGAACGGCGTCGGCGGCAGCGGCGGTATTGAATAATGATATGGCGCGGCGCGGCGCACAGTGCGTCGCTGGCAGTTGTTTCGGCGCTAATTAAACGTCAACAGCGCCGCCCGGCCGGCCGCTGCTGTTTGTGCACTGGGCAGATCGCGCGCGGCGAACCGGCATCTGCGCTAATACGGCAGCCGAAACGCAACAGTCGTCAAAATAGCCACCAGGTGCCTCATACAGTCCCGGAACACTGTGTTGCTGTCGAATGGCTTTATCGTCACACGAATGCCGAACGAGCACTGGAAATAGGCACACAGCCGACTATTTTTGAGGATGTGGCAAACGTCTGACAGATTTATTTCGCAATTACGGCCGCGCGGTCTGAGGCACCACGTCACGGTTTGCGTGGCCGCTTCCACCGGAGGTTGGAGTTCTACCTCGGGTGATGGAGTCCTCTCACGGGACGTGGAAACGCACGTGGACGGAACGTCGCCGGCGAGAAAGACAGGCCTCAGCGCACACACCATGCCACGTAACCAAGGTAGTTCCGAACCGGCGCGATCGCTAGTCGATTGGCCAGCAGCTGGGGCACTGCCCACTGCGTCATAGCGGGCAGCCACTGAGCTTGCTTACGTGGTAGGACGTCTGCGCTGGGGCCTGCATTTCCCGTTGGCCGCGGAACGGAACTGGTGACGACACCGCATGGAATTCCACGTTCCACTACCCTGCGAGGCGTGGAACGAAGGATCCGGCCAATGTTAGATTTTTGCGTCGTGCATTGGAACGTGCCCAGTGAGATGAGACTTGCTTTTCAACTGATAAGGAGAACTTTTGATCCGTCATATTGCTAACTGAACTCAGCACTTCGTGCCTTCTTTCGTTGTAGCGTACGATATATGAATATAAGCTAAGTCCAAAGTGCGCGCCACATACTTTCGCCGCGCGCCGCCATGCACGCACGGCGCGGCGTTCTTACCACGACAGCCACGAGCGCCCTCTGCTGCAACTCCGCTCGTGGCCACCACTGAACGACATCGTTCACTTGGGACTGAGATAGGAACCAGTTAACACTTAGGAATCAGATAGGCACCAGTGAAGACTTGGCTATCGGACAGGCACTAGGCAGGCCTCTAGCTCAACTATGTATCAGCATTCTGCAGTACTGATCTATGTAAAAGTTAATTATTGTATAAATTCTGTGCAATATATATCTCGTTCTAATTTACTCTGGTGTTTCTAGTTTCTGCTGTCCCACTGGCTAGTCACCTCCTACCTGCACAAGCGTGCATCCTTTATTCCTGTGTCGGTCTCTTTCTACTCGGCCACCGACACCTATGACGGAAACGAGACACAAAAGTGGCGACCAGGATGGGATACAAAACTTGTATGCAAGAGTTTTTATTTGAAGCTAGAAAAACTACCACGATAGTTCTTGTATACTGAGAAAAATATTTGTAAAAAGTTCATAGTTGGTCAGCTACGTAGTGCTTCCATGAAGTATCCAATGTAGTAAATGTCACTATTGTGCCTCTAATCGTACCAGAAAGTAACTCATAATGCAACAATAGTATGAGACTGACAACTTTTACATGTCAAAGGAGGAAAATGTTCAAATGTTTCTTAAGCTTATGAGAACTGCGGTGTCATCAGTCCCTTAACTTACAAACTACTTATGAACTAACTTATACTAAAGATAGCACAAACATCCATGTCCGAGGGAGGATTCGAACCCCCTACAAGGAACGGCCTCGCGCATCGGAGCATAGCGCCTCAATTCGCTCGGCCACTCCGCCGCGGCTCAAAGGAGGAATACTAAAGTAAACAAACGCACATGTTAGGAGTCACTCAATGCAGCTAACTGGCGAAATGATGCAGTAGCAGTCTGCAATTTCTAATTTGTAGGACGAGCCAATAGCGTATGTAACACTATGTATACAAGCAGCTACAAATGAATTTTGGTAAAATGTTGATCAGTTTGAGAGATAATAGAAAAAGTAAGGTATGCAGCTGATCAGCTACTCTGTGCATTAAAGGGTTAAAGCGTCAGAAAATTGAGGAAAAAAATGTTCAAATGTTTGTATAGTCTATGGGACTTAACTACGGGGTCATCAGTCCCTAAACTTACAAACTACTTATGAACTATTTACGAACTAGGACGGCACAAATATCCATGCCCGAGGGGGGATTCGAACCCCCGACCGTAGTGGCCGTGCAGACCGTGTCTGGAGCGCCTTAGTCCCCTCGGCCACCGCGGCCGGCAAAATTGAGGAACTTTTGAAAAGTGTCACTTTAGATTTGATTGTTACATTAAAATTACCGAAGACTACATATCTTTAAAGGTCATCGCATTTAACGTCCGTTAATGTTGTAATTTGTGTCCAAATGTTTGTAAAGCCTTGAGACCAAATTGCAGAGGTCATCAATCCCTGCATTTACCAATTGCTTATTGTAACGTACGCGACGCGGTGGAGTGACCGAGCGTTCTAAAGCGCCTAGGTACGGACCGCGCCATTGCTCGCTGTCGGAGGTTCGAGTCCTCCCTCGAACATGGGTGTATTTGTTCTCCTTAGCGTAAGTTAGTTTAAGTAGTTTGTAAGCCTAAGGTCTGATGATGACCAGAGTAGTTAAATTCCATATATTTACAAAGATTTGAACATTTTTAGTAACGTACGCGAAGGGCAACACACACACACTCACCTCCGAGGGAGGACTAGAATCTCCGACGGAGAGCAGCCGCGCGCTTCGCAGCAAGGCGTCTTAGAACGCTCAGACATTCCTCCGTGGATATAATTTGTGTACCGTGAAGGAATATCGTTCCTGTGCTACGGCAAAACGCCACTGTATCGAAGGAGCGTCATTGTGTTGCTATGTCATAACGAAATAACAAATTATAACTCGCTTAAGGTAGATATGTTGAATTGTGTATCATGTATCATTTGAGTCGAACGAGGTGGAGAAATAGCGTAGTCGGTAGCATCAAAAGCGCCAGAGAAGAATGGTCGATAGTGTGTCACACTGAAATGTTCAAATGTTTGTAAATCTAAAGGACTTAATTCCTGAAGTTATCAGTCCCTAGGATTACAAACTACTTAAAATAACTTATTGCAAGGATAACACACACACACACACACACACACACACACACACACACACACATATGCCCGATGGAGGACTTGAACCCTCCGCAGCAAGACGCCTTAGAGCGCACGACCACTCCACCGCTGCACACACGTCAGTCGACTATTTGAGGATACGGACAAGCGTTCATTTAACGTGGCAGATGTCTGGCAGATTCATTTGGTCACTTAGAAATGATCGCGCTGTCGGAGGCAAGGACGTAACAAAGGAGGGGAGGAGAATGTTGGTCTTATGGTCCCGACCACCCCTATGACCTAAATGAAATAGCACATGATCTACATGCCGTGAAGTGAACCTAAGTGATGTCTTCCTCATACGATAACAGAATCGCGTAGTCCCCTTTTTTCCTTTAGCCAAGAAAAATATTCAAATGTTTGCAGAGCTTATGGGACTTAACTACGGGGTCATCTGTCCCTAAACTTACAAACTACTTATGAACTGCCGGCCGCGGTAGCCGAGGGGACTGAGGCGCTCCAGTCATGGTCTGCACGGCCGCTACGGTCGGTGGTTCGAGTCCCCCCTCGGGCATGGATATTTGTGCCATCCTTAGTATTAGCTAGTTCATAAGTAGTTTGTAAGTTTAGGGACTGATGACCCCGTAGTTAAGTCCCATAAGCTATACAAACTTTTGAAATTTGATTTGAACTTATGAACTACCTGACACTAAGGACGGCACAAATATCCATGCCCGATGGGAGGATTCGAACCCCCGATCGTAGAGGCCGTGCAGACAGCGAGTGGAGTGCCTCAGTCCCCTCGGCCACCGCGGCCGGCCTTTAGCCAAGAAGGTGTATTTATCCGCTGTTTTTGGCCTTACTAGAGCTTTGCTATTGTTTGTTGATAACTTCAGTTCTTGCAGTTGAATTTAATGTAAGTGCTACCGTTCAGTGCTCTTTTCGTATTCTCTCACCGAGCGAGGTGGCGCAGTGGTAACGCACTGGACTTGCATTCGGAAGGATGGTGGTTCAAATCCACCTCCGGCCATCCAGATTTAGGTTTTCCGCGATTTCCCTAAATCACTCCAGGCATATGCCGGGATGGTTCCTTTCAAAGGGCACGGCCGATTTCCTTCCTCATCCTAACCCAAAAACTCCGAGCGTTAGCTCCGTCTCTAATGACCAAGCTGTCGACGGTACGTTAAACCCTAAGCATCCATCCATCCATCTTATTCTCTCACTGCCCCCCCCCCCCACCTCCCCTACATTCTTCTCTTTACATCTGTGATAAATTTTTTGATGGTGGTATTGGAATTTGCAGGTTCCCCAAGATGTTCTACTTTGCCCTACCTTCCTTTCTTAGCCCAGTACCAGGCTCAGTGTTTCTGAAGGTAAGAATGAGCAGAGAAGCGGGGAGTGCTCCTAGTCGAGCGCGACTAGTGTGACGCCGTCCCTGTCGGGACCAGACTACTCTCTACTGCACTGTTCCGCTATCGGCTTGCTGCCAGCCGCCGTGATGAATTATACCGCACCGCTGCCGCTGTGAGGCGCGGCAGATTGGCGGGCAGCTCTATGATTGCGGCCAGGCAGTGCCGCCCAAATAATTAAAGGGGGCTGGCTGTCTGTCTGTCTGGCTGTCCGCGTCACTCGGCACCAGACCGCACCGTATCAGGCCGCCAGCGCCGCCGGGACGTGGGCTCTGGTTCCCGCTGCACCGCCAGCCGGCAGGTGCGCGCGCCTACCTGCACACTATAGTCCCACTAAAACAAGCCGCTAGGTGAAGGCAAACGAATCGGGCGCAGACAGGTGTGAAAATTACAGAACCATCAGTTTGATAAGTCATGGTTGCAAAATTTTAACACGAATTATCTACAGGAGAATGGAAAAGCTGGTAGAAGCTGACCTCGGGGAAGATCAGTTTGGATTCAGAAGGAACATAGGAACCCGGGAGGCAATACTCACTTTACGTCTTATCTTAGAAGATAGATTAAGGAAAGGCAAACCTACATTTTTAGCTTTTGTAGATTTGGAGAAATCATTTGACAATGTTGACTGGAATACACTCTTTCAAATTCTGAACTCAGTAGGGGTAAAATACAGGGAGAGTTATTTACAACTTGTACAAAAGCCAGACCGCAGTTATTAGACTAGAAGGGCATGAAAGGGAAGCATCAGTTGGGAAGGGAGTAAGACAGGGTTGTAGCCTTTCTCCGATGTTATTCAATTTGTACATCGAGAAGGAGGTGGAGGAAAGCAAGGAAAAATTTGGAATAGGGATTAAAGTTCAAGGGGAAGAAATAAAAACATTGCGTTTTACTGATGACATTGTAATTCTGTCAGAGACAGCAAAGGACCTGGAAGAGCAGTTGAATGGAATGGACAGTGTGTTGAAGAGGGCGTATAAAATGAACATTAACAAGAGCAAAACAAAAATAATGAAATGCGGTCTTAGAAAATCAGGCGATGCTGAAGGAATTAGATTAGGTAACGAAACAATGAAGGTGGTAGATGAGTTTTGTTACTTGCGATGGTAAAATAACATGCGATGGTCGCAGTACAGAGGATATAAAATGCAGAATGGCAATGGGAAGAAAAGCATTTTTGAAAAAGAGAAATTTGCTAACATCGAATATTAATTTAAGGGTAAGGAAGTCTTTTCTGAAAGCATTTGTGTGGAGTGTTGCCTTGTACGGGAGTGAAACATGGACGATAAGCAGTGCGGACAGGAAGAGAATAGAGGCTTTTGAAATGTGGTGCTACAGAAGAATGCTGAAGATTAGGTGGGTAGATCGCATAACTAATGAAGAGGTACTGAACAGAATTGGTGAGAAAAGGAATTTTTGGCAAACCCTGACTAAAAGAAGGGATCGCTTGGTAGGACACATTCTTAGACATCGGGGAATCGTAAATTTAGCATTGGAGGGAAGTGTGTGGGGTAAAAATCGCAGAGGGAGACCAAGAGACGCGTATAGTAAGCAGATTCAAGTGGATGTGTGTTGCCGTTCTTGTGAGGAGATGAAAAAGCTTGCTCAGTATAGGGTAGGGTGGAGAGCTGCATCAAACCAGTCTCCGGACTGAAGACCATAACAACAACAGGTGACGTTTGGCACCTGGCGCTACCAGTCCAGTCAATGAATGCATTGTGGAGTGCGCGGAATACGCGATTATTTGTGACTTCAGGACTTTGTGAGGGAGAATTATGTGGCGAACATACTAAAAGTGCCCGTCCTTTAGGGGGGGGGGGGTGAGCTAAAGCGGGGAGGAGGGTGGAAAGGTACAATTTTTCGTTATTCGCTCATATCTCAAAAACAGTCCACTTTAGGAAAAAAATGTTACAAATAAAAATGATGGATAAAACACTTATTTCTAGAAGGACATGGAAACTGAGCGCACATATTATAAATGATGTAACTTATCATTGGCTGAAGATAAGGCAGCAAACGTGCATATCAGTTTGAAGAAAATTTAATGCTCTACAAAGTTCAATCTGCAAATTGTCTGAGAAACGATCTAGTGAGTCACTAGAAATAAATGTTTGACAACATTAATGAGTTAAAAATGATTTTTTCCGAAATTGTCAATATTCAGTAACGTATATCTCGAAAACCGTTGGGAATTCGCCAAATATATATACAGGGTGTCCCAGCTATCTTGAGACTCAGGACGTGCGCTAGCCGCGCGTTTCGCCTATTTCAAGCGTCAACTTCCCGTCGCAATATCTCGGGATGTAATTGGAATATTGTGATGCAATCAACGCCATTGTTAATGTGATTTGTCAAGCTACGGATTGCTGAGGAAAAAATATAGGGTGTCCATTTAAAAAAACATAAGTTTGTGTTAAAAAATCACATTTGCTTTCGTTTTAGAATGTTTCCAGATATGTACATTCATGGGCCCCAGCCGTACACTGATACCGGTGAAAGTCGTTTTCCAATAGCTGTTATTGTTCCAGAGATATTTTGGATGGACAAGACAGCTGGGACACCCTGTATACATCTCGAATATATATACGTTATTGAATATACATATACGTCGAATTCCCAACGTTTTTCGAGATACGTTATTGAATATCGACAATTTCGAAAAAAATCATTTTTAACTCAATAATTTTGTCAAACTTTTACTTCTAGTGACTCACTCGATCGTTTCTCAGAAAATTTGTCAGAAAGAAAGTTGTAGAGCATTAAATTTCATTCAATCTGATACGCACAGTTGCTCAACATTGTTTACCGTCAATATTAGCAGTGAACGGTCAGTTGAAGTCTTTCGACTTGTACCATTGAGGACCTTGGCAACTATAAATAAAAACTGGAACAACTTTTGTGCAATGTCTCGCAGATATTATTCTCGCTTTGCGCCCCGTGAGTGAATTTCTCCCGTAAGCTGTGCTTCTAAGCTTAAAAACCGAATGCCGTTGACCCCTCGGTGTGTGAACGAGGAGACGAGGCGAATATAACCTGGACGTCTGTTGCTCGCTGTTCCCGCCTACGGCTGTGCGTAAAATTGATTATCAACTTGTATGGACGGCCCCGTCTGTTTAAGTTTGCCGTGACACCCTGCAGAATAGCAGACAGTAATGAAACACTGGGGACACGTTAATATCGCCTTGAGTGGCCAGAAGTTTAAAGGGCATCGAAAACCCGCCGTGTTTTCTGTTCCCCGTACCTGCCGCAGTAACGTTTTTCATCAGTTTGCTTATGTAATTAGCTGGGGAGATATTTCGAACGCTAGTCAAATTCATTTCCAGTCTATTTGTGATACGTTTACTAATTGGAGCTCCCAGCGACGGGGTAGTCCCGTAGTTACCGCACTCGAACGGTACGTAATTTTTTTTAACGTTTGCACATCAAATAAATTGCAGCACGTAAATATCGAGAGAACCTGTAATCCTCGTACTTTTTAATTAAATGGGATCGACGTGTACGGGACGAAACTGCAGCGAGTGCGTTCTGTACCGCCTTTAATGGAATCGTGACACTGAAATTTGACACTGGGAAACAAACTGTTCGGTCTAAAAGTTCTGTATCGAGTGGCGTATCACTGTTTTATTTCCTCGTTTTTTCGTTTTATCTGATTTGCGTACAGAGAGGTTATTCTCCGCCGTTTTTGCTAGCACTAATCAAATAGCTTTCCCTTTTACAATTTGAAATCTCTGTGAGTATAGACTTTCACGGTAAGGCAGGTCTAAACCGTAGTTGCGCAGTACCTAGTGCAAGATGACGTAGCGTACAGTGTGCCACTTATTTCGTAGTCTTCTTTTTTATTCAATGTTTATTTTTTAATCACGGAGATGGTTCCTGGGTCTAATGTCTATCTTTAATCACAGAGATGGTTCCTGGATCTTTTACGCTTGGAACCAAACTAAAGAGGGCCCTATTTTAGCATCACTAATACCTTAGTCAGGAAGGAGTATCTCCTGGCGTCCATTAGAAAAAGTGCACAGGCTCACATTGGACAAGTATTATCGGCCGTGTCTGTTTCACCCGTTTTTGGAACCCAACTAGAAAAGCCTTTATTTTGAGGGCGGGGGAATATTTGCTTACTGCTTCTCCTAAATTTGGAACCGATGTAGTAATCACTGTATTCCTCTCTCGATATAAGAAAGGATCGCCATAAAAACTGGTAATTTTTGACAAGCAAGATCATGCTGCTTTAATACGCTGAGAAGGGGCGTATGTTAAGAGGGATTAAATGTGCAGCGTTGATGTGTTGATTTTGACGTGTAAAAATAAGCAAGGTGATGCATTGTACTTGTCAGCGTGGCATCACTCACGTGGTTCAGCTATAGAATTTTTACATACGATGAAATCAAGTCTATGATAAGTGCGTCATTCTCTCTCCATTATCATAACATTTGTACCGCATTGCTCCGTGTAGACTTTATTGGTTCAAAAAGCTGTAATGCATGACAAGTCGTCTTAGATAAAGAGGCCATTCCTGTGCAACGCTGTTTTGGTGACCCGTATATTTCAGTGAGACAATGCACCATCAAATTTCTGAAGATATTCTCACGTTAAGATATATACATATTATCTTATATATTTAAATGACCAATTATAGCTGTCTCGGAAACGACTCTGCCGATGTCGATAAAACTTTTGATTTACACTGTTTTGTTTTTCTTTTTTTTTTTAAAGTTCACCTACATAGTTGTATTTACGTAAAATCACGATTTTTCCAAAATTATATATAATGACAGTTTACAACTCACACCAAAGACATAGCGACCAGCTGCGACAGACGCGCGCGCGCGCGCGCACACACAAACACACACACACACACACACACACACACACACACACACACACACAAATGTTCAAATGTTTGTAAAGTCTATGGGACTTAACTACGAGGTTATCAGTCCCTAAACTTACAAACTATTTATGAACTAACTAAGACTAAGGACGGCACAAATATCCATGCCCGAGGGGGGATTCGAGCCCCCGACCGCAGTGGCCGTGCAGACCGTGACTGAAGCGCCTCAGTCACCTCGGCCACCGTGGCCGGCGCGCGCACACACACGCGCGCACACACACACACACACACACACACACACACACATATATATATATATATATATATATATATATATATATATATATATATATAGACTTTTTAGGATCTCTGACGATACGTTAGCCTTTAGAACGCGGTGAGTAGCACCGTAGACAGTGGGGCACTACAATAAATGTTAGACATGATTTTCTTCGGCTACAATAACGAACTGAAACTGTTTTTGCATTTGTAGGCTACTTGAGCGCTTGGAAATATCTGAGAAATTTTGGACAAAAATATTTACTGTGACTCTGAACTAGGTACATCTATGGTTGTTTTCGTTTAACGGTTGCAATTCCTGCGTAGGTAGTGTTGCAAAATATTTATATAAATATACCACTATGTAACAGGAAAAAAATCCCGAGCAACGCTCGGTCACTCGATATTTCTATTAATGTGGCGTAAGGCCGAAGCACTGAACGTCGGTTTTCTTAAAAAAATTGTTGTTTTGTAGCCAAAAGATTTGGGAGCGGTATGGTGTATTTGAATCCTGTCTACCTTAAGATAAATCATGTGCTGCATCCTTTATCGAATGTCCCTCGTATTTCCTTCGCCGCTTCACATATGGAAATAATATTGCGTCCCTGGCTCACGCCAGTTTTCATCTTATGAATGCTCTGTTCGCAAAATCAGATATTCAAACGTTTGTTAAGCTTATGGGACTTAACTGCAGGGTCATCAGTTCTTAAACTTACAAACTACTTATGAACTAACTGATACTAAAGACAACACAAACATCCATTACCGAGGTAGCATTAGAACCTCCAACGCGGGAGGCCGCGCGATTCGCAACGTGGCGCTCCATACCGCTCGGCTACTCACGCGCGGCTCTGTTCGACATAAGTTTTCATTTTTCCCTCTTGGTTATTGTACACATTGTGTATTCCCAGTCTGTCAGATTTTAGGCAGATTGTACCGTAGAAACAATGCATAAATTTAATATTCATGAGGTCAGCCTCACTTACTACAAGAACTTAAAGATCTGCTAATATGCAACATGTGCTGTGAACACGAGGGAAGAATAAGTTTCGAAGGGAAAGGCTGGAATGTAAAGGTCGTAAAGCATGGAGGCATTCCTCCTCTACCGCTCAAACTGTACATCGAATGTGGAATGACTGAAGTAAGTTCGGAAGTCGAATCTTTCCCTTTATGCAGTGTTAAATTACAAAATACTCTGCGTGCTAATGTAGCTGACTTCACTAATTCACACGCTCGCTACCTGTAGTCGATGTGAAATTCTTACGTCTGACGTCACAGTAATCACCTCCTCTGTTCACTGTGACCCGCTACTGCATGCTCTGGCGGCGGTGATTAAGAGAAGGTCTTCCAGTTACAACGGTCACAGTTCCTCACCGCGAGCGAGTTAAATTAGCCGATTGTGTTGCTCGCGTTCCCTTCTTTGCTGGTCGGTGTTTTCAGCGCCATCAAAGAGCGTGGCAAATATTTAACTACGGCAAACAATACGCGATAAAAGCCCCAACAGTCCACTACTATTTTGTGCGCAAAAACAGTCGCCATTGTACTGCACTGTTAAAGTTGTTACACGCAGGCCTTTAATGTTTATTTAGTAAATCAGCTTCACCCTTATTTTGCTGTAAATACAAATTGTGGGCTTGTTATAAACAAGTTGCTTTAGAAAATGTGACTATTAGAGTTCTGTATAAACGCGAGCGTATTTTGCATTCAGACTGCAGCATATTCCTTATGGGATGTTGTATTGTCCTTCCCATCCTCCCATTTACTCATTGCTTTGCGCAGCGCTTTACGTATTTATGGTGTTAAATACTGTAGAATACTTTAAGAGGTACTTATCGAAACAAGAATGAGGCAAATGTTCTTATTGCTTCGTAACTTTTATCAACGGCAGAAGAAGTAACTGCTCGCTAGTTTTTGATATTATTCATACATTTTCAGTTTTCATGTGCTTCATTTCATATTTAGCTTTTCATGAAACTTTTAATCATTCTCCTAAAATGAAGCGTAAGGTGAAATAAATACGTTGGTTGGAACTTAAATAGTGGCAACACTGCTGTGGAGACACTATGGCACGGAATCTACTGTTGTCGCTGATAGTACACGTTGTTGAAATACTTACCCCCGAGCAAATGGACTCGCCCGTCCCACGTCACCGGCGTTCGCTCAGTCGAGGGAAACACAGTCCTTCGTGAGCGAGTGGTCTAACGTAACGGTGTCACTGTGTTTTTGGAACAGGAACAACGAAGTTGGATCAAGATCGAATCTTTTTGTAGCATCACCAGCGACCAGCTTTCCACGATAATGAGCGGACGCATACAGCGCAAGTTGTGTCTGCTCTGTTCGGTCGAAGGGACTGGGAATTACTGTACTATCCCCCATACTGTCCGGACTTAAATCCTTTGATTCCGAAGATGAAGGAACCACTTCGTGGCATTCGCTTCAGAACTATTCCAGAGATTCGGCATGCAGTAGACCGCATCATTCACACCATCATCAGAACAGGCTCTGCTAGCGGTAAACTACGCCTTCCACATCGCTGGAAACGGGTTCTATACAATACTTTGGACAATAACAGGTGCAAACATGTAATGCTAATCTATCGGTTGTGAATAAATAGTTGCCACTATTTAAGTTCCAACCCTCGTAGATATTTCCCTTTCCTTCCTAACCGATATGTGACAATTAACTTCTTCGTGCTGCCTGCTTCCTATTTATTTTTTTAGTAAAAAATGAAAAACATAGTTGAGCGGATACCTACTCAGTAGGAAAAGGGATTTTGATTTAGAAACATGTAGACTGCAATTACTCAGAAATGTCCAAATGTTTGCTAGCTATGGGACCAAAACGTAGTGCTGAGACCGTGGACTTACATACTACTGAAACTAACTTAAGGACAACTGACGCCCATGAGGGAGGACTCGAACCTCCGACGGATAGCAGACGCATAATGCGCAGTAAGGCGCCTTAGAGCGCACGGTCTGTCCGGCGCGGCCCAGAAATTACTATTCAGCTTTTATGAACGAACTGCTGAGTTTCTGTTTTGATTGTTATTGGCTATTAATTGGACATAAAAGGAATGAGTAGAATGAGTTCCAAAACAGAAGATCATCAGTGCACTAGTTACCAAAAATGCGCTGGTATGCCCATCTCTAAAGAACAGGCCGTGACCGCTTGGCTGACTGGCTGGGAGCTGGGGCACAACCAGTCAGCTATGCGATCTCGGCCTACCTCTGACGTCATACGACAGCACCGAGGCAATACCTTATAGAGACAAGGCCTCATAACCATCCATGCCACGTCATACCGTTTTGGCTGCGATCGCTAGCTGTGTGGTTGGCCGCTGGGGCACTGCCAACATCTTCTAGATACAAGACCGTGTCACGTCACGCCGATAGGCTACCGTCGCGAGATGAGTGGCTGGCCGCTGGGGCACAGCCCACTGCCTCGTAGCGCCATCCAGTGAGCTTGCTATGGCGGCCTATCGGTGTGACATGACGCGGTCGGTTGTGAGGCCTTGTCTCTTCAAGTTATTGTCTGAGGCGTCCTCCATTAGGCGGTGTGGTCTCAGATACAGCGCCGGCACCACAATGAGCCATGGTTGGTGATTCTATGTGTTAATTACGTGACCTCAAGAAACATGAGGGTCGCTTTTCTCGAGTATTTTTTAGAGTTGCATCTAATAGATTTTATTGCTATTTGAGTTCTGAACTTCACGTGGCATAAATCTTATATAAAAGAATTAATAGATTTCAGAAATTACTGCAACCAGTCGCCTTTTTTCTTCTTAATGAAGATTTATAAAACAATGACCAGTTTCAAGCTGCCTAGCAGCAGATCATCAGATGGTATATACATTTAGTGCAAATTACATTTGTTTCTGTGGCAGGGCAGAAAACGAGAAAAAGTAAACACTAATTGTGGTATGTCTTCTGTCCTGCCACAGAAACAAACGTAATTTGCACTAAATGTATATACCATCTGATGATGAGCTGCTAGGCAGCTTTAAACCGGTCATGGTTTAATAAATCTTCATTGAGAAGAAAAAAGGCGACTAGTTGCAGTAATTTCTGAAACCTATTTCAAGCTACGTCACAGGTTCCAACACAATGAATAAAAAAATTGTTTATTTATTTTTGTTAGTATTTTAAGCACGGCCATACCGTACGTACGATTGCAATAGAACTTCGTCACCTCATTACTTGCCCTTTCATGAAGGTTATAGGCATAATTATGTCACTGTGTATGACATATATTGCAGGAGATATGACGTCATGAACAATGAAACGCGTGAAAAAATATCGTTCTATGAATGACTTTTAAATTTGTTACTTCTTTGTTACTTAACCCTTTAACGCATAACGTAGCTGATCAGCTACATTCCTTATTTTTTTCCATTATCCCTCAAACTGATCAACATTTTACCACAAATTCATTTGTAGCTGCTTGTATACATAGTGCTACATATGCCAGTAGCTCGTCCTAGAAATTATTAATTGCAGAGTACTACTGAATCATTTCGACAGTTAGCTGCATTGAGATCTATTAACTGCTGAAATTGTTGTAAATAATAGTACATAAACAAAATTTCACAAGACTGCGAAAGTATCTCTTTCGGTCCTACATCTGCATAAATGAAGACTTCAATACTGCAGTAAGGTTAACGCAATGTTCATATGTTTGACAGGCAACAGGTGACAGCAAAGACAAAAAAGTAAATGTATTTTACAGGATTCAAAGCTTATTGTAATAAGGGCAAAATTTGCCCTCGCTTGGTGCTCCGTGTAACCTAAAATACCTTGGTGCTGCTAGGGTTGAGACTGGAATAAATATATAGCCGGGAGACGCCGGATTCTCAGCTAGTATAAATATATAAAATTTAAATCCGGCATCTGTACGGTCTCCTGGAGAGTGATGTCAGGTTGGGGTAAAATGCTAGCCCGCGGATACAATACGTGGGCGGGAGCGCCGTTGACGCCTCCATCGGCGGGCTGAATAATTCATACGGCGCCTCGCGCTGTCGAAGGCTCGGTGATGGGTCGCGGCCCGCGCCGCTTTCGCCGGAGGCGTCGGAGCCCCGCGCATGCGCAGTCGCCGCTCCCCCCCCCCCCCCCCCCCCCCCTCCACGCCTGCTACTTGCTGTTGGCGGCCCTGTAATTCGCGGACAAAAGACGCGCGCCGGCTAAATAATGGCGGCCGTGTCCGGCGTCTGCCATTGTCCACCGCTCCCCACCCAGCTGACCGAGTGCGCGCGGAGACACGGCCGGCCCCTGTTCTCTCAGGCGGCTTTCGTACTGAGGCGACAGCCTCCCTAGAGGTGGCAACCCGGCGTTTCTGCCCCGAGTAACACTCTCAGAGGAGCGCCAAATGATCTCCAAGAAATCGCACTGCTGTAGTTTTACGAATTACAGCAAATACGAGGCGCGTCCTGAAAGTAAGTTCCGTTTGGTAATAAAATGAAATTGTACACAGACACAGTAGGAATGTTTATTGCACAAAATTCTACAACTCTTAAACTACTTTTCCACATAACTGCCGAAATTTGATAGGCACTTGTCATAGCGTGCCACAAGTTTTTGCATGCATCCTTCACAAAAGGTTGCCGCCTGCGTATTAAACAATGTGGTAACAGCTCTTTATCGTCGTTGAAGTGTTGACCACCAAGGACAGATTTTAGGTGTAAGAAGAGATGAAAGTCGCTAGGAGAGAGGTCCGAGCTGTATGGAGGATGATCAAACAGGTCCCATTGAAATTTCCGTAAGAATTGTTTGGTCACATTCGGTGTGTGAGGTGAGGCATTATCGTGAAAAAAAAAAAAAAAAAAAAAAAAAATCTTTTGACAGTAATCCTCACCTTACATCTAAAATCTGTCCTTGGTGGCCAACACTTCAACGATGATGACGAGCTGAAAGGACATGTTACCACATGGTTGAATACACAGGCGGCAACATTCTATGAAAAAGGCACACATAACCTTGTGCCTTGCTATGACAATTGCCTACAAAATTTCGGAAGCTATGTAGAAAAGTAGTTTAACAGCTGTAGATTTTTGGACAATCAATATTTTTTCTGTATCTGTACCCGTTCGTTTTATATAACCAAACGGAACTTACTTTCTGGACGCGCCTCGTATCTCGGAGAGAAACTAGTTGTGTTCCACATCTCCACCGAAAATACTGGATCAATTTCAATCAAATTTGCTACACATACTGCTTGCAACAAGAGAATAATCCTCATGGGGTTTATAACCTCCTAACTCCCACATGAGTGGGTATACGGGCAAAAACATGTTTTCTAGCCCTTACCATGTAGACTGCCCTGGACAACCAGTGTGTGGAGTGGGAATGGTATTAGCCTGCCAGTTCGACCTGCTCATCAGGACAGTCTACATGTCAGGGGCAAGAAAGGAGGAAGAAATATTAGTTTTAATGTCCTATTGACAGCATGGTCATTAGAGACGGTGCTCATGCTCGGATGTTTGGGTAAGGATGGAAACGGAAATCGGCCGTGGCCTTTCAAAGGAACCATTCCGGCATTTGCCCGGAGTGATTTAGGAAAATCTAAATCTGGATGGTCGGAGGTGGGTTTGAAGCGCCGTCCTCCTGAAAGCGAGTCAAGTGTGTTATCACTTACCCACCTCGCTCACTGGGGGGAAGGGGAGGTAAGAAACATAGAGAGAAGGGGATGATGAGGTGGACAGGAGAAGAAGAGTTGGACAGACATATAGGAGGCAGCATGAGATGAATTGAGAGAAGGAGATAGAAGAGGGGCTATGAAGAAATGGCCAAAGTTAGGCTAGGGAAGCAATTATTTAGATGAAGTGCTGAAAGAAAGTAGTCTGAGAGGTGGGGTTTAGGAGACAATGGTCAGAGAGAGAGATAAGAGGGAGAAAATAGTTGGTAGGAGAGGGGGAGGAATGGATGCATAGACAGGAGGGTGACGTGAAGATGGACAACCGAGATGAGGAGGATCGAATGAGAGAAAGGATAGGAAGAAATGGGTACAAAGATATGATGTACAAACTTAGATTTGGGTGTAGAAGATGGGCATAGAGAGAGGGGGTCGAGGAGATGGAAGATAAAGGAGGAAATAGATATAAATCGGAGGATGGAATGGAACAGAGGTGTAGGAAGGAGGAAGAGATAGCCAAGCATAGAGTGGGTAGAAAGAGACGAATGAGGAAGAGATGGAGTTTAATAGGTGTTGGCATGATACATTGTGGAGGAGAAGACTGGCAGATGGAGTGAAGAGGATCCATCCTACTCGTCTGGTTTGTCCATCTTCTCTCTGCCGATCCATTCCTACCCGCTCCCTCCCTCTTTCTGCCTCCTCTCTCTGAATATCCTCTCCTTCACAATCAATCTCTCAGACCAATTCCTCTCGGCGCTTCCTCTGTATATTTGCTGCCTTCGCCTGACTCTAGCCATTTCTTCGTAGCTCTTCTTCTCTGTCCTCCTCTCTGTTAGTCTCCTTATCTTCATATTCATATACATATCCTATTCACTATCTGCCAGTCTTCTCCTCTCCAATGTCTCCTGCCAACAGGTATTACACTCCATCCCTTCCTCATACGGCTCTTCCTACCCACTCTGTTTGCCTATCTTGTCCTCCTCCTTACATTTCTGTTACATCCCATCTCTTCCTTTATCTCCGTCTCCTCATCCCCTTCTCCCACGTTCTACGCCAAAATCTATGTCTGTACATAATTTCTTTTTATAAATCTCTTCCTATCCATTTGTCTTCCATCCTCATCACCCTTTTCTCTGCCCTCCAACTCTTTCTCCTTCTTCTGTATCTCTCTCTTTGACCATCCTCTCCTTTACACCCAACCTCTCAGACCAATTCCTCTCAGGACTTCGTGTGGAGCAAATGTACAGACGAAGTGCCGAAAGGAATTGGTCTGAGAGGTTGGGAATGAAGGAGAGAATGGTGAGAGAGAGAGAGAGAGAGAGAGAGAGAGAGAGAGAGAGAGAGAGAGAGAGAGAAGAGTGAGAAAAAGTTGGAGGGAGAGGGGAGGAATGTATGGGCAGAGAGAAGGGTGACGAGAAATTTTATGAGAGAGAAAGAAGGGATAAAGGGATGGTTGGAGAGAGAGATAGGGGAAATGGACAGAAGGGGTGATTATGAAGTGGTCATGGATTTAGGGAGGATGAGATTGGGAAGAGGAAATGCTAGGTTAAAATGCAGACAGGAAAATTCCGTGGTCACGGAAAACATAAATCTCGTCCAGTGTGTCACCACTGAGCCACCTCGCTCGGTGGTTGAGTGAATCATAGACGGCAGATGGTACTGTATGAAGCCAGAGGGGAAACCCAGCCTAAATAGTAAGCGTATGATCTGATTAGCTGAAAGAGACGTCGTGCCCGGACTTCACAGTCCATGTGATACGGATTCGTGACACACAAAATTGCTTTGCTTATATCGAGTGATATGTACATTCCGCGGCCCACTAAGGACTTCAGGGATGAATCGCACGGCCGATGACAGCCGTATTTGACGCCAGTGTCGGAACAAACGCGCTATTCGGCCTCCTCAATAGACGCAGAGGCGTGTGCCGACAGCTGGACGAGCTCCCACAGGGCGTTCTGCGGAAAGCTGACTGCGCGAAAAGGCGCATTAGGGCCTGTGGCGGAGGGACAAAGCGCGGATGGAGGTTGCGCGCCGCGGCGGGGGCAGGCGTGGCCGAGAGCGGGCTGCTTTGAGCGAAGCCGGGCGAGCGCGCGGTTTGCTATTTGCTAACCCAAGTGACGCAGACATGCAGAAAAGCGCAGCTCCGCAGCTGAAACGGCAATCTCGACGCGCCGAAGCCATCCGCGAGGTCGGAAACGCATAGGAATGGCGGAACTGGAAGCACAGTGTACAATGTTTCGGCATGCACAGTCACCGTACGAGCACACACACTCATTTCATAATCTGCGAAAATTACAGCCTTCACCAAGATCGCCTGTGCTGCATCATTGAAAGTTACTAACAACTTTTGGCTGTATGAAGATCTGCCTTGAGAAAAACACTGGTTTTTATTTTTATCACCCATAGATGTTTCCCTGCAGTTCTAACGTCTTCAGTGGGCCTTTTTATTGCTTTAAATTGAGCAACAGAAATAATGAATTTGTACAGGTTGTTATAAGTTCGCATTGTTAGTAAGAAATTTCTACAAGAATTTTATATCTTTTTCTTCTTTCTATAAAAATCAGGGTCCGGGTGTGTTTTTGTGCAGCCGGGCCGGCCTCGGTGGCCGAGGGGACTAAGACGCTCCAGTCACGGTCTGCACGGCCACTACGGTCGGGGGTTCGAATCCCCCCTCGGGCATGGATATTTGTGCCGTCCTAGTTCGTAAGTAGTTCATAAGTAGTTTGTAAGTTTAGGGACTGATGACCCCGTAGTTAAGTCCCGTAGACTATACAAACATTTGAACATTTTTTGTGCAGCCGGCCGTGGTGGCCGAGTGGTCTGCGGCGTGTCAGTCACGGTCTGCACGGCCGCTGCGGTCGGGGGTTCGAATCCTCCCTCGGGCATGGATTTTTGTGCCGTCCTTAGTGTTAGCTAGTTAATACGTAGTTTGTAAGTTTAGGGACTGATGACCCCCTTACTTAAGTCCCATAAGCTCTACAAACATTTGAACATTTGAATTTTTATTTGTGTGCACGTATTGCATACTAATGTACAGTTTAGTCCCAATCTTTAAAAAACTTTGCACACGTAAGCTTCAATGCATGAGGACGCTCGCCGTAAGTGTAAAGATCTCGTACAACACATACTTCACGAGATAAGACGTCATAAACAATGAGATACGAGAAAAAGTACTAGGCCCTACGTCACGCGACAATGTTGCATCCATCCCCCTAAACCACTGGATCGATTTCAACCAAATGTGATACACGTATTCCTTACCCTGAGGTAACAGTTGCTGCAGTATTAACAATCACATACGACACATGGAACAAGATATATGACGTTATAAACAATAGAGATCGCGAAGAACTGCCACAAAATACTACGAGATTTTATTCATACACTGTATGAGAATTAGAGTACTTGCAACGAAATTTAAAGATAATTTCAAACATTTATTATAATTTTTTCTCGATGACAACCACAGTAAAATGATGAAAAAAGTTTCTCGTTTACAACTTTTCCACTCTTTATGTACTAAAACTACGACATTTTGTAAGATGTTTATAATTTCTGCACTACAAACTGTAGCCACAGGAAACTTTACAGCAGTATACACACATACAGCTGAATGTACCTTCGAAATTGTACCACAGTACGACACGTAGTTCATGACATACGAACAGATAAACAGTAACGTTCATAGAAATCGCCCCATCACGCACCAAGTTTTAATCTATTACTTATTTACTACTAATTGTATTCGCTACAAATTTTGCAGAGATGTAACACTTATAGAAATGATTATATACCTCAAAAATTATACAATTGCACAACATATAACTCAAAATATATGAGATTGTACAATTCTTATATGTCATTTGTATTTGTATTGCGATTACTATCTTTCTTGTCTGGATACTGTACGTATAATTTTGTACGTTATGCAAGACAGCCTTACACCTTATATATCCTCCGATATAAATAATATGATTTTAGAAAAAAAGGAGATGGACAGAGAGAGAAGGGATAGGAGAAGTACTAACTCAAGGCAGGAATAAATAAATAAATACCCGGGCAACGCCTGATTTTCAGCTAGTGTATTATATAAGTACCTCGTTTTTACATGGTGAAGCGGTCACAGTTATCCTACATCGTCTGTGTAGATCATCTGCTGCAATATGGCACTTATGTGCAAAATTTTGAATATTTTATCTGCTTTTTATTTTATTTTTATGGTTAGGGCTAGTACTGTTTAATTACATACTACTAGACCTAGTACTAAAAAAATGAGAAGCAGGTCTAATATTTCGGTATAAAATAGTTTTGTACATAAGTGTATAATTGCAGATAACAAACGGTACTTGCACAGATAATGTAGGAAAACAGCGACCACTTCAACATCTAAAAGGAAGTATATATACATATGTAAAATTCTTCTATAAGTAAATTTATAATTAACTATACGAACTCCTAGTAACCTGCACAAACTAAACTATTTCTGTTGTTCAATTTAAAGCAATAAAAAGACGCTCTGAAGATGCTACAACTGC
Organism: Locusta migratoria; assembly: GCA_026315105.1. Taxonomy (NCBI): domain Eukaryota; kingdom Metazoa; phylum Arthropoda; class Insecta; order Orthoptera; family Acrididae; genus Locusta; species Locusta migratoria. Next base: position 421,465,000 of record CM048748.1, read on the forward strand.
AGGAAAAGATAAATGCGTATAAAAATAAAAATAGTACTTAGCGCAGATACTTAGAGTAAATTAAATATTAATATAGCGAACACTGATCAAAGGGAATTCAACATCAAGTCTATTAAATTATGGCTGGTCTCTCGACGAGCAAGCGCGCACGTCTGTGTGTGTGTGTGTGTGTGTGAAATTGAAATCAATAAACTAATGCAGTCCAGCTAATATCATTAAATGCGCCTGCAATACTAATTAAGTTCTTGATGACGGTTTCGTTTGTGTACCGTATTTCTGTAACTGCACCTGAGTAGAATAAAATAAATGATTGAATATCTGATTCATCATCGCCTGTGACTTATTTCATTGAACCGTGATGGTAATTAAAATGAATCAAATTAATTTCAATTGCAATGGTGTGGCTTTAATAGTAAGTTACGATCATAGACAACTTAAATTTACTGTCCAACTGCAAACGGTGAGAAATGCAATAGTGCATGTTGCAAAAAATTTACAGTCCAAATTTCTACTTTTAATTATTCGTGTAGGTTCTTCCAGCCATTGGATTAAATAATAAATATACGTGATTCAGGTAGAAAATTAATGATGAAGTCGAGACTATGTTCAAGTTTTACGAATTATTTGTTTTTCTGAGATGGTTGTCACAAAAATAACGGCATTATTGAAGACCGCGATACGCTACGTAGATATATCAACTATCAAAATAAACACTATAAGTTAATATAAAAATACTGGATAATATCGTAATATTTAAGATTTGTGATTTTCCTCGTAAATTACAGATAAAAACAACAGTATGTACCATCGATCACAGGTCTCAGTCCAAAAATTCGCATCTTCGGCACTCACTTGCAGGAAAAAAAAAAAAAAAAAAAAAAAAAAAAAAAAAAAAAAAAAAAAAAAAAAAACAACCCTTTAACCTATAGCTCACTATCAGAGAAGCTACAGATCACTTTTTAAACAGATAATCGTATTATATATTCTGCTTGTAAACAAACACGTCGTCTTTAACTCAGATATTACGTCATTGGTCAAAGCCGACGGATCGTATCGCGGACTTCAATTGATACAAAATTACACTCACATTTATCCTTCCATAAGTTTCATTTAGTTTCTCATGTAAAGCTTAAAATTGCAACTCTGTTAATAAAATTCGGAACACATTTATTCTTGTAGTCTGAAATGTTGATTGTTTGAACAACAGCGAATCCCTTTGAGGTAGAATAGGAATTCGTCTTACGAGTTAATTGATCCGTCATAAAAAAATAAAAAAAATAAATAAATAAAAATTAAAAAAGGCTTTGTGGCCCCTGTCAATTTTTAAACAATGGTTCTCTGAAGAAAAACCTACAGCCGTCACAAAAATTAATAAAAAAGGTCTTCCTTACCTCCTCCTCGAAAATCGTCATCATCATAAAATCGTGTTGATATGTCACCAACTTCTTCAAGCCAAATATAAAAAATGTATCCTCCACATATCTGATGTCACAAATTAACATATCCTGTGCCATACCATTTGAAACCCCCTTCTCGGGATGACACTACTGATTTGATTGTTACGCGGTACTCTACAAAACCAAAAAATCTCTGCCAGACAGACATCCAGTGCTACCCTATCCAGAGATTACTTATTGTGCTCCTAACAGGTACTTACCATGCCACATCATCAGATCTGTAATTTTTTAAATAATAACCCTACGTTCTTAAGTGAACGTGACAAATATTAATCATACGCGCCATTTGCATACTGCTTCTGCTATGGAACACATTAGGCGATAGCCTAAAGAAAGTTACCCTTAAAAAACTTAGCAACGTAGTTACGTGAAAATTTTGTTGGCAACAGGTGCAGAAATGTATGAGCTATTTTTCGAAACAATAACGTAAAGAACTCAAACACTTGTCATATCGTGTGGGATCAACTACCGTATTCCTGTGTCTCAGAACTCTATCGCCTGTGAATGGAACCACAGTGTGAAAGCCGTCTTAATCTCTTGCTTTGAAACAATGCCGAAACTGCGACATGCCATCCAGAACAAGAGGCGTGGACTGCTTATTGCCTGCATTGTACTGCTCCGAGACAATGCCCGTCCACACTCGGTTCGGTGCACAGCAATTGTTTTGCACGAATTCGGCTGGGAGCTGTTTGATCATCCATCACACAGACCCGATGTTTCTGTCCTCCATTTCCAAGTGTGTTCCACCTCAAGAAATTCCTGTCTCGTGCCAGCCTTTGGAAACCGACGAACAGCTGAAGACGAATATCACACGCTGGTCCAATTCACAGGCGGCAGACTTCTGCGACACGCGAATACAAAAGTGGATACCACGATATACAGGTGTTTGAATTCATTTTGGCGACTATATCAAAAAATAGCTCGAACCTTCCGTACCTGTTGCTAAGGAAGTTTTCATGCAGCCTTTGTTTTACAAAAACAGACAAACTTACTCTCTATATACGTCTCGTACACACACCCATGCCCCAGGAAGGACTCGAACTTCTGACGGCGAGCAGCCGCGCGCTCCGCAGCGAGGCGCCTTAGACCGCTTGGCTCCTCCACCGCGGCATGCCATGAACACCAGTATGTTAAATCTAAAAAAACACCAAAGCCGATTTTCGTCTTTTATCAAACTATACTTTCTTAATAATATTTCATTAATCGCTTCACTAATCTCTAAATTATCGCAATTTTTTTTCCATATTAGTACCAAGTTTGGGGGGACCGTCTTAGCTCTTAAATGTTTTGCCGCCGCTAAATAAAAAATAAATAAATAAAAACAAAAACTAAATATTTGAAAAGGTGTCTCTTAGTTTTTATGTATTATAACGTATCCAAATTTCAGAGTGACACTGCCGTCGGTTTACTTGTCGAATGTTTTTTCTACCAAAGTCCAAGACGGAGAAAAAACAATGTTCTGAAACAAATCTTGGGTGTGAATAAGAAAAATGCAACCAGTCACTTTGACTTGAAATGATACTGTTTTATTGAACTAACCGGTTGCCTAACCTTTTCATGTTCATCTTCTGACGGTGCATGTATGGCATGATAATTTTAAGTGTGCTGTTGGGTGCTGGCTTGCGACTGTATGGGCGGCTTTTTATAATTAATTTCCATTTCACGGGCCTGCTTGTGATTAGATAACAGTAGACCTACCACATCACTCGATTTTTCACTATTGGGCTCTATAATAAACTGTCAGTACCACTTCACCAGCGTCCAACAGATCCCAATAATGAAAACTTGAGTGATCTGGTAGGCTTACTGTTATTTCATCACAAGAAGACCCGTGAAATGGAAATTAATTATACGAGGCGCGTCCAGAAAGTAAGTTCCGTTTCAATTTATCTCCGCTGCAGCGCTGTGATTGCAGTTCCGCACATGCGCTGTAGACGATGTGTATCAAGGAGAAGAACGTGCGTCATTTGGAGATCGCTGTCAGTTACGTACGCTTTGTTGTGCTTGTTTGAAATGTCGGCGTTGATTGAAAATCCCTCCGCCTGTGAAAGCAGGTCAGTGATTCGGTTTCTGAATGCAAGGAAGGTGAAACCAAGTGAAATTTATCGGCAAATTTGCGATGTTTACGGACCAAATGCGATGAGTGATTCGATGGTGAGAAGATGGATCCGACAGTTCAATGGCGGGCGAAGTGATGTGCACGATGAAGAACGAAGTGGAGGTACACCTTTGGTCACAGAAGAACTGGTTCACGCGATTGATGACAAGATCCAGGAAAACCGTAGGTTTATAATTAGTGCTCACTATGGACTTCCCCCAAATATCACTGTTTCCAACTGGTTGAAGACACGGGTGGCAGATTTCTATGAAGAAGGTATACAAAACCTGTTGCCACGCTATGACAAAATGCCTGCAAAAGTTCGGCAGTTATGTGGAGAATTAAATTAAGAGTTGAAGAATTTTGTGCAATAAAAATTTCTTCTGTATCTGTGTACAAGCGTGATGTTGAGTGCTGGCTTGCGTCTGTATGGGCGGCTATTTACGAGGCTCGTCCAGAAAGTAAGTTCCGTTTGGTAATAAAATGAAATTGTACACGGATACATAAGAAATTTTTATTGCACAAAATTCTACAACTCTTAAACTACTTTTCCACATAACTGCCGAACTTTTGCAGGCATTTGTCATAGCGTGGCACCAGGTTTTGTATACCTTCTTCATAGAAATCTGCCACCTGTGTCTTCAACCAGTTGGAAACAGTGATATTTGGGGGAAGTCCATAGCGAGTTCCTGGGTCTTGTCATCAATCGCGTGAACCAGTTCTTCTGTAACCAAAGGTGTACCTCCACTTCGTTCTTCATCATGCACATCACTTCGCCCGCCATTAAACTGTCGGATCCATCTTCTCACCATCGAATCACTCATCGCATTTGGTCCGTAAACATCGCAAATTTGCCGATAAATTTCACTTGGTTTCACTTTCCTCGCATTCAGAAACCGAATCACCGACCTGATTTCACGGCGGGATTTTCAATCAACGCCGACATTTCAAGCAAGCACAACAAACCGTACGTAACTGACAGCGATCTCCAAATGGCGCACGTTCTTCTCCTTGATACACATCGTCTACAGCGCATGAGCGGAACTGCAATCGCAGCGCTGCAGCGGAGATAAATTGAAACGGAACTTACTTTCTGGACGCGCCTCGTAGTATTAATTTCCATTTCACGGGTCTCCTTGTGATTAAATAACGGTAGGCCTACCAGATCATTCAAGTTTTCATTATTGGCATCTGTTGGACGCTGGTGAAGTGGTACTGACAGTTTATTATAGAGCCCAATAGTGAAATATCGAGTGATGTGGTAGGTCTACTAGTATCTAATCACAAGGAGACCCGTGAAATGGAAATAAATCATAAAAAGCCGCTCATACAGTCGCAAGAGAGCATCCAACAGCACACTTAAAATTATCCTGTAACACATGAACCGCCTGAAGATAAACCTTCAGGTTAGAAAACCGGTTAGTGGAATAAAACAGTATCGTTTCAAGTCAAAGTGACTGGTTGCATTTTTGTTATTCACATCCAAGATTTGTTTCCGAACATTATTTTTTCTTCCATCTCGGACTTTGATAGAAAAAACATGCGACAAGTAAACCAACGGGAGAGTGTCACTCTCCGATTTTTCTGAAATTTGCGTATGTTATAATCTTGAGTGTTTCATCGATTTCACGTATTCCATTTGTTCTTACGACTTTTCACAGAATCACTCGCTTTTTCATTTAAGGCAACGGCCCCCGCAGAACGGTAGTCATTCGGAGGGAGATAGCGAACGTGCACCGCGGGGAGCGTACGCGGTCGCTGATTCGATACGTCGGAGGCAGCGGTGAGTCGAAAGTCGATTCTGGGCAGCTTCCGCTCCGCCCACGACGACCGGCAGACCGTCAAGGGGCTGATGTGGGGGTGGGTGGTTGGGGTGGGATGGGGGAGGGAGGCACTTTGGGGCGGGCGACACACCTGCACGCTGCCGAGGCCGGGCCGCCCCTAACCGATGCGGGAATCAGCCAGCGCGCCCCGCTCTGCATCTCTCCACTGACTGACTGATACCTACTCCCAGTTGCCTCCGTTGCTGCATCTCTTACACAGAAAAAATATTCTGTCGGTTTGCGTACGCTTCAAAACCTCAAAAAAAAATTCTGCGCCGACTAAGCTCAAAGTTTGACAGAACGTTGCATTGTAACACGGAAAGGTTTTTAGATACCTGTTTCTTTCATATACCGGGTCATCAAAAGGTCAGTAGAAATTTGAAAACTTAATAAATTACGGAATAATGTAGATAGAGAGGTAAAAAATTGACACACATGCTTGGAATGACATGGGGTTTTATTAGGAAAAAAAAAGTTCAAAAAATGTCCGACAGATGGTGCTTCATCTGATCAGATAAGCAACATAACAAATTAAGACAAAGCAAAGTTGATGATTTTTACAGGAAATGCTCAATATGTTCACCATAATTCCTCAATAATAGCTGTAGTCGAGGTACAACACTGTAAAGCATGTCCGGAATTATGGTAAGGCATTGGCGTCGGATGTTCTCTTTCAGCATCCCTAGCGATGTCGGTCGATCACGATACACTTGCGATTTCAGGTAACCCCAAAGCCAATGATCGCACGGACTGAGGTCTGGAGACCTGGGCGGCCAAGCATGACGAAAGTGGGGCTCAGCACACGATCATCACGAAACGACGCGCGCAAGAGATCTTTCAAGCGTTTAGCAATACTTTTTATTTTATTTACTTATTTATTTATTTATTTTGTTCTAATAAAACCCCGTGTCATTCCAAGCATGCGTGTCAATTTTTATCTCTCTACCTACATTATTCCGTGATTTATTAAGTTTCAAATGTATACTGACTTTTTGACCACCCTGTATATAACCTATACAAATGACAACTTTGCGATTTCTGATACAACGTTTCACCATGAAATATACGAGGTTTGGCCACAAAGTAAGTTTCGTTTGGTTATATAAAACATACCTGTGCAAATACAGAAAAATATTTAATGTACAAAAATCTAGAACTGTTAAATTACTTATCTATATAGCTTCCGAAATTTTGTAGACACTTCTCATACCGTGGCACACGTTTTTGTATGCCTTCTTCATAGGTTGCCATCTGTGTATTCAACCATGTGGTACCACGTTCTTTCAGATTTTCGGTGTAAGAAGAGATGAAACTCGCTAGGAGCGAGGTCCTGGCTATATGGAAGATGATGAAACAGGTCCCAGTGAAATTCCCTTAACAGTTGTTTGGTCACATTAGCCGTGTGAGGTGAGGCATTATCGTGAGATTTACGGAACTTCAAATGTTCAAATGTTTGTAAAGCTTATGGGACTTAACTGCGGGGTCATCAGTCCCTAAACCTGCAAACTACGTTTGAACTAGCTTATACTAAAGACGGCACACACGTCCACGCCCAATGAGGGATTCGAACTCCCGACGGGGAACGGCCTCGTGCATCGTAGCATAGCGCCTCAATGCGCTCGGCCGCTCCGTCGCGGCTGTGAAACTTCCATAGCAAGGGCAGTAAGTATAAACTTACGGTTGTGGTTAATCTGCTCTTTAATCGTGTGAACAAGTGCATCAGTAACCACAGACGGGCGTCTACTTCGTTCTTCATCGTGCACTTGATCACGTCCTTCATTGAATACTTTGACCATTGAATCAGTCACAGCATTTTGTCCGTAAACCTCGCAGTTTTGCCTATGCTTTAACTTTCTTTTCCTTTAGAAAACGAATCACATATCTGATTTCATACGAAACGGCATGTCAAACTAAAATTACAACCATTATGCTAGTTTTCTTGTATTTTGTAAGAAATGTCTTGTTCGTAGGCTGACATCTGATAAACCTGCTGATAAATGACCCAGTCGCGTTTAGGCGATACAATTACTTTGCCACGCAGGGTGAAGTGTACGTTGTTCCACAGTCCGCGTACAGTAGTGTGTAATAATGAATGCGGGTCTTGGGATCGATTTTACTGTCCCGCACGCTATCAGCAGTAATGATCGGTGTAATGTTTACACCGTTGGCCGCATTAGGATCATTACCGTAAATTGCTAGGAATACTTAATAAGATGAAGCCGTGTGCTGCCAGCTTTATTACGTCATGAAGCGTGCATCTGTTCGGAGCTAATCATCGCAGTGAGGTAACGACAGGCCGCCATCGCTCGCTTATCACACGTGCAACCAGAGCGTCATTTCAGCGGGTGCTGCGTTCTGTAATTCAATATCGAATTTCACAGTCGCTTGCTGCCAATGGTCCAAGCGATTTCTAGAATATTGTAGGAAGAAAAGCTGTATCGTCAGCTGGTGAAATATACTGGGCATCATTCTGAAGAGAACATTTCAGAAAGAACGTGCTCTATATCAGTGGCGCAGCTAACGAGTGCTGCTGTTACTGTGAGCGGTTTTAATGCCGCCGCGACCAGCTTTGATTCTGCCGCTATTGTTACTGCTATTCCGAAGTCACGAGCTGATTGTTCAAATGCGGCGACTCGGTGCTTAGGTCAGCGGCGCCACCGAGTGGAATCTTATAAACAACAGTAATGTTGTTTTAGTTCATTTTGTGCACATAGTCTCATGTTAATTAAACAGTAAAGACCTTTCTCTTTGGCTAGTTACATAGAATCTTATAAACAACAGTAATGTTATTTTAGTTCATTTTGTGCACATAGTCTCATGTTAATTAAACAGTAAAGACCTTTCTCTTTGGCAAGTAACATAGAAGCTGCTTAATTATTTTACGAGCTGATTACCTACACTCCATTTCCAACACGTTGCTTCTATTCCACCTTCATATTGATGCGAGCATACTCATTTTATTTCTTGTGGAATTGTATTCGTAGTACAACTGGTTAAATTATAAAAAAGCATAGAAATAAGTCGTAGATTAATAAATTCAATAGGCTTTTTTTTAAGTTTTTAAAAATTCTACATGTTGCTTCATCTTCCTCTAAAACTCCGCTACTAATCGCATATTTTTCTTCTACATTTCAAAAAAAAAAAAAAATGTTCAAATGTTTGTTAAGCTTAAGGGACTTAACTACGGGGTCATCAGTCCCTAAACTTACAAACTACTTATGAACTACTTAAACTAAGGACGGCACAAATATCCATGCCCGAGGGGGGATTCGAACCCCCGACCGTAGTGGCCGTGCAGACCGTGACTGAAGCGCCTCAGTCTCCGCGGCCACCGCGGCCGGCTTCTACATTTCAAATGACATTTAAATCACGCGCTCTATTCCAGTCAATAGTGTCAAAAATTTTGTAGCTCTACACAAGCCGTGGGCGTAGTTTTTCCAATCCTTGACCGAACTTGGAACATGAGCTAAGAATCGGTTTTTCCTTAAGTGGCGCTACATTTCGTTAATTATGCGTCTACCAATTTTTCCAATCTTTTGCAACAATGGCATATTAAAGTGATTGCTCTGTAATATTCACACCTGTCCTTGCTTTCTCTGGGATTGGGAGTTTCGCATAAGTCTGAGGGTATTTCACCTGTCACTTACATCTTGCACCTCAGGTGGAATAATTTCTTTATGGCTGGATTTCATTAGTATCTCTGAGGAAATGTCATCTGGTTCACAGATTCAATTGCCAATTTTTACACAATACTGATATCTTATTCAGATGCAGTTGGTTTTGATCTTTAGATGATTTCACTAGACGGTAAATGACAGTGTTATCTGCAAACAACATAAGAGAGCTACTTAGATTTTTCCCCTAAATCGTTTATGTAAATAAGGAACAGCAGAGGACCAATAACACTACCCTGTGGAACGCCCGATATTACCTCTGTTTTAGTCAAATGTTAAAATGTTCGTAAAACTATCGGACCAAACTGCGTGGTCATCAGTCCGTAGCTTAGAAACTACTTAAACATAGGTAAACTAACCTAAGGACAAACAGACACACCCATTCCCCAGGGAGGACTCGAACCTCCACGGCGAGCAACCGCGCGCTTTAGACCGCTCGACTACTTCACCGCGGCTCTGTTTTAGTCGACGTCTTACCAACGACTACTACAAACTTTGTCCTCTCTGACAGGAAATCCCCCACCCAGTCGCAAACTTGGGGCGAAATACCATAACCCCGCAATTTGATTAAAAGCAGTTTGCTGCGGTGGGGTAGCCGAGCGGTCTAAAGCGTCTCGCTGCGGAGCGCGCGGTTGCTCGCCGTGGAGATTCGAGCTCTCCCTGGGGCATGGGTGTGTGTGTTTGTCCTTAGGTCAGTTTACCTAGGTTTAAGTAGTTTGTAAGCTACGGACTGATGACCTCGCAGTTTGGTCCGATAGATTTACAAACATTTGATTTAAAATCCGTTTGTGAGTGACGGTGTCAAAAGACTTCTGGAAATCTAGAAACACGGAATCGACCCTTGCAGGATTGATGGTGGCGTCTGCTCATGGTAATCTGAAACGAGGTTTCCAAGTTCTCGTCACATCCCACACAGTGGCTTGCGAAGCATGTAGGTTGATGCGAACGAGGTGCTTATACAGTGTTTCTCTAATTTCCTTGTCGGTGTAACACTCGTTTTTATTTTTTACTAGCTGAAAACCCGGCGCTGCCTGGGTATTTATTTATTTATTCCTGTCATTTTTCAGGTATTTATTCATTTGTATAAGGGCTGTATGTCTGTAAAATCTCTTGGAAATACAATAAGTAGTGAAGAAGTAATAGATTAAAACTTGGTGAGTGATGGGACGGTTTTCCATGAACGTTACTGCTTATGTGCTCATATCTCATGAACTACGCGTCGTACTGTGATACAATTTAGAAGCAACACTCAACTATATACAAGTAAACTGTTTGTAAAATTTCCCGCGGCTCCGATTTGTAGTGAGGAAATCCTGAATTGTAACGTCATATCGAAAGCCGGAACGTTACTGTCTGTGTGCTCATATCCCATGAACTACGTGTCGGAATGTGATACAATTTAGAAGGTACATTCCAAGATTTCTGTAAGATTTCCTGCTGCTACAATTTGTAGTGTTAATATTATAAATTGTAACGCATACCGGGAGCCGTAGTTTTACTCCATAAACAGTGTAAAAGTAGTTAGCGAGAAACTTTTTTCCTTTCATCATTTTACTGTGGTTCCCAGCGAGAAAAAGTTTAATAAATGTTTCAAATTATGTTCAAAGTTTGTTGCAAGTCGCTAAGTACTGTCATTCTCATACAGTATTTCGAAAGTCTCGCCGCATTATATGGCATTTTTTGCGATTTCTACTGGTTACGACACAATATCTTTTGAACCATGTGCCGTATGTGATTCTTAGCCATGCAGCAATTGTCACCTCACGGTAAGGAATGTGTGTACCAAATTTGGTTGAAATCGGTTCAATGGTTTAGGAGAAAATGAGCAGCATTGTCGCTAAATGCAGCAGTTTTCCGCGCATCTCATTGTTCATGACGTCATATCTCGTGAACTATGTCTCGTACGTGATTCTTACACTTACGCCGACCGTCCTCATGGATTGAAGCTTACGTGTACAAAATTTGAAAAAGATTGGATGAAAACTGTAGATTTGTATGTAACACGTGCATACATACGGACACTCTGCTTTATAGATTAGATTTATTTTTACGTTTTGTTGCAAAGTGTTAGCGCCGGCTTGCTCGGTAGAGGTAGTGGGCACTGGTGGTGCTGCGGTGGCGGTCCCGGGGAGTGCAGAGCGGTCCCTGTGGAACCGCAGGAGGCCCGGCGAGTGCTTGTTAATGGCTCGCCGTGGACACAGCGCGCCGGCTGCGGCGGCGCTCCATCAGCTTAGCAGACCGCGCGCGCTGTGTACCGCCGCCCCGTCCCCAGGCCCCACGGCAAACACGGCCTCAATCGCCTCGCAGAAGGCCCGCTACAGGCCGCCAACACCTGCTGCTCAACGAGGCCCATGTCTGCGCTTTCGCCTGCATTACAATGTGAAACGTCCGGTCCTTGACCCTCCTGACTGCCGAACGCAACGACTTATTCACTTACTTCTCCGTATACGTTCACACAACACAAATCACGTAAATATTACAGAAGTTGCCGAATTAAAGAATATGAAGTAATACGATTAAACTTCTAACTCTTTACAAAACAATTTAGACCAGGTACAGAATTGCGTGCTTATGGTATATCGCCCCAAATTTGCGATTGGAAAGGGGATTTCCTGTCAGAGAGGACACAGTTCGTAGTAATCGATGGTAAGGCATCGACTAAAACAGAGGTGATATCGGGCGTTCCACAGGGTAGTGTTATTGGTCCTCTGCTGTTGCTTATTTACACAAACCAAAACTAGCAAATCCGTATATCCAAGGCAAGTAAGTTCAATGTTAGTTTATGTTCGTAAAAATAAAACTGCGGTTCTTCACTTTTATCGCAAGTTGCAACATGGAAGCGAAGTGAACAGTGGTTCGTTAGTGTAAATTATGTTCCTTGTAGATGTGAATAATGTTTTTTCTTCTTTTTTGCTGCAGATATGTAGATTGTCGTAACTTAAAACTGTTATCTAACGACTTAAAAAAACTGCGATAATTGACTAATACATAGAAAATCAGTCTTCATTACTCGCTGGTGTAGAACGAGGGTGCCAAGCACTATTTTAAATGTCCGCTCAGTCAGATATCCAGACAGTGTAAAAGGAAACAGCATTCACGAAACATTTCATGAGCTACAGTCACTCGATCCGTAGAAAATGCAGTGCTGCCCAACGTGTCAATAAATCACAATGAAAATGCAGTGCTGCCCAACGTGTCAATAAATCACAATCGTTCGTGTTAATTGAAACGGTGTCTCTTCTTGTTGGACATGTCTGAAAGAAGAGACACCATAACAATAATCGCATATATACGCCCCCAAACGTCAATTGACTATATCAATGAAGGTGCATGAAAACGCCAGATACCTTGCGGGAATCCATTATAGGCCGCGAGCAAGAGGGCATTACTATCGTAGTGTGCTGTAAGTTGAGAATTTGGGTTGGAAGGGGAGCGTGCCTGGATAGCCTAATTTGTTAAGGCGACCGCTGGTCCTAAGCGGGATTTCCCGGTTCGAATCCCGATGTAGCAAAAATTGTCAACTCCCACGTTGAATTTATTTCAATGCTCTGAAACGTTCGAAATGTTTCAATATTTCGTATTTGCACAATCGGTCTCTCTAGGAAAATCTATGCTTACGATCAAAGGCGACAATGCAGCGATGAAGTTTCCGATCGAATCCTTCACGGTACCAGAAACACCGCATTTTTTACGCGGTCGGCGACTAAACTTTGTACTGTATTTTCTCCGCTGCACAATCCCTTTCAGACCCAAGGTAGTAGGTGGTATGACAGTAATATAGAGAGGGATGTTTAAAATGCAAAATTCATTACAAAAAAGGAAATATATTTATTTTCAAAAATTTTGTACCCACACAATTGTCTCTTTTGCTCTCTCAGTACTATTTTTTATGATCTGCATAATCTTACACTAACGTGCCTTTTAACGAAATGACATAATAACATCATAGGATCATAGAAAATCAACTGGATGTCAGATAGAAAGCATCACATGTCAAAACAAGGATATCAACACCCTATCAACAAGTCTTAGACGCTATTTAAGTGTACTGGAAGTTTGCCGATTGCTGGTGCCACACAGTGTAGAAACATGGACAGTCCATACACGATTGTGTGATGCAGGCCCGAACTTCGTAGTGTGAATCACAAAGAAATGAAGCGAACAAAATAGAACCACACAATTGTGCGTTCAGGGTCTGAAACGGCAATGACTCGACCTTTAAATAACTGAGGATGGGAATTGCAAGTATCTATTTCGTATCACTGCGTAACATTTCTCAATTACGCTATCTGACTTGTCTCCATGAGCTGAATCGTTGCTGGTACTTTCAATTGGTTAATTTATCAGCCTCTTTGTCTTAAATGTCGTTAATGTGTTGTTTTATGCAACTTCACGTAATTTCAAGGCAACGACAGATAATACGTTTAATGCTGACCGTGTAACCTCCACCAAAAGCGAATCACGTCGTTCATATTAACGAGTAAATATGCATAGCTGTCGGACCTCACCGGTTGGAAAAAGGGCCTGATTGGAAAGCCATCGTACTGGAAGTTTCATCCGAGGTACTAATCTAAACTCGGCGCTGCATCCTTTGCAATTGGACCGGGCTGAACATATGTATGCACATATGTATGCACAGTGTACGGCCAATCAGCCCGATGTGTAATCTTCCGAGTGCCTACACTGTCGTAATTTCCGTTATCTAAGGAGGAACAAAACGAAAGAGCAGTCGGCCCTGAGAAATCGCCGCGATGCCGTGAACAAGCGTACGCCGAAAGCTGTATCGCATTCTGCTTATCGGAAAACGATTGCACCATGCCGAATAAAGGCTACAAAGCGATAACAAAATGCGACTGCCCGATTCCGCCCCCTACTTCTTTTTACTCCCTCCCTTGTAATTTAAATGATTCTATTGGAGTTACCATCGCCCACATTCCTGATATTTTCTTACTAATAATCAGCAATCGATACGAGACACAGCCATCAAGATTAATTTATTCCCTGTATGTGTATCGGCGCTCAACAATTTACGTCACAAAAACTTCGTAGTAGGACGTTTCTTATTAATCGGTTACTCTGTTAGCTGTCGTTTCTGGGTGGATTTATCAAGATGGCTATCCTCCTAGTAAGTATGGCGAGTGTTTCCGATTTATATATAAACACCTTACTTATTATAAATAGACATCACTGCGTTTTTAGGGGCGTGACTAAAATATAAGTTTTTAGATTTATTTATTTTACAGCAGTAAAACCCGTAACCATTCGTTACGATTCCAATCCTGATGTTCCTCCACCCAAGTTTTGCGGCATAAATGTCGTTCTTTTAACGTGACACACCACAGGCTTCCGAACGAAGAGGCCATTTCCGAAGGTAATTTTGGACCGTTTTTGTAAATATTGCGTGTCCTGTTGCTGCCTGGAGGGTGCGTTGGCGCTGAGTTGCATTCAGCCTCCTGTATCGACGGGCTGTTAACCGGATACAACGGTTATCTCTTGCTGATGTTACCCACGAACGACCTGACCTTGCGTTCTTTCAACGGTTCTTGTTGTCCGAAATCGCGCCCAGGTCCTGGATATGACACTTCGGGACACTCCAATAAATGCAGCCACATCCCTCTGTGTCTATCCCGCTTCCAACCTTCCTGTGGCTCTTAGTGGCTTAGCGCCGGCCGCGGTGGCCGAGTGGTCTGCGGCGTTCCAGTCACAGTCTGCACGGCCGCTGCGGTCGGGGGTTCGAGACCCCCTCGGGCATGGATGTTTGTGCCGTCTTTAGTATAAATTAGATCATAAGTAGTTTGTAGGTTTAGGGACTGATGACCCCGTAGTTAAGTCCCGTAAGCTCTACAAACATTTGAACATTTTTTTTCTCCGTGCCATAGCTTCGGGTAAACCACGTTGTTGTTGCATTGCAGTACCACCTCACTACACTACCTGAGCCCATCTGCTTGTGCAATTAGCTTGGGAGACCAAACACAAGTCAACACCAAGCCCTCTGCAGCAACTTCCTGTTATTACCACTATCTCAGTTGCCGTAATGTTGTTGTTTAGACTCCGTAGAACCGAAAGAAAGAGGTCAAACAATTTTAGTTCATGAATGCATAGTTTCGCGGCGAGTTATGCTGATAAAATACTCTCGGGCTTCCAGCCGCGTCAAGTGGTTTGAAATCCACGAGCTTTCGGCTGCAAGTCACCACTTGAGAATGGCCGAGGAGATTTCGGCCGAAAGCTCTTGGATATCTAACCACTTGACTCGGCTGGAAGCCCGAGAGAATTTTATCAATTTTAGTTCCAATAATGTATGGTGAATTTCTCTTAGCATCACTGTGTAAGGTATGGAAGTTCTATCAAATTGTGAATATGTCGTATGTCACCATTTGATAAACACATCCATACCTTATACAGTTCGAGTCCCGGCCCGGTACAAATTTTCATATGTCACCGTTTGGTAGAACATCCATACCTTATACAGTGACACTAAGAGAAATTCGCTATTGCGAAAAAAACACTGATAATATTATCATCACTGTAATTCGTCACCATACAGTAATTTAACAGATGCCTGAGCGAAGCAACGACGATAACAGCGTAGGTTAATGTCTCGTTGTTTTCATTCTCCCTGGTGCGAGTGCTAAGGGATGAATGCGTTCGGTAGGTTTATTCACATTTTATTTCTCGGGTAGAAAAATCTAATTGCTTGAGTTCGTCATCCTCTTGAGGTACTGTGACGTGTGTAACCCTTAAATGCAATAATATGCAAAGACGTTTTTTTTAACCTCTGTGGCGAGCACGGAAGTAGAGATAGTTATTAATAATTAACTTTAGGACCCGCTCGAATACTTCGCACCGATAGTGGAATAACAAAAAAATAAATAAATAAATAAAAATTAAAAAATGGGAAAAATGGAAGTAAAGTTGAATGTTCACGCATAGCTTGCTTCAGAATCAATCAATACAAGTGTTTAAAAGCGCAATTGAAAGAGCTTGATCCGCTGAGTGTTGTCAGGTCAAAAATAACTGCGTACCTTAATTAGAAGTAAAAACATCGTAAAACATTAAAATATTCAATGCAAGGACAGAAGGATAGCGCGTTTGAATAAAAATAAAGGATTGAGATACTTGATGACGAATCTCTGAATGAATACCTTTCGTTTGAAACAAAAATGAAGTAAATCGGCCGCGTAGTTTGGTCTGACCGACTGACTTTAGTTTTCGTAATACTTTTTATACATGACGTAATTTATATTTTCCGAAAACGTAATTCCTTGTAGCGATGAAAGTGTTTGGCTGAAGGTTAAAAAGAAGAGAACCGAATGTACGACTTGTACCAGGAATATACCCTGGTTTCCGAGCCGGTTGCGCTAACGGACACGAGGAAACTTTGATCCTACATTCCTGAAAACACTTCAGCAGCGCGTTACACATGAGCATGTACTAAGATCGCGCAAAAGACGAGCGGATCCGGCGCCCCTTCGCCTGCGCCCTTCCGCTGTAGGAGACCCTGGGGTGGCAGAGGCTCTATTCGGCAAGTTGACGCCCCAAATCCCCGTCCATCCATCAAGATTTACTTTGTCCGCGGCTTCATTACATCCCGGGATCTGCCGCCTCATCTTTCCCCAATCCCTGCTAGAGCCCTAGCGCGCATTAAAAGTTGGTGATGTGACGTTAGAACGCAATCTTCTTCTTTCTGAAGTGTTAAATGGCATATTTTTGTCCTAATTTTCGGTAATGGTTTCAGCAAATCTGTGGATCAAGTCTAGTTTTGTACGGAATGAAAGGATGCACGTGATTTAACACCCATGGAGATGGTACCTATGGGTATCACAGGTGACGTAGTTAAAATTAGGATATTCGTGGTTATTAATGTTGGCTGTGTTACTTTAAGAAGTAAATGGTTTATAATTTTCCGACTTGCATTGATTGAACTACTCAAGATTTGATCCATTCGCTGAAAACCCGGCGTTGCCTGGGTATTTATTTATTACTTCCATTTTTCAGGTATATATTCATTTGTATAAGGGCTGGATGTCTGTAAAATCTCTCAGTTAGTAGTAAAGAAGTAATAGATTATGTTTAAAGTTTGGTGCAAATCGCTAAGTACTGTCATTCTCATACAGTGTATTTCGAAAGTCTCGCCGCATTATATGGCATTTTTTGCGATTAATATTGGTTATGACGTAATATCTTTTGAATCATGTGCCGTATGTGATTCTCAACCATGCTGCAATTGTTACCTCACGGTAAGGAATGTGTGTACCAAATTTGGTTGAAATCGCTACAATGGTATAGAAGAAAATGAACAGCATTGTCGCAAAATGCAGCAGTTTTTCGCGTATCTCATTGTTTATGACGTCATATCTCGTATCGTACGTGATTCTTACAGTTAGGGCGACCGTCCTCATGCATTGAAGCTTACGTGTACAAAATTTCATAAAGATTGGAACAAAACTGTAAATTTGTATGCAACACGTACGCACATTCGGACATTCTGCTTTATATATTAGATTAATCGTATGCAACTCACTTTACTTTTTTGAAATGCAAATCTGCAATAGTTGCACACATTTTCTCAAAAATAAAAAAAAATTATAGACAGATAGCGAGGAACAATAGAATTGGACAATGTAATCAAAGTACCAGGAGTTAGATTTGTTGCAAATTGAGACAAGATAACCAAAAATAATGGTTGCTTTCCACAACCCCGTGCATCGTTATTTCGATGAATATCCAAATAAATATCAATTAATTTTTATTTGGATACCAAAATACAAATTACCTTACAGTTTCGAATAGCGTTACGTATCCTGTTTCAAATTACGTATTTAGTGTGTTTCTTCTGATTTTACGTTGTATGATTTAAAAAAAAAATCTTAAACATGACTTCAGTTCAGCAGCGACAAAATAGTATCAATTTGTAGACAAATAACAGCCAACCAGTTGCATTAATTTAGCTTTTTTCTTAAAAACCTGTATCAGGTTTCGGTAGAATTAATTCTGCTTCCTTCAGAACACGCATATCACATAAAAGTTGTTACATAATAAAACATAGAGAAAAAGGCTCTAGACAAGCGCAGCTAATTGCACCATATGGACAAGTTAAAACGTAAAATGTTAAAACTGACAGTCATAATTTAATAACTAGTCGACATGTAGCAATTAGCTACTCTTCTCTAGAGCATTTCGCTCTTTGTTTTATTTCATAACAACATTTGTGTGATTTACGTGTCCGATACCTTCTGAAGGCAGAATTGATTCTGCCAAAACCGGGTCGAGGTTTTCATTGAAACACAAAATTAATGCAACTGGTTGGCTGTTATTTGTCTACAAACTGATTTTACGATACCACTCATGGAATTCATAGATGACGCTCCCTTTGAACGCAAAATATGGCAGATGACGCAATGACATCGTGTTCAATGCATCTGTTGTTATGAGAGTAGCGTGTGAATGGTGATTTGGGGTAGAGAAATGAGTCAGAGACTGTCACATACACTCTCTGCAATAACGGTAGTTTATGTGCAGGCACAGCGTGTGACTGGTATATACACTTAATATCCATTTCTTCATCTCTACTTTTTCAAACATAATTGAAATTAGACGTAATACACTATTGTAGAATACAGACGATTTGCACAACAACATTTACCTAATTTTTTGTTCAGGCTATATGATGTAAACTTTCTCATTTGACTAATAAAATGTGATAAGATGAAAAATCCTCCTACCATATAAAATCCGTTTTTAGGGGCTCATCGGGAATATTTATTACATTTTCTATGTTTGACGACTTCCAAAGGCAAGAAACATTTTATTTTCAACATGCCGCGTGATACCTGACTGAATTTAAAAATTCGAAATGCTTCGTCACCTGCTCGTTCAAGAGGTAAAACCTTAATATTAATAAGGCCAGACATCTGTTACAATAAGAATGTTCAAATGTTTCCAATTCTTATGGGACCAAACTACGTTGGTCATCAGTCCCTAGACTTACAAATTACTTAAACTAAGTTAAACTAACATAAGGACAACACACACATCCATGCCCGAGGGAAGATTCGAACCTCTATCCGTAACGTGGCGCTTTAGACCGCTCGGCTACTCCCGCGCGGGATATAGTGTGTGTGTCTAAGCTGACGGTGATAAAATATTAGAAATTTGTTTACCCATTGCCGTGGTGGAGTAGCTGAGCCTGTCTAAAGCACCTCGCTGCGGAGCGCGCGGTTGCTCGCCATGAAGGTTCGAGTCCTCCCTGGGTCCTCGATATATTTACAGACATTTGAACATTATTTTGTTTATCCATTCCATAAAAAATAATGATAAGTAAACAGTCTAAAGCGCACTGGAGGATTCCACAACGCTTCACAATGTCAACATTGGAATAGATCTGATAATAACCCATACTAGGATCGAAACCGTTCATCAGTAAATCGAAATGGTGTGCTGTGACCTTTTTTTTACTATCATTGACAAACAGAACTCTGATAATCCTACTGTTTACTAAAAAAATAACTCTTATTGACCTCAAACGACCTTCCCCTGTAATTATAAACGTTTACGAGTCTGTTTTAGATTGATATGCACCACAAAATGAAGAAATGAAAAAAAAAAAAAAAAAATTATCTCTTACTAAATTTTTGCTGTCCAACTGTCAGATTTCAACACGTTTCAATTAATTACTTATTAACTTCTGACGCTAATCGCGAGACAGTATCTACATACACGTACATTACTGAATGTTCTTGCAAAATTATATCACTGTACATAGAAGAGTTCAGAAAATATGATGTCATAACAAGCTTTGTTGACGTGGTTGTACTTTAATATGGAGCGCAAGTCACCCGTTTCTTGTTCTCTGTAGGGGCCGGCCTTGGAAGTGGCATTTAGCAGTTCAATGTAAAAAACAGCAACAGACACGTGTTTCCGTAACATTTATACGGAACGAAACAAATGATATGATTTGTGATTATAAAAGGACTGGTGTTTGTATAAAATTGAATAGCCTCAGAGATCGAACCTTTGAAATTAATTGGAACTGTTACGTGATTGATGTTTCATCAATTCGCGGAGCTTTTAGCCTGACATGTTCAAAACCTCACCAGTTGTCAGCGCCGTGCAGGAACAGAACTGAACGATCGCTTTGTTAGCTGTTTCCGTTCACGACGTGGCTGGAAAATTTCATTTGCGTGATAGGAACACACGTTTGTTTTTTATACGGCGCTAGGTAAAAAAATATTGTGATTCGAGAAACGCGCGATTGGCGTACTGAAAGAAGTAATCGAAAACATATAGTAGAGATCGATGATTGTACATCAGCAGAAACGATAGATTAATTGGAGAGAAATCCTTTTTAAGTTAAAGAGATTTGGTACACAAGTGAGTTAAGCATCTTGATAATACTTTCGAGACAGGGATATTTCTCCACCTCGATTATCAGTTCACTGTCCGAATGATCCACTGGAACGACATTTGCTGAGTTTTCGAACATTGTCATTCACAGACGAAACAGAAATAACAGGGAGACCACATGGGTATCGGATTTTAGAACTTTTTGATATTTATGGAACGTGAAGTTCAGAACTCAAATAACAATCTGCCAAAAACCATTTAACGCAACTCTTAAAATTCTCGAGAAAATCGACTTTGAAGTTTTGCAAGTATACGTAAATGCCAATAATAAAAGCAGTTGCACAATCTGTCGTAGCAAAAGCCTTACAAACTTTGCGGCGGTGGTTCGACTCTTGCGGCAACAGATTTTTTTTTTTCTCTTTTCGTTGTGTTTGGATATTTACCCAGTTTTAGTATGTAATGGTAATTTTTACGAAAAATGCCCTTATTTTTGTTTAATCGTAATTTTCTGTATGTTACAATAAGTTATTAATAATAATAGTTTCAATCAAAAAAGCTAAGTCTCATTTTTTACAGTAGTGTCTTCAGTACTAGTTAACGACGGTAGTCTTTGATTGTTCAGTTTCCGAAGAGCTACGACGTTGTTTTTGGAAGGTCATTTCCATAGGTACTAATGGCTTTTTAAGCAGCTAACCTGCTCTACCATCCTTTAAGTAACGACAAGGTGTTGAGCTCGTCTATATACACATAAACAAAAAGTGACAACACGTGGAATTAGAGATCCCAAAATGTTTCATACAGCTGAATTCGAAAACAACGAAAAAATATTCATTATAGCTGAATTCGAACTATCAACTCTATGGTTGTGAGGTCACAACGCTACCAACTGAGCTACCCCAACAAACGCTGCAATTCTTTTTCTAATGGTGCTTCCGTGTAGATACCTGCAAAACTTCAAAGTCGATTTTCTCGAGAGTTTTTTAGAGTTGCGTCGAATCGCTTTGGCTGATTGTTATTTAAAAGTTCTGAACTTCATGTACCATAAATATAAAGAAATTCTAAAATATGATATCCATGTGGTCTCGTTGTATGTACAATATCTCGTGGCTGCTACGCGACTGCCGACAGAAACAGCCTAGTGCGGCAGGGATGTCGACGAGTATTGCCGCGTCGGAAAAGGGCCCAGGACCATCCGACATCGACAGTCGCGCTCGGAAACTTGGCGGAGCGACAATTACAGCCCTGTGTGGCACCCCCCCCCCCCCCCCGTTTGCTACAGTGAGTTACATCTCCAGCGCGACAAAAACCGTTGACCTTCAGCGGAAAAAAAAACGCTTAGTGTGACAATAACCTAACTGAACGGTGTCTGCCGCCGACTTGCGCACAAAAATCTGTTAATAAATTATTTAAAAAAGAAACCTTACAGTGTAAGGCACTAAACCGTTGAGGTCATCGGTCTCTAGAGTTACGTAAAAACTAACTTATGCTAAGGACAACACAAACACATCCACGCCCGATAGAGGACACGAACCTCCGACGGGGAGTGGTCGCACTATCCGTGGTAAGGCACCTTATGCCCCATGGCCATATCCGCGCGGCCTCCTTCCATTGAGAGAAGCTTTTTGAGAATGGGGTTCGTGGCTCTTAGCGTGTCGTTCTCGTAAGCAACCGCGGATGTACTCGTCCTCTTTGTGAAGGGAGCTGCAAACGCAGACAGCGCCTAGGACAACATTAGCGCTAGGAACGGGGCCAGACATTGCACGAGACTCCCCCAGTAGTGGGCGGTGTGCATGCAGACGGCGAGTAATCTGCGGCGCCTCCCTGGAGGTGAGCTGCGCGCTTCTTGCAGCCGGCTGGCTTTTTGCGGCCTTATCTCGGCCGGGCGCCGGTATTAGCGGCGCGTGCTGCCGCCCTGTTTAAGCGCCGTCGCCATGGTTACGCCGCACTGTGCGTCGGCCGCGCCCCTGGGGGGGGCCACATTTCAAGACAAGTGGACCGCCCCCCAGGAACGGACGCCACACCGTTGCGTATTTACGAGACATGCTGACCCTCTATCCTCCGCATGCGTCTTGGAGGAGATTGACTTAATCTCCTAATTGCTCCAAGGGTAGTTTTTATAGCAGGCCTAAAGGGCGTTTAAAAAAGGAAGGAACCACCATTTACGGGGAATAATCATCTTGTTTTTCTGCCTTCCGTGTTCGCCAGAAACAAATGGTGAGCGTATTTCGCTGTATGCGGGAGGAGAAAATGTAGCTTTCGATTGGACTTACGAGCATACACTGCTGGAAAATGAGGAAAACACCGCCATAAATTCGTCGCCCCAGTAGAGGGAAATTTTACTGACGCCGGCCGCGGTGGCTGAGGGGTCTGAGGCGCTCCAGTCACGGTCTCCACGGGCACTATGGTCGGGGGTTCGAATCCCCCTCGGGCATGGATATTTGTGCCGTCGTTAGTATTAGTTAGTTCATAAGTAGTTAGTATTTTAGGGACTGATGACCCTGCAGTTAAGTCCCACAAGCTGTACAAACATTTGAACATTTGAATTTGAAATTCTACTGACACGCACGTGAGTACAGTCACTAGAGCGTGCGTAATGTCGACGCTACTACCTTGTCGAATGTGGTCTTGCTGAATGGCCTGTCATGCTACCTGCTCCTGCTGCTGCAGTTGGGCCACATTTCCTGCCGGTCGTGCAGACCGCTGAAGGCGTTTCATCCGGCCCAAACAAGATCAGTGTGGGACAACTCTGGGGAACGTACAGGCCAGGATAGTTGACGTACACGTTTAGCAGCACGTTACGTTGTACGGGATACACGTTTCGTGTTGGAAAAGCGTATCGCCTTGTTCCTTGATGAACAGTAGCAAGACTGGTGAATGATGGTTTCAGTGTACCGTGCACTGCTCAATGTTTCCTCAACGATCACCAAAGGAGAATAACCATTGTAAGATACTTGCTGAGTAAGATGGCCAAACAAACAAACAAAACTTGTTAATAAAATCAGCTTTTGGAATCTATATATATTATAAAAATGACTGTATGATTGTATGTATGTTCGACATCTCCTCCGATAAAACTAGTTCGATTTCAACCAAATTTGAAGCATATACTGCTTGCAACACGAGACTCGCCAACATGGGATATATAGCCTTTTACCTTCCATAATAGCAGAGATACGGGCAGAAACGAGTTTTCTGGCTCCTGCCGATAGGGCGGCCTGCCTGTGTTGTGTGCAAACAGCATCAGCCTGCCTTCTCGACCTGCACTCCAGGGCAGTCTGTATGTCAGGGGCAAGAAATAGAGAGAGAAGTGGAGATCGAGATAGAAATGAGGTGGACAGGAGAGGAGAAGCTAGATACAGAGAGCGGAGAATAAAATATTTAGAGAGGAGAAGATAGGATAATATCTTCTCGCATGTCTCTGGCCATTTCTTATTATTATGAAGAAATGGCCAGCGAGAGAAGATAAACAGACGAAGGGCCGAGGGGAATTGATCTGAGAGATTAGGTTGAAGAAGAATATGGTCAGAGAGAAAGAGGGGAAGAAAAATTTGGACAGTGGCGGCTTGATGAAGAGATGGACAGGGGTTGTGAGGACTAGAAGACAGAAAAACAAGAGGAGATGGATTGAGAGTAAGGATAGGAATAGATGTATATAAAGAGGTGATATACAGAAATAGATTTGGGTGTAGGAGATGGGTATAGGGAGAGGGGGATGAGGAATTGAGAGACAGAGTGGAAGGGAAGAGACAGTCAGATATAAATGAGAGCATGAGATTGAACAAAGAGCTAGGGAGGAGGAGGAGATGGGTAGGAAAAGACAGGTGTGAAAGAGAGAGGAGGGGGTGTTGGCACGAGACAGATAGAGTGGGAAGGAGGGTTTGGAGAGAGAGAGAGAAGGGGGGAGGGGGAAGTGAGGGTTGGAGAGCGAGAGGGGGGGGGGTAAGAGGGTTGAGGGCGAGATGGTCATAGATAACGGGCGTATGAGTGAATGAAGAGATGGGGAAGAGAAAATGCGTAAAAAATGTGTGTAGAATACATACGGGAGTTGCTTGTGCATTTGGGCTTGGCAGTGCCTAGTGAGGAAGAAGGAGATTGTGAGAGACAGGAAAGGATTGTGGTGACAGAGAAAGTGGGTGAAGGAGATGGAAAAGAGTGGCGCAGGGAATTGGATAGAGAAAGGGGGAGGAGATGGACGGAAATAGAAGTTGGAACATGAGATGGGTGCAGTACAGGTGTTGTTAGAATCCACTGTCGAAAATAGCTTCGTAATTTCTGAGCTGTTTGCAGGAATATGAAGATGAAATCTTTGCCTAACTTTTGTTTTTAATAGGATAATGGAAAAATATGTACACGGGCAAAGACGAGTTACGCAGCTAGTAACTGTGTAATAAAGAGATCTACTCAGATAAATTAGAGACGGACATAATTATTTTCTGCAGCGAATGGGAGGTCCGGATGAATATGCATCGAACATTTCCGCCGTCGAACAGCGCCCGAGTGAAATCGACTTTTCTTTTCCTTTTCTTTTAAGAGATTAGAAATTGGCGATGCGTCGGCGGGCACGAGCTTGCGATCCCAGAAACCGATCCGCGGCCCGACTTGTAGAATGGTCGGGACGTGCCCCGCAGACCGAGCGGCACGGCTTAACGGAGTTATTCGTCACGGCGCTGATGAAGCGCGCGGCGTTAGCATTCTGGCCGCAGTGCCGCCAACGTCACGGACACACCCAGTAGCCAGCCGCCACCGCGCGCACCGCAGTGTACACATCGTCCAGTTCCACCTTGGCTGTCTTCCAACATAACAACGCTGGACTTATCAAATATTTTTATTGACGGGAGGAAGTGGTAGGAATGAGGAAGGAAAGCAAAAACTTTACTGCATTAGGACGTTGAAATTAGGCAATGGCGACAAGTGTAAAATGTGAGCCTGGCCTGGGTTCGGAACCAGGTCTTCCGATTCGGGCGATCGGTCGTCCTTACTGTGTTGAATACTCGCGCTAGCCTTCCGTCCGTCTCAAATTCTAACAAGTCGTAGCGCCTCCTTCGTCTATGCCGTCTTGTACTTGCCATTTCGGATTCTCTTCGGAAGACACACAAAACTTTTTTTTGTGTCCCAACTTCGTCGCCGCTTTTGTGTCCCAGCCTCGCCGTAGGTGTCGGTGGCCGCCACGCTGGTGCAGGTACGGAGGGGAGCAGCCAGAAACTATAAACACTCGAGTAAATTAGAAAGAGATATATTGCACAGAATGTAACAATACTTAACTTTTACATAGTACTGCAGAATGTTGATACATAGTTGTTAGAGGCCTGCCTAGTGCCTGTACGATAGCAAAGTCTTCACCGGTGCCTATCTGATTACGAAGGTCCTAACTCGTTGCTATCTCAGTCCGAAGAGCGAAGTGCCGATGTCCTTCAGTGGTGGCCACGAGCGGCGTTGTACCAGAGGGCGCTCGTGGCTGTCGTCGGAAGAACGCCGCGCCGTGCATGCATGGCGGCGCGCGGCGAAAGTAGGTGGCGCGCACTTTGTACTTGTGCGACACCACACCCCTCCCCCCCAAACCGCCGCGCCGTCGTGGCGTAGGGCTGAGGGCCACGGCGACGGCACTGGGAGGAGGGCCTGGGCGGGGGCGTTACTGGTGGGACGGGCGTCGTAGCGGAGGCCGGGATCGAGACGCCGTCCGCGCCCCGGCATCCGCCTTGCGATCCTCCAGGGAACCCGCCGAAACCTGGGGAAGGGCGCCCGCCCCCGCCCAGAGGGAGCAGGTCATCTTCTTCTGAGGTGCGTGGCCCAAGCTGGGGGGGCCCGCACGGTCCCGGAGTCCCTCTCGGTGACGCTGTCATCTGCGGCGGCGACAGCGGCGGCGACGACTGCGTCGGATGTACGTCGACGTCCATAGGGATCTCGTAGTCCGGGGACGAACGATGTGGTTGTGCTCCCTGGCGGTGAACTGGGTCTGGAATCAAGAAACCGGAGACAGGATCGCGCGGTCTGTGCAGGCGCAATTGGTTTGCGTGGCGCCGCAGCTCCGACCCTGTGGAAGAACGTACAATAAACATATTGCGACCAAGCACGCGCTGAATGGTGCCCGGCAACCATGTCTTCTTGTTTCCAGCAAACACCCTGTACAGCACCGGCGTGGAAACCTGAAAACGCGTAGCGCCATACGAACCGACTCGGTGCGTGGGAGGCTGCAGCAGGTGAAGGAGAGTGCGGTGACGGCGGCCGTGTAGCAGCTCGGCAGGAGACGGGCCGTCACGTGGCATGCACCGATACTTAGACAGGAAAATTTGAAGAGCTTGCTGCCTGGAGTGCTGACCTTTCATCTTCTCCATGTGAGACTTGAATGTTCGAACGAAACGTTCTGCTTCACCATTGGACTGAGGGTGAAAAGGTGCAGTGGTAATATGCTGAATGCCATTCACACGACAAAACTGTTGAAATTCCGCACTAACAAACTGAGGTCCATTGTCACTGACGATAGTTTCAGGCAAGCCTTCGATGCAAAACACTGATGTTAAGGCACTGATTGTACTAGACGCCGTCGTTGAGTTCATGGCAATCACAAAAGGAAACTTGCTGAAAGCGTCTACAACAATTAACCAGCGCGTATTCCAGAAAGGTCCGGCAAAGTCAATATGTAAACGTTGCCATGGTCCCTTGGGGCGTGGCCAGTCTGAGAAACGTTGCGGAGGAGCCGCCTGATGCTCCGCACAAACAGTACACTGTGACGTCATGTCCTCTATCTGAGCGTCCATACCAACCCAGGTACAATGACGTCTGGCCAGTTGCTTTGTCCTAACAATGCCCCAATGTCCTTGATGCAGGAGGCGTAACACTTCACGTTGCAGGGAACGAGGAACAATCACTCTTGCTTGGTCGTTGTCGGTATGCAACAACAGTACACCCTGACTTAAAGATAATGCATGACGTTGTGCAAAATAACGTCGAACCAGAGGCCGATCAATGTCTTTGGCTCTGGCAGGCCAACCAAAGCGAACAAAACGTGCTACCACACTTAAGTCTGCATCCGCAGCCGTTTCCTGTGCAACCCGACGAGAGTTCAAAGGGAAATCTGCGACAGCGGAAGCATCTCTGGAGTCTATCTGACAACATGCCATTTCTGAAGAATCAAACGACACATCCTGGCCAACCGGAAGTCGGGAAAGTGTGTCCGCGTTAGCATGTTTAGTGGTAGGTCGGTACAAAATCTCATACTGATAATTAGACAATATCAAGGACCATCTCTGAAGCTTTTGTGCCGTTCGTGGCGGAATTGGCTTTATGGGTGAGAACAACGACGTGAGAGGCTTGTGGTCTGTCAACAAATAGAATTTTCTGCCATACAGATAATGATGAAACTTTGTGACGCCGTAAATGATTGCTAAGGCCTCCTTTTCTATCTGACTGTAATTCTGTTGCGTCGGCGTCAGTAGCTTGGATGCAAAGGCAATAGGACGATCGTGAGAACCAATACGATGTGAGATTACTGCGCCGAGACCGTACGATGAGGCGTCAACTGCTAACACTACAGGCTTCTGGGGGTCAAAGGGAATCAGACATGCATCACTGAGTAGTGCAGACTTTAGTTTGTCAAAGGCAACCTGGCAATCTTTGGACCATACAAAAGGAACATTCTTCCTACGTAAGTGATGCAGTGGAGCTGCAATCTGAGAGGCATTGGGAATAAACCTGAAATAATAGTTAAGCTTTCCCATTACTGCTTGCAATTCATGCACATTCTTAGGAGGAGGCAAGTCTTTGATTGCTCGAAGATGTGACTGTAAGGGATGAATTCCTTGGGCATTAATCACATGGCCTAGGTACTCTATTTCAGTTTGAAAAAACGAACACTTTGCTTTATTACAACGTAGACCTG
Organism: Locusta migratoria; assembly: GCA_026315105.1. Classification (NCBI taxonomy): domain Eukaryota; kingdom Metazoa; phylum Arthropoda; class Insecta; order Orthoptera; family Acrididae; genus Locusta; species Locusta migratoria. The sequence goes on from CM048748.1 coordinate 421,493,271, forward strand.
CTGCAGTCAACACTTTGAAAAGGCACTCCAGGTTTGCTAATTGTTCTTCAACTGTACGTCCGGATACCACAATATCATCTAAATAGTTCGAACAACACGGTACAGAAACTGTCAGCTGTTCCAAAAAAACGCTGAAAAATAGCAGGGGCGGAAGAACTGCCAAAGGGTAGGCGTTGAAATTGAAAAAGGCCCATGTGAGTATTAATGACGAAAAATTTTTTTGATTCGTCATCAAGCGGAATCTGTAAGTATGCCTCTGCTAAATCAATCTTGGAAAAGAAGCGAGACTGTCCTAATTTGTCCATCAGTTCCTCAGGTCTGGGCAGGGGATAAGTGTCTACAATTGTTTGACTGTTGACAGTTGATTTAAAGTCCGCACAGAGACGAAGTTTTCCTGACGGCTTGGGTATAATTACTATAGGCGAGGCCCACTGACTCGCAGAAACAGAAGAAATCACCCCACTATCTTGCCAACGTTTAAGTTCTTCGGCAACTGTATCACGCAATGCGATAGGCACTGGTCTAGCTTTACGAAATTTTGGAACTGCAGATTCTTTTAAAGTTACATGTGCCACGAAGTCTTTTGCACAACCGAGTTCCGGCGAAAACAAGTCACTGTATTTTTCACATAATGCATTAAATTTGTCCTGAGGCACTATTGAAGAAATTTGAAGCACATCTCTTTGAACTGATAAACCAAACAAGTCAAAAGCATCTAGTCCAAAAATGTTCTGTGTCGATTTGGCCTGAAGAACAACAAAAGCAACCGTCTTTTTAACACCTTGAAAAGAGGCAGGCAGGCTACACGTTCCTAACACGGGAATATTTTGACCTGTATAAGCTGTTAACACTTGCTGTGACGGCGACAATTTTGGCGAACCCAGAAGTTCATATGTGTCTTTATTTATTAATGTAACAGCGGAACCAGTATCAAGCTGAAATTGCACAGTCTTATTTTCTATAGAGAGAGTAACAAACAGCTTGTGCTTCTGGCGCACGACCGGTGCGCGAATGTGGGCAACGTCTAATACATATTGTTTTCTGCGCTTGCGCGGGTTGCGTGCGGTAGGAAGCGGCGCATACTCGGCACACAGCGGATTAACCACACTGTCACTAGATGACACTACCGCCGGATCGGCGTCCGCGCAATGCGAGGCTACTGCACTAAAATTACTTTGAGTAGCTACACCAATTCTACTGTCACTAGCTACACAGTACTGTGCACTATTACAATTAGAAGTTGCAGAAGGCACTATTTTCACTACAGGAATGCACTGTTCATAGTCATTTTGCTTGTCCCGAACCCTTTTCCGTTGCACTGTTTTACGCGCTCGTCGGCGCTTGCTACGTGGTGCACTATATAGTTTTGCAATAGGTGCAGAAGAACTTACTTGTAATTGAGAACCAACTAAAGCACTGTTCAATTCCACAGCCCGTATAACATTTACAGAATGAACTGTTCTCGCACTCTGCGAAGCACTGTTTCTAACGTTACTGTTCTTTGAGTTTTTAATTTGCATACACACAGACTGCACATGTCCCAATTTGCCACATTGATAACAGGTTGCGTTGCGACTAGGGCAATGAGCACGTTTGTGGCGAGAGAAACACTGGGGGCAAGACTTACGAACATTTTTCTGAAATGGGCGTTGGCGCCCGTTATTCAAATTACTGTGTCTAACACTACGGGGCGACCTTTGCGTCGCACTTTTACACTGGCTACTGTTCACTGTCTGTTCAGCACGGCCTGTAGAATTTAAAGAATCACAAGTGTTATACTGAGAACTACGGCTAGGAAAGCGTCCGTTGCGGCGCACTGAATTTACACTGTGGCTTTGCATTTCTACATCTGCTAAGTCAAAAGTATCATGCGCTTCTATAAGCTGCAGTACACTGTCTAATGAGGGGTCAGACTGTTTCAGAATTGCTGCTCTAATTCTGGGGTCCTGAATATTCTGCGTAATCGCATCCCTCAACATCACGTCACTATACGAAAGTCCACAAGAGCAAGTAAATTTACATTGGCGGGTTAAGCCCTTCAATTCCGTAATCCACTCTTGGTGTGATTGCTGCGGTAATTTTTTAAGTCTGAAAAATCGGTACCGTGCAGCGGCTACAAGAACTTTTCTCTCATAATGAGCATTTAGTGCCTCTACTATTCGTTCAAAGTCTACATCACGAGGAGATGCTTGAGGGAAAAGTTTTTGCAATAGTACGAAAGTCTGGGGGCCCACAATCGATAAGAAAAGGTTCTTCACTCTCTGACCTGTAATTTGATGAGCCGCGACGAGTTCTTGAAACTGTGCGAAATAGTCGCTCCATTCTTCCTCACGTTCGTTGTACTGGCGGAACGTCGGAAGCGGTGCGGCGGCAGGCGTGGGCTGCTGATGTGACGGCTGTTGTTGAGTTGACGTCAAGTGCGCCACCGCCTGGAGAAGCTGGGTAATTTGCGCCGTCTGTAACTGAATAATTTCCATTAAGTTCGGGTTCGGGGTAGTGGCCATGATGACCGATTAGGCGCCGCGTATACAAGTAACTTATAACAAAACACAAATGCAATATGAAAGGAGGGCACGCTCTGCAACAAAAAAGTCCACAAAATACGTAACAGAATATGTTCCCCCAAAATTCTTATAATAAGGGTGGGTGGGCGGGAGCAATTTTTGCGTGCTCCGACTGCTGCTGTCTGGCTGCTGCAAGCGGGCTGGTCCAAGGTTCGTCTATCACTCCTCGTCGCCACTTTTGTGTCCCAACTTCGTCGCCGCTTTTGTGTCCCAGCCTCGCCGTAGGTGTCGGTGGCCGCCACGCTGGTGCAGGTACGGAGGGGAGCAGCCAGAAACTATAAACACTCGAGTAAATTAGAAAGAGATATATTGCACAGAATGTAACAATACTTAACTTTTACATAGTACTGCAGAATGTTGATACATAGTTGTTAGAGGCCTGCCTAGTGCCTGTACGATAGCAAAGTCTTCACCGGTGCCTATCTGATTACGAAGGTCCTAACTCGTTGCTATCTCAGTCCGAAGAGCGAAGTGCCGATGTCCTTCAGTGGTGGCCACGAGCGGCGTTGTACCAGAGGGCGCTCGTGGCTGTCGTCGGAAGAACGCCGCGCCGTGCATGCATGGCGGCGCGCGGCGAAAGTAGGTGGCGCGCACTTTGTACTTGTGCGACACCACACTTTTTTTTTCTGCCCTTTAACTCAATGTGATCATCTACAACACACAGTGGTAATGCATATACAGTTAAATAAAAACAGACGTCCATTTTCACAAAATGGGAAAGTGAAAAGTGTAAGTGAACATGGTGTTCGTCATTGGAGGTGAGTCTATTACATACCAAAGTTGTTGAAACTGCATTACATTACATTACAATTCAGATCATATCGAAGCAATTTCAGAAGCAAAACGTTATTGCACCACATCAGTATAACGGTCATGAATTTTGGGCAGGATCTTATTAAATTAAGGACTATGACAGATTCTGAAATGTAAACAAATATTATTTTGAACATAAACTTATATTTTTATAAATGCATGTCCCATATTATTTCTTATGCAATCAATAGCAGGAAAAATCACAACGGATGACGATGGTTGCATCACAATATGCCAATTACGTCCGGAGCAAATGCGAAGTTCATCTTTGAAAGGAATATATAACAAAAAAAAGGAAAAAAAAAGAAACTGTGTGTTCTTAATTAGCCTTCCTGTTGAAGTTTTAATAGATTCTGCTTCAATTAAATCAAAACTAATTTTTTGTAGCAAAAAATTTGTCTCTTTCAGAGTACTTGGCCCCCTAATTTTCACTCCCTCTCCAATATACCTTTTCCGATTTTCGTCATTTCTCAAAAGATACTTTCAAAACAAAATGTTCAAATGTTTATAAATCTATGGGACTTAACTACTGTGATTATCAGTGCTTAGGCTTAGAATCTACTTAAACTAACCTCAGGATCACACACACATCCGGCCGCGGTGGCCGAGGGGACTGAGGCGCTTCAGTCACGGTCTGCACGGCCACTACGGTCGGGGGTTCGAATCCCCCCCTCGGGCATGGATATTTGTGCCGTCCTAGTTCGTAAGTAGTTCATAAGTAGTTTGTAACTTTAGGGACTGATGACCCCGTAATTAAGTCCCATAGACTATACAAACATTTGAACATTTTTTTTAACACACACACACACACACACACACACACACTCACACACACACTGCCTGAAGGGAGACTCGAATCGCCGCGTTGGGGTAGCCGAGCGGTCTAAGGCGCCTCGCTGCGGAACGCGCGGTTGTTCGCCGTCGGAAGTTCGAGTCCTCACTTGGGCATGGGTGTGTGTGTGTGTGTTGTCCTTAGGTTAGTTTACCTTAGTTTAAATAGTTAGTAAGCTACTGAGTGATGACGACGCAGTTTGGTCCGATAGATTTACAAACATTTGATTTGAAGACTTGAATCTCCGACAGGGAGCAACGGCGCGCACGGCAGCAAGGCGCATTAGAGCATTCGGCCACTCCACCGCGGCTAGGTGTCTTGAACTTCGAATTTACGAACAGCCGGAAACTTGGCACCGGCCACATCCAACGTTGGTTTGAAATTACGAGCAGGAAACCGAAGTAGATTTCGCCGCGTTGACTGTTTTCTATATTACTTAAACACGGAAGGCAAAAATTATGTTACTGGTGCTTCTCTATATAGACAGTACATTGGTGGTGTGTGACAACGTGGTAAAATTGAATTAGTAGTCTTATTGAGGCATTGGAGTTAGAAGGAATGTTAATTAATTAATCACGCTGGAAATTTAATTTGAAATTATTATCTTTTATGGGAAATAAAATATTATTTGTATATCTCTCTCTCTCTGTTTCTTTCTCTCTCTCTCTCTCTCTCTTTTCTCTCTGTCTCTCTCTCTCTCTCTCTCTCTCTCTCTCTCTCTCTCTCTCTCTCTCTCTGAGGACCGCTGTCGGCAGATGCTGCGGTCTCACCACGTGTGTTTCGTGCATCACCAAGTTAAATCACCGGATCAAAATCAACGTCGTATTTTGACTTATAATAGGCAAGATATCTAGAAATGTGTAAACCACCCAATTTTTTCAGCTAAAGATATTAAATTGAAACTGTAATGTATAAGTACACCTATGAAAACATAAACAAAGGTCTACGAGGCATATCTGAGTATACAGTACTTCATGGAACTATTATCAAAAGTAAATACGCGATATGGAATAGTTTCTCAATTGTTGGGAGCCGCGGCGGAGCGGCCAAGCGCATTGACGCGCTATGCTACGATGCGCGAGGCCTTTTCCCATCGGGGGTTCGAATCCCTCCTCAGGCATGGATGTTTGTGTCGTCTATAGTATAAGGTAGTTCATAAGTAGTTTGTAAGTTTAGGGACTGACGATCCCGCAGTTAATTCCCTTAAGCCTTACAAACATTTGAACATTTTTATGAGCTCAAAGTTGGGGGTCAATCATTATGAAATGGAATATATAGAGGAGGGGCTAGGCTTGGGTTCCGTCGCAATTTGTGGAGGACTGACAAGGAAAGTACAGGGGTCCGTACAAAGATATCTGTATGAACGTTTGATTACTGGATCTCTACATACACCTCAATGTGCTGGTGGGTGTCGTTTTTATGCAAAACTCTGCAGTCATGTTCCAGATAGCACTCTGCATGTAACTGTAGACGCCATATGTAATGCAGATATCTTAAGTATAACTTATGTAATAATCATCGTACATGTTCTCTAGCGTATTGTCATCAAAAGCTGTGATGATAGTTGCAACTTTAATCTGCTTCTCGGAAGATTGTTGGTATTCACTGCCACTGCTTCCATCGCCTCTTCCCGCACTTACCGTAGCACTACCGCTTGCAATGAGTTGTTCGTCGTTATCATCCCTTTTATCATCATTATGTGTTAGTGTTACAACAGTACCTAACTTATGCTTATATTTCTGTACCATAACAGATACGAGAAAGCATGCGAATGATACATCTTCTACACTAATACCACATTCACGAAGAAGGGTTCTTCGTAACTTCATCTTAATCAATCGCAATACATTAGCTGGATTGATTACCAATCGCCACCCCAACTGACGCTTCACCACACAAATAACATCACAAAACGCAACTTCGGAAGCACACTGCACCGTCCCTACTGGCGAACCGACAGGTCAAAGTGGTATGCGGAATGGCACACGCATAGGCCTCAAAAGGACGACTGCAGAGTTTTGCAGATGCGGGAGTATCACTAGTGTAATAAGGGACCTTTACATTATCTTCTTTATCTCTATGTATAAAATGAAGTGTCCCGATTGACTGACTGACTGACTCATCATCGCCCAGCCCAAACCACTGACGATAGAAACTTGAAATTTGTGGAGGGTGTTGATCTTACTCTGTAGGCGTCATTTAAGAAGCGATTTTTCGATATTCCGTCCGTAAGGGGTGAAATAGGGGATGAAACGTTTTTTTGGACTTACGTAGCTATTTAGGCAATTTTGAAGCTAGAACTACAAAATTTCGGATTTTAATTCAGGGTTTGAATTTAAAAGACACGTGTTTCGGCATTTTTTGAAATTCGACAAATAAGGGGGTCAAATAGGTGACGCAAAAAATAGATTTTCAAAAATATGTTGCTGTTAACTCAAATTTTAAGCTACAACTACGGTACTTCGGATATGGAATCTTGGTTAGGATTAAAAATCCATGATTTTTAGTATTTTTGGAAATTCAACAAGTAAGAGGGTTAAATAGAGGATCAAAAATTCTTTTTGAAAACACGTTGCTATTGATAAAATTTTGAAGCTAGAGCTGTAAAAAATTATATTTGTATAGTTGGTTAGACGTTAAAAAATACGTGTTTCGGTATTTTTGGAAATTCAACCATCAACGGGGTTAAATTGGAGAGGGGGTGTTTTTCGGAAATATGTTGCTATTTAGGCAATTTTGAAGTTAGAACTACAACAAAATTCGGATTTGGATTTGGGGTTCAAATTTAAAAGACATGTGTTTCGATATTTTTGGAAATTAGGCTAATAATGGGGTGAAATATGGGATGCAAATATTGATTTTGAAAAATATGGTGCTGTTAGTTCAAATTTCAAGCTATAACTACAAAACTTTGGTTATGGATTCTTCATCAGGATTAAAAAGAAACAACTGGTGCAGACCAACCAGCCTACGCATGCGAAGCAGCGTGGGTTCAGCTAGTCTCTCACATGATTTTGGCGTATATGTGTTCGATCTCAAGTACTTTCCTTGTGAGAAGGCCTAGTTTCATCTCCCTTTCCCGGTGTACCATTCCTTCCGGGCAGTGTAGGCAGTGCGGATGTGGTAGCGTAAGTTGGCTGTTTAGGAGACGTAATTGGCTGGCTGTGTCAAGCCGACTGGCCCCGAGGTCCCTGGCCTGTTGCCGCGGCCGCCGCCCTTATCGATCTTCCGCGCCGCGGCCCGCTGCTGCGGATGCACGTAACAGATTGCTCCCCCCCCCCCCACCCTCCACCACCAGAAAGAACAGAAGTTGGCGGGCGCCCGTTGTACGCACCTCGGCGTTCGCATCGCTTCTTGCCGCCGCCGCCAGTACCGCGGTCCACCTGTCGGCACCACTGCCTTCCACCACAGCCGGCCCTGGCCACGCCCCCATTTGCTAATTGGTTTGCGCAGCCTCACTGGCTCTGCCCGCCGACGCGTTAAATGCCTGCGTCGAGTTACTTGCCACAGTTCCCGCACATCCCAACTGTTTTCTTAAACTCCCCGCCTCTCTTCCTTAGCGGTGCAAAATTATGCTAACTCTCTTTTAAAATGCGTTATTGTTTTTTTTTTCTTTGCTGGAGAAATGTTAATTATTCCGTTTCTTTCCAATTTCGTCGGCGCGTTCCACTTAATGGTTGGAAAGGATCGTTTCACGGGGTCGTTAAACGCTCATTCAGAACTCACCACGTTTATGTTGTCCATTGTAACAAAAGGGGAAAAATTTGCAGCTTTATCTACTCTGAAAAACAAACGCGCGCCCGGCCACACACACACACACACACACACACACACACAGCCAGGCGGCCTTGCTGATCCCCGTCGGAAGTCCGAGTCCTCCTAGGAGATTTTTTATATGCGCGAAGGGTGTGCCTCGGTTGCACAGTGGTAGAGTGTCAGACTACAAATCCAAAGTCCCGGGTTCGATCCCCCTAGGTCCTAGGATTTTTATCTGTCACTTTCCACTTCTTTCACCTCTGGCAGTATTGCTTATGTGAAAAATACTAAGGAGCACCGTGGTTCGGAACCCACGTTAAACTGTAGGTCCCCCTATAACTGGCTGGGTGAGTCAGTTCGAAGGTCGGAGGAAGGCAACGGCATACCACCTCCAAACAGGACCATGCCTAGTAAAGCACTGTGGTGTTCAAACCAATCTTCGGATTTTTGACTGCTTTACTTTTTACTATGCGTGAAGGAGAACAGGTAGTGATAGTTACAAATAAAATACACACACACATAAACGCAAGCTTTCGGAACCAGTTGCGTCTTCAGGCAGAAGGGAATGAGAGGGAAAAGGATATGATGAGGGTGTTAATAAGGGAGTGGGTAAGGAGCCATTCCAATCCCGGGAGAGGAAAGACTTACCTTGGGGGAAAAAAAGGAAGGTAAACAAATACACACACACCCACACGTATACACAAACGCACACACACCTAGGCAGACATACTGTAGAAAGCAAAGAAGTTGGATAGAGATACCACTTGAGGCAGAGGCTCTGTCTATAGAACCGAGACAAAGTTGTTAAAGATGGTGGGCGGGAATTTGAATTTAGCGGAGGCTGAGATCATGTGGGCAATGGGAAGAGAGAATATGCTGAAGGGCTAGTTCCCGTCTCAGGAGTTCTGAAGGACTGGTGTCGGTGGGAAGTATCCAGATAACCCGGACGGTGTAGCACTGTGCCAAGATGTGCTGGCCGTGCCCCAAGGCGTGTTTAGCCACATGGTGATCCTCATTACCAACAAACACTGTCTGCCTGTGACCGTTCATGCGAATGGACAGTTTGTTGCTGGTCATTCCCATACAGAACGCTTCATAGTTCAGGCATGTCAGTTGGTAGATCACGTGGGTATTATCGCAAGTGGTTTTGCCTTTGTTCGTGTACACCCTCCGGGTTACGGGACTGGAGTAAGTGGTGGTGGAAGGGTGCATAAGAATAATGACCACTGCAGTTTGGTCCCATAGCCTTACAAACATTTGAACAATTCACACTCACCAACACACACACACACACACACACACACACACACACACATTTATGCCACTTCAATTTGATTCCTACATTTCCTCAGATCTATTCCTATTACGAGATAAAATTGCCAATGCGATATTGAACATGCTGAATGTTAGATCATCAATCGCAGGAAGTTGCCGCATATAGGAGATGGATACATTGTCATGGAAGACCTGCCCTGAGAAAGGACAGCAGCAGAGGGAGGTGGACGCGGAGGGAATGGCTGACAGAGACGGGTGGAACAGTGTGTTTCTATTGCATACAAATCTACAGTTTTGTTCCGATCTTTATGAATTTTTGCACACTGATCTTAAAACAAGAGTAAGGCCACTGTCTACACAAAATTTCGTTCAGTACACGGAGGAGGGTACTTTACTTACGGATTTCCACAAAATCCACAGTTTTGCTCCGATATTGATCAAATTTTGTGTACTGACCTTCACAGCAAGAGGAAGCTCACTGTGAGCATAAATTTTCGTACGGTGCATGGTGGAGGATACTTTACTTCCGATGTTGACAAAATCCACAGTTTTGCTCCATCTGGATGAATTTTTTGGACATTGGACCTTTAAACCAAGAGGAAGACCACTGTTTGCATAAACTTTTCTATCGTGCATGGCAAACTTTGACTCTTTCACGTATCACCAAAATAGTTGACATATATATGAGTTTCTCTAGATTGGTGGGGTGGAAGGGGGGGGGGAATAAACGATGGAAGCGGGACAGAGGAAGGGTACTGGTAGAAATGGACCGAGAGAAGGGAAGCAGACGAAGAGAGATGGGGAGAATAAGCCATGGATTGAGATAGAGAGAGAAGGGGAATGAAGATGAACTACAAGAGTATAGAATAAACAAATATTGGGGCAACTTTGTGTTTTCAGCTAGTGACAAATAAATTTCGCTTTGACATGTCCAGTCTTTCTTCGTGGTACATTTTAGATGCACAGTAGCGCAGATACTCAAGATTCATATACCAAGAAGTGAACGGGAATAGTCGTTGCCTGATACCTATCTAGTCACTAGGGCATACAGAACTGAGAATTTCGAATAATTTGGTGCGCCGAATGGAAGTATAGTCCGTTAAATTTCAGGACAGCGCTCCATTTTGCGTGCAATCCTAATGAAATTCTCTCGGACACAGAGCACATTTGGTCGAGAGCAAATTTCTGGTTCTAACCGACCGGTCGGGGTGTGGCGTTCCCTTCCCTCGTTATGGGACCCGCGCGGCTGGGGCGCGCCGCAGTTTATGAGGTATGAGTATGAGGCAGGCAGGTGCAGACGCGCTGTGAGGTGCGCGCCTCACAATATGAGCGAGCCGAGCACGGCGGCTGCCCGCGGCGGGACAATTACTGTCCGCCACCTCCTGCCGTTGCTAGGCAACCACACCTGCCGGCGGTTGTGAGCGAGGCGTCGCTCCGTACGTCCCGTGGCGTTAGTACTGACGAGCAACTCTTCTTTTTTTCTTTTTGTTTTTTTGTCTTTTTAACCGCGAGGCTGTTTCACCGCGTCGACTCGACGAGTTTCACACCCATCATTTTCTGGCTATAACGAGAGAATCTAGAAATTTAGCGCGGACTTCAATGCGAGAAGCTTATAATAGTTACCATAACGACACTCTGTCGTTGGTAGAAAACGGGGGTAAGCAACAAATTCTAGTCATAGCCTATGTAAAGTACACCAGCAGCAAAACACAACATATTCACTGTCCGATGACAATGGTGATGCTGCTTTTGACAATGCTGCTAAAGCACAATTGCTCAATACAACTTTCCGAAATTCATTCACGAAAGAAGACGAAGCAAATACTCCAGAATTTTAACCAAGAAATGCTGCCAGCAAACGTAATTTAGAAATAGATACCGCTGGAGTATTAAAGCAACTTGGATAGGACGTCAAGCGGGCCGATTCGAGCCAGGAAAGGCACGACAAGACATTTTAATTTCCACTGTCTACACTTTTACAAATAAATCCATAAAACTTTGTCAGCATGACCGGGAAGAATTCAGAATTCACAATCATAGCAGTGTGAGTTCTGAAACATAATTTTTAATTTACATGTGAAATTTCATCATTATTTCACTTACTGTAGGCTGCATTTGTTGATACAGGTACCCGTTTCTTCATAAGTAAGAGAGATTATTCGTTTAGTTTTATGCAGCATACTAACCATACTTACAGGTGTATGAAACTCTAGAATTTATTTAATTAATGAAAAAAAAAAGAATGAGATATTACATTTTAAATTTTATGTTTAGAAAAGACTAAAATTTTATAGTTAAGAAACTTTATTATTATCATATTTTCAATGTATATTTGGAAAATTCTGAGTCTCGTGCACCTGAAAGTAAGGTTTGCAAGTTGTCCAAAATTCATCGAAGAATCTCTCTTACTTAATGAAGTGTACCTACAGCAACAAATGCAGCCAATAGTAAGGGAAAATTCAAATGTTCAAATGTTTGTTAAGCTTATGGGACTTAACTACGGGGTCATCAGTCCCTAAACTTACAAACTACTTATAAACTACCTTATACTAAAGACGGCACAAATATCCATGCCCGAGGGGGGATTCGAACCCCCGACCGCAGTGGCCGTGCAGACCGTGACTGAAGTGCCTCAGTCTCCTCGGCCACCGCGGCCGGCAGTAAGGGAAAAAAATGATGAATCTTCAATGTAAATAAAATTTATTTCGTTATGTTTTAGAACTCGCACTGCAATGAGTGCGAGTCCGTCTGACAAAGTTTTGTGAACTTATTTGTGAAAGTATAGACAGTTGAAATTAAAAAGTCCTATCGTGCCTCTCCAGCCTCAAGTCAGCCTGCTTGACGTCCTAGCCCTCCTTAAATCACTTAACAAAAGCACGTCTCCCGGTCCGGAATGTATACCATTTACTCTCTTTTCAGAGTATTCTTATGCAATTGCTCCATACCTAGCTATTATATGCAACCACTCGCTCAGCAAAAGATCCGAATCCGAACATTGGAACGTGACACAAGTTACTGCTGTATTCAAGAAAGTCAGTAGAAGTGATCCGCAAAATTACAGCCCTGTATCATTCCCGTCAATTTACAACAGGATATTAGAACATAAACTTTTTTCTAACTACGTTTCATTGGCAGAACACTTAGAAGATGCAACTGCTCTACGAAAGAAACTGTCTATACTAATATTGTGCGTCATATTTTGGAGTATTGCTGGGCGTTGTGGGATCTCCACCAAGTGGGACTAACGGATGATATAGAGGAAGTTCATAGAAGGGTAACTCGTTTAGAATTATCGCGATATAAGGGAGAGAGTGTCATGGAAATGATGCACGAATTTGGGTGGATATCATTAAAAGAAAGGAGTTATTCTTTGCGACTAGGTCTCTTTCACCATATATCTCCTCCGGGTGCGAACACATTTTGTTAGCACATACCTTCATAGGGAGAAATGATCATCATAATAAAATAAGAAAAATTATATCGAAAACGGAGAAATTTATTTGTTCCTTCTTCCCGCGCGCTATTGGAAAATGGAACGGTATATACATATTATCGTAGAGGTTCGATTAACCTTTTACAAAGCTCTAGAATGTGATCACAAAGTAAACATGTAGATATAGATGCCCTTGTAAATATGTAAACTACTGGGAATTTCAACTAATTTCCTTTTAATGGTGTTTACCTTCAACGCACACTATGCTGCGCTAGGTGATAATGGAGTGAGAACGTTCGCTCCAGTGAATACTTAAAGTCAAATTAAGGATGTTCCAGCTTCCGTGGTAAACTCAGTTGGGAAAGAGACCTCCAAATATTAGTGTCGCTCCATTCCTTAATTAAGAAAACAGTGCATCACCAATATTTCGAAAATTCTCTCCTGAGCGGAAACAAAGTTCTCGGCTTGTTGGCGGCGAGCTGTTTTTTTTTTTTTAATTATTTTATTTATCGTTTTTAATACAAGAGCTCACGGGCTTCCGGGAACGCCACTCATTATTTCAGAAGTTGTATGTTCTAGAGGCAAAGCCAGCGCCGTGCCTTGTCGCCAAGACTTTTCATTTGCGAAACTTGTAAAGTTGTGATTTACCGATATATTTTGTACTTGGTATGAAAGAGCAGAGGTGAAATCGCTGGAAAACAATCCGAAGCAACACCAGCGCTCGTTTTCTGTTTCCCGAAAGGCAGATTGCAAGCGACCGGGCCTCCTTAGTTCTGAAGTTCAGATCGCGTTTCTCGCAATATCGGAAACGAAATATGGCACCGGATCTGCCGGTTCAGTTTACTGCTGTTGTGACTGCTCACAACCTTTCACTAGATCTTTGTAAGAAAGTATTCTGCTGCAAGATACAGTTTTCATGCTCACTTTTTCAAACGATTACAAGTCTATTACGTCATGTTCCTGCAGAGAAAATTTAGAGTTTAAAGGCGCCTCAGACTGTAAATTGGCCTTAGAACGTTATTCCTTGTGAGTGGCAATTTACAGAAATTCCCTCTTAGATACATATTTTTGGTTGTGTGAAATATGGGGCATTCGATTACCATCTGACAGTTACGTAAGGTCCGAGCCATTTAAAATGGAGATTTATTTGTTAATAGCAAAACTACTAAGAAAGGCGGCTACTTGTAGAATTTGAAAACTGAAATCATATATTCAGGTGACATGTTACATTTCGGTCCGTTTTCAGAGCAGAAATTAAGCTGTCGTGTTATCAGTGATTCAGCAGTTTCTGTTTAAGTAATCCACAGTTTAAACATAACGAAGTTATTGAGTTATTGTACCGTGAGTGATAAGTGTGACAGGTATTGCGAAATGTTAGATGGTTCCTAACTCATACTCCGCCTAAACTGTCAGTCACTGACTGATGAATCGACCACTAGGGAGGGATACTTCCACTTGTCGTCAACGATGTTTGTTTGAACGTGTAAACAAAAAAACTGTTTAAGTTATTTTTGCCCATAAAATGTAACATTTATGTCAGTGACTATGTTTACAAGCAGTAATTTTGATAAAGAGGAATGTAAATACTCATTGGTGGACTTAGGGGGAAGGGGGGATCGTCTCGCACCTCTCGTCTTGGTTGGGGGGGGGGGGCTACAAATACTTCGAAACGTAGACTTTATTATTATTATTATTATTATTATTATTATTATTATTATAGTAATACATCCGTTTTTATGTGGACGGGCAGCCTCATTTTATTTTGCCTCCCCAGACCTCAGGTCTGAATTCTGAGGATGATAAAAACTCGAAACGCGTCAATAAATATAAAGTCGCATCACCGACTGTGGTCTGTACTGTAACAGCAACATCTTTCTTAGCACTGATTGGATGTTTGAAATTCATCATAATGGGCGCATACCTCCTGAAACACTAAGTCACATCTGAAATTCAGCAATTACTTCCATTCATATGGTATAGTGTTGAAGTGAACGAAATATCCTGAGAGTTGACTGTGCATTTGCGTGATAATTTTTAGAACATATAGTTTCCTCAAATCTTATGAACTACCTCGAAGAAAACGACCTATTGACCCATGGTCAACACGAATTCAGAAAATATCATTCTTGCTACACAAAGCTAGCTCTGATGTGGTATGATGAGTGCTATCGACAAGGGATCTCAAATAGATTCCGTATTTCTACATTTCCGGAAGACTTTCGAGAATGTACCTCACAAACGTCTTCTAATCAAACACCGTGCATATGGAATATCGCCATAATTGTGCTATTGGATTCGTGATTTCCTGTTAGAAAGGACACAGTACGTTGTAATTGACGGAAAGTTATCGAGTAGATCAGAAGTGATATCTGGGGTTCCCCAGGGAAGTGTTATAGGGACTCTGCTGTTCCTTATTTTTATAAACTATTTAGGAGACAGTCTGAGCTCTCTTAGGTTTTTTGCGAATGATGCTGTCACTTATCGGTTAATAAAGTCACTAGAAGGTCAAAAGCAACTGTAAAATGAGTTAGATATCAGCGTGGAACAAAAAATGACAATTGACTCTTAATAATGATAAGTGTGAAGTCATCTATATCACCACTAAAAGATGCCCGTTAACCTTTATTTACACGATAAATCAGTTAAAACTACAGGGCGTAAATTCAACTAAATACCTAGAAGTTACAGTTACAAACAACTTAAATTGGAAAGAGCACATAGAAATTATTGTAGGGAAGGCGAACCAAAAACTACGTTTCGTTGGGAGAAAACGTAGAAGATGCAACAGTTCTACTAAAGAATCTGTCTACAACACACTTGTGCGATCTATTTTATATTATTGTTGGGCATTGTGGATCCCCACCAAGTGGGATTGACGGGCGATTTAGAGAAAGTACAGACAAGGGCAGTTCGTTTGTATTATCGCGATATAGGGGAGAGAGTTTCATGGAAATGATGCAAGAGTTAGGGTGGAAATTATTAAAAGAAAGGCGTTATTCGTTGCTACGAAATCTATTTGCGAAATTTCTTTCACCAACTTTCTCTTGTTAGCACCCACCTTTCTTTTGTTAGCACCCATCTACATTGGAAGACATGATCATCGAAATAAAATAAGAGAAAGCAGATCGAAAACGGAAAGATTCCGCGAGCTATTAGCGAACGGAACTGTAGAGAAACGTCATAAAAGTGGTTCGACTTGCAGAGTATTTATGTAGATGTAGGTTTGTGAAAACGTTTCCTTCTCTGTCCTCACCATCTACGCTACAGGTCGGTGGAGCACAATATTTATGTAGATTACGGTGAAGTGAATGATGTATTAAGCGCCGAATTGACAGAATACATTCTCTAAAGCTTCGAAAAGGAGCCACGTTCCCAGCGGTGTCCCGCAGCGCACAGCGTGGTTGCCTGCTGTAACAGCGCTAGGCGCAGAGGAATCACGATGTGCATGGAGATATGTTTTCGAACCGCGGGAAAAAAAAACAAAAAAAAAAAAAAAAAAAAAAAAAAAAACACTACTCTCACACGATTTCGCTCTAATGAGATCCTTCATTTGACAGCTGCCCTCCATCATTTAAAATGCACTTGTAATTCCTACATCGTTTAACTTTTGCGTATGTTGACGTTCAATTAACTACATTACCGCCACGTCCGTTGTACTAAAAGCAGTATAGAAATCCATATGTGCCGTGTTGTTTTTACCGATTTATTGAAAGATTATTTTTAATGTTCGTTTGAATTGTTAATTTTCTAAAGTGGGTCGTTAATTCTGTTTTCGTCACTGCTATACGGTCGGAAATTTTTTTTGTTCTGATTTTTTTTCCCCCGAGAGGGAAGTACAATTGGCTCGCGATCGACGAGAGCGGAGGTCAACACAAAAGGGCGGTAATATCTTAATGGCGGCGGCCGCAGGAGGTTGGTACGCCTGCCTCTATAGCTCGGTGCGCGGCGCAGACGGAGCTTTTGTGTCGTAATGGCAGGCGCTGCGCCGCGCTGTGTTGTCCTATCCGCAGGAGCCAGCGTAAAAACACCACCGCTGCCGTTACTGCCAACCTCACCGCCACATTCCCTCACTCGCAAAAATATCCCGTATCACATCATCCAAAGTGCAGAAATATTATTTATTTGTGTTTGGATTTGTATGGCAACCTCCACAGCAGCGTTTTTGGTGGTAACTTGGCGATTTCATGCACGTGAACACTGAACAGTGAAAAATATCATGATGGGTGAACCCGAAAAGTGAATTACCGATTTTTAATATCGATTATACAAAGAGGCGACTGACACACGGTTAGAAAGGTGCTTCGCCATAAATGTTCAGAAAACTAAAATCGTGCATTTGTGTAGCAGTCAAAGAGTCTTAAATGGAAGTAGATATTTTTATACCTATAGCTATGACGTTCTGTATCGCGCATTGATGTATCCAACCGTAGTTTTAGTAATAAGTGAACATCGATAATTGAAGTGCTACCAACTTCTGCATTGGTTACTAATCGCGTGCTGGGATGGAAAAGACAGGACTGTAAGAGCGTTTCGTGGAATCGAATTCTAGGGAAGTTTGTGTCGAAATGGTTCTTTCGTAGTAAACGCACAAACTCGGCAGCTACAATGTCATAGCTGCTAGATATATTTTGAAGTCGGTGGTGAGAAAAGCAAAACATGGAAGTAACGAAGACTGTAAATAAATGTTTTTATCTTAATTTTCCTACTTTCTTGCTACCTTTACCACAAAAGTAGAAGAAAGATCGTATTTTTAAATTCCCTCATTATGAACAGCTATCAGGAGTCAATGAGGAAATAGGCAGAGACAGAAAAGAGGAGGAAATGCAATACTGGAAGAATAGAAAGAGTAGCTACTAGACTTAAGGAATAGAAAGAGTAGGAAATGCAAGACTGCAGGAATAGAAAGAGGAGGAGATGGAAAAGTGAAGGAATACAAAGAGAAGGAGATGAAAGAGTGAAGCAATACGAAGAAGGGGAGAGCAAGAGTGAAGGAATACGAAGAGGAGGAAATGCGAGAGTGAAGGAATATGAAGAGGGGGAGAGCAAGAGTGAAGGAATACAAAAGGGGGAGAGCAAGAGTGATGGAATACAAAGAGGGGGAGATGCAAGAGTGAAGGAATATAAAGAGAAGGAGATGCAAGAATGAAGGAATAGAAAGAGGAGGAGATGAAAGAGTGAAGGAATACAATGAGGAGGAAAGTGTGAATGAATAGATAGAGGAAGAGATGGAAGAGTGAAGGAATAGCCGGCCGCGGTGGCCGAGGGGATTGAGGCGCTCCAGTCACGGTCCACACGGCAACTACGGTCGGGGGTTCGAATCCCCCCTCGGGCATGGATATTTGTGTCGTCCTTAGTTGTAAGTAGTTCATAAGTAGTTTGTAAGTTTAGGGACTGATGACCCCGTAGTTAAGTCCCATAGACTCTACAAACATTTGAACATTTTTAGTGAAGGAATAGAAAGAGGAGATGGAAGACTTAAGGAATTGATGGAAGACTGAACGAATGAATGGAGGAGATGGACAGAGACAGGGGATGAATGTAGGGGGTGAGGAAATAAATACAGGACGAGTCGAACAGAGAGGGGATGAGTAGCTGGATGGAATGTAAAAAAACGACAGCTTTCTTTATTATTTTCTAATGGCTATTATTTGCCTTATGTTGCTGAGACTGTAAACACGAACAAGTCACTCCACTAGCTTAACTGTAAATAGTGATGCTCTGGTCTAACGTCTTTTGATAACTTCATTCTACGTTCTCACATCAACGCAGAGCAGGGTGTAGATTCTATTGAAGTACTTCCTATCTTAGCCTATGCCCGAAAGAATCCTGTCAATTACTTTCACATTCTTTTCACACTAGACAGACGTTCAACGAACGAAGCGTCGCCAGGTTTGTCTAGTATGAAATATTACCCACCTGCTGAATGGCGGTGGTTTCCACACATTTTCGCCGTGTGGTCAGAGAGGACCGGTGCAGCTACTGCGGGCTGCGGTGCGCGCTCAGTTTCTGGCCTGGCTTCGCACATTCCAGTCAGAAAGTTAGATGCGCGTTCCATTAGCAGCCGGGCAGTTTCCGCGATCCCGCGTTAATTGCATCGGCGCGCCGGGCGCTGGGGTCGCCCCCATATATTTGTCGGTCCCCGTTTGAGGGACAGCGGCCCGTCGCCCTACCCCATAAACAACGCCCTCTGCCGTGGCCGACACCACTTACGCACGGGGTGCTCAAGTGCCGAGCTGCGGTCCGTTTTTTGTCCCTGCAGGTGCTTTTTACAGTACAGCACTAGTTAGCAGTACTATTTTTCTGCTATTAAGCCAACATCATTTTTCACGAGTAAAAAGTTCTCGTGTTTCCGTCCGCGTCAAGTGCTTTCGACTCCAGGTTCATTCGGCCAAGCACTCCCTCGCCATTATCAACTGGTATGACTGCGTAACGACTTTTTTGTCTCTATTGGGTTTCAGCGCCCCTGATGCGACAGACTGGCAGCGGTGTCAGCACCTTTCTAGCTGAGAGGTACAAAGAGTTTTACAACAAGAATTTAAAAAGAAAAAAAAAAAGATGGTGATAAAACGATGAATTTAAAATAAGTCAGGCGTGATAATTGGCGAACGTTGTAGAAAGACATGATTGTTTGTTGTTGTGGTCTTCAGTTCGCAGACTGGTTTGATGCAGCTCTCCACGCTACCCTGTCCTCTGCAAGTCTCTTCATCTGAGAATACGTTCGGCAACCTCCAGCCTTTCGAATCTACTTACTATATTCGCCCCTCGGTCTCCCTCTACGAATTTTACCCCACATGCTTCCTACTAATGCTAAATTGACAATTCCTTGATGTCTCAGAATGTGTACAACCGATCTATCCCTTCTCTTATTCAGGATATACCAGAAACTCCTTTTCTCCCCGATTCGGTTAAGCACCTCCCCATTGGTTACGTGATCTACCCATATAATTTTTATCATTCGTCTGTAGCACCACATTTCAAAAGCTTCTATCATCTTTTTATCTTAACTCGTTATCGTCCACGTTTCACTCCCATACAATGCTACACTCCAGACAAATGCTTTCAGAAAGGACTGGAAAAGGAAATGGAAAAACGTGTGGAATCCGACCTCGGGGAAGATCAGTTTGGATGTAGGAGAAATGTAGGACCACGGGAGACGATACTCACATTACGACTTATCTTAGAAGATAGGCTAAGGAAAGGGAAACCTACGTTTTTACATTTTGTCGATTTGGAGAAAGCTTTTGACAATCTCGACTGGAATACAATCTTCCAAATTCTGAAGGTATCAGGGGTAAAATATAGGGAGCGAAGAGTTATATTCAACCTATACAAAAACCAGACAGCGGTTATTAGAGTCGAAGGGCAAGAAAGGGACGCAGAGGTTGGGAAGGGGGTAAGACAGGGTTGTAGCTTTTCCCCAGTATTGTTCATTGTACATTGAGCAGGCAGTGAAGGAATGGAAGGAGAAATTTGGAGAGGGCATTAAAGTATAGGGAGAAGAAATAAAAGTATTGCGTCGTTTTGCCGATGACATAGTAATTCTATCAGAGACCGCAAAAGATCTGGAAGAGCAATTGAATGGAATGGGCAGTGTCTTGAAAGGAAGATATAAGATGAGCATTAACAAGAGTAAAACGAAGGTAATGGAATCAGAAAATCAGGCGATGCTGAAGGAATTAGATTAGGTAATGAGACAATAAAAGTAGTAGATTTATTTTGTTATTTGGGTAGCAAGATAACTTCTGATGGCCGAAGTAAAGAAGATGTAAAATTCAGAATGGCTATTGGAAAAAAGCGTTTGTAAAGAAGCGAAACTTGTTAACATCCAATATTAATTTAAATGTTAGGAAGAAAGACATGGAAAATACAAAAAACACATTGAATAAAAGCAGACCACGGTGGCTTAAATACATAGGATGACAAACGTGAGACGAAATGGCAACGAAAATGGAGAGGTTGATTACATACACAACACTTGCTCTGCCGAGGACGAAGGTTGTGTAACTATTAACATAAAAGAGTACCACATAACATTGTGCGTGTGTTGGTGTGTGTGTGTTTGTGTGTGTGTGTTTCGTCCGTTTCAGAGATACAGATGTCCCCTCCATCCATTCCTTCAGTCTTCCATCAGTTCCTTCAGTCTTCCATGTCCTCCTCTTTGTATTCCTCCACTCTTGCATCTCCTCCTCTTCCTATTCCTTCAGTCTTGCATTTCCTCTATCTATTCTTTAAGTCTTGCAGCTCCTCTATGTATTCTTTCAGTACTGCATCCCCTCCTCTTTCCTCTCTCTGACCATTTCCTCATTGACTCCTGATAGCTGTTCAAAATGAAGAAATTCAAAAATACAAACTTCCATCAATGATTATGGTAAAGGTGCCAGGAAAGTAAGCGAAATTAGGTCTGAAGATAAAAACGCGTGTTTGCCGGTGTGTGTGTGTGTGTGTGTGTGTGTGTGTGTGTGTACAGTCCATAGATTACTTTAAGTTAGTGTAAGTAGTTTGTAAACCTAGGGACTGATGACCTCAATAGTTTTTGCACTATGGATTTACAAACATTTTATTTTAAATGAATCGAGACGTATCTTCTATTATTTGGACTTATTTATAGTTGCAGATGATCGTTAATCATCTTATATAACTTACAAAAGAGTGTTTTATCTCAATTGTCTATGACGAATGCAATGTTGCTTCGTGTCGGACGCTTCTCTTTCACGAGTAATACTTTTCCTGTCGAGCTACGCGGCGAACACGCTGCAGGCACCAACTTAACGTTTGAGCCTGTTACCGGTACTCCCTCCAGGCTAGCCCGCTAAACTCCTGAGTACACCGCAGAATTAGCATTCCAGAGAGCAAGGGCGTGGCACAGAGGTCGGCATCCCCACACAGCCAGCTTCTACCACAAGATAGTTTCTCTTACGAAGGCGAAGGGTATTTTCTGGGTAAGAGAGTGAGAGAGACTCTTGTGCAGCTAAATTTAATATCAATTAACCGCCTATCAACAGACTCTTCGACTCGATACCAGCGTTTCTAATGTTGATCTCTGCCCTGCTGCTTTCTAGGTCTTTCTGTTGGCCTGTACGTGTACTACTTGTCCATTCCAATAAAACTCCATGTTAGTTCAAGCATGTGTATCAAATTGTACCTCTGTACCTTTATTGTTCCTTGACTTGGTCACTATTCAAATGTTAAGATTTTTGGGTTTCTCTGTACATCGAGAACATTTGGAGGTACTATTGAAAGGAATACCTTCCATTCTAATATTCACCCAGGCAATAAAATAGCTACAAACAGATTCAAATGTTAAAATGTTTGTAAACCTTTTGGACCAAACTACTATGCTCATCGGTCCCTAGACTTATAAACTAAGGACAACACACACACACACACACACACACACACACACACACACACACACACCCATGCTCGAGGGAGGACTCGAACCTCCGGCGTGATCGGCTGTCCAATTCGTATCATGATGACTTAGACCACGCGGCCATACCTGCGAGGCATGCTTATAACCGTATCTTGATTGCTGTCGAGTTCAGTCCGTAGACTGCCGTGGCGGAATGGCCGAGCAATTTAAGTCGCCTTGCTGCGGAGCGTGCGGCTCTGCTCCGTCGGAGGTTCGAGTCGTCCCTCGGGCTGGGTGTGTATGTTGCCTTTAGTATAAGTTAAAGTAGTCTGTAAGTTTAGGGACTGATGAGCGATGCAGTTTGGTTCGATACCTTTACAAACATTTCAATATTTGATCATTTTAACTTTGGGAAGATGTACTTCATTTGTAAAGAAGATCGCTTGTACGACCATGTCTTGTGTATTGCTAATGTGTTTGGGACCCCCAGCAGATCAGTTTAAAGGAAGACATGGAAGCAGTTCAGAGGCGAGCAGCTAGGTTCGTTACTGCTAGGTTCGACCAATGCGCGAGTGTCACAAAAATGCTCCGGGAACTCAAATGGGAATCGCTGGAGGAAAGAAGACGATCTTTTTCGAGAAATTCTGTTGAGGAAATTTAGTGGGCCGGAATTTGAAACTGATTGTAGAACTATCTTCCTGCCGCCTACTTACATTTCGCGTAATGATCAGAAAGACAAGATAAGAGAAATTAGGGCTCATATAGACATTTTTTACCTCGTTCTACTTGAGAGTGGAATAGGAAAGGAAATGCCCTCCACCACGTACTTTACGGTGGATTGCGGAGTATATATGTAGAGTCCGTAGAGTGGTTTGATACTGCTCTCCACGAGACTCCATCCTGTGCAAGGCTCTTCATCTCTGAATAATAACGGCGACCCACATCCATTGAACTTGCTTACTGTATTCCTCTCTTGGTGTCCTTTTGTGATTTTTACCCCACATATTTCCCTCAAGTACCAAATTGACTATTACCTGATGTCTCATAATGTGAAGTACCAATCTATCCTTTCTTTTTGTAAAATTTTCTTTTCTCTTTAATTCTGTTCGAAACACCCCTCCACTTCAGTTACGCTATCTAACCATGTAAACTTCACCATTCGTCTCTAGCATCACACTTGGAAAGCTGCTATCCTCTTTTTGTTAGAACTGTTAACCGTCCAATTTTCACTTCCGTACAAGGGTAAATTCCAGACAAATGCCTTCAAAAAAGACTTTTGAACACTTTGGATAGCTGACAATTTTTTGCTGTGATTACTGCCTTTCTGGAATCTATCAGGTTGGAATTTAACTGTTCACCTGTATCGACATGCTACTGTGAGTGGCTAATCTAGATTAAACTCCGGACTTAATTCTCTGTAAGGCAGCCGTAACAATTACAGTATTCCTCTTTTCGCTACCGTAACGAACACGTTCCATAATTATTTACCGACCCCATTGGCTCATTACTGAAAATTACTAATATTTATTCTCACAAATAAAATGAAGTAAATTAGAGCTAAAAATATTTTAATTAATTTAAATATGACAGAAATGCGAATTAATAAAATTAATGGAATTAGACTCGGAACACTCACATGTTCCATCATATACTGACAGCCACAAAAATATCCATTTACACACACCACTAGGCAAGTAGAATACGAAAGCAATGAAAGCTGCCGACCTATATAGCTACGTCAAATTCCTGGTGGTGCGTGGGAATACCAGTTAACATTGAAAATTCCTCGTGCATCTTGCGCGTTAAATGAATTAAATATCGGTAAAAAAATATTTAAACCTGCCGTGAAATCACTTTTATCGGTACATTCCTCCTGGTTGGGAAATAGTCACTTTTACCCAAAAAAACTCATTGTTCTACATTTGAATAGTAATGTTTTATGCAGCAGCGAAACAATTTTGAACTGACTTGTGCTACGAATGAAAAACGAGCAGAAACGCAGTTGTTGGTTGACATGTCGTGGTCATTGAGAACAGAGTGTACAAATCGCTAGTAAATATCTACACTGTAACAATTACTCCATGAGGAAATGTGAGTTAGGGCAGAAGAGGGAATCTCAGGTTTTCCTACTGACAGGGAGAAAGTAGGTAGTCGTCCGACCTATTACAGAGCAGTAGCTGAGTGTTTGTGTGTGTGTGTGTGTGTGTGTTAACTACTTGTAAAGGTAGTTTGTATATACTGTGGAATGAAATATATGTTGACACCCAGCGCTACAACTTATGCTGCCTAGGCAAAATATCTATCACCAACAGAACTTCAAGAATTTGAGGTATCAAAATCGAGCATCACCAACCAGCTTCCCGGTACTGAGAGTATGAAGATTTGGCAGTTGAGACGGAAAATATTCAGTGCGTCGTAAGATTGGCATCCGAACTTAGATTATCAACATAGGGAAGATGGTTTAACTTCGATTATTTATTTCTCGTTGCGTGGAATAGAATCCGGACCATTTTACTTAGGCTCAGTCTGCTAAAGCTTATCAACATCATTACCACCACCACCACGGATTAGACCTAGAGGCCTGTTTCACCTGAGAACTCTGTCTTTCTAAAGGGTGCTCTCTAGAATTGTCTTTGGCAAAACAATATGTAACATATTAATTCCCAACGACACCAGATTGTCCAACCATACTGTTGTAGCCGGCTTTGGCCACAACTGTTGTCACCATAGGGCTACCTACTCGGGAAGCTAAAATCATGCTAGACTCTTTAGTACAACACAATTTATTAATGCGGTATTACACAACACTTCACTTTGGTAATGTCCAAGAGATGAAAATTCTGCGTAAGACAATTGTGCAGTTCTGTATGCCTAAGGTCTGTTCGACCTCCTGAGTATCTACTGTATTATCAGCAATAACTAGCGATGCCTCTCTATCTTCTGCATGGAGCCATCTGTGTAGCAGTTGTGTTAACTAAATGTTCAAATTTTAGTAAATCTATGGGATTTAACTGCTTGGTTATTAGTCCGTAGCTTTCAAACTACTTAGACTTAGTTAAACTAACCTAAGGACAACACAAACAGCCATGCGCGAGTGGGGGGGGGGGGGGGGGACTCGAGCCCCCGACGGCGAACGGCCGCGCACACCGCATCTGGGCGCCTGGCGCCTTAGTGCGCACGGCTTCATACAAGTGGGACCTAATCAAAAGTAAGCGGCGCTTTTGAAGTCTTCTTGTAGATGGCGCTCTATACGCGGGATCAGCGTGGAGGGAGAGGTGCCGCTGTGCGATAGGCTATCGGCTCTCCACCGCCTTCTTGGTCCTGTGTTCCCACTTTTGGTGGAGTGGTGATAGTGTCAAGCCACTTCACAAACCACATTGTCCAGCCACAGCACACTGCCCAACCACACCATATTGTCCAACCACACCAATTGGACAACGAAGCTAGTGTGGTTAGACAATCACACCAATTCTCCTAACACACCAGATTTCCCATCCATGCCAGGTTTTCCAACCGTGCCAGATGTTCCACCATACCATGTTATCTAACCACACCAGGTTTTCCAACCATGTCAGGTTGTTCACCCATGCCAGACTGCCCAACCCCACTACATTGTCCAAGCTCAATACATCATCATCGAAGCTCAATACATCATCCAAGCTCAATACATATCCAAACTCAATATATCATCCAAGTTCAATACATCATCCAAGTTCAATACATCATCCAAGCTCAATACATCATCCAAGCTCAATACATCATCCAAGCTCAATACATCATCCAAGCTCAATACATTGCCCAACCCTACTACATTGTCCAACGCTACTACATTGTCCAACCCCACTACATTGTCCAACCCCACTACATTGTCCAACCCCACTACATTGCCCAACCCCACTACATTGTCCAACCCCACCACATTGTCCAATCCCACTATATTGCCCAACCCATTGACTACACAGTCAACCAGATTTCTTCTTGCCGAATAGTATACTTTCTAACAAAAACATCCAGTTCCCACACACTATTAAGAATTTCTACCCTAACATAACTATGTAAAGGTATTTATTATCCTTCGTGTTAATTCAAACAAACGAATCAAGGGGAGAGATGAAAAAATTCCGTACAGGAAGCAAACAGTATTCCAACGAACTAAAGTTGTAGTGTCCAACAAGGAACTTTGTGGGAAATTTCTACTCTTAGCGAATGGGCGCCGCCGAGTGTGTCGGGGTTGGACTTCCGTCAGCTTCCAGCCTAGTCAATTGTGTAGTGGGGGAGGGGGGTTGGGCGCCATTTCCTGGTCGAGTAGGCAGCAGACAGCAGCCCGGACGCGCATTGTGCCGCCAAATTACTCCGCCAGATTGCCCGCTGCCACCTCAATTAAAACGAGGGCCTACTTTACGCTCAAGGCCGCGGCAGCAGCTCTGCCCTGTTCTATAGACGACCGAAGTGTCTTCATTTATTTACGCCATTCCGGACGTTTGACGCCGACTGCTGGATGAAAGCTCCCTGTCGTCTTTTTCGTCACCCAGAAACGTCCAAGCTACTGCTGGAGTAGGTGTTTGCATCTTCTGGTCCATCTCTCTATTCGACTACACGTCCGTCTAACGTCTGTTGCATTTTCAGTAATTTCTTTCAAGGTCGCTAATTTAGTCTTCTTCTACACCTACCTCTCTACACTATAAGGGCCGCGGTGGAGTAGCCGAGCGGTCTAAGGCGCCTCGCTGCGGAGCGCGTGATTACTCGCCGTCGGAGGTTCGAGTCCTCCCTAGGGCATGTATGTGTGTGTTTTGTCCTTAGGTTAGTTTACCTAGTTTTACGTAGTTTGTATGCTACGGACTGATGACCACGCAGTTTGGTCCGATAGATTTACAGCCATTTGAACACTATAACGCACCTCGCGGTGTATGTTGAAGGGTAATTTGTGTACCAAGTACATTCAAAAAGAGTCGTACGGAACTGTGTAAAGCTGAACTTCTTGAAGATTATAACTTATCGATGCTGTGGCGGCACCAGAGAGGCAATTTACAATTTACCACAGTCGGCCTCGCTTTTCCCACACACACACACACACACACACACACACACACACACTCACACACACTTTCACCCATTCTCTCTCATGAAACTTTAATGAAGAAGGACGTAATAATTAATTTGTTCCTATAGAGAGAACAGGAATAGTGTTGTTACACTCTTGTTCCTGACTTAGCTTGAATGAGATGCTTTGCCTCATACTCGGGAGACTACGATGTCAATCTCAATTCGCTTGACTGAATTAAACTTATTCAAATGATTCAAAGCCTTTTTTCCACTTCGTATTTCACTAATTCCTGTATTTAAAGATTCGTAGTTGTGATTTGGACCCAATTGTTACGGAGATTCATTTAGTGAAGCCACTGATTTCCAAAACTTACATCTTTCCATTAATTATAATTCGTTTTGAAAAATGTTCAAATGTGTCTTATGCGACCAAACTTCGTGGTCATCAGTCGCTATACTTACACACTATTTACTTAATTAACTTAAACTAACTTACGCTAAGGACAACACAAACACCCATGCCCAAGGGAGGATTCGAACCCCCGACCACGCGGCCGTGCAGACCGTGACTGACGCGCGGCAGACCATAGTTTTTCATGATTAGCTCTAGTCCCGCCGTCTCATAGCATTGCATGCCTTGCTTTCGGTACCACCTTGAGCATGTATTATTACGCATTTAATTACAACTCAATTCCTTTCGTTTGATCATACATTCCCAAAGTGAAAATTGAGCCGCGCGGGTTTAGCCGCGTGGACTAAGGCTACGTAAGGTCTGCTACAGTCTGGGCGGTCGCTCCTGATGGAGTCCTCCCTCGGGCGTGCGTGTGTGTGTGTGTGTGTGTTTGTGTGTGTGTCTGTTTTGTCCTTAGTGTAAGTTAGTTTCTGTAGTTTGTTGGTCTAGGGACTAAGAACCGTAGGAGATGGTTCAGTAGTTCTTCAAACATTTGAAGATTTGAATTTTACTGATTTTCATACTTCAAATTCAATAACACGTTAGAATTTTTCGTTCGTAACTACTTTACGTAGTAGTAATTATGTGTACTGAGAGGAATATGCACACGAGGGCCGAACTGCTGGTGAGCTTACAGGTCCTGATCGAACTATAAATAGTGGAAGTAGCAGGACATATGAATGTTTTCGTCGTACAAGGTACGCATGTGGTTAAACCAACGCCACCTAGATACAAGGCCTGTGTGCTGCCTGCCAAGAGTAGTCATAACACAAGCCAACTTTTTGTCTTATATAGCTGTGTGTTGAGTTTCGGAATACGTACACGTTGCACATTGTGTTTCAGAATGGTCTTATTGTTATTTATGTGATTAACACACAAATTTGTTTAGGTATAACATATTTATGAACTATTATTAAGATATCTTGCAGAAATTGGAGTCGGACGATTCACATTAGGCATTTTGTCGTATACCAACAAAAATATGCATGGAGAATCACATAGATAACACGAAAAATATTCTGAAGCACAGTGTGCAGCGTGTACGTGTTCACAAACTCAACACACTGCTATATAAGACAAAAGGTTGGCTTGTGTTATGACTACTTTTTGCAGCAGCGCACAGGCCTTGTATCTAGGTGGCGTTGGTTAAACCCCTGTGCGTTGGGTGGTTGAGAGGCTTGGCGCAACAGTCTAGTAAGCAGGAGGTGCCGAGTTCGAGTCCTGGACTCAGCACAAATTTCCTTAGGATCCTTGTTGTACCACCTACCGACAGCAGACTCTCGAAAATTCCAGTTGAACTGTATATTTACAACAACTGCAGCACAACCTCGCGAGATCTCTTCTTTTGGACATGTGCAGGCGCCGCAGTTGTTTGGAGTGTACTTTGCGCCCTTTGATATTGGAACTTGCTGTCGCTGCCCGCTCACAGCACAGATATCCCCGCTCGGCAGTCAGAGACTGATAGCTCCTGTCGTCGAGGTGTCCCCATCCCCCACCCCGTGTGATCGGCAGCCGTGGCTCTATCGGGCAGATAGCGGCCGTAATTCGTTATGCGAGCTCGCTCACTCGCCCGCTAATCCTGCCAGCTGCTAATGCTGCCCAGGGATCGCAGCCGATGCCGATGCCATCCACCAAACGCCATGCTACGCCGCGACGGTCCGCCGCCTCCTTGCCGAGTGAGAGGGCGCAAGTGGCGGTCACTCATTTACCTAAAAGCACCGCCACCGCCACTGCTAAAGCCGTCACATCTGCCAGTCAGCTCCAGAATTCATGCGTCGCTGAAGCATCTGCCACGCTTCCGTTTATCCACCTTTCTCTCTCTCTCTCTCTCTCTCTCTCTCTCTCTCTCTCCTCCCCGCCCCTCTCTCTCTAGCCCCGCTCCCCTTCATTCGCATACCCAACTCTTGGACTACACCCTGTCGACTCGTACCGACTTTCACCTAAGTCAACACCGGTTACGTTCTACATCACCGTACTTCGTCTCTTGCTCGGAACTCTGTATTTGTTCTGTTGCCTTGTAGAACTAGAAAACTCTCGTTCAAATCCCGAGAAAATATACCTCTCTCCGACTGTATCTTTATCTCTATTTCTAGCTAGCTAACCAGTGTTCAGGCACTTACTAGTTACACTGAAAAAAACGTAATTAATTACTTCTTTCATTATAGGATCTGTAGCATTGACTATATCGTAATATGACATTTTTATTAAGTATATTGTCAGTGAATACTGCTAAGAGTTCTATTTGTTCAATACACCTGTTTCGACCTCATGGCATTGTCAAATGGTATGCAAAAGTTTAAATACGTTTTTCCGGAAATATTTTTCGAAACGAAATACAGGACATTACAATTATTTTCAGTGTATTACTTACTTTTCATCTCTTGTTATGACTAATAACATCTGTACCTCTATATGATAATACCTGAGTAAATTTATCAGAAAGTAGTTTTTAATTATTTATTAGTTCAATAACGTTCCTGTTTGACAACTCTTGGGATGCTATATGTTTACAAAGATTTTACATTCTACATTTCATGGTGTCTTTTGTTATTATCTAGCTTGTATCTCTCGTCTCCTTACACGAGCTATCACAACAATGTGTCATCACACAAAAAAACTGGACCAAAATCGCAGATGCGCATTCAAGTTTTGTCCAGTTGGCCTAATTCACTTATCTACATAACTGCTAAGTCACGATAACGAAGTGGAAAGAAGGCTACAAACACTCCTGGCCATTAAAATTGCTACACCACGAAGATGACGTGCTACAAACGCGAAATTTAACCGACAGGAAAAAGATGCTGTGATATGCAAATAATGAGCTTTTCAGAGCATTCTCACAACATGCTGACATGAGGAAAGTTTCAAACCGATTTCTCATACACAAACAGGATAGGTATGTCGTAGGATCACAGAAGTCGGTAACAAAATGTCCTGACATTTAGTTAAAGGGGACATGTTGAATTCTATTTCCAACCGATTTCTCATATACAAACAGCAGTTGACCGGTGTTACCTGGTGACACATTTTTGTGATGCCTCATGTAAGGAGGAGAAATGCGTACCATCACGTTTCCGACTTTCATAATGGTCGGATTGTAGCCTATCGCGATTGCGCTTTGTCCTATCGCGACATTTCTACTCGCGTTGGTCGCGATCCAATGACTGTTACCAGAATATGGAATCGGTGGGTTCAGGAGGGCAATACGGAACGCCATGCTAGATCCAACGGCCTCGTATCACTAGCAGTCGAGATGACAGGCATCTTATCCGCATAGTTGTAACAGATCGTGCAGACACGTCTCGATACCTGAGTCAACAGATGGGGACGTTTGCAAGACAACAACCATCTGCACGAACAGTTTCACGACGTTTGCAACAGCATGGACTATCAGCTCTGAGACCATGGATGAGGTTACCCTTGACGCTGCATCACAGACAGGAGCACCTGCGATAGTGCACGCAACGACGAACCTGGGTGCACGAATGGCAAAACGTCAGTTTTTCGGATGAATCGAGGTTCTGTTTACAGCATCATGATGGTCGCATCCTTCTTTGGCGACATCGCTGTGAACGTACATTGGAAGCGTGTATTCGTCATCGCGATACTGGCGTATCACCCAGTGTGATAGTATGGGATGCCATTGGTTACACCTCTTGTTCGCATCAACGGCACTTTGGACAGTGGCCATTACATTGGAGACCTGTGGCTCTACCCTTCATTCGTTCCCTGCGAAACCCTACATTTCAGCAGGATAATGCACGACCGCATGTTGCAGGTCCTGTACGGGCCTTTCTGGATACGGAAAATGTTCGACTGCTGCCCTGACCAGCACAATCTCCAGATCTCTCGCCAATTGAAAACGTCTGGTCAATGGTGACCGAGCAACTGGCTCGTCGCAATACGTCAGTCACTACTCTTGATGAACTGTGGTATCGTGTTGAAGCTGCATGGGCATCTGTACCTGTACACGCCATCTGAGCTCTGTTTGACTCAATGCCCAGGCGTATCAAGGCCGTTATTACGGCCAGAGGTGGTTGTTCTGGGTACTGAATTCTCAGGATCTATGCACCCAAATTGCGTGCACATGTAATCACATGTCAGTTCTAGTATATTTGTCCAATGAATACCCGTTTATCATCGGAATTTGTCTTGGTGTAGCAATTTTAATGGCTAGTAGTGTAGTTCGAATATATCTCAGATCTTCTATATGTGCTTATTTCCGTCACTGCTACATCACGATGAGGAAACGCTCGCCTGAGTTTGGGTAAGGTGGAGTGGCTTCAGTGATGGCTCCTCTCCGGCTGTGACGAAGCATCGGGCCTGAGCGCTCGGTAGCGACAAGGCGCGGCGTCCTCAGCGTCATTACAGATGCGGCAGGCGGCGATCGGTCGCGTAATTAACAGGGGTGGGTGGGGTGGGGGGCACACGCGGCACTTAGCCGTAATTGGCGCTGGGCGGCGGCGGCGGCGGCGGCAAGTGGCGCCTCGCTGCGTCGCGTCGCCACCAGCTCTCTGCGTCCGCGGCCGATTAGCATCCGCTGTAATGGCCGCCGCTGCCGCCTCACCTGCAGCCGCCGCTAACCGCATGAATACCAGCCAGACCTGCCGGCCCTCAGCTGCGTCCGGAGCTTCCCTACTGCGCCAGCCACCTCGCGGTCTGAACGCCTACCGCCCCACTCTGTCCATTTCACCTGTACCTGTACTGAATCTACGTCTACATATACAGGGTGTTACAAAAAGGTACGGCTAAACTTCCAGGAAACATTCCTCATACACAAAGAGAGAAAATATGCTATGTCGACATGTATCGGGAAACGCTTAAATTCCATGTTAGAGCTCATTTTATTACTTATCTTTAAATGTAAATTTCATTCCAACGTGATCAAATTGTAAATTTTCACAATCAACATGTGTGGGCTGAGGAGAATCCGCACGTCATCAACACAGATTTTCTGTGAACGTTTGGGCAGGAATTGTTGGTGATGTCTTGATTGGGTCTCATGTTCTTCCACCTGCGCTCACTGGAGCACGTTATCGTGATTTCATACGGGATACTCTACCTGTGCTGCTAGAACGTGTAACTTCACAAGTACGACACAACATGTGATTCATGCACGATGGAGCTGCCGGCCGCGGTGGCCGAGGGGACTGAGGCGCTTCAGTCACGGTCTGCACGTCCACTACGGTCGGGGGTTCGAATCCCCCCTCGGGCATGGATATTTGTGCCGTCCTAGTTCGTAAGTAGTTCATAAGTAGTTTGTAAGTTTAGGGACTGATGACCCCGTAGTTGAGTCCCATAAGATTTACAAACAAACACGATGGAGCTCCTGCACATTTCAGTCGACTTGTCCGTACGCTTCTCAACAACAGATTCGGTGATCGGTGGATTGGTAGAGGCGGACCAATTCCGTGGCCTCCACGCTCTCCTGACCCCAACCCTCTTGACTTTAGTTTATGGGGGCATTTGAAAGCTCTTGTCTACGCAACCCCGGTACCAAATGTAGAGACTCTTCGTGCTTGTATTGTGGACGGCTGTGGTACAATACGCCATTCTCCAGGCCTGCATCAGCGCATCACGGATTCCATGTGAAGGAGGGTGGATGCATGTATCCTGGCTAACGGAGGACATTTTGAACATTTCCTGTAACAAAGTGTTTGTAGTCACGCTAGTTCGTTCTGTTGCTGTGTGTTTCCATTCCACGTTTAATGTGATTTGAAGAGAAATAATAAAATGAGCTCTAACATGGAAATTAAGCGTTTCCGGACACATGTCTACATAACATATTTTCTTTCTTTGTGTGTGAGGAATGTTTCCTGAAAGTTAGTCGTACCTTTTTGTAACACCCTGTATACTCCGCAATCCACCATAAAGTGCTTCGCGGAGGGTACACTGTACCACTACTAGACATTTTCTATCCTATTCCACTCTCAAACAGAACGAGGGAAAAAAGAATGTCGTCTTTCCTCCAGCGATTCCCATTTGAGTTCCCGGAGCATTTCCGTGACACTCGCGGTTTGGTCGATCCTACCAGTTACGAATCTAGTGCCTCGCTTCTGAACTACTTCCATGTCTTCCATTAAACTGATTTAAATGTTCAAATGTTTGTTAAGTTTAACGGACTTAACTGCGGGGTCATCAGTCCCTAAAAATTACAAACTACTTATGAACTGCCTTATACTAAAGACGTCACAAACATCCATGCCCAAGGGGGGATTAGAACCCCCGACGAGGAACGGCCTCACACATCGCAGCATAGCGCCTCAATGCGCTTGGCCACTCCGGCCCTTCTAAACTGATCTGCCGCGGGTCCCTAACACTTGAGCAATACTCAAAACGCGGTCGTAGAAGCGTTTTATACGCGGTCTCCTTTACAGATGAAGTACATCTTCCCAAAATTCTCCCAATAAACCGAAGTCGGCTGTCCGTCTTACTCACAACTGTCCTTACATGTTCGTTCCATTTCATATTGCTGTGTAATGTTACGCCTTGATATTTGAACAACGCGACAGCATCAAGAAGCTCACTTCTAATGCTGTATTCGAACATTATGGAATTGTTACTCGTACTCATCTGCATTACCTTACATTTTTCTACACTTAACGCTAGTTACCATTCCTCACACCACCTAGAAATTTGATCCAAGTCATCCTGTAAGCCACTACAGTCAATCAAAGACGACACCCACCCATACACCACAGCATCATCAGCAAACAGCCGCAAATTACAAGTTACTCTTTCCATTAGATCATTTATATAGATATAAAATAATAGCGGTGTTATCACACTCCTCTGGGGCACGCCTGACGATGCACTTGTCTCTGATGAACACTCACCGTCGAGAACAACGTACTGCGTTCTATTACTTAGGAAGTCTTCCAGCCAGTCACAAATCTGTGAACCTCTTCCATATGCTCGTATCTTCGTTAGCAGTCTGCAGCGTGACACCGCGACAAATGCCTTTCTGAAATTGAGAAAAACACAATCTGCCTGGTGCCCTTCATCCGTGGCTCACGAGATGTCACGTGAGAAAAGGGCAAGCTGAATTTCACATGAATGATGTTTCCTAAACCCGAACTGATTCATAGAAAGAAGCTTTTCCGTCTCAAGGAAATTTACTATATTCCAACTGAGAATGTGCTCGAAAAATTCTACGTGTAACTGCTGTCAACGATATCGGCCTGTAATTATGTGGATCAGTAGTTTTACCTTTCTTATAAACGGAAGTCACCTGCGCCTTTTTCCATTCACTAGGAACTTTGCGCTAAATGAAAGATTCGTGATAAGTGCAGTAAGGGGCCAATGCCGCAGAATACTCTTTGTAAACCCGAACTGGTATTCCATCCAGACCAGGAGCCTCTTTTGTATTTAGCTCTCTCAGCTGCCTTCAGTTTCGTTTTCACTGTACCCAATCCTTATGACGTCATTTCTCTTCAACAATGTGACGCACAGTAATGTAATTTTTCACATATGTAGGCTGCAATATTAGGTAACTGCAAACTGAAATAGCCGCACCCAGTAATTGGTTACGCACACAAGTCACCTGGGCGCAAAGGATTAGTGATGACAATAATTTGGAAGAAGAGCTCACCATGTTGCAATCTATATTCCGTGCCAATGAATACAGCGACACAAGTATTAACCCCTTAATGCATGACTTTTTTATTTGAAGCTATAAGAACTACCACGATGATGTATAGTGCGTATATCGTGAGACAAATACTTTAAATCAAATTCCTTAAAATTGTTATCCATTGCTAGCAACAAAAAGGTTCATAGCTGCTCAGCTATATAGTGCTCCCATGATGTACCCGACATAGTAAATGTCACTATTATGCCTCTCATCTTTCCATAAAGTAAACCATAATGCTACAGTAGTATGTGATTGATTACTTTTACATGGCAAAGAAGGAAGAGTAATGTAAACAAACACTTTTGTTAGGAATAACTCAATGGAGTTACCTGTCGAAATGGTTCATTACCACTGTGCAATTTATAATTTCTAGGACGAGCTACTGGCATATGTAACACTATGTATATAAGCAGCTACAAATGAATTTGTGGTAAAATGTTGATCAGTTTAAGAGTTAATGGAAAAATAAGGTATGTAGCTGATCAGTTGCACTACGCATTAAACGGTTATGAAAGTCATAAAAACCGCGACGAACTAATGAAAACTATACGGAAATCGAAGAGTTACCTGTGACATGTTTGCCTTACATTAAGGAGATTAGGGAGCGCATTAGGAAAGTCTTACGACGAACTGGCATCAGACCTGTTTGTTTCCAGCAATAACAGAATTAAAGATATCCTCACATCAACTAAGTATCCCGTAGAAAAGCTGAATACTGCTCGTGTGCATAAACTGCGGATGTCGGATAGTATACATACGAGAAAGAGGAAGGCTCATTCATGTACGGATGGCGGTACATGATGGTCACATACGTTTAAAGCAGCCGGCCGTAGTGGCCGAGTGGTCTGCGGCGCGCCAGTCACAGTCTGCACGGCTGCTACGGTCGGGGGCTCGAATCCCCCCTCGGGCGTGGATGTTTGTGTCGTCTTTAGTATAAGGTAGGTCATAAGTAGTTTGTAAGTTGAAGGACTGATGACCCCGCAGTTAAGTCCCTTAAGCTTAACAAACATTTGACCTTTTTTTTAAAGCTGCTTAGGAAGCAGTAGACCCGGTTTCGAATCCCGGCTGGTAGCACATTTTCATATTTACCCACTCGCAGTTAATGTTGTATATTCGGTGTATATAACTTGTAGATCATTTAGGGGATTTAGACCCGATTAAGAGGGATTTTAAATGCGATTTAGTGGAAAAATATTGCCGCAGTGTTGGCAACACCACAGGTGGCCGAACCGGCCGGCTTATTTTTTCCATTACCTCTTAAACTGATCAAAATTTTAGCACTGTCCAACGCTTCGTCCCGTTGCCTGCCCGTCTGCTGAGTTTCATACGTGTTGTGTTTACTGCATACGTCAAGACTGCTGTAGTTTTGAAATCGGTGGTGAAAGCATTGTGCGAAAACTATCACATACTCATTTTTCATTACTGTCCATCCGAGAAGGAAAAATAAGTGCTAAGGGCGGACCATATCCTACCTTAACAGTACCAGTGTGTATAAAGGCACAATGTAGTCTACTGGAAAGAGGTTCGAGAGGCTTTTTCGTAAGGAGTTGTATGAGTTATCAGACTGAATTTGCTGCTCTTAAGTGACGAACAGGTTGTATTCTTACTCCTGTCTGTTATGTGGTACAAAGAAAAACTTTTGCAATAAAGGCTGTTATGATTTAAACCGTCTTAATACTGTAGTGAAGAAAACCTGTTTAGTCTGAAATTAATTCTTCTATTTTTATTAACATAAAATAGATCTATTAATCAAAGAACAGTAGAAACAAAATTGCACAATCTGAAAATAAGAAAGAATAGGGAAATATTGAAGGGATTCCGTAATGCGCCTCGTACCTTTCTGAGGGGAA
This sequence comes from Locusta migratoria, assembly GCA_026315105.1. Taxonomy (NCBI): domain Eukaryota; kingdom Metazoa; phylum Arthropoda; class Insecta; order Orthoptera; family Acrididae; genus Locusta; species Locusta migratoria. Next base: position 421,530,273 of record CM048748.1, read on the forward strand.
AAACTAAAATCCGGATGACCAGGTAATGATTGAAGTCGTTGTACTGTTGTCCACTCGAGGTAGTTGATTATGTGATTTTGAGGAACAAACGACGGCCGCAGTGGCGGAGCTGTCTGCAGCGCGCCAGTCACACTCTGCACAGCCGCTACGGTCGGGGGTTCGAATCGCCCCTCGGGCATGGATGTTTGTGTCGTCTTTAGTGTAAGGTAGTTCATAAGTAGTTTGTAAGTTTAAGGACTGATGACCCCGCAGTTAAGTCCCTTAAGCTTAACAAACATTTGATCATTTGAGGAACAAACCTTAATTGTTTACACTTTGGTTCTGAGTTTTCTGCTTTTTTCGATAACCGTGATATTAAATAAAAGTGTCTCTCACTCTCTCTCTCTCTCTCTCTCTCTCTCTCCGCTCCCCTTGTTCGAATGTTTCTTTTGAGCATTGCGACAATGTGCATCGCTCCTTTTCGTAACAGGAAACAGAACGTTGTTCTGTAAAATATATAACTGGAAAGACGGCGAACGCGTGCAACATAACAAAGAAAACCAGAACCTCTGCTTACCTGACGAGTACCGCCCACCCAGCTGCAGGAAATGAAAATCAGTTTATTTTTAGGTCCGTGACGTATGCGTCTACACAGCGAAAAAGGGTGTCTTTGTGGTCGTGAGAAGCTCCTCAGAAGGAAGGTTCCTGGTACACAACAAAGAGATGTGGTGAGCGTTCGCACAGGGCAGCACGCTCTAAAAACAGCTCCAGGCGCAAGTCTTGCCTGAAACAAGACTCCCTTTTTTCCGAGAATACGTTACTGGGCGCAGCAGTTGTGCTTCGTTTTTTTCTCTTTGCGGAGTTGTTTCCTTTCTGCTTTGAGGGACAGGTGGCTTTCGTTCATTGAACCTAACATTGCGCGATCAGTCATATTTCACGTGATGCACTCGGTCTTTCTGTTTGAAATGTGTTTAATATTGCAATTTAAGCGCATATTAAGTTAAGTCGAAATTCCGTTTATATTTTATACTTTCCCTAACTAGATCGTGTTACATATCAGGCAATGTAAGGTAGCTGTCATACCACATGAAAATGTTTAGAGTAATTGACTTATTTACAGAACTCTAAATATAAAATATTGATCACTTTATTTCTATGGCATGCTCCTTGGGGACTGCCCTTTTTCTTGGCATCAATACTATCTTAATTTCGTCTTTATACAAAGTTTCGTGATAGCACTCGCGATACATACGACACCTCAAGACAAAGATAGAGATCATAACTATATACATAATCTAGACAAAATGTTCAAATGTTTGTAGAACTTATGGGATTTAACTACGGGGTCATCAGTCCTTAAGCTTACAAACTACTTATGAACTAACTAAGACTAAGGACGGCACAAATATCCATGCCCGAGGGGGGATTCGAACCCCCGACCGTAGTGGCCGTGCAGACCGTGACTGGAGCGCCTTAGTCCCCTCGGCCACCGCGGCCGGCTAATCTAGACACTTATCTATCGCCGAAATGTCGTCGAAAACTTAATTACATTTTCATTTTTACATCTGAGTTTCAGCTTTTTCTTATCACGCAATACCTTTGCTAAAAAATATTAGTTATGTCTAAATTTAGTTTATTTTATGAAGTATCCATTGGTAGCAGAGTTACCAATTTAGATTTTTTTTAGATTTATTCCTGCCATTTTTCAGGAATATATTCATTTGTATAAGGGCTGTATGTCTGTAAAATCTCTTGGACTGCTTGTCGTACTGTGATACAATTTAGAAAGTACACTCAACTATATGTGTGTATACTGTCAGAAGAATTTCTTGGGGCTACACCTTGTAGTGTACAAATTATAAATTGTAACGTCATACCGAATGCCGCCGGCCGCGGTGGCCGAGGTGACTGAGGCGCTCCAGTCACGGTCAGCAAGGCCACTACGGTCGGGGGTTCGAATCCCCCCTCGGGCATGGATATTTGTGCCGTCCTAGTTCGTAAGTAGTTCATAAGTAGTTTGTAAGTTTAGGGACTGATGACCCCGTAGTTAAGTCCCATAAGCTTAAAACATTTGAACATACCGAATGCCGTAGTTTAAGTCCATTAACAGCGGAAAAGTAGTAAGCGAGAAACTTTTTTCAAATGCTCAAATGTTGTAAAGGTTATGGGACTTAACTACGGGGTCATCAGTCCCTAAACTTACAAACTACTTATGAACTACTTACGAACTAGGACGCCACAAATATCCATGCCCGAGGGGGGATTCGAACCCCCGACCGTAGTGGCCGTGCAGACCGTGGCTGAAGCGCCTTAGTTCCCTCGGCCACCGCGGCCGGCAGAAACTTTTTTTCCCTTCCTTTCAGTTTTTAGATGTGGTTGCCACAGAGTAAAAGTTTAATAAAGGTTTGAAATTATGTTTAAAGTTTGTTGCAAGTCGCTAAGTACTCTGATTCTCATATAGTGTTTTTATAAATCTCGAAGCATTATGTGGCAGTAACTTGCAACTCCTATCGTTTATGGCGTTATATCTCTTGAACCGTGTGTCATATGCGTTTCGTACTATTACAGCAATTATCATCTCACGTAATGAATATGTGTACGAAATTTGGTTGAAATCGGTCCAGTCGTTTAGGAGAAAATGAGCAGCGTTATCGCTTAATGCAGCAGTTTTCCGTGAATCTCATTGTTTATGACGTCATATCTCGTAAACTATGTGTTGCACGTAATTCTTACACGTACGGCGACCGTCCTCATGGATTGAAGCTTATGTGTACAAAATTTCATAAAGATTGGAACACACTGCTTTATATATTTGTAGAGCTTATGAGACTTAACTAAGGGGTTATCAGTCCCTAAACTTACAAACTACTTATGAAGTAGCTAATATTAAAGTCGGCACAAATATCCATGCCCGAGTGGGGGGGGGGGGGGGGGGGGGGATTTGAACCCCCGACCGTAGCGGCCGTGCAAAACGTGACTGCCGCGCCGCAGACCGCTCGGCTACTGCGGCCGGCTATAGATAAGGGCATATCTGTGTTGGACCACCACCACCACCACCTAGACAGAAGGCTGCCGTCCACGGTGGCCGAGCCGTCTGCGGTCTGCACGGCGGTCTGCACGGCCACTACGGTCGGGGGTTAGAATCCCCCCCTCGGGCATGGATATTTGTGCTGTCCTTAGGATTAGCTAGTTCATAAGTAGTTTGTAAGTTTAGGGACTGATGACCCGTAGTTAAATCCCATAAGCTCTACAAACATTTCAATTTTGAGAGAAGGCCTCGGCGCTCTCGTGTGACGTCAGGCAGAGTGGGTTACGCGCGCATAGCTGACTGGGTAGCCGCTGGGGCACGGCCCACTATGCCGAAGCAGCGAGCCAGTCAGCTATGCGCGCGCAACCTACTCTGCCTGACGTCACACGAGAGCGCCGCGGCCTTCTGTGTAGACGGTGGTGGTTGGACCTTAGACACTTACAATGCTCTTACCTATGGCAGAAGCAGAAACCATCATCACAGAGTGAAGCTACATTTGGTGCAAAATATTATAATACTCCTGTAAGTTATCCACTGATGATGACTTACAGTGGCTCGAAAACCAGCTATGTGCGAATTAAAAACATCGATAAAAGCAGCTGGTTGCATATTTTTACCAAGATAAATCTCAAATTATTTTATGTAACTAATACCGATAAAATATTATGCAAGTAAGAAAATTGCTAAATGGCAAGCAAAATTTATCTCTCAGTATGTTCAATTGTTTGTAAATCTGTGGAACTAAACTACTGTGGTAACCTTCCTTATGCTTACAAACTACTTAAACTAAGGACAACTCAAACACGCGCGCGTAGCACACGCGTAGCAGGAAAAATATATATAAAAAGTAGATGAAGTTTACTTACCAGGCGAAGGAGCACAGGTAGTGATAGTAACATAAATAACACACACACACACACACACACACACACACACGTCCGAAAGAGAACTTGAACCTCCCGTCGGATTGGCGTTGCAGTTCCTGACATGACGCCTAGGACCGCACGGCCACTTCCGCGTGGCAGTTGATATCTCTTCTTTTTTTTTTAATATTGTCAATTTGTATATTAAAACCCTGTATGGTCTTCCTTACCGCCCCCCCCCCCCCAAAAAATGTAATACTGTGTGATTGCCTAGAAAATAACTGGAAGAAGATCCCCTTAGATCGTTTGGAAGTAGAGAGGAAATGGGGAGCGGGAATTATTGGAGCAGGGGGAAAATAAGAATACGTAGAACATTATCGGTGACGAGGTATGCGAAGATGGAAAGATAACAGAAGACGGGATGAACCGCAGAACGCCATCTGATTAGTCAGTCGGGACTGTTAGCTTTAAAAATGTTTCCTCTACAAAAACGACCGCTTGCACGAGATCACTGCGTCCGTATGTCAGCGGCACACATCGAACGCCGGAGGTGGAATTAAATTCCGGATCAGGCAGACTGCTTGCCGAGTTTGCAGAGCGCGATATTCCATCGCGAAAGTTGGCGCGCTGCGCTGTTTTGCGCCACGGTGAGTTCAGTTCCAGTCACGCGCTCCGGTCGTCGCTGCGGTGCTTTACCGTGTAGCTCGGCGGTAAACATGGAAAAGCGTGCATTTGGCGGTGTGCATTGTGCAGACGCTGACCGGGCATACGCAGGTGCGACCGCGACCGCACAGTGGTCGAGCTGCGTGATTCCCGCGCGCCAGCCTTTGTCCCGACATCTCATCTCTGGCGACCGCGCCGGGCTCTTTATGAGGACCAGCCGCGTCACCGCCGTATCGTCCGAAACCCTTTGATGCAGTTTTCAGCCGCAGGCGCGCAGTCGCGTTATTAGAGCGGGGGACACTGGACGTACAGTGGAATTTTCTTTTCGGTCTCGTTATGGCCGGCGGGAAAAGTCTCTTCCCGACCTGTCCAGGGACACCGTCTGTTACACGTACCGAGCGCGTGCGTTCACACACACACACACACACACACACACACACTGATAGTAGCAACGGCGTATCAACCGGTGGGAGGGGGTGAGCGCACGAAGGGCAGTTCCCCTTCCCCCCTTATTTCAAACTTTGTTGGGGCAAGACATGGTTTCTGCGCCCCCCCCCTCCCCAAATTCATTTGGTTTTATTTTATGTTTAGGCAGAGCTAAATGTTCAAATGTTTGTTAAGCTTAAGGGACTTAACTACGGGGTCATCAGTCCCTAAACTTACAAACTACTTATGAACTAGCTAATACTAAGGACGGCACAATATCCATGCCCGAGGGGGGATTCGAACCCCCGACCGTAGTGACCGTGCAGACCGTGACTGAAGCACCTCAGTCCCCTCGGCCACCGCGGCCGGCTTTAGGCAGAGCCAGTGAATAAACTATGCTGTCTTCAGTAATTATGGGACAGGGGCATGGCGATCCAGGACAGCCTGGGGCGGAGGGGGGGGGGGGATGAAAGAATTCTCATCGTCAGCTAAACTCTTGCCCAGTTCAAAGACTGAAGTACTGGCTATCCCTTTTTACCTCACGCCCTATCAAACAACTCACGGCTTTGAAGACTCAGTGCATTCTAAAAACAATAATAATAAATAGATGAAGCAGTTAGAGCGAACAGACTGAGATGGTGAGGTCATGTTACACGCATGGGAGAAGCAAGGTTACCTAAGAGACTCATGAGCTCGGCACCGGAGGGTAAGAGAAGTCGAGGTAGACCAAGAAGAAAGTACTTAGATTCGACGAAGAATGATTTTGAAGTAAAAGGCATAACATCAGACGGGGCATCAATGTTAGCATTGAATAGGGGATCATGAAGGAATTTTATTAGAGGTACTATGCTACAGACTGAACGCTGAAAGGCATAATCAGTCTCTAATGATGATGGTGATGATGATGAATAAAATAAAAAATGGGGACAGAGAGACAGAAGGAGAGCTGCTGTGGGGGGCGAACGACCCTTCGCCCCCCACCCCACCCCACCCCACCCCTTGGATCCGCCTATGGACAGGGGACATCTGTATGCATATGCAACAAATTCTGCATAGCATTTTGGAACACTTTGATCAGTCATCTTTTTTTTCCTTTTTTTATATATATTGAAAATGGAAAGGGAAGACCTCAGCTAAATGAAACTTCCATGCACTCGCCCTCTCCCTCGGACCAAAGTCCTGGAATCGGCCCTGTGAAAGTTACGCACTGGATAGTAGTGTATAGAGGTATACAGTACTGCATCTGCGGAAAGCGTGTAGCATTCAGATTCTTATGCCTGTACACGAAATCCAGGTTTCTTATTTGCGAAACTCATTTGCTTCTGTCCACCCTGATACATGTCTGCGTCTTTCAAATAACTACACATATAAAAAATTGTTACATCACCATGATTCTAGCACTCAATGACCCTTAACACAATAATGGAATCTATACATATTTTAAATGGCTGTAAGTGTGCATGTTTGTTCCATATCTACTCCGAAACTACTGGATCGATTTCAATCAAATTTGGTACACATACTGCTTGCAATACAACAAGTATCACCAAGGTGTTCATAATTTCTTCATTCCTATGAGGAGAGAGATAAGGCAAAAACGTGTTTCCATCTCCTACCATAGAGACTGCCCTGCACTGCTGGGTTGTGTGGGAGAAGTATCAGACCGTCTTATCGACCTGCATTCCACGGCAGTCTACTCGTCAGAGGAAAGAAACAGTGAGAGGACAGAGACAGTTGATGAGATTAACAGAGATAACGAGGAGTTAGACGGACAAAGAGGGGGCAGCAGGAGATGAATAGAGAAATGGAGACAGGAGAGGGGGTATGAAGAAATGGCCAGAGTCGGATAAGGGGAAGATATACAGAAGAATTTTTATATGTGACTCCATTTTGTGTTATTGTAAGTTACTGTCATGTATTTATTTCTCTTCCATTTAGTTTGTTGATTTCCTACTGATGGCAGCAACTGCCGAAACCGGTAGAATATAACAAATAAAAATATTTTACAGTCTGGTTATAAGAATGATTTTTTTTTCAACTATATCGCGTCTGTAGATTGCCGCCTAAAAACAACATTAACCGACGAAGGGCCAATCTGAGAGGTTAGATCAGAGAGAGCGAGGGGAAACGAGCTCGAGAGAGAGGCGGAGGAAAGGATGGTCAGAGAGAGGGGGTGACAAAAGGATGGACAAAGAAGAGGAGGAGCTGGAATGAGAGAAAGGATAGGAAAAGATGGATACAAAGAGATTATGTACAGACATACATTTCGGTGTATGAGTTGGCCATAGAGAGAGGCGGGAGGGATGAGGAAATGGAGAGAAAGATTGGAAAGGAAGAAATATTCAGATATAAATGAGAGAATGAGACGAAATAGAGGGGAGGACCAGGAGAAGGGCAAACTGTAGTACCTAGGAAGAGGCATGTGAGAAGAGATGGAGAGGAGACGATTTTGGCATGAGATATTGGTAAGGAGGAGACAGGGAAATAGAGTGGAGAGGAGGTGATACATAAAGAGTGCAGATAGGGAGGGGAGAAGAGAATGTTGGAGAGAGAGATATATAAAAAATGTTCAAATGTTCGTAAATCTATCGGACCAAACTGCGTGGTCATCAGTCCGTAGCTTACAAACTACTTAAACCTAGGTAAACTAACCTAAACTACCCGTGAGTTACATGTGCGGATAGGCATAGCTGAGCTTGATAGAGGGGGAAGTAGATAGAGGATGAAAGACGGAGAAGAATTATGTTGATGGGGGAAGTGGGAGAAGGAGATGGAAATGAGTGTCACATGGAATGGACGTACATAAAGGGAGAGGAGGAGATGGACAGAAAGAGACGTAGGAACAGGAGATGTGAGCAGGAGCAAATGTAAGACATAAAAAAATGTATGCTCCGGGGAACGTCGGGTTTTACAGCTAGTAAACATCATAGTGCTTGCTCCTCCCCCTCCACCTTTTGTAAGTCCGCACTCGTTTCCTGTTTGTGGCCGCTAATGTGTACGCAGGTGTGCCAACTGTAGCACAGTTTCATGTTAATTTGTACCGCTCGCGAGCGGTCTCAGTAAGTGGCTGTACATGGCAGCGAGTTCGCGCATTGGGACCACTTTGTCCGTGAGCAACGTAATGTGCGTGACGTACGCATAGCATGTCGACACTACGTTAGCTGGAGCGCCAACACACAGCCCTGTGGTCTGTAGTAAGCAAAGTTTTGTAGTCGCGGCGTTGCGGAGTGCAAGCTCGTGGGATTTTCAGCTGCCGTCACTCCAACCAGATTCATTCCAAAATTCTCTCCGGAGTACTTGGTATTTTCATTATTACTACCATTAAACCGTGGCGCATTAAAATTATTGGATCACTTCTTTACTGACATTGATGCTGTCTCTTAAGTAATTGAAAACAATATGAATTTGGTTAAATGAATGGTATCTAACTTCGTTTTTGGTGCAATAAAATTAAATTGTATCTATCAAAATCTTGAATATTAAATAAATTTATGAAAAATAAGTCAGTCTGCTAGGCCGTTGTATCCGACCGATTTATGTCTTTTTCATATTAAACGAAAGGTATTCATCCACATATTTGTCATCAAGTATTAGAATTCTATACTCTCGCCTTCCTTTATTTATACTCGAACGTGATATCCCTCTGCTCTTGCTGTGAATATTTTAATCAGTTTGTTTTAAGATATTTTCGGTTCTAATTGTGGTACATACATATTTTGCCCTAAGAACGTCCAGCGGATCAAGATCTTTCGAAGAAAGTAAACTTTTGCAGTTTCCCCCACAGAAATTTACAAGTCCAGAGATAAGCCGCCTACCTCCCCATGTGCTGTCTTCGAAAGAAGGTTCTATTGTAATGCTCCTCTGGAATGTGAATGAAGCTAACGGATTGGGACTAGGCTAATAGTCCGAACAATGCATAACGTCATCATAGTTTCAGAAGTTGCTACTGGGGGACAAATGCAGTTACCTCGCATAGATTTGACTCCATCTGACATTACAATGGCCTTCTCTTTTAAATGACTGCAATTTCCAATTAGATTATCATTTTGTATTGTGATCGACATAAGCGCAGGGTCAAACACTTGATCCGGATGTAATCTACTTCGGCCATTCCGCCGGAGGTTCGAATCCACCCTCGGACGTGTGTGTGTGTGTGTGTGTGTGTGTGTGTGTGTGTGTGTGTGTGTGTTTTGTCCTTATTATAAGTTAGTTGAAGTCGTTTGTAAGCCATGTTGACCATAGCAATTTGGTCACATAGGTTTGCAAACACTTAATTCAGATTTTGCGTAAGAGGAACATCTGATGCAACCGTGTTGCTTAGCTAAATAGCTACCACCTGTTTCATCTGTGCTGCTTTCGTTGAAATACAAACAGACAGTAATTAACGCCACGAATGACCTGGAGAAATTACTTGAAGACCAGGAGGTTTTAATTTACGCTCGGTATTACTCTGCATAGAATGGCGTTAATTTTATGTTTCCTCCGTCGGGGGTTCATCCCTTACGTACACAATGTGTAATTAAATATGAGATTCTGTAAATAAATCTGACAATACTTAAAAATAATGAGGTGCTACTCACGCGGAAGAAGCTCTGATTTTAGATCAGCAGCTGCTTAATATGAACGGCTCTCAAAATTTATTCAGAAGCCTAAATTGAATTTCTTCTTTCAAGGTGAAAGAGTCGTATCCCCGTCGTACGGAAGGAACGTCCCGAAGATCATTCTATGACTATATATATTATTTTCAGGTATTAATTTATTACTGCTATTCTGACAGTTATGTTTGACATATAATCCAGCGACGCTCTATGGTTACAGTTTGTTTATAACTGGCATTACTAGGATCTTTGGTATGGTATTGCGACGTATTTATAATGTGTGTGCGTGTCTGTCTGTGTGTGTGTGTGTGTGTGTGTGTGTGTGTGTGTGTGTGTGTGTGTGGTGTCTGTTCTTTCGGAATCCGAATCCCGCTGGGTACACATTTTTAACTTTACCCATTCGCAGTTAATGTCAAGCATTCCGTAAATATAAAAGTTAATTCTTTGGGAGACAGTATAGGTGTATTCAGCGTCATTGTAGAGTACTGTCTCACAACAATTACGATGGTTTCTTATTTGCCAACTGTGTTCCTTTTCTCGAGCAAAAAATTCACTTTTTCTTCTCTTTGACTCAACTATATTCCATGTTTATTAATCATTATCAGTTTGGAAGCGCTTTTAAGCTTTGTCAGGAGGCATACGCGGTGACCATCAACCTACAGTGCATTCACAACGTATATTATTTCACAACATGGATGATTATCAAGTGTGCCTCCACTTCAACTGTCAACAATGAATACAACACTATTGGGTTGGTTATATTTGCGCCCAGAATCATCAAAATGCTGCTTTACTTCATAGATGTTATATAATGTTTATTAATACACTAGGCGTATTGCGGCACTGTGGTCATTGTCGGGCTATCTGCGGACAAATATTTAAGGGTAAAATGAGTAAAATACAGATACTTGCAATTTTGATACATTTTTCGTGATATATTATTCCATACTTACGTCCATATGGCATCGTGGAGATATAATTTATTGCAATTAATGAATATAATTTCAGTATAAATGTTCTTTAGATGGTATAGATATATATAAAATTTTATGCTTGTCAGGTATTTATTTATTACTGCTATTCTGACAGTTATGTTTGACATATCCTCCAGCGATGCTCTATGGTTACAGTTTGTTTAGCCGGCCGCGGTGGCCGAGGGGACTGAGGCGCTCCAGTCACGGTCAGCACGGCCACTACGGTCGGGGGTTCGAATCCACCCTCGGGCATGGATACTTGTGCCGTCCTTAGTATAAGGTAGTAGATAAGTAGTTTGTAAGTTTAGGGACTGATGAGCCCGTAGTAAAGTCCCATAAGCTTAACAAACATTTGAACATTTTACAGTTTTTTTTATTACTGCGTATCGTGGGATCTTTGGTATGGTGGTGTGATCTTCATTATGTTATGGTATTGTGACGTATATCTCTGTTTTAACACCGAAAAAGTTATCGTATGAACATTCTGGAAGAGATCGAAATTTATACACATTCGAAGAAAAACCCTGACGAAATTTTAAATGAACGAACAGAACTAAAACACAAACATTATCTAGACGACTTTATTAAAATTTTAGATTCTAGTTAAAACAGAGATATACGCTCAATACCATAACATAATAAAGATCGCACCATCATACCAAAGACCCCACGATACGCAGTAATAAACAAACTGTAACCATATAGTATTGCTGGAGGATATGTCAAACATAACTGTCAGAATAGCAGTAATAAATTAATACCTGACAAACATAAAATCATATACCATCTAAAGAATACTTATACTGAAATTATATTCGGTAATTGTAATAAATTATACCTCCCCGATGCCATATGGACGTAAGTGTGGAATAATGCATCACGAAAAATATATCAAAATTGTAAGTATCTGTATTGTACTCATTTTAACCTTAAATATTTGTCCGCAGATAGCCTGATAAAGACCACAGTGCCTAGTGCTGTATTAATAAACATTATATAACATCTATGAAGTAAAGCAGCATTTTGGTATCATTTATATTAACAAAAGTATTTTAGCTACTTATTTTTGAGTAACTACAGTACATTACTATTTGGGAAAATGTAAGGGTGAGCCGAAAAAAGAAGTACAAGTCAGTGTAATGACACTGTTGGCAGTCTCACACATGCACATTGTCTAGACTCCCTCATTACAATGGACATCCGTACGTCTTGAATTTCATTACCCACTTATGAAAAATGGATTTATTGATTTCCCCGAGTCAGTGACTGGTACAGAATTGCTGTCGTCACTTATCTTTCGTTCAGTACTCTCACTCAAACGCCATTCGTGGTCTTTCCTCTTTACAAGCACCAGTTTACACTCCTACACAGCTTACAGAACTAAACTCAAATTTGTAGCTATAAAACAATCTGGGGTAGTCCGAAATATTAGCCACTTTTGGCTTTACAAGAATGAATCACTGTAACTTGCGAAAGTCTTGCTATGCTTATTTAAATGTGAGCAACGACGGAAATTAGGATTTTTCAAAAAATGAAATAATTGTCGTATTTGTCAAAATTTGTAATCTATATCACTTTCTGTTCAGTTCAGGTTGTTAAGCTCATGGGACTTATCTACGGGGTCATCAGTCCCTACATTTACAAACTACTTAACAACTAGCTTATCCTAAGGACGGCACAAATATCCATGCCCGAGGGGGGATTCGAACCCCTGACCGTAGTGGCCGTGCAAACCGTGACTGAAGCGCCTCAGTCCCCTCGGCCACCGCGGCCGGCTATCACTTTCTGACTTCGTAGTTTTTATTATTAACATCCAGACTTTATCAACTTTTCAACAAAACCCCAAGTCCAATATCATTCCTGCTCTCCCTACTTTAGGCGTTTTATTAAAATCTCAAATCAATAGTGCTCTTTGTATTGGAAACGAATCGCGTAATTGTACTATACTAAACTCTGAGACGTCCTCTGGTAAAAGACAAGGCTTCGAGGGTTACTGAGTAGTGTTGTGAAAAGTGGATGTGGTGGGGTAGTTTATCTGATGATTTGGTATGCTGTATGTCTATCAGGAGACATGGCGTTAGATATTGAGTAATTATGATGGAGTTGTCGCCATGGTAAAAGAAAAGCAAGGAATGAAAAGGATGGGATAGAAGTAACAAAGAGTGGTGTTGGAAACTGTTTGGACGAATGGTTTAGTCTAGTGTGAAGAGAAATGTGAAGCCGAATTTTGTTGTATGGATCGGGAAGGCTGTGGAAGTTGCTTTGAGGATAATTGAGTATTGGTGTATTGGTTTATCAGCATGACAGACAGTGTGATAATTAGAGGCGGATTTCACGCTTGGACCTTATTGGCTAGAGCACGTTGAAAAGAAAAGATATATAAATGATCTGATGGACAGAGTAACTTGTCATTTGCGGCTGTTTGCTGATGATGCTGTGGTGTATGGGAGGGTGTCGTTTTTAACTGACTGTAATAGCATACACGATGACTTAGACAAAATTTCTAGTTGGTGCAAAGAATGGCAGCTATCTCTCAATGTAGAAAAATGTAAGGTGATGCGCATGAGTAGGAAAAACAATCTCATAATGTTCGAATACAGCATTAGTTGTGAGCTTCTTGATACAGTCGTGTCGTTCAAATATCTAGGCGTAACATTGCAGAGCTATATGAAATGGAACGAACATGTAAGGACAATTGTGAGTAAGGCGGACAGCCGACTTCGGTTTATTGGGAGAATTTTGGGACGATGTACTTCATCTGTAAAGGAGACCGCGCATAAAACGCTTGTACGACCACGTCTTGTGTAAGTATTGCTCAAGTGTTTGGGACCCGCCGCAGATCAGTTTAAAGGAAGACATCGAAGCAGTTAAGAGGCGAGCAGCTAGGTTCGTTACTGCTAGGTTAGACCAATGCGTGAGTGTCACGGAAATGCTCCGGCAACTCAATTGGGATTCGCTGGAGGAAAGACGACGTTATTTTCCATGAATTTCTGTTGAGGAAATTTAGAGGGCCAGAATTTGGAGATGAGTGTAGTACGATCTTGCTGCCGCCTACTTACATTTCGCTTAGTGATAAAAAAGACAAGGTAAGAGAAATTAGGGCTCGTACGAGGTATATAGGCATTCTTTTTTTCCTCGTTCTGTTTGGGAGTGGAATAGGAAAGGAAATGCCTAGTGGTGCTGTGGTACAGTGTACCCTCCGCCACGCACCTTACGGCGGATTTCGGAGTATGTATGTAGATGTAGAAGATATCGGTCCTGCACTTTCAAAGGAACCATCACGGCATTTGTGTGGAGCGATTTAGGGAAAATCACGGAAAACCTAAATCTTGACAGCCGGAGGTGGATTTGAATCAGCATCCTCCCGAATGCGAGTCCACTGTGTTACCACTGTTTGCTCGTTTAGAGAGGGTGATGGGTGGTGTCACGGAGGGGGGGGGATATGTCATTGCAAAGTAAGAAGGAAGATTGGAGTTGAATGTTCCATCGATGACCATGTTATTAGAAACGTTTCAGAAGTTAGTAGTTGGACAGGAGATCGACCGTAATTCGTTTCTAAACGGGCCATCTTGACAACTTCCTTGAGCTTTTTAACGAAACAAGCGAAAATCTCTATGATACGACGGTGACACGAAGAAGAGTCTCTCCAAAATGTGAGTAACGTGTGCCACTTTGTCACATCGCTCTGCGCGGTTGCTGGAGTCAGTTTGCAAGAGCTGCAGAATTTACGGAGATGTCCACCTGAAAGTGATTGATCTATGACGACAAAAAATGCAAAGGGTGGAGATGAAAGAGGTTTTTCCTAGTGTCGCGTGCACTGCGCCCGAGGCTTAACTCAGTGAGCATAGTCACGTGCCGCGATAAATTGGCCCCCCTGCGTTTGGCAGGTTCGAGGGCGTCCTCCGGTCGACGTTGACGAATGTCTGGCCGGCCTCGGTTGCCGGGTCGCGTGGCTGCGGCAGCTCCGCCACAAATCACGCGCGCTCAGCTCTTTCCAGTCACTCGATCAGAGCTGTGGCTATCATACTGCTTAACACTAGAATGGTCGCGTACGATCTCACAGATTACCGAAACATATTCCCGTAACAGGCGACCCGCAAGTCAGCGGACCTAAATGGCCGGCCGCGGTGGCCGAGGGGACTAGGCTGATTACAATACGATCACCAATAATTTGATTTTTCGCTTAGAACCTGCGGACACGGCTGTGCCAGTAAACCTCGCCCGTATCAACCCGGAACTGGAACACGTCAGAAAATTTTACCTAGAATTTGGCTATATACGAGCACATTAACGGACTTACGATACTGCATCACTATATCGCACATTCACTGACATAGTGCCACAGAATACAATCGAGCTGAAATATCCGCTTTATAACTGGACTGCTATATGGAAAAACATCCATAATTCAGTACTTAGTACGAAACTTAGATCCAACTGGTATGACGTTGTAAATGATGTCATCCCTACTGGCGAAAAGATGTACAATATCAAATTAAAAGCCACGCCGTACTGCACTCGGTGCCAGCTGCTGGACACGTTAGCGCACGCATTTGTCTGTCGAGATCAGACTGAAATCTGGACGTGGACTAGAAGAAGACTAGCTCTTATCACTCGCACAACCGCCCTGAACATGACATACTGCGCCCTGATTGGAAATATTACCCTGAAGCCAAGCATAATAGTTACGCATGGCTTCGTGGACATTTTATTTATTATGCGATTAACCGGAAAGCTCCTACCTTACAAGATTTCATACTCTATATTCACGACCAGCATTACGTTCTACAAAAGCGTTCCAAATACAGGACTTTGTTCCAAAACTTTTAAAGGTTTTCCTTACGTATTGAATATGATTTCATTTGTTTGAATTACAAGCTTTTTTTTCTTCTTCTTGCTACACGAAGAGTGGGCAGTTCTCATTCATTCCATAGAGCATCATTTTAGTTTCGTATTATGATTTGAAGGGAAGACGCAATTGATTTGTTATGCAGTACAACACTGGTACCTACAGCAGAGGAATGTTTTGTTTTATGGCATCTGAAGCCGACGCCGATGAAGGCGAACACTGGTGGGCGCAAGGCCGGGCTGAAGGGGTGGAGAGGAGAAAAAAAAAGGGGGGACTAAGGCGCTCCAGTCACGGTCTGCACGGCCACTACGGTCGCGGGTTCGAATCCCCCCTCGGGCATGGATATTTGTGCCGTCCTAGTTCGTAAGTAGTTCATAAGTAGTTTGTAAGTTTAGGGACTGATGACCCCGCAGTTACGTCCCATAGACTACACAAACATTTGAACATTTGCTAAGTGCTCCCATTGTCAAATAGTTGACGAATAAAATCACGCTATCACACGCCGCAATATGGGGCAGTTTTCATTGTTTATGACGTGATATCGTATGAACTATGTATCGTATGTAGTCTCTGCAACCATAGCAAGTGATTCCTGAACTTAAAGAACATTTGTACGAAATTTTGTTGAAATCGGTCCTTTAGTTTAGGAGCTGATGTAGAATATTATCGCATGATGCGGCTGTTTTTCACGACTGTCATTGTTTATGATGTCATATCTCCTTACGTATGTGTCGTAAGTGGTTCTTACTCCGACAGCGATTCTTACCTGATATTAAGAACTTTTGTACCAAGATTGGTTGAAATCAGTCCAGTAGGTCAGTAGTTTAGGAGGAGATTTGAAACATACATACATACACGTCCACTTACACACATACAGCCTATTTTATAAGATGTATAGATTTTCATAAAATAAATGTTCAGTTGGTACTTTTATAGTACTTACATGTTTTACCCACGTTTTGTTTTCATATTCACTGCAACATCCAAGGTTAATTAAAGCTAACGGTGCAATGTTGACCCTGTATCTCACAGATATAACGCGACCACCAATGTTGATCTTAGTGCTGTGACCATTGAAGTATTAATGGCGCCCCCCCCCCCCTCCCAGAACAACTTGAGGTGCGAGTAGTATTGGAGCAGTAGCCGCGTGTTCTAAGGCACCATGGTACGACTGTTCCCGCCGGAGGTTCAAGTCCTCCCTCGATCATGTGTGTTGTATTTAGTTTAGGTTAGTTTAAGTAGTTTGTAAGGCTAAGGACTGATGCCAATAGCAGTTTAGTCCAAAACGTTGCAAACATTTCAACATTTTATATCTGGACTTTTATTTTGATTTGATTCATCCGAATATGGTTTCCTTGAAAGCTTGCGATTGTGAGATCAATGGATTTGTTTATAAATGAAACTACTGCTACCACTTACGATTTTTCATTTATTTAGCACAACACGTTTCGGGAAATAATTTCTATTTTCAAGTGCGGTTTTTACTGTGCTACGTCATTTTGTGATGTTTTAGATATGTCAGTTCCTGCTTCATTCAGCTGTCCTTACTGTGACGTACAAAAACTTGCTGTTTTTAATTGTCGGTTTAACTTTCGACGGAGTTAATAGCGAAATTTTTTAAAAAGATTGTTTTCTATCTCGGGCATATAGGCCGATGTGTAAACGCCCGATATGCAGAACACATCGAAGCCTACACCAACAATAAACAGACATCAGAAATAGCAACACACAATACAGGACACCTGTTTGGAAAAAATGAGCAGAATCTGCAAGTATTCCAGCGACTAGACAAAGGAAACAGCATGGACATATTTGCAAAACTGGAAGTGTATTCACATCACACTAAATACGAAGACACAATATTAAAGACAGAGTACAAAGTGAAACAGTAAATTTCTTCCCATGTTTCGATAATATACTGAAATAAAAATGTTAACAAACAGAAATAAGCACCACAGTAAATACAAATGAGAAAAATACCAAAATTAGAAGAAAAATATTCACTGTTAAAAATGTAGTATACTCTACGAAAAATGTACCTTTGTTAAAGTCAAACTAAGAGTCTCTTTGTAACTATTTATTTATATACACGCGTCTGATACATCTGTTGTGTACTGCAAAATAAGAAATGTTAATTTCATATCCAGTGCGTGTTTAATTCGCCACAGATGGAGCACAAATAAACTCAAGGAGAAAAATCTTTTCAAACATTCGTTAGAATATTCTGCCAACAACTAAAATGGCACGTACAGTGATGACAGCGGAATTAAGCTAGAACTCTCACATCTAAAACATCACAAACAAAATTCCAGACAACAGAAAAAACTCTCTTGAGTATGGGAATTATTTCCCGAAACAAATCCATTGAACATCATGTAGCGATGCGAAATACAGACTGTAAATGGCATGTCAGTAAAACGTCATCTAGTTCTCTGCGCATAGCATTTTCCTAATTATTTTTATCTCGTCTCGACTGACGGCAAAAACAGTTGGTAAATTACATGACCGTGCTATATGGTCGCTATACATGGTCGCTCAAAAGTTTTCGAACGCCCTCAAAGTAACATAAAATACAACTACGAATTAGCTATATTGTTTCCCCATTTCATGCTCAATGTAACGTTTAAGACTACTCTTCCACGCTTTTTTTTTTTTTTTTCAATGAAAGCGTTCAAAACCTAACTTTCCATTATTATGCTGTTCAGATTACAAACATTGGAACGGCGGCATATCGACAAGGAAACCCAGATGAAACTAACAGCAAGATTGTGTCGTGTATGCAGAGCAAATTAAAAATTAAAAACATGGCTACGTTTTTTTCAACTACTGTTTACGATTTTAAATTGGTATTAAGCTAGGCCTTGGCCGCGAGCGAGAGCTGTCTTACTATCAATGCAAAAGAAAAAAATCCAAATTTCTTATAAATATTTCTAACATTTCTAGTTCCAGGTTGTACTTTTTCTCAAAAATCACTGATGTTAAAAAACTTTTGGGCGGTATTGTATGTAGTTAAGCTGGCGTGCTCGTACGTGCGAATATTTTCCACATCGTAACTATGCTCCGTTTACTCTCGTTATACTATAGTTCTGTACAATAGTAGACAATAATTGGATATCTGAACCTTCCTAATATTTATTGCTCCCATTGTTATTCGTTAATTTAGTCTTTATTGTATTGATATATTAACTTGGTAATTTGCGTAATAAGCAGAACGAGGAACTATTTTACAGTTATTGTTTAATGAGTTGCTCCCGCAAATAGTTCAACTAATGTCTTTTAAATGATGATTTCATGTTTCATTATAATGTCTCACTACTAAAGTTTCACCGAAAATTAGCAGTTTTCCTCGTTTTAAACTTGTTTTAAAATTTATTCAACAGTTGCAACGCATCTTGTTACATTATACTTTAGTTACATCCGAATGAATATCATTTATAACACAAGCTACAAGTATCTTTGCATCTTTCCTTTTAAAAAAAAAAAAGATTATTGTTGTTGTAGTCTTCAGTCCGCACATTGGCTTGATGCAGCTCTCCATGCTACCCTGTCACGCGCAAGCCTTTCAACCCCCCCCCCCCCCCCCCATAAGAACGGCAACCTACATTCATTTGAATCTGCTTATTGTATTCGTCTACTGGTCTTCCTCTGCGATTTTTGCCCCACACACGTCTCACGAATACTAAATTCACTATTCCTTGATGTCTAAGACGGTCTCCCACCAATCGATCTCTTCTCTTAGTCAAAGTATGCCAGAAATTCCTTTTCTCCCCATTTTAATCAGTACCTCGCCATTTAGTTACTCGATCTATCCGTCTAATCTTCAGTATGACAAAGCCACGTGAGCTGATATTACAAGCCCTGCTCAGTCAATCATGCAGACTGTTGCCCCTGCAACTACTGAAAAGCATACTTCCCCTCTTCAGGAACAACACTTTTCTCAGGCCTCTTCACAGATTGAAAGATTAATGTTCTAAAATTCTCAAAAACACAATCTAGTTCCTCCGTAAGTGTAGTTCAGTTCAGAAGTTGTTTATTTTATCTATACCCCGTCGGTGTTCGTATATTCTACACCTTAATTGTGAAAATAAACAAACAGATTTTCTTTTTTTGTGAAACACCTTGACTTCTAGACGTGACAAGAAGTCTCTGACGATGTATGCGCCCATTTATGAGTTAATAACTGACACCTTGATTGTATTCAATACACTTATGTTTGAATGAAGTTCCTGCGGTCTATTCTATAAAATTTTTAACCAGTCACAATTACATGTGGCCCTTTTCAGGTTGACTAGATAAACAACTGACTTCATAATTTCCCTTCCCGGTATGTTTTCGAGAGCATATACCACTAACGCCCCCTCCCCCTACCGAACTCTATTGTTTTCCAGTTTTATTCATGAATTATGCAACGACTGTCATGGAAACCTCCATGAGCTCTCGAATTCCGATAAATCTCACTCTACGTCGTCGTTCCTTACAGCGATTTCTGTTCGGTCCACTGTATGTCATTAGACATTTAAATCTCGTAGAGTCAAACAATTTATCTTATTTCCGCTTACATAAGCGTGATACCTCAAATTTCCTAATGTCCAGAATCGACTGAGAGCTCCTGCAAGATGTGTCATCCTATGATTCAAGACCGTTTACGCAGAAATCGCATTATTCTTTTTTTTTTCTATCAAAACTTAATTTATCACGCACTTATAGCACAGAGAATACATTCAGTTTTTGTGCAAAACTCGCCTCATGCGTATGTAGGTGTCTTCAAAACTCGCTTTATGGTACTTATTTTGCCAAACACGTTAGAGGTACTGCAACTCCTTCATCCATCGTAAAAGTAATGCGTGGGAACACAAAAATTGAAGTAATGATTTTTTAATTTTTTTCAATTTTATTTATTTATTATCAATTCAAATACATAAATCTACATTTTTATGCAGACCTTGAGGAATTTTGCATACTTTATCATCGAAACAAGAAGTTATGTTACAGCAGTCTTTGACACCGTTTTACTGGTTATTAGAAAGTTAACTCACGAATAAAGGTTTTCATGGAGTAGGTTTTTATAAATCGCAAGTCAGTGTATGGTGTGAGGCAAAGAGTGACTTGTAATAAACTTTACCGGCGTTTCACTTGTCACCACGTAGGTTTGCAGATAAATGTGAGTTTTCGGAGATACCGGGAGAACGAGATGAACTGTAGAATCTGAATGACGACAAGGAGGGGAGCAGAAGAGATGAACCGAGGGGGGAGGAGGAGATAGGAGAGAGAAAGAGAGGGAGGGAGGGAGGGAGGGAGGTGATGTTGGAGGGGAGATGGAGTGAGAGACTATGGAATAAATAAATACCGAAGTAACGCCAAGTTTTCAGCTATTATCAAAGGCTGAACCACTCTTATCATAAACCCAACAAATCGGACAGAGTTAAACACAACTTCGTTCATAGTCAGACGTGTCTAGATGCAAACAGTTTTCGTCGTAACGAGTAAAACCCCAAAAAGCATAAAAGGCAACACTAAAATCACTCAATATCTCATCGTCTACACTACACCCTCACTGCGTCACTATTTGTTATTCTTGTGATCTGCAGCCCTGAGATTGGTTGATGCAGCTCTCCTCCCTACTCAGTTCTGTCCAAGTCTCTTCATCTCCTCATAAGAAAGGCAACCAACTCCCATTTGAACATTCTTACTGTATTCGCTGTTAGTCAACCTTTATGATTTTCCACCCCAACATGCACCTCCCGTACTAAACTGACGATTCATTGATGTTTCGAAACATCTTCTATCAAGTAATGTCTTTGTTTAGTCAAGCTATCTCGCAAATTTCTCTTTTTTCCAACTCTTGTCAGTACTTCCTCATTAGTTAAGCGATTGGCTCAGCTAATCTGATCACCATTCTTCCGTAATATCGCATTACAAAAGCCTCCGTCCTCTTTGTGTCAGAACTACTTTTCACTAACGTTTCACCGCCGTACTAAGTTAAACTGCAGGCAAATGAGTAACAAAAGACCTAAAGTTGTATTATTCGATGTTAACAAATTTCTCTATGTTTTTCTTCTCACTGTCATTACAAATTTTCTATCTTCTCTATTCCACCGAGCGAGATGGGGCAGTGGTAACACACTAGACTCGGATTCGCAAGAATGGTGGTTCAAATCCACCTCCGGCCTTCCAGATTTAGCTTTTTGGTTATTTCCGTAGATCACTCCAGGCAAATGCCGGGATGGTTCCTTTTAAAGGTCCCCATTCTTACCCAAATAATCCTAACGTAAGCTCCGCCCTTAACGACCATGATGTCGACGTGACGTTAAACCTAAGCATCCTTTCTTCGTTATCTCTAATTCGACCATTTAAAATAAATAAATAAATAAATAAAAACCACTTACTTGCATTCTCTCGCTTCCCAATTCCTATACCATCTTCTGATTTAGTTTGCTACTAATAATTCATTTGTTTTGCACATGTTAATGTTCATATGGTACCCTCCTTGCAAGACGTGTCCATTCCGTTCAGTTGCTCTTTGATGTCATTTGCTGTCTCCGCTATGGAAGAAACTTTTTTTCTTGGCTTATTACCACAGGCAATAGAAGGCACGTTTCAGATGAAATGTTTATAAATGGGAGCAAACTGCTGTGGCTATAACTCCCTAGGCGCCTGGATCCGTTCGGCAAACTCCCTGAACACGCAAACGCGCTCAGTAATACAATAAATATCGATAGTAGCACTATAGTGTTCAGAAATGGACAATACGCAGTCTTCTCGCAGGAGTTGTTTAAACGGAGCCACTCGGTTAATAACAAAGACGAGAAATAAGTAATTTTTTTTCTATACCTGACATGGAGCTGCTATTATGTTGTTTCGTGTAAGTTTTTAACTCACCCAGTGTAAGCGCGAGTGCTGCACCTGCGTAGTGACAGCCATGCTCACTGTGCATTCAAATTGTCACGTGATATTGAATAACCAACTTTGGAGCCTCCGAAATTACTGAAATTGAGCAACTAGGGTGGTCATTATTGGCTTCGTAATGAATTAATGTTCCATTAGCGGTCCAACGGACGATATGAATGTGGTACTAGATATTACATGCGTAATCGAATCCCGACTAATCGTGATGTGTTTATGTGTGTGTTTCAGTGACGAAGTTCATCCGCATTGGCATCGCGGACAAGAATGACAACCCTCCGTACTTCGACAAGGCGCTGTACGAGGCCGAGGTGGATGAGAACGAGGACATCCAGCACACGGTGCTCACCGTCACCGCCAAGGACCACGACGAGTGTGAGTACAACATCACCATACTTCCCAGCCTTTCAGATCCACTGGTTACAACTGTGTACATAAATTTTGCTCTCTCTCGGCTCCAGCAGAAACCTTTTTCTTTTTCTGTGGGAACAACTCGTGTACCGACGAAAGGGTTCATGTATGACTAGTCAGGCATCAGTGATCATTGGACACAATGTTTCGGCTAACGCCCAAGTTGCCATCGTCAGCTGAATTGATGTACTGATCGCTGTGGAGCCGGTGTCGTGCTATGCCAGGAATATGACACAGGGGCGAGCAATCTTTTAAGACATGTCCTGACGTCAACATACTTTCCCTTCGCCAGTGGTTACAGGAGTAGCCACGGAGAGTCGACTCTCACCAGTGGGCGCCAACTTATTCATGGAAAACTTCGAAGATGTTGGTCTCTGATATGCAGCGTCGCAGTGAGGTGGACCGTGGACTAGCAAGGATGTGGGCATTAGTCTATAACTACAAGAATTGATTAGTCCACATGAACTTCATTGATAACATGAAATAAATACTTAACTTTGGTGTGCTTGTGATGGTACAAAGTTCCTCCGACGTTTTGCTATGTATCACTCAAGAGTCCTGGCATTGGCATGCTGTTCCTGCTTGCGCTTATATAAACTGACGGCTCTCGTAGATGGCGCTCTTCTGTTGAACTTTCTGGAACTGTCCCGAACTCTCTGTGGAGTGCTGTGGTGCATCAGCATATGTAGGCGAGCCCCCTTCTTCCTATTTGCCAGCGAGAGAAGCAGGCAAAGAGGTACCGAGACTGTGGGCGCCCCCGGCGGCCGAAGTACTATGGAGCGACTTGTCGTTCTCCTTCTAGTGGCGTAGCGACGTGCGTGGACCGCCGGGGTTGTGGCGAATTGCGACACTACATCAGAAGCATCTCTGACTTGAAGGCAGTGGAAACTTACCTGTTTCTCCCACTATTGTATCTTGATGACACATTCGTCATATGGCCACATGGAAGAGAGAAGCTGAACGATTTCTTCCTACATCTTAATTCCATACGCAGGATCATCAGATTTACTATGTTAGTCGAAGTGGATGGTGAGTTCACCTTCCTGGATGACCTGGTTAGAATACGAGCACACGCACATTAGGTCACAGCGTGTACTGGAAGAAGAGGCAAGCCGACCTATACTCAAATCCAAAGAACTGTCACCTCCCAGCGCGAAGGATCTGCAT
The DNA here is from genome assembly GCA_026315105.1 of Locusta migratoria. Classification (NCBI taxonomy): domain Eukaryota; kingdom Metazoa; phylum Arthropoda; class Insecta; order Orthoptera; family Acrididae; genus Locusta; species Locusta migratoria. The sequence continues at coordinate 421,554,134 of CM048748.1, forward strand.
GCTCAGAATATTGGTTAAGATCTCTCACCCTCTCCACAGTGAGAGCTTTAACCAACAACTTGAACATCTGACTTCGGTATTCCGAAGAAGTTAAGTTGGAGAGCTCTGTGTCCCACAGCCATCGTACATCAGGAGTAAAAAAGAGGGACCTCAACAGGATAGGCCCATAGCATTTATTCCATTCTGTGGCGCATTATCTGGAAAGATAGGTAGATTTCTTCGTAAATATGAAGACGATCTTCCGCCGACCATTTAAAAACAGGCACTGCTTCGTAACGACGCCGACGATCTTGGACTTCGGAAATCAGGGGTCTATCAGATGCCTCCCGAATCTGGTGTGACTTTCACGGATCAGACGGTGCGAACGATTGAAGAATGTTGCCGAGAACATCAGCCGCACACGAGACTACAGCAGCCCAACAAGTCGGCTGTCACTCAACATTGCCGTTCAGGACTACACGGAATGATTTACGACCAGACCAAGATTCTGGCCCAGATATCTTACTAATGGGATTGTGTCATTGAAGAACTATCTAGATTCGAGTAAAGGAATCGCTGATCAATCGAGATAATGGTTACGTCCTTAGTAAGGCTTGGGAACCCGCTTTGAATCTGATCCATAGTGGTCAGTTCGTCAGCGCACCTCATGAAGGCGACGTGATCTCTTGCCGAAACATTGTGTCCATTGGATACTAACACCGGCTGTTGACGTGCTTCTTCTTCGAGTTGAGGGAACAGCTAATTCTGCAACATTTCCATGTAGAATTGCCTCGAGTTTCACCTTCGAAGAAAAACATGACCAAAAACTTTATTGGATGAAATTTCATAGAAAACGTCCACCTTAGGTTAATCACGTTTGTCCTGAATTGTTTCCCGCGGCTTTTCAATGCCCCTTATACGGATATTGTGCCAACTAACGTGCAATCTCGATTCTTCGCTAAACAGTAGCTTCGAAATGAACACGTCATCTGTTTTCCATTTGTTCAAGCACAGGGACACATAACTGGTACATTCTTTCATGTTATCAGTTTCGGAAAAATCTTGAACCAAACTTCAGACCATAAGGTTTCATCACTAATCTTTTCTTTAGGACTACAAATGGTCGGTTATAGAATTTGCAGCTGAACTTTTCTCTTTGGACAAACAGTGTTTCTCTGTTGTTTACACCAACGATTGGTTCACCACCTGTCAATAGGTGGAACACCATATTTGGTTTGAAATGCACGCCGAACAACTGTCGTCGATTCACTTCTCCCGTACTCAGTTTCAGAAAATGCCTTTTGTTGAACAGTCACCATCTTTGTGTGAACAACAGAAATGGGGCAACAGCGCTCCTAGCGACCGAATGAGCAAACACATGAAACTTCAGAGCGTCCTTAAATCGACTGCAGAAAGAGCTTAACTGTTCTTTTCTTTTTTGCAGAGTTTTCGTTTTTCAAAGTTATGGTAAGACTTCGCAGCTATAAAAAGGCCTTACCAATAGCGTTGGTATACAGAATGGCCTATCGCGAGTATGTTCGAGTAATCATGAGTAGTGGAAGATCTGTCACATATGGAAGTTTGTGTCTTCCCGGGAAGCTTAATGGTTAACGTGACCACTCGAAAATAATGAGAAAACCGGGTTCGAAGCTCGGTCCTGTAGAAGTTGCATGTCACCAGTTGTATGGCTGCCGCTGATTCATGTTGACAACTGCGAAAACATTTCTTTTTCTCGTACTTTGAAATTATGGATTTTTTCTCCTTCTAATAGATAAGTATCGCAGTTTTGTATTATAGCGATTAATAAGGCTGGCGAAAAATAAAATTAAAAAAAAATTAAAAAATTAAACTCTAGATCAGACAGAAATTCTCTATACACTTTTACCTGTCTCCGGTTCATTGGCGATAGTTTCCACCGAAATGTTTGAAACAAACATAAGTTGACTTAAAGAAGAAAAAAAAATCCTGTAATGCAAGGCAGAAACCGGAATGCATCTCGGCATATACTATCAAAACGAAATCTGTTTCAGGCGGTTTGGGTAATACATGGCCTTTCTCCTTTAATTCTCTGGTGCTGTTCTATGCTTTTGCTAGGCGTGCGTCTTAATGTGGAATCGATATCCCATTATAGTGCAGCGCGTTGAATGTTGCTGCCGCCGGAATGGATTTTCCAATTTTGCCGAGGCGCTTTTCTCATAGTCCTAGACAGGCCGTTAGGCTAAGTAGGAACCCCTAGAGTGGTCTCTGCCAATTGCGCAGATCCAGGCAGTACCTATGAGATGCTTGTGAGCTAATGTCAGTTTTTACCCCTTCATACCTCAATTAGTTTCAGGTAGGGGGAAAGAATTTTGCAATGTGAAATATCTAATCAGTTTTTCAGTTTATTCACCACTCTTTATTTAAAAAAAAAGCATAATTGTGGAAATCAGTTTTCAGCTGCTTGCTACAGCGTTTAAACGTCGTGTAAAACTAATATCCAACAGTTATTTCAACACCGATTTGAATATATGGAACATAACTCGTTCAGTCGTTCTAGAAACAGATACAATAAGATTTACTAGGTTAAATAAGACAGTGACCACTTGTAGGGGCGTAGGTTTTATTTACGACCGATTTCGGGCAAACTTCATCCCTCTTCAGGTGTGAAATCGTATCCTACATCTCCGAGCATGAAGGGTAGACTCCGAATAATAAGTGAAGAGATTATACCAGAAGTCTCACAGTAAGCTGCTAACACGCACATGATGTTGAGTGTCCATCCTTCACGTTCAGATCGAATATGTAGGACACGTTTATACATCTGGATAATTGCAATTTTGTTCACAATTTATATAAGTGGCCTCGTAAATAACACCGAAAGTTCAGTGGGGCTTTTTGCGGATGATGGTGTAATTTATCTGAAAGTCGCAACACTGCAAAAGGGTACCGAAAGCACAATGATCGTAGCGTATGGACCCATGGTGCAGGGAATAGAAATTAGGCCTCGACATAAACAAATTTAAACTGCTGCGTCTACAGAGAAAGAAAGATCATTTATTATACAATATAAATACGCCATAGCAGCACACACACTGGAAGCAGTTACTTCCATAAAATACCTGGGAGTAGACATACGGAACGATTCGATATGGAACGACCCTATAAACGAAAAAGGGGTAAGGCAGATCCCATAAAGATTCATAGGAACAATCCTTAGTAAGTCTAGTCCATCAACAAAGGAAGTAGGTTACAAAAAGCTTTTTCGACCATCGCTTGAGGCATTGCTTATCATTGTGGGATCCTTACGAGGTAGACTTGATAAAGGACATACAGAAGATCCAACGGAGAGCAGCATGTTTCGCTACGGGCTCATTTAGTAAACACGAAAGCTTCACGGAGATGATTAAGAAACTCCAGTGACAGACTCTGCAAGACATTCTGTATCATGGTACGGGCTTCTGTCATAGTTTAGAGACATACTTTTCTCGAGGAGTCAACCAGTATCCGCATTCCTCCTACATGTATCTAGCGATAAGATCAGACGGACGCATTCAAGAATCATTTTTCCAGCGAACCATACGTGGAACAAGAGGAAGTGAAATGTTCAAATGTTTGTAAATCTATCGGACCAAACTGTGTGGCCATCAGTCCGTAGTCTACAAACTACTTAAACTAAGGTAAACTAACCTAAGGACAACACACACACACACACACACACACACACACACACACACACACACACCATGCCCCAGGGAGGAGTCGAACCTCCGACGGCGAGCAACCAGCGCTCCGCAGCGAGGCGCCTTAGACCGCTCGGTTACTCCACCGCGGCGAGGAAGTGACGATGGTACACAAAATACCCTCTGCCACACACCGTGAGGTGCCTTGCGGAGTATGAATGTAGATGTAGAATGGTAGCAGCAATCCATTGTTACAGTCCAGGCCATTAAAATTGCTACACCACGAAGATGATGCGCTACAGACGCGAAATTTAACCGACAGGAAGAAGATGCTGTGATATACAAATAATTAGCTTTTCGGACCATTCACTCGAGGTTGGCGACGGTGGCGACCTACAACCTGCTGACATGAGGAAAGTTTACAACCGATTTCTCATGCACAAACAGCAGTTGACCAGCGTGGCCTGGTGAAACGTTGTTGTGATGCCTCGTGAAAGGAGGAGAAATGCGTACCATCTCGTTTCCGACTTTGATAAAGGTCGGATTGTAGCCTTTCGTGATTGCGGTTTCCCATATCGCGACATTGCTGCTCGCATTTTTAGCGATCCAATGACTGTTAGAATATGGAATTGGTGGGTTCAGGAGGGCAATACGGAATGCCGTGCTGGATCCCAACGGCCTCGTATCACTAGCAGTTGAGATGATAGGCATCTTATCCGCATAGCTGTATCGGATTGTGCATCCACGTCTAGATGCTTAGTTTGCAAGACAACAACCATCTGCACGAACAGTTCGACGACGTCTGCAGCAGCATGGACTATCAACTCGGAGACCATGTCTGCATTTACCCTTGACGATGCGTCACAGACAGGAGCGCCTGCGATGGTGTACGCAACGACGAACCTGGGTGCATGAATGGCATGGATGAATTCAGGTTCTGTTTACAGCATCATGATGGTCGCATCCGTGTTTGGCGACATCGCGGTGAACGCACATTGGAAGCGTGTATTCGTCAACGCCATACTGGCGTATGACCCGGCGTGATGGTATGGGGTACCATCAGTTACACCTCTCGGTGACCTCTTGTTCGCATCGACGGCACTTTGAACAGTGGCCGTTACATTTCACATGTTTTACGACGCGTGGCTTACCATTCATTCGATCCCTGCTACACCCTACATTTCAGCAGAATTATGCACCACCGCATGTTGCAGGTCCTGTACGGGCCTTTCTAGATACGGGAAATGTTCGACTGCTGCCCTGGCCAGCATATTCTCCGGATCTCTCACCAATTGGAAACGTCTCGTCAATGGTGGCCGAGCAAATGGTTCATCACAATTCACCAGTCACTACTCTTGATGAACTGTAACATGTTGTTGAAACTGCATGGGCAACTGTACCTGTACACGCCATCCAAGCTCTGTTTGACTCACTGCCTAGGCGTATCAAGGCCGTTATTACGGCCAGAGGTGGTTGTTCTGGGTACTGATTTCTCAGTATCTATATACCCAAATTACGTGAAAATGTAAACACATGTCAGTTCTAGTGTAATATATTTATCCAATGAGTACCCGTTTATTATCTGCAGTTCCTCTTGGTGTAGGAATTTAATGGCTAGTAGTGTAGATAGAAAATAATTGCGGTCCTATCACAGTCCCCTGGGGCACGCCTGACTAGTTACATTAACAATTTGGGCCTACATAAATATGCGCTTTTATAAAAATAGACGATGAAATCTAGAATAGACGAGAAATTGTTTCATATTCGTCGGATATACTCTCCGCCACGAGCCAGAGGCTTATGAACGAAACCGTACTCTACGTGCAAGTGCTCTCGCGAGCTGGCCAATTTCCGTGTGCGCAACGCGGCAGGTGATTTTGCCTGCAGATGCTCTTTCCAGACTACCTCCCGAAGGAGCTTCAAGTGTATCACGCGGCGCTGCAGTGCTCCGAAATAAGTTCTCCCCTCGCATCGCAAACACCGCCCTCACACGACGCCCGCCCTTGGCACTATGGTCCCGCCTTGCCACCTCACCGGCTCTATCCTACTGTATGCCTCTGTCACCAGTACAGGTACGGCTGGCACAGCCGTCAATACTTAATGGACAGTCGCATTAACTCGGAATTATTAACGCGTTTTGCGAGGCAGCGAATTAGCGTCGATGCGGCATTATATTGCCTGCCCACGCCCACGGTCATTAGCGCTGTCGGTTCCAAATGTATCCCAGTAATACGCCTCCGTAAGCGAAAATTATACGCCGGTCACTTTCCAATGCGGTCTCTGCTCCCGTTGAAAGCGGTGTCGTGGGCTATCCTACTGGCCCGGGCCGGCATAACAAATTGATGCTGTAGTTGACGCTCCCTTCACACCCTCAACGCACAGGAGTTTTCAGAAAATATACACGTTTCGCGACTAACAAAGAAAGTACTTAGGCTCGAACAAACAGAAATACACCAAAATCGTATGATAGATAATGTAAAGGTCCCTTATTGCACTAGTGATACTGCCGCATCTGCAAAACTCTGCAGCCGCCCATTAGAGGCCTCTGCGTGTGTCATGCCGCATTGCACTTTTACCTGCCGGAACGCCAGTAGTGACTGTGCAGTGTGCCTCTGAAGTTTGTGGTGAAGTGTCGGATGGGTCGGCGATTGGTAATCAATCCTGCTAATATAGTGTAACTGGTTGAGGTGAAGTTATGAAGAAACCTTCTTCGTGTAGATGGTACTGGTGTAGAAGATGAATCATTCGCATGTTACCTATTATCTGTTATAATGTTTCTAATCTATGCTCATATTTCTGGACTATAATAGATACCAGAAAACATGTGAATGATCCTTCTTCTACACCAAGACCGTATTCACCAAGAAGGGCTCTTCGGAATTGCACCTCAACCAATTGCAATACATTAGCAGGATTGATTACCAATCGCCGACCCATCTGACGCTTCACTACACAAATAACGTCACAAAGCGCAACTTCAGACGCACACTGCACCGTCACTACTGGCGTACCGGCAGGTCAAAGTGCAATAACCAAAGGCAAGTAAGAGAGGTTTCAAGCAAAAGTAAAAACAAAACTATCCATCCAAAATCAGAAAGAATGAAACAATACTGATAGGAAGGGACAGAACATTAAGAAATGATTACTCTAACGTACTCAAAGTTGGGTCAAATGAAATAATAATAATAATAATAATAATACAATGCTTCGTACGTGACGTGGTATAAACTAGATATAATATTCACGCATAATCAGATACGGTATTTATATATTCATGTGAATAACGCAGTGAAATCATAGTGGACTATTCGCGTCTTGAATAATGTAGACTGTATTTCAGATACGCGACTGATTTGATATTTAAGTCCCCAATGGCATTTTTCTACCGGAATTAAATGACTAATGTCAGGAACTATTTTTTTCGGTAATGGCTGTTTCACTAGCAAAGTTGTTAATTTATTACCCGCTAAGTATTGATGAGCGGGTAATATGAATACACCGTGATGGAGCTACTCAGTATCCATGTCAGTTTATACGACCGCGTTAAGCGCTACGCTACGCTGTTTGAATTACTAATTGATCAGAGTTCAGTTCGGGGTTTAATGCATTGCGAGTATAAAGCCTCGTTGCGTGGCTTCGCCACATGGTCTTTCTAATGCAATGAAACTTTTAAAATAGTGCTGTAAGTTATTCTTGACAGTCAGCATGTATGTGAGGAAAAGTTTAGAAAATACTTGAAATTATGCTTAAAATTTTTTGCAAGTCTGTAACTGCTGTCATTATGAAGCACTAGATGGTTACAGAATGAGTAATTTGCAATAAGTTTAATCAAAATCGCGTCTTCTGTGCATTTCGTTATTTGTGACGTAATATCACCTTGAACTTTTTTATGTGGAGCAATATAATGTAACATGTTCATTCACTTATACGTGTAAGAAAATTGTGCTGGAAATAGTGTTAGCAGTAAAAAAGTAATAAAGTAAACGTCAGTAGTTTAAGAAGATATTTTTTAATGTTTGCAAGTGACTAACGTCATACATGTGGATATTGTTTGGAAAGAATGTAATGAATAGAGTTGACGGTTGAAATCTAATAAATATGTTTATGTTTGCACGCCCCAACATCGAAAATGTAGCAAGCGATAATTTTTTTTTCCTCTCATCATTTCTGCACATCTAACAGAGAAACCCTTGCTAACAGATACTCCAGAATCGAATTTATTGGTAGAACACTGACCCTTTTGAGATAACAACTAGTGTACGGCAAGGAGATGGCCTCTTCCCACTACTGTTTAACTGCGCCTTAGAAAAAGGGGGCGGAGAAAGGAACACGAAGATCGATAGGGAATCCTACTGGGAACAAGAAACAAAGGCAGCAAAGTGAATTGCTAGCCTTTGCATATGAATCGCCCTACTAACCGAGGCATGGGAAGAAGCAAAAGAATTGCAAAAGCAAGTAGAAAAAGTAGGTCTCAAAATCTACTTGGAAAAGACATAGCCAGTGACAAACATAAACATCTTAAAGTGGGAGAACAAAAAATACAGATTGTCAAAGAATTAAAATATCTTGGAGAACGGATCAGCTGTTCAATGTTCAAATGTTTGTAAAGCTTATGAGACTTAACTGCAGGATTCGAACCTCCGACGCGGGAAGCCGCGAGATCTGCAACCTGGCGCTCCAGACCGCTCGGCTACTCACGCGCGGCTGAATCAGCTGTGAAGCACTTGAGAAGGAGATAATGGAATCTAGAAGAAGTAAAGTTGAACTGGCATTCTAACTCACAAAAAACTCATAAAACAATAAGTCCCTATCGTGGATTGCAAAAATAAGGCATCATAACTCAGTAATCAAACCGGAAACGTTGTATCTAGCCAAAACACTGTCCATTACCAAACATGACGCCGTTGAAAGGATGGAAATCAAAGAAAGGAAGATATTATGAAAATCCTTGGTCCCAAGTTCCAAAGCAATGAACTAATCCACTTTAGAAATAAAGCCCTTTACCAAACGACCGAAAAATGTCAGATACAATGAGGAAAAGATCCTCAGAATACATACAAATATACTAACCAACAAATACTGTCACATTCCTTCCAGTCAGATGAGACTGCAATGTATATTCACCTTCTGAAGAATTATCAGAAGACAGTAAAATCTCGTCTTCCTTGTTATAACCATCCGTCAAATTTTGCGAAACTTCACCTGCAGTCGGCCCAGTTATTGCGCACAATTTTCGAAAATCGGCTCACACACACAGACAAAAAACGCTCGTAAAGTTGTAACCCACGCAAATAACTTAATGTAACTCCGTCAACATGAAGCTAATCAATGTATAGATGCTGCCTTACAGCGGCTGTCCTTCAAATTGTAACGGCAGAAATGAAAAACGGAATTAAAAAAAAAGCGCTGTCGTCATATTCCGACTAACACGTTTGAGGGGTTATGGAAATCACGGAAAACCTAAATATGGATTGCCGGAGGTGTTTTTGAACCAACATCCTCCCGAAAGTGAGTCCTGTGTGTTACCACTGCGCCACCTCGCTCGATATTCCTCCTCAGAACCTACTGGTTTAGATTTCCCGTGTTTTCCCCAAGTCAGTCATGGCAAATGCCGGAATGGTTCCTTTGAAAGGACACGGCCACTTTCCTTCCCTATCCCTGATAACGGCTATCCCAGTGTGTTCTCTGTCTCTAATGACCAAGACGTCGACAGGACGTTAAACCGTGGTCGTCCTTCCTTCTTTTTGTCTTCTGTACTAATCTTATCTGTAACCGAACCGACTTCCGCGCCATTCTGATCTAACTTCTGTTCATCCTGAGCATCTTAGGGTCGTTCATCTCTTAAGCTGTAGTGTAACGTTAGTCCATAGGCACTCATTGAATGGTCGAGTACGTACACTTTCAGCACACAACTGGAGCAATATGGTAAAATTTTCGTACCAACACCACGATTTCAGTTTTGTGTTGTTTTATTTAGACACTTTCTGGCGAGTCCGCAGTTACTCCCTTATAGATAATTACCGGTGACGTCTTTCCCTGTCTGACTCTAATGACTGTGCTCCATTTTCAACCAGAAATACTTTCGTAGGAGTCTACCACACCCTTTTTCTATACATGAAAGATGAATTTAATTTAAAGTCATGGTGATTACTGCCACAACCGCCGATTTTTTTCGCCGCTAGTGTTAAGGAAACTGAAGTGTAACATACGTAACATATAAATTACCGTTTATCAAATACACGTTTTACGTGGTTCTTTGTTTTTCGCTCTTTCTCCGCACTTAACAGTTACACAATTTGTATTGGTTAAATTACTGCCATTTGCAACTGTAAAAATTAGTCTAATTCAGACCAGACACGCTTCTCTCTATTTTAAATCATCTTCAGAGGTCAAGTTTTTTTTTATGTTCCCCTATTCATGTCTTTTTCCTTACACTCACATTGCCACTTATGATGACTGGTCTATATTAGACTATTTTTTTCAGTTGCAAAACACGGTTTTGTAACTTATACAAATTGCACATGGCGTTTTGCTGAAACTGAAATCCAGACAATATGACTAAAAAATTTCAGAACCTAGTAGCGATAATAATTCAGCTTTAAATTTATATCTTGAACGTAAGAGCTTTAATTTACGTGTATCCCAATATTAGACGAACTTCGCGACTAAGCCCCTCGTCTTCGGAATATTGTCATTCAGAACGTAATCTGGTACAGTGTGCTGTTCAACGTCGATGTAAAATCCTCACGTAATCCTTTCTCTAATTGGGAACGGAACAATTAGTCCCCTTCCTGTCATTTTACGCAGTTCCCTTTATTCTTTAATGAGTTCACTAATTGGAACTTCCGTTTCTCTTCAATTTCATCGACCGAAAGACTCGTCTGCGTGCCTTCAGGTTTTTTCCCCCCCTTCGTATTTTTTTCGAATTTAATAAAGCTCATTTATGTGCGTTGCGGATCCAGAATGCAGGATGTGAAACTTTTTCTTTCAACAGAAGCCTTTTCGCTAACTTAAGTTCTTCTTAACGAAAACAGAACTACCCTCCTATCCTTATGTAACAAAGATATTTTGTTTGAGCTAACTGTCCTGTTATTTCTTTTGGAAGGTCGTGCTGTTGTCTTAGACTATTCCGTCTGAGGTTGCCATTGACTGAAAAGAGGTAGTATTGTAGGATTACGACACGAATGAGTCAAAAACAGCTTTAAAATACGAGGCGTGTTTTTTTTTAATTAAGTAATGTTTTGAAATTAAAAGAAAACGTGTTAACATATCTCAATAATTTTATTTTTACATGAAAGCCTGTACCTTAATCTACTTTTCTACCTAATTTGCGTCAATATTGAGGGACTTATCATAACGTTTTATCAGTTTTTGAATACCCTCCTCATAGAAGTCGGCCGCCTGACTTGTTAAACAGTGCATCACGAATGTTTTGACTTCGTCATCGCCTTGGTCACAATGCCAACAAAACACTACGAGAAACATTACGAATGTCATCCTGCAAGGAGGAAATCTTAAAGCGCCTGTTTTTTTTTTTCCCCCACACCTTATTGTCCACTTCCTGTGCCAAACTTTCATTAACCACCGAAGGACGCCCACTCCGTTGTTCATCATGCACATTTATGAGCCATCTAGCCCGTATTTCACAGTCGGCGGGACTCACGATTATCGGAGGCATCTTAAACACTCAGTACACAATGTAAACAAGGAAGAATCAGACTGTAATGGCGTCAGTGCGTAGACAACAGATGTAGGTACCCATAAAATTATTGTGATATCTTAGCACGTCTTTTTTAATTTCAAAACGGCACTTACTTAAAAAAAAAAAAAAAAACAGGCCTCGTACATTTCTAGCCCTGATAATTTCGGTGTCCCTTGACTGGGCGGCGTAAAAATATAACTACAAGATCGTTAATTTTAAAACGCCAACAGCTGATTGGAGCTCCTTTCTTTGTCATTCGGAACCGGGTCAACGTCACTAGTGTCAGTTTGTTTGTTTGTAAAGCTAATGGGGCTTAACTGCCGGCCGCGGTGGCCGAGGGGACTAAGGCGCTCCAGTCACGGTCTGCACGCCACTACGGTCGGGGGTTCGAATCCCCCCTCGGGCATGGATATTTGTGCCGTCCTAGTTCGTAAGTAGTTCATAAGTAGTTTGTAAGTTTAGGGACTGATAACCCCGTAGTTAAGTCCCATAAGCTTTACAAACATTTGAACATTTTTTTGGGGCTTAACTAAACTTACAAACTACTTATAAACTAAAGACGTCACAAACGTCCATGCCCGAGGGGGGATTCGAACCCCCGACGGGGAACGGCCTCGCGCATCGCAGCATAGTGGTTCAATGCGCTCGGCCTTGGGACGTTCAGTTAAATTCGATACACGTTTAATTGCTTCGTGGGCGATTACTGCCATAAATCGTAATGATTTTGAAGCCAGTGTTGTACCATGCGTATTCTTAATAACTGCACACTTATTGAAAAGCAAAGATGATGCAGCAGTCTGCAGCAATTCTGGGCGTGTAGGCTGTCGCATTGTCCTGCTGGAATTGCCCAAGTCCTTCGGAATGCATAGTGGGCATGAATGGATGCAGTTTATCAGACAGGATGCGTATGTTCGTGTCACCTATTAGTCGTATCTAGACGTATCTGCGTTCCCATATCACTCCAACCGTTCACGCCCCACACTTCACCAGCCTGAACAGTTCCCTGCTGACATGGAGGGTCCATGGATTCATGAGGCTGTATCCATACTCGTACACGTCCATCTGCGCTTGTGCAGTTTGCTCTTTAGCCAACGCTATAAGCAGTAATCCAATTGGGTAAGATCGGCTAACCTCGGTTGCCAAGCAATGACTTCACGTTGTCCGATCCAACGAACAAGATACGTTGTGTTGACAGTGTCACTGGCCGTACGTAACATGTAGGAGATCAGTCATGCTGAAAGTACACACAATCTCATGTTCGGAAGAGATATTCTCCATGTGTTCTTGGTAACATAGTTTGAAGAAAATTAAGATACGGTGTCGTATTAAGACGGTTATTAAAACAACTGGACTGATGCGTCAGTCATCAATAATATTGACCCCATGTTGACTAAGAACATATTCTAAATGTTCAAATGTTTGTAAATCTATCGGACCAAACTGCGTGGTCATCAGTCCGTAACTTACAAACTACTTAAACCTAGGTAAACTAACCTAAGGACAAACACACACACCCCTGCCCCAGGGAGGACTCGAACCTCCACGGCGAGTAACTGCGCGCTCCGCAACGAGACGCTTTAGACAGCTCGGCTACTCCACCGCGGCGAACATATTCTGTGAGAAAGCCTAGTTATTCCATAACGTCACAATATATGAATTTAGTGTAACCTGCGCTTTTCCGATTCGTAGTTGTCTTCTTTCATTTATCCGGAAAATATTAAGAATAGGGCATATCTTTATTAGAATTTTTTGTTCAGAATCACCAGTAGTATTAGCCCTGAAAGCGTGTACCTTTGTCCTGACTCAACCTGTACTTTGAAGAAAGAAAGGGAAAAGAAAAACATGATTAATTGTTCACATTTGCATAGATGTATAAGTTAATGGTCTTTCTCATGCTATTTTTGTGTGTGCCGTATAAAGGGTTAAATCGTAGGAAAAATTGTTACAAAAACAGCATCCACTTTCAGGACTCACTCGTCAACGAAACAAAGTGAGCAAGTGGTTCTAGTCCGTCGCGCTGGAGTGGCCGAGCTCTCTAAGGCGCCTTGCTGCGGAGCGTGCGCCTGCTTCCTGTCGGAGGTTCGAGTTCTCGCTCGTGCATGGTTGTGTACGTTGTCATTAGCGTCTACATGAGTACGAAAAGAAATCCGTTGAACTTTGTTTACAAGATAAATCAATCAAAAGTGAAGGCCGTAAACTCCACAAAATATCTAGCTATTACTATTACTTCAGACTTAACTGGAAAGAACACATAGATAATATCGTGGGAAAGGCGACCCAGTGACTGCGTTTTATTGGCAGAAGCCTTAAAAGATGCAACAGAACTACAAAAGAAACTGCATACACTACGCATGTCCGTCCATTTTTTGAGTATTGCTGCCCAGTGTGGGATCCTTATCAGGTAGGCTTGACGGAGGACATCGAAAGAGTCCAGAGAAGGGCAGGTCGTTTAGTATTGTCACGATACATGATAGCAGCATTACGGAAATGATACAGGATCTGGGATGGGAATCATTACAACAACGGCGCTTATCGCTGCGGCGTGGGCTACTTACGAAACTCCAATCGCCAACATTCTCCCCCGAATGCGAAAATATATTGTTGACTGTCACTTACATAGCTAGAAATGATCATCAGAATAAAATACGAGAAATCAGAGCTCTAACGGAGAGATTGGGGTGTTCTTTTTTCCCGCGCGCTACTCGACAATGGAATGGGAGAACGGTGGTTCGATGAACCCTCTGCCAGGCACTTAAATGTGATTTGCAGAGTATCCCATTTAGATGTAGATGTCCGATGTAGAAGTAGTTTGTAAGGATAGGTAATGATAACCACTGGAGTTCGGTCCCTTAACTTTACAAAAATTCAAACGTGTTGGTTCCAGTTCAGCAGACATGCATGCAGGGCGTGCTAAGGGAGCAACACCACATTGCACGTACCAAACACCTGTTGACGTAACGGAGAAAATTCAGAATTCCCCATGTAGGACTCGTCGTTAACCTGCCCGATCTTCCCCTCCCTAATTTAACCTTCCCGACAAAGCGAATAAGAAATAACAAGTTCTTTTCAACGCGATTTGAATCCGCGCATTTTCTGCGAAGCAATTAACGCCCTAGCGAGGTGGATTTGCGTTTTCTTTACTTTTTTTTGTTTTAATCGCGAGAGACAGGGGGGATCAGAGAGACACGGGGAGAAAAATATCTCGGGTTAATGAGATTCGGCGATTCCCGGAATTATTTTTTGGCCGCTTTCCTTTCCGGTCGGCGCCCCCTTCGGGGCGATGAGCACTCATGAATTATGCAGCATCGGCGCGCCTCGGCATAATCCGCTCTTTTGGGGCCCGATACGGCCTGGACGCAGCGTGCTGATTGCGGTCGGTCAGCACCTCTGAGATTCCACCCCCGAGTGACGCGCGCTGATGCGCTCTCCGGGGGCGTCGGCCTCCCACCCCCGCACTTCGTCGCCTCCCACCCCCCACAGGCTGCGGGAACCGCCCCCGGGGCTCATTAATCCCTCCCAGCCTTCGGCAAAGCTCTTTAATTGCGTTTTCCTCCTGAGAGTAATCGATTATGGTCAGTGCAGCTAATGAACCGCTCCGACCAAGGAGGCCGGGATTACTCCTGCTTTTTCTGCTCTCGGTTTTTCCGCTTGTTTTTCGTGTTATTCACAGTGCTTCCTACGAGGAGAGGTAGTGCTTCAGCTTCGGTAAAAAGAGACGAGGTTTTTCTTGGACTGCTGCATCACAAAATTGAATAACATGGCTACTAGATATACCTCCTCCATTCCCCCCCCCCTTCAACATTTAAGACCTTTTAAGACACCGGAATCTGTTTTGTAAGAAGAGCCTTTCATTTCCCTGTCGGGGAAAGCGTCAATAAACATATGAGGGGTGCAGAACGTAACGACAACAACAAGCGCGAACTTCACTATATGGATATTATTCTCGTTTTTTGTTCTTGGAACCGTTTTCATAAATATTTCTTTTAATTTTTGTATGTTATGAAAAGTGGAAAGGGACACTGCCGTAAATTTCAAGAGTTGGGAAGTTTATTTGTAGTTAAAAACTTCACTAGATCAGGATTAGAAACATGATTTTTTTTACCTTGCCAGAACTTCGTTGATATTCGTCACAGGTAGACTCCAAAATTCTGTCTGTAACCACCTTAATCTTACCAGAGTGAAACTATCACTTGCCCGCGAAAGGCAAAGGTCCCAGGTTCGAGTCCCGGTTCCGGCACACAATTTTAATCTGCCAGGGAGTTTCATATCAGCGCACACTCCGCTGCATTGTGAAAGTTTCATTCTCAAATTATTAATGTTAATAATTTATTTGTATTTATTATTACAGGTTAATATGCACAAACGTCTCTCTAAATATATTAACAAAACAGAATATCATACAAGAAATGCTATGAAATGACTTTTTAAACAAAAATCAAATGAGTTTGTAGTTTGTGCACAGGACACTTTTGTCAGTGATCCACTGTAACTTCAAGTACATTGCGTGAATTCAGGTTCGTCGTTCTTCTCGTCCTAAATCTGATCTCGGGAATCTGTATGACAAGTAGACACCTTCGTAGGCAAGTTCAAAATGTTCAAATGTGTTTGTGGTCTTATGCAACCAAACTTCGTGGTTATCAGTCGCTAGACTTACACACTAATTACTTGACTAAGTTAAACTAACTTACGTTAAGGACAACACAAACACCCATGCCC
Organism: Locusta migratoria; assembly: GCA_026315105.1. Lineage (NCBI taxonomy): Eukaryota > Metazoa > Arthropoda > Insecta > Orthoptera > Acrididae > Locusta > Locusta migratoria. Next base: position 421,570,190 of record CM048748.1, read on the forward strand.
GAGGGAGTATTCGAACCCCCGACCGTAGCGGCCGTGCAGACTGTGACTGGCTCGCTGCAGACAGCTCGGCCACTAAGGACGGCGCAGGCTAGTTCTTGAAGAATGCATGATACACAGGAGGAATAAATTTTAAAAGATCAAGTATATCCTTCTTTTTGTTGGTTGTCACAGTCCGCCTGTCCTTGTAAAGTCTCCCTTGTGTCACTGAAGCAAGGCTTTAAAGTGATCTGCTTAACGTGTGCTTACGAAAATCAACCTCATGTCATTCTTCACTTTGACGGAAACTTGATTTAAAACTCATGGAAAATGACGCTGCCCTTTCAAATTGCATCTATCTGACTTGCAGCCAATTTAACGGCTGCCCATCAGTAGTCCTTTTCCTGATCACTGTGCTGTCTAATAGCTCATTCGTTGAGGCAAAGTCGTCGTTTTTCATTATGCGAACAATGCTTTTTCTTTTTACGCCCTTGGATAATATCTACCCAATCACCAGCTGACTGAACTGCATCGGTCACTTTGGTTTAAGACAGGCACTAGGACTCTCCTCAGTAGGCAGGCCATTATCTAGTTCAACTATGTATCAGCATTCTGCAGTCATGAAACTTGTAAAAGTTAACTATTATCACATTGATACGAAATACATATCTTGCTCTAATCTAGCTAAGTGTTTCTAGTTTCTGCTGTCCCACTGGCTGGTCACCTCAGACTCTGTACCCGCACACGCGTGCATCCTATTTCCCTGTGTCGGTCTCTCTCTACTCGGCCACCGACACCTAGGACAACCGGCGGCAACGAGACACAAAAGTTTGAGTAAACGCTTGCTTTTTTGCGTGTATCAAGATAATAAAGCTATTCAAAATATTGGACTTCTGTTATCCTTTGACATTCCGTAGGCAGTGCAGTTGAATTGTGTTTTTATTTAATCGAGGAGAGGAGAAAAACGCCGATTAGTTTGTCTTTTATTTCTTTTGAAAGCTATTATCGTCGGCTTAGCGCGAATGCTGCCGATCGATGTATCCCTAGAAAATAAACGAAGTGCCATTAAAATGGTCACCGCAGCTTCGATGTTCTCATTTCGTGACACTGACCTTTCAAGGAATAAATTCATATTTTTAGCGAGTTTTTACAGATGAAGGAATTAAGCTTAATTTTGTGAGTTTCAGAGGTTCGGATAAAAATGCTTCATAAAAGAAATACGAGAAACGATAGCCAATGAGTAGTTGCAGGAGTCGATACTAATTGTATCTGCTGAACATTTTTACTTAGTGTTGAAATATCTTTACAAAATAAAGTACAGGATACAGTTCCGAGGACGACGCTTACACAATTCAGCGCTTTCGCATCAACCAACATGAAACATCACCCTGCAGGCGCCGTGTTATGTTGTGGGTATGAAATTTAATTATACACTGGAAGCCACTCATGAGCGGGACGTTCTAGTGAACTGGAGATGAACTGGAGTTCAGTTCCTAGCACCGTTGACTGACTATGTGCATTCAGGAGTTGACTTACAAGGTATCTCTTTCACTGCCGCTTCTGTTCGCAAACTTTAGTTTCTACTCTGTTTTCATTACGATGGTATTAAAATTTGAATACGTGGTTTTTCGTCGAGGACCAGATAGTAAACGTAGCGTATCTAATGCCGATAAAAAATGTTCTAATGTTTAAGTCTATGGGCCTTAAGTACGGGGTCATCAGTCCTTAAACTTACAAACTACTTAGAAACTAACTTATACTAAAGACAACACATCCATCCGTCTCAGCCATGTTTCACTCAGGATGTGATCGCGTATTCCACAAAAAAACCTTAAAAATCTCCTTAGCACTTGAGTAAATATTTAATTTAACAAAAATTCCTGGTCACGTGGTAACGATTGTGAGGCTTGTAATCAGACGAGTTTCGTTTTGCTGGTTGCAAAAAATCTTCAGTTTCAAGTAGAAATTCTGGAATACTAAATTTAAAGAAGCTTCACTTTTGTCAGAAACGCGATGAGTTTCTCTAAGGTTGAAATTAAAGAAGCTTCACTTTTATCAGAAACGCGATGAGTTTCTCTAAGGCTGAAATTGACATCCGGACGTACCGAATTATGACCGCTATTGATGAACCTCATCCACGATGACTCCAACATTGACGAGTCGTTATATTTTAACTTTCTTCCTCTCAGTGGTAACCTTAGCAAATATCATGACCTCGTGTGCCTTTGACCCCTCCACAGTTTGCCACGTGTGGCTGTTTCCACGTGGAAACGAGAGCGAAACCTCGATATTTTTCATTTTTATTTCTTTCAACAAATGAAGTGGAAACTTCGCTTACGGGCCTCAGGATTTATATCGACAGATTTATTATGTATTTGGCGTAATTCATTGTGGTTAAAGCTTGTTAACATCGGGGGTTTTGCATGCAATTTGAATTATGGATTGTAAACAGCCTGCGGATAATATTTCATGGCACCTGTGACGTTCTGTCAGTAGCCCGGATCACTAAATTGCGCAGAGTGCACGCTTTTACATTGCATCCGAACGTCGTCACTCACTCATCTATTTGACCGAGAGCACATTTTGCTTTCGGGTAGTGTCGTTGACATGGACAATAAACCCCTTCGGAAACTCGTTTGTCTTTTAATTTCACTGACACTTGACCGTATATCATTTCAAAACAATCGCTATTGTACCTTTTGTATCCCATCCTCGTCGCCACTTTTGTGTCCCAGCCTCGTCGCCGCTTTTGTGTCTCGTCTCCGTCGTAGGTGTCGGTGGCCGAGTAGGAAGACCGACACAGGAATAAAGGTAGCACGCTTGTGCAGGTACGTAGGTGAGCAGCCAGTGGGACAGCAGAAACTAGAAACACTAGAGTAAATTAGAACGAAATATATATTGCACAGAATTTATACAATACTTAACTTTTACATAGCTCAGTACTGCAGAATGCTGATACATAGTTGAGCTAGAGGCCTGCCTAGTGCCTATCTGATAGCCAAGTCTTCACTGGTGCCTATCTGATTCCGAAGTGTTAGCTGGTTCCTATCTCAGTCGCAAGTGAACGTTGTCGTTCAGTGGTGGCCACGAGCGGAATTGTAGCAGAGGGCGCTCGTGGCTGACGTCGTAAGAACGCCGCGCCGTGCGTGCATGGCGGCGCGCGGCGAAAGTAGGTGGCGCGCACTTTCGACTTGTGCGACACCACAGTACCCAGACAGGCTGCTTACATTTTTCGTACCTCTTCATACTGCAAAAATACTGCGCCGCATTCATTACAACTTGCTTACTTTACTGAATTGAAGCCTTCATCTCTGTATATAGATTTTACCCTCAAAGCCCTCTCCTATCACCGTATCAACAATTCTTTGTTGTCTCAATGTGTGTTCCACCTTTCCTTCTTTTACTTAAGTCGTGTTAAACTATACAGAATAGTTGCATTGGAATAGAACGATTGTAATTTCGTCTACATTCAGCAGTTCGAAGTCCCATGACACGTAATTCTAATGTTACAAAACATCTTCATCCTCCTGTTGCATTTTTCCCCTTAGGTTTTGGGCGGTTCAGACGTGACAACAGCGTTATCTTTCTATTTAGAGTGCCTTAGTATTACTGCGATTGGTTCTGTGAAAACTGATAATATTGCAACACCTTTGCTTGGAAGTCGACATAGAAAATCAAAATCAAATGTTTGTAAATCTATCGGAACAAACTGCGTGGTCATCAGTCCATAGCTTACAAACTACTTAAACCGACGTAAACTAACCTGAGGACAACACACACACCCATGCCCCAGGGAGGACTCGAACCTCCACGGCGAGCAACCGCGCGCTCAGCAGCGAGACGCTTTAGACCGCTCGGCTACTCCACCGCGGCGAGATATCATAAGACAAACCGATTAAAATATTCAATGCAAGGACACAAGGATACCGCGTTTGAATAAAAATAAAGGATGGAAAGACTTAAATTAATACTTGATGACAAATCTGCGAATTAAAACGGCCTGATCGACTGACTTTAGTTTACAAAAAAAGTTGGTAAAAATGTTCTATGAATATGGAATAGCATTTTATTAAAACGATTATGCATTTACTTATTTAGAGTTATTGTTAGCCGGCCGCGGTGGCCGAGGGGACTGAGGTGCTCCAGTCACGGTCTGCACGGCCACTACGGTCGAGGGTTCGAATTCCCCCTCGGGCATGGATATTTGGGCTGTCCTTAGTATTAGCTAGTTTGTAAATAGTTTGTAAGTTTAGGGACTGATGACCCCTTAGATAAGTCCCATAAGCTTTACAAACATTTGAACATTTTTAGTTATTGTTACTGTCGTGAAGTAAAAGCGGAGAATAACTTACACCGTTCTTATACTTCCGGCGTAATTCGCACTGTGCCGGAAGCACTCACAGGAAGGAAAGAAGTGGTTCACAGGATGCTTGTGTTGAGCTCAACTCTCTGCCGCCTGCATTTAGTGTCGGAAAATTACGTAATCCGCGTGCTAGCCGGTGCACGCGTGGAGATGAGGCGTGGAGAAGCAAGTGAGCGTGCACAGGCAGTGGCGAGTTAATTTTTGATGCGTTCGCTGGTCGCGCCCTGCCACTGTCGTGATGTCACTGGTCCCGCCTCGCTACGCTGTAGAGCAGTGCTTTCAAAACGTTCCCTCGTGGCGACACCCTTTTATAGCTTTCAGTTTTGCGCGACACCTTTTCGCTAATATAAATACATATAATAGAATTTAGACGGTTCTAGCGGGTGGTGGGGGAGGGGCGTAAATAAAGTATCGCTTAAATGTAGTTTGTAAACAACGAAACTAAAATACTCGTACGCATTGACATATTTAATATTGAACCTGACTGCGGCAATTACGTACACTCATCGCAAGAAAAGGAAACATTAGGAAATACGGAGATGTACAACAGAGTAACACCGCAGACAACAATGTCTAACCCACACAGTAATACTTGCTTCTTCTACATGCGACCAAACTTCCGAAACACGAAAACTGAATTTCGGAAACCGTTTTTCGCTGTCGTCAACGGCATCTGGAAATTACCTGCTCGGATTTCTGGTTTAGATAGCACGGTGGCTGTTCCCTTTCAGTTCAATATTATCACACTATTTTCAGAAATAAAGATGTATATATATGGCAAGTGATGAATCATTATTTAAGTTCTATTGTTAGGTTCTTGCTTCACCACGGCCTCGGAAGTCGCGACATATTCAGAAAAAAATTGATAAATATTTGTGACAATTAAGAATATGAATGCCATTTCTGGTCCCAGAATCTGTTACATACAGGAAACTGAGAGAAGAAAATATTAACGCATACCAGGGTTCCAACCAACGATCACTGCATTTAAAATACTACTCTCCGTTAATCACCCGGCCATTCCCCATACTAAACATCGCTACTGAATAGCTTTAGTCAGTGGACAATTGTGACTGATTTTACAATTTGTGACAGCTTTTACAGCCACTGTGTCATTGATTGACATTTAATTGTAAGAAACTCTACGGAGGGTGACGTGGCTTTGATAAATCCATTAAAAACGCCCAGGTGCAGCTTTTTGAGAAGGAAAGCAGACTACAGTGAAGGTTAGTTCAAGCAGTTGCTAGTTCCAGCAAACTGGGCACGAGAAGAGCTGTTATCGAGTATCAGCAGCAGCCATGCGCATGCGCAGTTTGCTGGAATCTGGCAACTGGCAGCTGCTTGAACGAACCCTGAGTGTCTACTGCTGCTGAAGCAGAGCTGCCGCCTAGCGGCTGAGCTCGCAATCATTCTTTTAATACGTGATCTGTGGTGCTCTGAATGAAGAGAATGATGATTAGGTGCAGGCGAATCTTCATGGTAGTATGAAGATAAGGATATTTTGTGTTATCTTATGACAAGTTTAAATTTATTAGTCTCGCGACACTCTTGATACTATTACGCGACACCCCAGGGTGCGCGACCCCCAGTTCGGAAAGCTTGTAGGCCTTTGTAGGCCGTTCCTCCTCAGGCAGCCAGCCGTTGCACCGGAGCACGCCCAACTTCGCGCAAGAGTTGCAGTTCCCAACTCCCGCGTGGGCGAACTCGCCTTCCCCGGTATCCGGTACAGTCGTGCCGAAGACGACAGCGAACCTAGGCCAGCAAGAACTCGCCTGCCGTCGCCGTGTACAGCAGCTGCACAAAAGTATCAAAACACCGCGGGAAATTCATGCTTGACCAAGCATGTAGATGCCCATTTAAATCCAATAAATGGCCTTTTCCCGAGATATATTTAGTCTCGGTACAACTGCTAAAATACGAGGGAAGTTTGGGTACGTCTCGGAGGCAAATGTTTGTATAGTCTATGGGACTTAACTACGGGGTCATCAGTCCCTAAACTTACAAACTACTTATGAACTAACTTAAGACTAAGGACGGCACAAATATCCATGCCCGAGGGGGGATTCGAACCCCCGACCATAGTGGCCGTGCAGACCGTGACTGAAGCGCATCAGTCCCCGCGGCCACCGCGGCCGGCTCGTCTCGGAGGCGTTCACGGATAGCGCAATGATCAACTCCATCGTTCGCGAAAAGCGGGAAATTCGGGTTCGAATCCCGGTGGGGTGTAAATTTTCTTACGTGACCAACAAATTGTGCAATAGCGGATAAATTTCTTGCATTTACTTTGTTGTCATAATACATTAAAAGTCTAATGGAACACCTGGATCTGTTCAAAAAAAATGTTCAAATGTCTGCAAATCTATCGGACCAAACTGCGTGGTCATCAGTCCGTTGCTTACAAAATTACTTAAAACTAGGTAAACTAACCTACGGACAAACACACACACACATACACACACCCATGCCCCAGGGAGGACTCGAACCTCCACGGCGAGCAACCACGCGCTCCGCAGCGAGGTGCTTTAGACCGCTAGGCCACTCCACCGCGGCCCTGGATCTGTTATCTGGACAACGCCTAGCCAACTGTAGATCAGAGTAATAATCTATTGTGGCATAGAACATTTTTAAAAGCCAATTAAACTGTCGTGTACGATCCTCTGTTTTGCACATATCTTTCATTTTCATTAATGAAAAGATTTATAAATACATTTCATAACTCTCTTCTGAGTTTTTGATTCCCACTAATAAAACTTTGATGTCTCCCTCTCATTTCACCCGTCATTTCCCTTCCCCCCCCCCCAACCCCACCCTATCACAACAATGGCCACGTCTCTCTGTCAAGGCCATTATTTTTTCCCGTTCACTTCGTTTTCTGATATCTCTTGCATATGTAAATATTGAAGTCTTTGTGCCTGTATTTCATTCTGCAGCCAAAACTAAACATCGCACTGGAATTCATTTGTTTGTGGTAATAGTAACGTCTCCCTTTGTGTACAATGGTAGTTGAGGGTCGTTTCCGACAAGGGGGTCGGAAGTTATGCGGATTGAAAGTTGTCGGCTTATATAAAATTGTGTGTGTGTGTGTGTGTGTGTGTGTGTGTGTGTGTGTGTGTGTGTGTGTGTTAATATTTCGCTTTGCAGCAAATGGTCTCACTATGTAGTCCAAAGTCTCCTGTTGTACACCCTGGGCAGCGGTGGAGTGGATGAGCGCTCTAAGGTGCTTCGCTCCGGAGCGCGCGGTTACTCTCTGTCGGAGGTTCGAATACTCCCTCGGGAATGTGTGTGTGTGTGTGTGTGTGTGTGTGTGTGTTGTCATAAGGGTAGTTTAATTTAGTTGAAGCAGCTTGTAAGCCTAAGAACTAATAACCAAAGACGTAAAAAAAAAGGGGGTGGGGCAGAAAATGTACATCCTAGCAATTCCATGGCGATAGCTGTAAGACACGGTGGTTGAAATTCGGACTAAAGACCAGCGATGACTTTTGAGACTACAGCAAGGTGGTTACATACGGCGAACCGGATGGACATTCTTCAGTTGTTTTTCTGAAAGAGAAGCGAACAAATATGGAAAAATAAGAATAATTGCTACTGCAATTTGAAAAGTAAAAATATCAAGGAACATGCCAAAGCGTAAGAAAGAATTTTCGCGTTTTCGGTCCTCATCGAAAAGGCACAAAACAACGCTGAAAAGTGAATGTACTGACGAAAGAGAAGCTCGTCTGACATTGCTTCGAGAAAACTATCATCGACACAGAGGTAATCATTTTTCTATATTTTTATATTATTAAACGAATAAAACTGCTAACAAATAACTAACAACCCAGTGAAGCGGGTTATATCAGCTAGTTCTACATAAACATAGCATCAGTGCTGTTATGAATTTGCGAAAGACCAAACTACTGCAACTTCTGATAAACTTATTTCAGAAGAAAACCAGCAAGGAAATAACAGACTGGCAGACTTCCATTCTAGCGTTTAACCATAGCTCCCAGAACTTACAACACTTCTTGATAAATATTTGATGAAACATTACTGAATAAACGCGTTTTCCAAAGCAGCAGAATTGTACATTAATTATCTGCCGTATCTGATGAAGAATCCAGTCTAATTGGCGTTTTATTGATTGCAATGCTTGAGTATTTTGTTCTTCGTTCCCGACGATCAAGGTCCCATGCATTGATAATATTATTCTTTCATTACAGTAACTGGTCGAAAGTTGTACTCCGGAAATTGAATGAAATCAAAACGATCTGTTCTCAGTTTTTTTATTGTAAACACCAGGCGGGGTGTTTCGGCAGTAGGATCCCGGCGTTGGCGTAGCACAGAGTTCGCAAGTTCAACTAACGTAGAACTCAATTAACCCGACTTCGCCCCTTGCGGCACTCGAAAGTTCTTTAGTGCTGAAGTCGAATGCAAACTAATCGGCCCCATACGAGATCCCGGCCAACGGCGAAGTTTCAAGGTGAAAGAGGGCCGCAGCCGTTAACATTGTTATGTAAATTTATTTTTAACTTCTCGCTTTCACAGAAGAACTTCGATACGCTCATATAAATATTGTTTGTCTTACAGAAAACTGCAGAAGTTTGTTCGTGTACCAGAAGTTATTTCTTACAACTGCGTCAGGCGATATTCGGTGTTTTTATTCTGGTGTGAAACCCGAATGAGCTCGCAAAGAACTTCCGGTGTACTTTTATGCAGTGCAAACCTCTTCCGCGTTTAACTGCTTTGTATGTTCTGAATGTTTAAACAGATGCGTAAAATACACTAAAATCTTCTGCCCATGGATTCGGCTTGGACATGAATCTATGTGTACACTATTTGAATTGCTCGGTTGTGAAACGGTCGTTTCATTTCGAGTATCATATCGACGTTTGAAGAAGGATTTGTGTGTATCCTAAATGAATTATGTAATGTAAATATGAACTTCATATGACATTTTGCTGAGTCTCATTGAACGTTTATACGTCGTTACATTTCAAACAAACTGAGAAATGAGGAGGAATAGGATTCTTAGTTTTCTTCAGCTGCACACGGGGAATCCGTTTATTTCTCAACAGCGTAGAAATAATTGGTACTTTTCTAAGCACTGATATAGCTTGAAGCAAATGAAATCGAAAGAGAATCTCATTAACGTGTACTTAGGATCTGAGTCATTGGCTGCACGATAGATGAAAAGGCGAATTACCAACTCAGTGAAATACATCACATTTTCCATATAAATAAATAAATAAAAATCCTGTAGCACGGAGCAACAGTGTAATTATCTGGAAACGTCTCCACACGGAAATCGCCCACAGCGAAACTGGTATTCCAGAGGCAGAATAATTCTTCCTCTTCAAATCCAATTAATTTAAGTAAATAAAGTAATAACAGCTGAAAACGTGGTAAAAAAATCGCTACTCAGAATTCTGTAAAAGTTGCAACTTATTAGTTACACGAAGAGAATTTCACTTCGCCGCGGTGGAGTAGCCGAGCGGTCTAAGGCAGCTCGCTGCGGAGCGCTCGTTTGCTCGCCGTCGGAGGTTCGAGTCCTACCTAGAGCATGGGTGTGTGTGTGTGTGTGTTGTCCTTAGGTTACTTTACCTTAGTTTAAGTAGTTTGTAGGGAGACATAATCATCCCAATAAAATAAGAGAAATCAGACCGAAAATAGAAAGATTTTTGTGTTTCTTTTTCCCGCGAGCTATTAGAGAATGGAACTATAGAGAAATATCATAAGCCGCGGTGGAGTAGCCGAGCGCTCTAAAGCGTCTCGCTGCGGAGCGCGCGGTTGCTCGCCGTGGAGGTTCGAGTCTTCCCTGGGGCATGGGTGTGTGTGTTTGTCCTTAGGTTAGTTTACCTAGGTTTAAGTAGTTTGTAAGCTACGGACTGATGACCAAGCAGTTTGGTCCGATAGATTTACAAACATTTGAACATTTGAACGGAAATAATACACAAGTGAAAAATCATTAAGAGAAAGGCGTTATTTGTTGCGGCGAGATGTATTTGCGAAATTTCTTTCACCCACTTTCACATATTGTTTTAGCACCCACCTACGTAGGGAGACATGATCATTCCAATGAAATAAATCAGAGCAAAAATAGAAAGATTTATCTGTTTCTTTTTAAACGTCTGTAAATCTATCGGACCAAACTGCGTGGTCATCAGTCCGTAGCTTATAAACTACTTAAACCTAGGTAAACTAACCTACGGACAAACACACACACCCATGCCCCAGGGAAGACTCGAACCTTCACGGCGAGTAACTGCGCGCTCCGCAGCGAGGTGCTTTAGACCGCTCGGCTACTCCACCGCGGCTGTTTCTTTTTCCCGCGAGCTATTAGAGAATGGAACTATAGAGAAACATCATAAAAGTGGTTCCATGAACTCTGTGCTATGAACTTCAATGTGACTTGTACAGTTTCAATGTCGATGTATATTTTAGTTTCGAAAAACTTACGGGTATGCTGCCAGGTACCTAAATGGACGACGGCCGATATTTCGGCAGGAGACCGCCCTACCATTTTCAAGGCGAAATTGCAGTAAGAAAACTATTCCGACCTCATCTGTCGATAACTGATGTTTATTATTCATATTCTGACCGGTTTCATCTTTGGTCGTGTCGGCGATGTGTGCTTGCTTGCTCGGTGTGTGTTGTCTTTCCTGTTTACTCATTTACTCATTTTAAAGTTCGTTGCACATTGCTTTCTTACTGCAGTTTCGCCTTGAAAATGGCAGGGTGGTCTCCTGCCGAAATATCGGCCGTCGTCGATTTCGGTACCTGGCAGCATACACGTAAATTTTTCGAAGTTGTTATTCGCCAGGAGAAATTAAGGAATAACATAGATTTTAGTTATTTATGACTATTTACCGAACTTTACTGTCAGAGGTTCTATTTAGAAATAACGGTGACAAAGTATTAATTGCCACCCTCCCTTTGTCCTTGTATTCCGCGGCAGGCAGTCAGACAGCGGTGTGGCTTCAGTTCGGTGTGACGGTGGCCCTATCGTGCGGAGCGACCTCGCGCGGTATCGAACTCCTCCCCCGCCCCTCCCCTTCCTCCTACAGGCTCGGGCTATTTATTTATCGCAGCAGCCGCGCGCACAATGGCTCGCCGCCTTTCGCCCAATTGAGCAGGGCGGGCGGATCCGGTGCGCGTGACTTCCGCTTATAGAAAATAATTGCCGCCCTCCATCACGGCCGGTAGATGCACCCGAGCCGGGTCGGCCGAATGCGCCGGCCGATCGGCCGATTCTCGCCGCCCTGGGACCGAATTTCTGCCGTTTTGATGAATACGGCTGGCCGGCGATAAATGCGGATTTTGGAAGAAAATAAAATGAAAAAAGGTCTCGCGGCGGCAGAAGATAAACTTTCCACAAAGTGTACACACAGTAGATATAGGTGCGAAGAAGAAGGACGTGGTATCTGCGAGGAGGCGCTGAAGGTACAGAGTTCTGTAAAAGTTGCAGCTTATTTGTTACACGAAAAGAATTACACTTCCCGATGCCCTACCTCACAATAAGGCATTAAAAGGTATTACGAATATGAAAATATTAACAACGTAAGGCACATGTTGTTGTGGTCTTCACCTCGAACTATGTAATTGAAAACACCATTTTCCATCATTAACTTTGAACTTTATTTTGTTTTTCAAAAACTATTGGGTGTCCAGCAAAACGCCGTAACAGTGTCTTTATACTCAGTACTAGCTGGTACTTTTTTTTTTTTTTTTTTTTTTTTTTTTTTGCTCTGTGTGTAGTTCTGTTCATTGCGGACGCTGTTCGTATTTGTTCGTTGATGTTCGAAGAGTTCTTGGCTCAGCTTTCTTATTACAGAGGGCGTTGAGCCCCCTGACCGGGCGCGCTGAGCCACGGCGCCCGGCTGGTACTCGACGCGTTGATACCGCAGAAGAAATAATTGTCAAAATAACGTTTCAAATTCGGAAGTGTTGCCTTCACGTAAGAGCAAGAAACAAGTTGTCGAAGTTTTGTCGCAGTCATATGAGCTTTCCAAAGTTCCATTAGTACATCTCCTCCTTCCCCTTCTCTATGTTCACCTGCTCCTCCCCCCCCCCCCGTCTCCTCCTGTCCCTCTGTCCGTTTCCTTCTCCCCTTCCTCTGTTCATCTCCCCTCTCGCATTCTCCTCCTGTCCCCTTTCTCTCTTCGTATACTCGTCTACCCTCTGTCCTCTTCCACCTACTCCCTTTCCTATATATATTAGCTACATACGCCGCAAGGTTCATGGTGCCTGTTCTAACGGAGTCAAAGTCGCTAGGTACCCTCCGCCATGCAGAATTCACTGGCTTGCATATTATAAAAATTTCCTTATATATATCATGTTTCACGGTGACTGGTCAAACGATTTAAAATTCGCAAGATACCCTCCGCCATGCTAAATTCACTGGCTTGCAAATAAAAAAAACCCTTCATCAAAACATACATTTATGTGCTGACTGTCATGGTGACCACCCAACATTTTGAATGTTTGTTACAACGTACCCACCGCCATGCACCTACGGAGGCTTCCGAAAGGAAGCCCATGCATTTAATTCAGGGTATAAGGTATCTGCAATCCAGATTTCATTCAAATCCGTCCAGATGTTTCAGCAACAATAGAAACAAACCTATTAACCTATTGTAAAATACCCTCCGCCAAGCTCCGTACGAAAGGTAGCCCATGTATTAATGGAGGCTATAAGCTGTCTCCACTCCAAATTTCATTCCTTTCAGCATGAAGGAGTAGCTAATATATTAACCCATTGTAAGGTACCCTCCGTCACGAACCGTATGATGGCTTACGTAAGGTAGCCCATGTATTAATCACAGGTAGCCCATGTATTAATCACGGTATAAGCTACCTCTGTTCCAAATTTATTCATATCAGTCCAGTCGTTTCAGCGTGAAGGCGAAAGAAACGAATTAACTAATTGTAAAGCATCCTCCGACACGCACCATACGAAATTTAGTATACCTATAACCTTCGCGCGAGTGCAAGCAAGGAGTTGACAAAGTTGTAGCGCAATTGGATTTACGGTATGGCCGTGCAAAAAATACGAACGAAAAGACAAACAAACAAACAATTTTTAAATATTCGATAGAACTTCCCACTTGTCAGCACAAAATCTGAGGGAGGTACTGTTAGGTGTTCTACGTTTCAGAAGAGTTACTTGGGTTGTGTCCAGGGCCTGTACAGCCGGTGGCACAATTGCCATCAGCGTAGTTTACACTCCAAGACTGGTGATCTGATATACATAACCCTGCCCTTATTTTCTATAATATGTCAGTTTCTCGTTTTCAAAGTTGCTACTCCTGTCGCTGCTAGAATACTCAGTACAGTGTCGCTCTTCTACTACGTTTAGTGATTCTATAATCGTGGCACTTGTCGGCGAACTTCATCAGACAGTCTGTACACACTGCTGTGGATCACCGTCAGTGTGTAAATAACTCCGCCGGCAAAGCAAACTACAGATACAAACGAGCAGTAGCGATTGCAAGCTTGAGAGCGAGAAGCGAGCGGATATTACTGTTGGCAACAGCAAACAGCCTCACTGAATCAAACAAGTTTGTTTTCGAAAAATACGTACAGTGTAGAGTATTGGTATTTGCATTTCTGCGTAAATACATTGTGTTGCATACACGCAAAAGGTAAATACAGTTTGGGAGGGAGGAGAAATCAAGTAAAATGCAATTATCGACAATAACTTAATTTCCTGAGACACATATTGTCTCGTTATATCTAAAGATATTGATTATAAGGACAGGCACTGAATTAAAATTTTTACCGCGGCCGAGGTTCGAACCCAGATACATGCTCATTACACAAACGATTTAACCACTCAGCTAATATGGCCTTATGGATAATGGGGCTGCCTACCAATAAGCAGGAGATCTCAGGTTCGAATCCCGGTCACAGCACCAATTTTAATACTACACCTCTTTTTATATTTAACATCTTTAGATATAATATAATGTATTTATGTAGGGGAAAATGAGGCAGAATTGACCTCCGTGAACCTGGCACCCCACTTAACGAAATCGCTTTTTACTTTATACAATCTTATAGAGCTTCGTTTGTAGTGGATTGTAGTACCAAAATTTTTGTTTGTAGTTTTTCGGAAAAAAAAATTATGAGTCACTCAAAAAATGGCCAGCACCCCACTTTTAAGAAATAAAATTCTAATGGATGATATGTGTGGGGAATCGTTTGTAGTGGTTTGTAGTGAACGAATTTTCGTTTGTAGTAACTTGTATATCCCACAAAACGTGTTCAAAATGGAAGGCGCGAGGCCCATACTGCTGTTCACTGCACCCACTGGCAGCACCCCACTTTCAAGAAATTTAATTCCAATGGATGATATGTGTAGCAAATAGTGTGTAGAGGTTTGTAGTGAACGAATTTTCGTTTGTAGTAACTTGTATATCCCACAAAACGTGTTCAAAATGGAAGGCGCGAGGCCCATACTGCTGTGCACTGCACCCACTGGCAGCACCCCACTTTCAAGAAATTTAATTCTAGTGGATGATATGTGTAGGAAATAGTGTGTAGAGGTTTGTAGTGAACGAATTTTCGTTTGTAGTAACTTGTATATCCCACAAAACGTGTTCAAAATGGAAGGCGCGAGGCCCATACTGCTGTGCACTGCACCCACTGGCAGCACCCCACATTCAAGAAATTTAATTCTAATGGATGATATGTGTAGGAAATAGTGTGTAGAGGTTTGTAGTGAACGAATTTTCGTTTGTAGTAACTTGTATATCCCACAAAACGTGTTCAAAATGGAAGGCGCGAGGCCCATACTGCTGTGCACTGCACCCACTGGCAGCACCCCACATTCAAGAAATTTAATTCTAATGGATGATATGTGTAGGAAATAGTGTGTAGAGGTTTGTAGTGAACGAATTTTCGTTTGTAGTAACTTGTATATCCCACAAAACGTGTTCAAAATGGAAGGCGCGAGGCCCATACTGCTGTGCACTGCACCCACTGGCAGCACCCCACATTCAAGAAATTTAATTCTAATGGATGATATGTGTAGGAAATAGTGTGTAGAGGTTTGTAGTGAACGAATTTTCGTTTGTAGTAACTTGTATATCCCACAAAACGTGTTCAAAATGGAAGGCGCGAGGCCCATACTGCTGTGCACTGCACCCACTGGCAGCACCCCACATTCAAGAAATTTAATTCTAATGGATGATATGTGTAGGAAATAGTGTGTAGAGGTTTGTAGTGAACGAATTTTCGTTTGTAGTAACTTGTATATCCCACAAAACGTGTTCAAAATGGAAGGCGCGAGGCCCATACTGCTGTGCACTGCACCCACTGGCAGCACCCCACATTCAAGAAATTTAATTCTAATGGATGATATGTGTAGGAAATAGTGTGTAGAGGTTTGTAGTGAACGAATTTTCGTTTGTAGTAACTTGTATATCCCACAAAACGTGTTCAAAATGGAAGGCGCGAGGCCCATACTGCTGTGCACTGCACCCACTGGCAGCACCCCACATTCAAGAAATTTAATTCTAATGGATGATATGTGTAGGAAATAGTGTGTAGAGGTTTGTAGTGAACGAATTTTCGTTTGTAGTAACTTGTATATCCCACAAAACGTGTTCAAAATGGAAGGCGCGAGGCCCATACTGCTGTGCACTGCACCCACTGGCAGCACCCCACATTCAAGAAATTTAATTCTAATGGATGATATGTGTAGGAAATAGTGTGTAGAGGTTTGTAGTGAACGAATTTTCGTTTGTAGTAACTTGTATATCCCACAAAACGTGTTCAAAATGGAAGGCGCGAGGCCCATACTGCTGTGCACTGCACCCACTGGCAGCACCCCACATTCAAGAAATTTAATTCTAATGGATGATATGTGTAGGAAATAGTGTGTAGAGGTTTGTAGTGAACGAATTTTCGTTTGTAGTAACTTGTATATCCCACAAAACGTGTTCAAAATGGAAGGCGCGAGGCCCATACTGCTGTGCACTGCACCCACTGGCAGCACCCCACATTCAAGAAATTTAATTCTAATGGATGATATGTGTAGGAAATAGTGTGTAGAGGTTTGTAGTGAACGAATTTTCGTTTGTAGTAACTTGTATATCCCACAAAACGTGTTCAAAATGGAAGGCGCGAGGCCCATACTGCTGTGCACTGCACCCACTGGCAGCACCCCACATTCAAGAAATTTAATTCTAATGGATGATATGTGTAGGAAATAGTGTGTAGAGGTTTGTAGTGAACGAATTTTCGTTTGTAGTAACTTGTATATCCCACAAAACGTGTTCAAAATGGAAGGCGCGAGGCCCATACTGCTGTTCACTGTAACCACTGGCAGCACCCCACATTCAAGAAATTTAATTCTAATGGATGATATGTGTAGGAAATAGTGTGTAGAGGTTTGTAGTGAACGAATTTTCGTTTGTAGTAACTTGTATATCCCACAAAACGTGTTCAAAATGGAAGGCGCGAGGCCCATACTGCTGTGCACTGCACCCACTGGCAGCACCCCACATTCAAGAAATTTAATTCTAATGGATGATATGTGTAGGAAATAGTGTGTAGAGGTTTGTAGTGAACGAATTTTCGTTTGTAGTAACTTGTATATCCCACAAAACGTGTTCAAAATGGAAGGCGCGAGGCCCATACTGCTGTGCACTGCACCCACTGGCAGCACCCCACATTCAAGAAATTTAATTCTAATGGATGATATGTGTAGGAAATAGTGTGTAGAGGTTTGTAGTGAACGAATTTTCGTTTGTAGTAACTTGTATATCCCACAAAACGTGTTCAAAATGGAAGGCGCGAGGCCCATACTGCTGTGCACTGCACCCACTGGCAGCACCCCACATTCAAGAAATTTAATTCCAATGGATGATATGTGTAGCAAATAGTGTGTAGAGGTTTGTAGTGAACGAATTTTCGTTTGTAGTAACTTGTATATCCCACAAAACGTGTTCAAAATAGAAGGCGCGAGGCCCATACTGCTGTGCACTGCACCCACTGGCAGCACCCCACATTCAAGAAATTTAATTCTAATGGATGATATGTGTAGGAAATAGTGTGTAGAGGTTTGTAGTGAACGAATTTTCGTTTGTAGTAACTTGTATATCCCACAAAACGTGTTCAAAATGGAAGGCGCGAGGCCCATACTGCTGTGCACTGCACCCACTGGCAGCACCCCACATTCAAGAAATTTAATTCTAATGGATGATATGTGTAGGAAATAGTGTGTAGAGGTTTGTAGTGAACGAATTTTCGTTTGTAGTAACTTGTATATCCCACAAAACGTGTTCAAAATGGAAGGCGCGAGGCCCATACTGCTGTGCACTGCACCCACTGGCAGCACCCCACATTCAAGAAATTTAATTCTAGTGGATGATATGTGTAGGAAATAGTGTGTAGAGGTTTGTAGTGAACGAATTTTCGTTTGTAGTAACTTGTATATCCCACAAAACGTGTTCAAAATGGAAGGCGCGAGGCCCATACTGCTGTGCACTGCACCCACTGGCAGCACCCCACATTCAAGAAATTTAATTCTAGTGGATGATATGTGTAGGAAATAGTGTGTAGAGGTTTGTAGTGAACGAATTTTCGTTTGTAGTAACTTGTATATCCCACAAAACGTGTTCAAAATGGAAGGCGCGAGGCCCATACTGCTGTGCACTGCACCCACTGGCAGCACCCCACTTTCAAGAAATTTAATTCTAGTGGATGATATGTGTAGGAAATAGTGTGTAGAGGTTTGTAGTGAACGAATTTTCGTTTGTAGTAACTTGTATATCCCACAAAACGTGTTCAAAATGGAAGGCGCGAGGCCCATACTGCTGTGCACTGCACCCACTGGCAGCACCCCACATTCAAGAAATTTAATTCTAGTGGATGATATGTGTAGGAAATAGTGTGTAGAGGTTTGTAGTGAACGAATTTTCGTTTGTAGTAACTTGTATATCCCACAAAACGTGTTCAAAATGGAAGGCGCGAGGCCCATACTGCTGTGCACTGCACCCACTGGCAGCACCCCACATTCAAGAAATTTAATTCCAATGGATGATATGTGTAGCAAATAGTGTGTAGAGGTTTGTAGTGAACGAATTTTCGTTTGTAGTAACTTGTATATCCCACAAAACGTGTTCAAAATGGAAGGCGCGAGGCCCATACTGCTGTGCACTGCACCCACTGGCAGCACCCCACATTCAAGAAATTTAATTCTAATGGATGATATGTGTAGGAAATAGTGTGTAGAGGTTTGTAGTGAACGAATTTTCGTTTGTAGTAACTTGTATATCCCACAAAACGTGTTCAAAATGGAAGGCGCGAGGCCCATACTGCTGTGCACTGCACCCACTGGCAGCACCCCACATTCAAGAAATTTAATTCTAATGGATGATATGTGTAGGAAATAGTGTGTAGAGGTTTGTAGTGAACGAATTTTCGTTTGTAGTAACTTGTATATCCCACAAAACGTGTTCAAAATGGAAGGCGCGAGGCCCATACTGCTGTTCACTGTAACCACTGGCAGCACCCCACATTCAAGAAATTTAATTCTAATGGATGATATGTGTAGGAAATAGTGTGTAGAGGTTTGTAGTGAACGAATTTTCGTTTGTAGTAACTTGTATATCCCACAAAACGTGTTCAAAATGGAAGGCGCGAGGCCCATACTGCTGTGCACTGCACCCACTGGCAGCACCCCACATTCAAGAAATTTAATTCTAATGGATGATATGTGTAGGAAATAGTGTGTAGAGGTTTGTAATGAACGAATTTTCGTTTGTAGTAACTTGTATATCCCACAAAACGTGTTCAAAATGGAAGGCGCGAGGCCCATACTGCTGTTCACTGTAACCACTGGCAGCACCCCACATTCAAGAAATTTAATTCTAATGGATGATATGTGTAGGAAATAGTGTGTAGAGGTTTGTAGTGAACGAATTTTCGTTTGTAGTAACTTGTATATCCCACAAAACGTGTTCAAAATGGAAGGCGCGAGGCCCATACTGCTGTGCACTGCACCCACTGGCAGCACCCCACATTCAAGAAATTTAATTCTAATGGATGATATGTGTAGGAAATAGTGTGTAGAGGTTTGTAGTGAACGAATTTTCGTTTGTAGTAACTTGTATATCCCACAAAACGTGTTCAAAATGGAAGGCGCGAGGCCCATACTGCTGTGCACTGCACCCACTGGCAGCACCACACTTTCAAGAAATTTAATTCTAGTGGATGATATGTGTAGGAAATAGTATGTAGAGGTTTGTAGTGAACGAATTTTCGTTTGTAGTAACTTGTATATCCCACAAAACGTGTTCAAAATGGAAGGCGCGAGGCCCATACTGCTGTGCACTGCACCCACTGGCAGCACCCCACTTTCAAGAAATTTAATTCCAATGGATGATATGTGTAGGAAATAGTGCGTAGAGGTTTGTAGCGAACGAATATTCATTTTTAGTGACTTGTAGAACCCACAGAACTGCATTAAGCAGGAGATAAATGTGTAGCTCTGAGAGATAAAAACCACAGAAAATTATATCGGCAGTACAACAGGGCCTTAATCTCTGTATATCACAGGAGATGTTAAACGCAACTGGTAAAAGGAGAGATTGTAAAAATGTAGCAAATTGTTGCACATAAATGGGAGTATAGTCGGCGGAGAGATGACGTTGACAAGAATTGCATATTGGCTAAGCTGGTTTCGCTAGATCAGATATACAACTTCGTTGAACAATGTATAAGGAGGTGAAAGTTAGATATCGCCTAGAGAAACATAAGAGACATTTTGAGGCAAGAAAAGGAGCTGCATGAATATCAAGACCTCACATAGAAAACCAGAATAATCAAAGAAAAGAAATCTGAACTGCGGCAGGAATATGTAGAGGACCTATACAAAGGAAGTAAACTTGAAAGTAGAATTCTAAAAGCGGAAGATGAAGTAGAGGAAGATAAGAGTTATGACGCTGAAAGAAGAATTTGACAGAGTACTGAAAGATCTAAATCGAAAAACGGCTTCTGAGTTGATGATAATCCGTCTCAACTGCTGATATCGTTAGGAGAGCCAGTAACGCAGTTATTGTTCCACTTGGTATGCAAGATGTATGAGACCGCGGAAATGCCCTCACCCTTCGAGAAGAATATCGTAATTCCAATACCAAAGAAATCAAGTTCAGCCAATTACAGATCTATCAGGTTGACAGGTCAAAAATTGCTGCAAAATACTAACACGAATTATTTGCAGACGAATGGAAATTGGTTGAATCCGACCTTGGGGAAGATCGGTTTGGATTTAGGAGAAATGTAGGAACACCGGAGGCAATACTTACATTATGACTTACCTTAGAAGGTAGGTTAAGTGAAGGCAAACCTACGTTTATAGCATTTGTAAATCTGTAGAATGCTTTTGACGATGTTAACTCTTTCAGATTCTTAAGGTAACAGGGGCAAAATACAGGGAGCGAAATCCAGACAGCAGTCAAAGTTGAAGCACATGAAAGGAATGTAGTTGTTGGGAAGGGAGTAAGACAGATTTGTAGCCCTTCCCCAATGTACATTGAGGAAGCTGTTTAGGAATGCAAGGTGAAATTTGGAGAAGAAATAAATATTCAGGGACACTAATTCTGTCAGAGACAGCAAAGAACGTGAAAGAGCAGTTGAACGGAATGGACACTGTTTTGAAAGGAGGGTATAAGATAAACATTAAGAAGAGCAAAACAGACGATGCTGAAAGAATTACATTAGGTAATGTGACAATAAGAGTAGTAGATGAGTTTTCTTATTTGGGTAGCAAAATAATGTCAGATAGGCAAAGTAAGGGAAATATAAAATTCAAAATGGCTGTGGGAAGAAAAGAGTTTCTGAAGAAGAGAGTTTTTTGACATCCAGTGGTAATATAAATGTTACTAAATTTCTAAAAACATTTGTCTGGAGTATAGCATTGTATGAGAGTGATACTTGGAGGACAAGGCGCTCAGACAAAAGGTTGATAGAACCTTTCGAAATGTGGTGCTACAGACGAATGATGAAGATTAGATGGGTATATCATGTAACTAATATGGTGCATAAGAGCATTGGGAAGAAAAGAAGTTTCTGGCATGTCCGAAGAGAAGGGATCGGTTGGTGGGATACATTCTGAGGCATCTACAAATCTTAAACATTAGTATTAGAAGGACGTATGGGGTATAAATCATAGAGGGATACCGAAGGACGAATACAGTAAGCAGACTGAAAAGGATGTAGGTTGCCGTTCATATTCTCAGATGAAGGGGCTTTCGACAGTTTAACGTGGAGAGCTGCATCAAGCCAATCCGTGAACTGAAGACCCAGCTGCAACAACACTGAAAACTTGAGGTATATTTGGTCATTCTTCCAGGAACGCAATAACTAGGTCTGCAGCCGTTGTGGGAGGTGCTGGTCTGACTGCAACGCATCTGCCAACTGATCGCAGACATGTCTATTCCTGTTCAAGTGAGGTGAAAAGCCAGCCACTCCATTCGTTGAATTCCCTCAGCTTCAATGATGTTATCCACCAGTGCAACTCTGTGGAGATGAGCATTATCGTCCACCACACCAGAAGGAACACATCTCCTATGGCACTAGTATAGGGCAGAACATAGATCGATGGATCTTGTCTCTGTGCGTTTGAACAGTCAAAGCGCCATTCTGAACGACATAGAGGTCCGTATGTCCGCCAATACTGACTCCTGTCCACACCATTCGTTCACCACCATGATATGGTGATGTTTCGTATACATAAACAAGATTGTTGCGAGTTCCACGTTCTCTTCAGATGAATGGACGACGATTGTCCGCCGGAAAACATCTTGACTCATATGAACTCATATGAACACTGCTCCATTTTTACGGTTCCAATTCTGATGTTCCTCCGCCCAGTTTCTGCCGGGTTCCTGGTTTGAATGGGACACGCACCATAGGGCTCTGTGTGTAGAAGCCACATTCTCGAAGGCGATTTCCGTACTGTGTGTTGATATTGAGAGTCCTGTCGTTTTTGGAGGGTGCGTTGCAACTGAGTTGCATTCAGCCTCCTGTCTCGACGGGCTGTTTGTTAACTGGAGATAATGGTCCTCTCTAGCTGATGTTACCCGTGGACGACCTTGGCCTTGCCTTTTTTTAGTGGGTCTTGTCTGAAATCGCGTCCAGGTCATGGAAACTACACTTTGGGACATTTCAATAGTTGCATGTGTGGCTGTTTCGCTTCGAAATTTAGCGACAAAATTGCTACTTTGGTCACCCTGGACGTATGCACGTAGCCGAGTCGAAACTGACAATGTTTGCGTCACCAAATACTTTTCGCCTGTTGCCGGTACATAAAAGAAAGCCCATCCTTGGCACGCATTCACGCACTGCATATGTTTCTTAACGTTTCAGATATTTCCTTTTTGAATACATTGAAATTATTCATAAAAGTAGACTTCTGAACTTCTTGAAGAAGGAAAGACATGATCCTGGCACTTTAAAAATAGAATAAGAAATGGGATCCAGAAATTCCTTGTTGCAAACAGGTCTTTAAATAATCCCGCCAGATGGCTTTCAAAATCCCGCGGTTTACAATAAAAAGCTCTAAATTTTTAATCCAGTTTTTGTAATAATAGTAATATGAAAAAGAGTAATTTCCTAGTTGATGCGGGTACAACGCTGACTGTGCAGCTGCTCGTCTGAATTCTTCAGTAGTGACGTCACTAACAAAACTATCGCGTACAGTAATGCACAGAAATGAGTATTTTTGATAGTGCAAGCTTTGGAAAATGGCAAATTTTATATATATATATATATATATATATATATATATATATATATATATATATATATATATATATATATACTGTTTTGCCTTACTGCGTCGTTTAACCGAAGTTACGTCCTGAGACCTGAAACTCCTGGCATAGCGATACAGATTTCCGAAAGCTTGCCATACCGAAAATACTTCCCAGTCGCCGGGTGTACTACTGGTGAACGAAGATACTAAGGCAAGAGCAGTATTTATTTAAAATTGTTTTCTCCAGAACCTCGCGCTGGAGTCTTTAATTTGCATTTCGCTTAGCCACTTATTCCGAAAATGTTGCTAATATTGAGGTGCCATATCTTAAAATGTTATAAATAAAGAGCACAATGATATTGTAAATACCGTATCGCACTACCTATTGTAATATTTAACACTGTCGCGTAACACGTCTTTCTGAGAGTAACACCCTGTAAAGAAGTAAAATAAATGTTAATTTCTAATAAAACACAGTCTTGGTTGCAACGATTTATTTTTAAACGCTTTTCGCCTTTTCGGGACAGCATCAGAATCTGGAAATTTTGTTTGGGGATACTTTACAGTCTTATCATGTAACAGCGATAGTACGAAAACAGATTATTACTGACGTAATAATGCTTTACATCGCGCCAAAGCCTAGCAGCGACAGTATTTGGTTATGGGCATCCGTGAAATTCAAATGTTCAACTACGTTGATCATCAGTCCCTACGCTTAAAAACCATTGTACTGACTTAAAGTAACTTATGCTAAGAACAACAACAAACACGCATGCCCGAGAGAGGACTAAGCTGCGACAACGGGCAGCCGTGAAAAACCGATATAAACAACAAAATAGAAGACAGCTTAATCACGTAAAATATTAGTCCAAGACAGCTGCAAGTGTTCAATTTCTACGGTTTGAATAAAAACCTACCAAGATTACGTTTTATTATTGTCCGATTGCTAGAATCGGCCAATACTAAATTTACGAAAATACATTAAGGATGAAACATGATGTCATTTAAGAAACATTAATTGAACGTGGAGGAACAAAGTATACAATCTATTACTCTCATCAACAATTCTGTGTGTTCACAAGATACTGATGTTCAACAGATGATCAAAATTCCGAATCGTAGAATGTTCACTCCAATAGATAAGATTTTAACTAAATATTTCCACACTACTCCAAATGATTCTGTGGCTACCAATATTTATAGACCGTTCTCCATGAACTATAAACTTCCATAAAAACCACTATCAAACATCTGTATCTATTTAGAAAATTAATTATAAACAAAATCTTTAATACGAAGAACGTGTCGGCCCACTTCTAGATTCCCTAGCCAGTGAAGGAGGCAAGCTACCCTATATCTAGAGGCCTGCGCGGATAAGAAAAGTGTTATCCGCACCACATCCGCAAGGCACATATCCGCATCCGAGGCACTTTATCCGCATCCGCAGACATTAAAGTTTTGAATGGGTAACAATAACAGATGGCAGTATTGAAACCATGATATAATTATTGTTAGAGTGTCATTTCTGTGACAACTATTTCTGACTTCTCGAATCATGGTAACTGTTCCATACCTACTCCAAAACAGGCTATTCCAAACAGGAGCCGCGGCCGAGCGTATTGAGGGGTTACGCTCCGCTGTGCGAAGCCGTTCCCCGTCGGGGGTTCGAATACCCCCTTGGGCATGGATGCTTCTGCTCTCATTAGTATCAGTTAGTTCATAAGTAGTTTGTAAGTTTAGGGACTGATGACCCCGCAGTTAAGTCCAATACGCTTAGCAAACATTTGAACATTTGAATTCCAAACAGGAAAGCATTGGCGGTCCGGACACACACAGTAGCGCTTCGGAGCCCGTGTGGCCGGAGCACTACGTCAGCTGTTTAATACAGGCAGCTTCTTAAATTTCAGTGTTTAAAACTGATCGGCATAGAGGAGATTTTACTGTGTTTGCCGCGCGGGAGTAGCCGAGTGGTCTGGAGCGTCACGTTGCGGATTGCGAGGCCTTCCGCGCCGGAGGTTCGAATCCTCCCTCGGGCATGGATGTATGTGCTATTCTTAGGTTAGTTTACCTTAATATAAGTAGTAACCAAGCAATTGAGTCCGATAGATTTACAATTTGAATATTTACTATTCTTTCGGAGTTTTACAAAAGGGACACTTGTTTTTTCCCCATATTAACACACTAGAGGATATGTGACAACGCAAAGCATGTCACTTCAAGTGTTAAAAGTGCCGTCTACTTGTAACTGGTAACTGTCAGCAAAAAGAGACTATCAGCGGCAGCTACGGCCAGCCTATACAACTAACATTGTGTACCTTCCTAAATACGTTACTTTGACCGTACACCGTTTCTGATTACGAAAGTTGCTATAAAATGCTATTGTCAATCTTTACTACCTATGTCACCGTTTCTCTAACACAAAAAAGTTAAGGTTTGTTTGTATGTTTATGGGCGGCTGTACAGTTCATTCGGTTGCGATGAAACTTTGCCAACATATTGCTTGCACTTTCGTGACGGTTATTGGCATAATTAAATGACTATAAAACACATAGTGCATCAAATATGCCACCACATCTATAGGAAACTGCCCCTCACGAGAAACCCAGATCCACACGCAACTTAGAACGGTAAAATGCCTTTGCTGACAAGATTCATAAGTTTTTTGGTAGCGGTTGTCTTCATATTTGGCGGAACTTCAGGAACTTTTGCATCTGTCATGGGATTTTAATAACTAATTACGCTACTTTGTCCTGTCTAACACGAATGTTACAGGTAATTTGAAGTTCTACTTTTGTGCCCAGTATAAGAATACACTTCTTTACACGCAAAACAAGCTACTTTGTCGATGATCTTTCCCATGCCATCAAATAAGTATCCAATTTCTTTTTCCAACTTGACGATTTCAATTTGTTTTACTCGAGTAATGCTGAATCACCTCTTTTCACTTTACGCGATACAATATCCATTGATGTCATGTTAATTTTAAGAAAGAACTGTCACGGTATACCTTGCAATATACGTTGTCACTCGGTCACTACACAGCACTAACTGAAGGCACCGAAAATTTGCCATGGCATCTCTGGTGGGCAGTGGGCCGGTTTGCCAGCCAGAAAGCACTTGACAGACCGCAGGTAAGACACGGTCACGTAAACGGATTAGGCGCAGGTCCGTCGGGTACAGCTAAGTCCGCTGTGGCACAGAGTAACATATTTGTCTGTGGCTGTGGCCAGGGGATGAGAACAACATACTTCCGCTCTACCTGAGCCCTGCATGGATTCTGAGAATATCCACTAACATTTCGACAGGCGTACTGGGCAGAACCTCGCTCGTTATCCCTAGATAACACGAGTACATCTGCGTTGCTCACAATTTGATCCGAAACAGTAAAAAATACTGTTACTGTTACTACCTATATCCTCCACACAGACTGCATGCTTTCCCATGTACTCTATGTAACTGCCAGAAGAGTCCAGCGCGACCTCTATATCGAGGAAGAAAAGAAAAATGGCCGGACAGTAAAAAGACCTATACACAGAAATACGTTTACTGCAAAAATTACATACGATACCAACATAAACCAAATATTAAACTTAATTTCTTCAAAATGGGAAGCAGGCAATTTCTGAGTGTCAGATTTTTTCGAAAAACTATATGTAACAAAATTAAACACATTCAATCAAACACAACCCAAACTATACAAGCGCGTAAAAAAAAAAAAAAAAAAAAAAAAAAAAAAAAGGTCATTTTGTGGGATATACAAGTTACTACAAACGAAAATTCGTTCACTACAAACCTCTACACACTATTTCCTACACATATCATCCACTAGAATTAAATTTCTTGAAAGTGGGGTGCTGCCAGTGGGTGCAGTGCACAGCAGTATGGGCCTCGCGCCTTCCATTTTGAACACGTTTTGTGGGATATACAAGTTACTACAAACGAAAATTCGTTCACTACAAACCTCTACACACTATTTCCTACACATATCATCCACTAGAATTAAATTTCTTGAAAGTGGGGTGCTGCCAGTGGGTGCAGTGCACAGCAGTATGGGCCTCGCGCCTTCCATTTTGAACACGTTTTGTGGGATATACAAGTTACTACAAACGAAAATTCGTTCACTACAAACCTCTACACAATATTTCCTACACATATCATCCACTAGAATTAAATTTCTTGAAAGTGGGGTGCTGCCAGTGGATGCAGTGCACAGCAGTATGGGCCTCGCGCCTTCCATTTTGAACACGTTTTGTGGGATATACAAGTTACTACAAACGAAAATTCGTTCACTACAAACCTCTACACACTATTTCCTACACATATCATCCACTAGAATTAAATTTCTTGAAAGTGGGGTGCTGCCAGTGGGTGCAGTGCACAGCAGTATGGGCCTCGCGCCTTCCATTTTGAACACGTTTTGTGGGATATACAAGTTACTACAAACGAAAATTCGTTCACTACAAACCTCTACACACTATTTGCTACACATATCATCCATTGGAATTAAATTTCTTGAAAGTGGGGTGCTGCCAGTGGGTGCAGTGAACAGCAGTATGGGCCTCGCGCCTTCCATTTTGAACACGTTTTGTGGGATATACAAGTTACTACAAACGAAAATTCGTTCACTACTAACCTCTACACACTATTTCCTACACATATCATCCACTAGAATTAAATTTCTTGAAAGTGGGGTGCTGCCAGTGGGTGCAGTGCACAGCAGTATGGGCCTCGCGCCTTCCATTTTGAACACGTTTTGTGGGATATACAAGTTACTACAAACGAAAATTCGTTCACTACAAACCTCTACACACTATTTGCTACACATATCATCTATTGGAATTAAATTTCTTGGAAGTGGGGTGCTGCCAGTGGGTGCAGTGCACAGCAGTATGGGCCTCGCGCCTTCCATTTTGAACACGTTTTGTGGGATATACAAGTTACTACAAACGAAAATTCGTTCACTACAAACCTCTACACACTATTTCCTACACATATCATCCACTAGAATTAAATTTCTTGAAAGTGGGGTGCTGCCAGTGGGTGCAGTGCACAGCAGTATGGGCCTCGCGCCTTCCATTTTGAACACGTTTTGTGGGATATACAAGTTACTACAAACGAAAATTCGTTCACTACAAACCACTACAAACGATTCCCCATACATATCACCCATTAGAATTTAATTTCTTAAAAGTGGGGTGCTGGCTATTTTTTGAGTGGCCCATAACTTTTTTTCCGAAAAACTACAAACAAAAATTTTTGCACTACAATCCACTACAAACGAAACTCTTTAAGATAGTATAAAGTAAAAAACAATTTCTTTAAGTCGGGTGCCAGGTTCACGGAGGTGCAGAATTGAAGTTTCCGTTGTCGATGGAGACGTGTTTTATGACAGTCAATGCAATCATTTTATCAATAAAGCTAGATTATCTGTATGGTTAAAGCGTCTGCCTAATAAGGAAGATGTCCTAGGTTCGAATCCTGGCCGAGGCACAAATTTTATTCAACGCCTCTCATATTCAAAATGCAATTTCACTGGAAGGTTGAAAGTTATCTAAAAATGTGATCGTGAAAAATTTGAAATCAATGAATTAATGCTATCGGATAATCAATAAATTAGTCTACAGTGCTGATCGTCTAGGTTTGTGTTGTGTTGGAAGTGTGTGTATCTTGATTTTTTCTTCTTTTTTTAACTACACCTGACCTGAATAAAATAACTGGTTGTAAATCCGATTGATCAACAATTTTAATATATTTTACTGAACCACGATTGTATGTAAGAGGAAGCCAGTTAATTTCAGTTACAATGGTGCAGCTCTCATAAGAAGTGAAAATTATATTAAAAAAAAAAAAAATTAAAAAAAAAATTCTTCTTCAACTGGGAACGCTGACAACTGCTTTCACAATGTAAAGCTGCGATGGTGCAAATAATTTGTAGTCCAAATTTCTACCTTGTTACTAGCTTTTTGGCCGTTGTTAAATACCGGTAAACAATTTACAAGATTGGATAGAAATGACTAGGTCGACTCGATGTTTAAGTCTTTTTTATCATTTATATTTTCGGACTTGTTTAATTCAGAAGTTGTGAACACATCAATTGTTATATACGTTACTCACATTCTGGAATGAAGTTTAAAAAAATACTTACGTTACTCAGTGATGATGGTATTAAGAAAAAGGAATTAAATTAATTTCGAAAACTACGGTATGTCCCTGATAATCTAAGTCGCATTCACATTCTGATATGAAGTTAAAAATTGAAGCTTTGGTAGATAATGAAATTTTAAATGATCATTTTTGATCTGTTACAGTGCATCATAAGAATATTTTAAACGGAATCAAATTAATTTTGAAAAAATAACGTTATGCCCATGAGAATTTTTGAACAATGGCCGTCTGAGAAAATTCTACTGCCGCCACAAAATTAAGACATTTACTTCTTGCCTCCTCCCCCAAAAATATGTTCATCACCGTCATTTCAGATTGTCTCCAAATCACTAGTGGCGAAAAAAAAAATCATTCTCTGCACCTCAGATATAAAAATGTAAGGCATAGTGTTCTCTCTGCATTTCGCGCAACTTCTCGCGTCACATTATTCACGTAATATCACGTAAAGCTGAGACACGCCATCAATGCTCGGCAAGCCAAAGAGTTTCTCAGACAGACATGCCAGTGCTATCCTAACCAGAGTATGCATTATTCTCCTAACACCTACTTATCAAGTATACAGCGTCCCAGTTTTTGGCATATAATACTACCGCAATGTCTTTTGAATATGCATGCGTTTCTGAAGGAAACGGATAGTGCGTCAACTACAGATTAAACAATACAAGAAATGTATTCACAATTGAGATTTTCACTAAGCATCGTCTCTACAAATTTCTGGTAACATATGAAAACTTGTGCCCAACCAGGACTCGAACCCACGCCATCCGAACCGACCTTAAATTCTGTCTAGTGTTCTACTTACCGTGTTGGCAAAGGAGGCTACTTGTGCATCCTCCATAGAACGGGAAATTTATTGCTCTGCCTTGAAATACAATGAACCTTACTCGTTGCTTTTTCCCCCCCTATGGTTTAACCAACGCCATATAATTTAGACATGATAGGCCTGCGACAATAAATCAATCACACATACTGTTTGAGTACTGAATGGCTGATTCGACCGGTCGCGATAAATGAAGAATCCGAGTTCGAGTCCCGGGTGTGGCAGAAATTTTCACGTGTCACGAGCAAATTGTACAGCTGATGTACAGTCATACTTGCAAGTGGGAATAGTCTGAAAGGAGGCACGGGGTCCAATATACAGACGTCCTTGAACAATTCAGACATTTTTTTATTTATTTATTTTTTATTTAATAATTTTTTGCTGGTTTCCTTTTCGGCCTTTATATTTATACGTTTTATTGGTCATGTAATTCATTGTTGGCTACAGTTTCTGAAACAGGTTTTTTTCCACCATAATCAGAAAATTGCCAAAGGGAAGATTTAATCTTTTTAATGAGCCTGATGTTGATCGCCTGACCGTATTTAGTCAAAAAAATTCGATATCAGCTCCTGGTGGTTGTGAAATATTTTTTCTCATAATTACGAGACGTTAGACTCAACTTGCTTCTGGGGATAGACAGAGCGCCTTCACAACACACACACACACACACACACACACACGTAATGGAAATTACTTCTAAAAATGAGCCACACATCTGGTTTACTCTGAAAACATCATTCTTTTGATAATGTTTTTACTGAACAACCGATAAATGGAGAAAAATATTTTCGTTCCTGGGCTTACACCGTAAAATTAGTGTACTGTGTGTTATGCCGAAACAAAATTAATTGGGGAAAATCCCTATAATACTTTTTATTCTTGTCCATTCCCAGAAACGAGGAAATTTTTTTTTAAATCAGTGACTGGCTGTGTCCGCGAGGTATGTTCGTTTACATCGGCGGGTGGAAAATGAGAACAGCGGAAGTTGAGTAAGATGGTCTGTGCTACGGGAAAAGCGTGCTGTCGCTCAGGCGGTAGCGGCACACTTCAGCAGCTTGGAAAGCTATGCCAGCTTTGATGTTAGAATTAGGTGGCTGCTTTTTCAGAGAATGCGTTCACATATCTCACACTGGCTCCGAAATTGTTCCACAGCAATGCAGCAAGAATGATTGCCTCTCATATTCTATAGTTAATGAGAAATTTTCGTAGCTGTTAAACGCTAGAATTGGCTGTTTCAATACCCCGACCAATATTAGCGAAGACGGTATATTAGAAGTCATCTATCCTCAAAAAAAAAAAAAAAAAAAAAAAAAAAAAGTTTCAAATGTTTGTATAGTCTATGGGACTTAACTACGGGGTCATCAGTCCCTAAACTTACAAACTACTTACGAATAGGACGGCACAAATATCCATGCCCGAGGGGGGATTCGAACCCCCGACCGTAGTGGCCGTGCAGACCGTGACTGGAGCGCCTTAGTCCCCTCGGCCACCGCGGCCGGCCATCTTTCCTCCAGCGGCGTTTCTCTGCTATTCTTTACCTGCCAACCATAACTGATACATTGACACAGTTTATTAATTTAGTCCAGTAGTAATTTTCAAGCTATTTCTTCTTTTTCTTTTTCTATACTTTTTAGCGGGTCTGTCCACCTCGAACGTTGTAGCTGAACACGCATACTGAAGCTTTATCAGTTGCTATTCAGAACAGTACTTCAGAGCTTTTGTCGAACTAGTTTCTAAGGTTGTCGAACCACAAAATTCCTATTCGGCCGGGAGGTATCTTTCCTTCAGTTTTTCCCTACAGGATACGCTGAAGCATCTGATAACTTTTCTGATTGCTCTTGATGTGGACTAGGTACTGTACTTCGCAGCACTTGATGCTGCTGATCAGCTCTGACCTCTTTGTAACTCAACGGAGAACCTTGTTGCTTGTAACGTTTTCACTCACTGATATTTTCAAAACTGTCTTGTATAGTCAGGCTTCAGAGGCTTAGAAGTGGTTGCTTTAGTAACAGCCTATGTTTATTTATTGGTTTCAGATAAAAATTAATGTTTTTCTCCATCCGAAATATCGGTAATTACCGTGCGGAAACGTAAATATGTATGAAAACGTAAAAGTGATGTTACTAGATCAATGTCTAAAATGTGTCAGTAAAAATTTGAGTCTCTTGACAATCGTTAGTCAGTGCGCGAGTGTTAGTGAGATGCTTCGAAAACTCAAATGGGAGTCACTGTCGGAGAGGCAATGTTCCTTCCGAGACACACTGTTGAAGAAATTTAGAGAGCTGGAATTTGAAGCGGACTGCAGAACGATTTCACTGCCTGCAACCTACATGTCTACATTCCACTGCCGCTAACTGACATTTCGCGTAAAGACCACAAAGATAAGACCAGAGCTATTAGGGCTCGTACAGATGCATACAAGTATTCACCAAATTCCGGCCCTCCAAATTTCCTCAACAGAAATTCACGAAAAGAACGTCGTCTTTCCTCCAGTGATCCCCAATTTAGTTGCCGGAGCATTTCCATGACACTCGCGCATTGGTCGAACCTGCCGGTAATAAATCTAGCTGCTTGTCTCTGAACCGCCTCTATGTCTTTCTTTAAACTGATTTGCTGCGGGTCCCAAACACTTGAGCAATAATCAAGACGTGGTCGTACAATCGTTTTATACGCGGTTTCCTTTACAGGTGAAGTACATGTTCCCAAAATTCTCCCAATAAACCGAAGTCGACTGTCCGCCTTACTCACAACTGTCCTTACATGTTCGTTCCATTTCATATCACTCTGCAATGTTACGCCTAGATATTTGAACGACGCTACAACATCAAGAAGCTCACTAATAATGCTGTATTCGAACATTATGGGATTGTTCTTCCTACTCAGGCGCATCACCTTACATTTTTCTACATTTAGAGCTAGCTGCCATTCTTCGCAACAACTAGAAATTTTTTCTAAGTCATCTTGTATACTATTACAGTCAGTTAAAGACGATACCCTCCCATACACCTCAGCATCATCAGCAAACAGCCGCAAATTACAAGTTACTCTGTCCATCAGATCATTTATATAGATTGAAAATAATAGCGGTCCTATCACACTCCCCTAGGGCACGCCTGACGATACACTCGTCTCTGATGAACACTAGCCGTCGAGAACAACGTACTGCGTTCTATTACTTAGGAAGTCTTCCAGCCAGTCACAAATCTGTGAATCTATTCCATAAGCTCGTATCTTTGTTAGCAGTCTGCAGTGTTGCACCGCGTCGAACGCCTTTTTGAAGTCGAGAAAAACACAATCCGCCTGTTGCCCTTCATCCATGGCTATGTATGGGAGTGAAACAGGAAAATAGGTAACTAGTGATGATAGTAGGTACCCTCCGCCACGCACCTTCGGATGGATTGCAAAGTTTGTATGTAGATGTAGGCCCATTCTTCCGATATGTGTAAAAATGATCGATAAGGCCAAGTTCTGTCCAAAACACTTCACCCCGTACCGCTAAAATGAATAGAACCCGAGATATGAGCATAGCGTGATGTGTGCTTTAGAGGGATATTCGGTTTCACTGCCGTCTATAATCTGACCAGAAATCGTAATAAAATCAAATCAAACGGTCCATTGTGGGGCGCGGTATCGGGTGTCCGACCTACCACCAGAGGCACCCCAGGGCAGTCGCTGGGTGAGCCGTCAGTCCTCGCCGCCGTCCTTTTTTTTCACCGCCTTCCTTTTTTTTTCTGTTTCTCCCCCACTGCTGTGGATCTGAGCTTGCTCTATTTTTATTTTTGCCTCCCGCGGCGCATATTTTCCGGTGATCTGGCGCGCGCAATATATCTGCGCGGCTGAAACCAACGCGCGGACAGGAGCGTGGGCGGACCGCAATCAGCGACGGCGCTCGTCTGACGGCGAGCAGAGCCGAACAGAGCCGAGCGCAGCCGAACAGAGTCGAGCACAGCCGAACAAATCCGAGCGGCGCCGCGAGGCACTGCTGATGCCGCCTGCCACCGCTGTGACGTCACGCCCCTCTCATGTCAAATCAACTGTCTGCCTCGCATCCTAACACGCGCGCGACCTCTCTGCGGAGCGCAGTATGAAAGCTCGTGTCGACGTTCTCAGTAAAATGAAAGGCAAATTAATGTGTCACCTATTATTCTAGCCAAAACGTCGATACTGAACTGTTGACAACCTGCTTGCACAACTTGTAATTTTGCTTTCGGAATTGTCAGTTTCCTGACAGATGAAGTACTCAGAAGTGAAATAACTGTATAAAACGAGAGAAAGGGATAATGTAGACTACGTTACACCAACGAATTCGAAATATTGAAATATATCGACCATTGCAGGGCATATAAATAAATTCAACGGAGAAATTGAAACTTTGTGCTGGACTGAAATTCGAACCCGGATCCGTAGGTTCCTCTTGCTTGCAGCCCATACTGGATTCCCGCAAGGGATCGAGCGTTTGAATGCGTCCACAATGCAACTGTCAGTTGCCTATTGGGGGCACATTTTACAAGTATTACTATGGTAACCGCGCTGAAGTAGCCGTATGGTCTAATAAGGCATAATGCTATGCCCTGGGCGGTCTCTCCCACCGAAGGTTCGAGTCCTCCATCGGACACAAATCTGAGTGTTGTCCCTAGTGTAAGTTAGTTTGAGTAGTTTGTAAGTCTAGGGACTGATGATAAGCAGTTTGGACCAATAGGTTTACAGACATTTGAACATTTCAACACAACTTGTACGACGGTTCTCAATAATTAAAGAGACGAATTGCTTTGGGGAGAAAACTGTTGGTAGACCAAGTTTGCTCCTTCTGTGGTTTTAAGTTGGCATCACTGGGATGGACCCTGATCAGGTGAGGTATCAACATTGTTTTGTTTCACAATCTCGAAAACACATTTCAAGATGGTGAGTCTGCTTGAAAGTTTCACAATATCATCATCAGGAAGCACCTGCAGAAGACTGCGAGGTACGCAGTTGAAATATCGTGCAGGAAAAGACGCGAATAATTAGCAGAATACCAGATTGTGAAAGAGGACAATGCCTCAGGAAAACCCGAAGAATTACAGTTCCACAGTAGTTGAACAACGTTCTGTTGTTCGGTTTTTACTTGCTGAAGGCGAGAAACCAGTGAATGTATACCGCAGAATGTCTAAAGTTTACGGTGAAGGTTGTATGAATCGTGCTGATTTTTATAAGTTAGTAGAGAACTTCAAAAATTGTCGTGACTCAACGACCGACTAACACCGTTCTGGTCGGTCGCTTGCAGTTTCCACTCCCTCGCGTGAAAGTCGAATTGATGGCATTATTCGTGCCGACCGCCTTGCGACTGTGGAAATGATAGCTGATAAGCTTCAACTTAGTCCTGTCAAGTTCATTATGCGTAACAAACTGAAGTATCGCAAAATATGTGCAAGATGGGTCCCAAAGAATAATTGCTAAGACGTAACACTGGCATAAAACACCACCAATTTGGCAAAAATTACTCTGACGCCGGTAAAATGTATCCAGAAATTGCAGAAATAGCCAGAACCAGCACCCCATCGGTAAAAACTAACACACTGTTTAGCACAATGAATAGCGAAATCGTCGAAAAATGCTCCGAAATTGGAAGAAAATAGACATCGAAGATGGAAAAAAAGGATCAGAAATGGTGTCCATTTGTTTCGGAAATACATTACATACGATTAATAATAAAAGTATATTTAACTGCCATGGTAGTGAACCATACATTTGAGCAGCAGCAAGTAAAGTAAATTAGGCAGAGACATGTATTGTGTCGTTCCGTGGGCTATGCAAGTGCCTCCCATCAAATTTACGTTGAAAACTAAGTAGCACGTAAAGTGAATAGCTAGTATGATGAATACAAATGACTTGAGCCAGATGTGGTAGTGCGGAAGGTATTTCTAATTGACTAATCCCTACAGCGATTACTTTTGTTCTGAAAATTGGGCTTATTCTGTAGGTTATGTTGAAATAATTTACGGGAATATAGGCGATCAACGTCTTCGACAGCAGCCAGTATTTAGGGAGGTGAACGCCCGTCATTTTCAAGGGATAACAGAAAAGACTGCCCTTCACGTCTACAATCTTTTTCACTAACGGTTCATTCTTTTATCAACTACTCAAAAAATTTTCGAAATTCATAGAAAAAATTGTAAGTTTGTTTTGTGGGGAGCGGATGGCGGCAGTGTCACAGCTTTGGCACGTGTCAACTGTGTGAGGGCACATCAATATAGCTCTGCCTCTGAACACCCTCCCTCAGAGGAAAGATTTATCAACGCCCCTGGTTAGAACACACATTGTTAGTCAAGAAACACTCGTTACTCTGTTGTATTAAGACTATACAGCTGGAGTAAATTTTAATCTAAGTAAACCTGCGTACCACCAACACACATTTTCGTACGGATTGCTTAAAATCTTGTGATTTTGCACCTTCATCTATTATTTGTCCGCCTAATTTTGAACACGAGCTGAGCTCTTGGTAAAGGAATTTTTTTTTTCCATTAGCCCACAGGTACCTACCATATTTCCTTCTACCTCGCCGCAGCGAACTTTCCACGCAAGATACATGGAGTATTTATCGAACCCGCGCCAAAGCGCGCCTCTCGAAACTTCGCGAAACGCCTCCCGCAAGATGAACAGGTTTCTTCTTGAAAGGTCGCGGCCTCTGGGTAGTAGACAACTCTCCCGTGAGGCTGTTGCGGGGACCAAACAAAAACTTCATGCAGCCACCCAGAGCATTTTATCAGCCGCGAGAAGTTTTCGTCCGGTAAGACTTGAGGAAGAGTACTCAACCCCTAAGGAAGGCTGGCAGTCGTTGTGGTTTCTAACTCTCCTCCGTGGATCTTCAACAAGTACAAGGTGAACTTTCGAAATATAAATTCTAGTAACCACTCAGTACCACTCGTTCTACTCACAACCACATTACTGCCCAGCATTCTTATGTTTCTTAACTGCTTAACCTATATTCTCTATCTATGAAAATCTGTGTGTGTTTGCATGCTCCCTGTGTACTCCAAAACGGCTGGAGCAGTTTCGATGATGAAATCTTCAGGAAATCTTCACATCAACCCAACGGGTGATACTGTGGTGTTTGGTAGTGATCGGATCAAGATTTTTACTGTTTTGAAGAATACAGCCACGGCGTATCTTAGAAGATGAATTAAAGGAAGGCAGACCTACATTTCTAGTTTTTGTAGACTTGGAAAAAAGCTTTTGACAATGTTGGATGGCATATACTTCATCAAATTATAATGCCAGTAGACGTAAAATACAGGGAACAGTAACTTAATTACAACTCGTGCCGAATCGAATGTTTGTTAAGCTTATGGGACTTAACTACGGGGTCATCAGTCCCTAAACTTACAAACTACTTACGAACTAGCTAATACTAAGGACGGCACAAATATCCATGCCCGTGGGGGGATTCGAACCCCCGACCGTAGTGACCGTGCAGAACGTGACTGGCGCGCCGCAGTCCTTTCGGCCACCGCGGCCGGCAACTCGTGCAGAAACCAGAGGGAAATTATAAGAGTGTAAGGGCATTAAAGGAAAGCATTGGCTGGGAAAGAGTAAGACAAGGTTGCAGCCCTTCAACATTATTCAATCTGTACATTGAGCAAGCTGTGAAGGAAAACAAGGAGAAATTTACAGACGGAATTAAAGTTCAGGGTGA
The DNA here is from genome assembly GCA_026315105.1 of Locusta migratoria. Lineage (NCBI taxonomy): Eukaryota > Metazoa > Arthropoda > Insecta > Orthoptera > Acrididae > Locusta > Locusta migratoria. The sequence goes on from CM048748.1 coordinate 421,607,928, forward strand.
TGAATAAAAACTTTGCGGTTGCCGATGATATTGTAATTCTGTCAGAGTCAGCAAAGGACCTGGAAGAGCAATTAAACGGATGGACAGTGTCTTGAAAGGAGAATGTAAGATTAACATTAACAAGAGCATACAAGAGTAATGGAATGTACACCAATAAAATCAGGTGATGTTGAACAAATTGGATTATGTAACGATATAATAAAGGTGGGAGATGAGTTTTGTTACTTGGGAAGTAAAATAACAGGCGATGGTGGTAGTACAGATTATACAAAAAACAGAATGGCAATGGGAAGAAACGCTTTTTTGAAAAAGAGAATTTTGTTAACTTCGAATATTAATTTAAGTGTTGGGAAGTCTTTTCTGAAGGCATTTGTGTGGAGTGTTGCTTTGTTCAAATGTTCAAATGATTGTAATTCTTACGGGACCAAACAACGTTGGTCATCAGTCCCTAGACTTACAAACTACTTAAACTAAGTTAAACTAACCTAAGGACAACACACACATCCATGCCCGAGGGAGGATTCGAACCCCCGACACGGGAGGTCGGGCGATCCGTAACGTGGCGCTCTAGACCGCTCGGCTACTCCCACGCGGCGTGGTTTGTACGGGAGTAAAATTTAGACGATAAGTAGTTTAGACAGGAATAGTACAGATGCTTTTGAAATGTGGTGCTACAGAAAAATGCTGAAGATTAGGTGGACAGATTGCTTAACTAATGTAGAGGCACTGAACAGAATTGGGGAGAATAGGAATTTTTGACTTACCTTGACTAAAAGATCGATGGGTAGCACATATTCTTAGACATCAAAAAATTGTAAATTTAGTATTGGAGGGAAGTGTGTGTGTGGGGGGGGGGGAGGAGGGGGTACCACAGAGAGAGATCAAGAGACGAATATAGTACGCACATTCAGATGAATGTGGTTTGTCGTTCTTATGAGGAGATGAAGAGGCTTGCTCAGGATAGAGTAGGCTGGAGAGCTGCATCAAAGCAGTCTGCGGACTGAAGACCACGACAGCAACATTGAAAAGCGTAAATTAGTTAAAAACTACGGCATGCACACACTTTAATCGGCATGTAAACGTCACTGCAGATATTCTGAATTAGGTTATGGCCTGTTCGATATATCTGTCTTCCGTGAAGATGATGTGGTGAAAACGAAAAGCGAAATTCTGTATGATACACTGAAGTGTCGGATCATCAGTGCTATTGATGAGCACCTGTTCTTATCCTCAGAAGTGGTTTTAATGGTATTGCTGTACACTTGGTCTGTAATATAGACCTACAAATGGTGTCGCAAGTATTCAGATCCGAAGAATATGGCGGCCAATCGGGACTCATGTCAGTGGCCTCTGGCTACCCCAGAGCTAGAATGCGGTCTCCAAAACGCTCCTACAGGACATCAAACACTCTCCTGCTACGATTGGGTCGAGCTCCGTCTTCAATGAACCACACTAGTCGATATCAAGGTCGCTTTGCATAATGGGGATGAAATCAACTCGTAGCGTATCGTTTGGTGGTCACCTTGACATCAAGGAATATCTCGGCGATAATTCTGTGACTGAGTATTGCATATCTTTCACTTACCCGTTAAATTTCCGATCGCGAACTTCGGATTCTACATACGCCAAATGCTCCAATTTTGCTGATTGACGAACCCATCCAAATAATATTGGGCTTGATCGCTAAAGGAAACAATATTCACATACGCATACTAATTCCTAGCATGCCCCGCCACTACCCGTGCAGTTTGAACGTCCCAACGGAAACCGTTCAGTTATTATGACGATTTAATTTCATATAGTTCAATAATAAACAGACTGTATGTCTGTGAGCAACACATACGGATGAATTTCGTTTCAGGTAACACAATCGCGCGGCCGTCTTCCGTCGGCAATGGCATAGAGAGTCCGCTGTGGCAATGAACCGTCTGTCGCGCACAGTTAAATTGTAACTTCTACCGGCGGGTCGAATGTTCAAACATCGGTCTTGAGTCCTGCCGGAATTTCAAACCCAGAAATGTAACACTGAAACTTTGCTGTATAAATACTCGGCGTTGTGTCAAGACAGAATGTGTAATTTCGCTCTCACTCTATTTCCTCAAACAACAGAGGTCATTGCCCCTTACTCACCTGTTGTAGAAAGGTTTCGCTTAAATGCTAGTAGGAATTCTGCGCTCTCCCAGATTAAACAACAGAGGGTCAGTGTCGTAGCTAATTGGCCACTTGCTACTGTTTAATGTTTCAGTACAGTATCGGTAACGTTTGGCGTTGGTCGACTTCTATTGCGCGGACGCTTCGGTGTTTACTGCCAGTGTTGTCTCTCTGCGCTCGCTGTTATTTACTTTCTCCCTCAAAACGATCTCACTCGGCCAGAGTTTACTTTACATTCGCGCCGGTTTTCCGTTTCATTTGACTCTTGAAAATGGCGCGCTGTTCGCCTGCCCCGTCGGTAGTCGAGGAATCTGTATGAAATGGGCAGGCTTCCAAAGCGCTAAAATACCGCAATATATTCACGTGATAAAGACCGATTTATCGAACAAATTAACAGAAGAACTACATGTGTGAAAAACTAGTGTGGAAAGCAGCTTTATTTATCGTCATATTTCTCGCCCTATCCATGTCAGTAGCGATTAGATGAGTTTGATATATTGCAGAAACGTAACATAACCTAAGAATTAGTTTTGCGATATCAAAATACAAACTTACTGGTAACGACTAGTTAAATGAGAATCAGTATGATGAAAATGGCTGGAATAAGAGATTTGGTTGACAATGAAGAGCATGTCAACATTTTGGACGATTTAGAGGTCATTGCCCCAATAAGCGTCCTATACGTATTTATGTTCGTCCAAATAATTTTGAATGTGTGGATGATGCAGAATTTGTTACGCGATTTCGTCTTCCAAAGGCCACTGCGAAACGCTGCATGAAAAACTCCACGACCATCTGTGTTTTGTAAGGGTTCTGTCGTAATAGAAAACAAAATACAATACTTACGTCATCAAACTTATTAATTCAGTATTTACTTATGCTTGTTGCGCCTAGTAAGGCCTAAAATGTGATTTCTTCCTCCGATCTACAGGAACAAGTGCACTGTCGCCTATGTGCAAGGCTAATAAATGTACTAAGGTTCTATGCACTTGTCTGTATGTTCATTGCTATAGGAGAGTTCGCTGGTGTCTGCAAAACGTCTGCTTGGAAAGCTGTTCGGAAAGTGACACTGGCCCCTTCAGTTCAGTGTGTCCTTATATTCGTCTATTAAGGACGCAAGACTCTCGCACTCACTTCTTTAAAATAGCCGGCCGCGGTGGCCGAGGGGACTGAGGCGCTCCAGTCGCGGTCTGCACGGCCGCTACGGTCGGGGGTTCGAATCCCCCCTCGGGCATGGATATTTGTGCCGTCCTTAGTATAAGGTAATTGATAAGTAGTTTGTAAGTTTAGGGACTGATGACCCCGTAGTTAAGTCCCATAAAAAAAATTAAAAAAAAAAATCTTTAAAATTCGAGCTTCTTTCGCGTTTGTTTTCCATAGCGGCAAATAACTGTCTAACGTCTTCCCTGCTAGTCAAATATGGCGAACAGCTATTTATTAGGATGGCATTTCATTTGTTTCTATTACCAACATAGTCGAAATATATCGTACCTTCTCGTTTTCTCCAGGTTGCCAAACGAGAGGTGTATCTGGCAATGACAAACGCAAAGCACTTAACGAACACATTCAACTGGACGTTAAAGGCATCTTCCCGTTTAATAAGAAGAAGATTAACGAGAGATGAACGAACCGGCCCTAAATGTGTACTTGTGAAGCATCTCATTCAAACTACCCTCGTATTTAGGAGCTTTTGTGCTGCTATAAAGTTTAGCAGCTTATAAAAATATCTTATTTCGATTTGCTGATAATTCTGAGAAGTAAGAGTACAAAGTTACGAATAACAAGTGTCCACTTACGGTGGTTAGTTACACTTTTAGGCATGCAAGAAAATCAGTAGCAATTTATTCAATTAGAAAGTTGAGCTTTTAATGAGAATCGCTACTACTACGTGGCAGTTAATTAACCATTTCAGTAGAGCCTGATTTTTATCGTACTTACTTTTACAATAATTATAGACCTGTATAACAACATATTTCGCTGATTACCTAGTAGTAAAAAGTAAATGCGTAGCTACAAATAAATAATAGCCTATGTCCGTGTATAAACTGTTAATATCAGTAAGTCACTTTTTTCTAGATATTCAGTTTAAAACCTGCCAAGTAGCTAAAGGCCGCATTTCCGAAGGCGATTTCGCACTGTTTGTGTTGATACTTCGCGTCCTGTTGCTGCCTGGATGATGTGTTGCAACGGAATTGCATTCCGCCACCTGTCTCGACGGGCTGCTAAACGGAGATGACGGCAATTACCCATGGACGACCTTGGTCTTGACATCTTTTAATGGTTCCTGTTGTGTGACATCGCGTCCGGGTCCTGGAAATTAGAATTTTGGACACTACAATAGCTGTAGCCACCTCTCTGTATCTGTCCCGTTTTTAACCTTGCCGTAGCTTCGGGCAAATCACTTTGTTGTTGTACTCCACTACCTGCTCACTACACTCTCTGAAGGCAACTACTGCTGTAGTACGTTTGGTTGAGTAGACACAAGTCAAATACCGTTGCAGCAACTTTCTGCTATTTCCACTACCTCGATTGCCGTAATGTTGTGTTCTCCACTAGGTAGAAACACTTCAAAACATTTTAGTTCATTCTGCCGATGACAATACTTCAGAACCCACCTACCTCAACTGATCCCCTGATTGTTTTGATCAGTGTACTACAAAGTAATGGAGTATACTCTCTAATTTTTTTCATACAAATATACGTATTCGGTATTAAACTTCATAAAGCACAACACTGTGAAATGTTAAATACGTCCACCATTTTTCTTTTAGAAAAATGTTGATCTCAGTTTCAGAATATCGCACATCAACATTGTCTATTTTAAAATTTGTGAAACAATGTCAGCAATTTATTTGTTTAACAGTTATTTTCATAAAATAATAATTAAAATTTTCGATTAAAAACGAAGGCCGAAATGAATTGTAAGTTTTTCGAAGTCGTTTTATACTTGTAATTAACAAAATATTATATAATTGCACCATATTACAATTTTTTACAAACAAAACGGACCAAAATCCATTACTCTAGGCAGATCCAATGACAATTTTTGAGTTTTTAATCCTCGCATGCTATAATTACGGCAAATATTAAGCTTACAAACGCGAATGTTGACGAGTCATAATTAGTTTTTACAGGTTTTTAAATGTTTTTTTCGGTAAGTCTCAAATCGTAACAAAGCAATTGGGACCTACAAAAAAGCAATCGATAGACAATCTTAAGGCCTATTAACTTTCTCCTGTAACATTTTCCCATCGGAGCTATCGTTTGTTATTTATGTAAGAAAAACCGTCTTTTCCTACTGTGCGATTTCTTTTGGCCTTGTTCGCCCCCTCTGCTTGAGTTTCATAGAATAGAAACTAAATAATTTTAATTTCCTGTTCGGTCGTATTTTTTGTTCCCAGGTAATAATTTTTTTGCAAATATGACATTAGGCCGTCGCAGAATGCTCGGACTAGAAGCCGCCATCCGTTCCCTCGCAGCATGGAGTCCGCTAATTACGGCTTGTAGGTCGTAGCGGGCGGAGTTTGTTTTCAGGGGGGACAGGACAGGGCAGGGTTCGGCTGCTTCTTGCCCTTTTTCCCCGCACTCCTGTGATAAATGACCCTTCCGCACCCAACGGGTGGCAGGCAGCGTCGTCTCCGCGTCCTGTGACGTCACACGGCGACGTGTACAGCCACTCGGCGCTGCTCGCGGTCTTCCATTACCGGCGAAACAAAATTCTGTCCCGCAGCCGGAGGGAGCCGTAGACTGCAGGAAATGAGAACTGGGTGTTTCAGCAGTAAATGCCTTGGAAGGCGGCAGTGTAGACCAATTGCGATACAAAGGCCGCAATAGCCTTTGTTCCAAATTTTACAGAGTACACAGATAGAGAGCTGTTAGCAGGTGACCCAAAAAAACTGAAAGGAAATGAAAATAAGGACGTTCATAGCTGAGTTTCAAAAATTACATCCCCTAGTTACATGCACTTTTGTTTATTCTTGATATAACCACGCCGCGGTGGAATGGCCGAGCGCTCTAAGGCGCCTTGCTTCAGAGCACGCGGTTGCTCCCCGACGGTGGTTCGAATCTTCCCTCGGGCATCGGTGTGTGTGTTTTCCCTAAGTTAGTATAAGTAGTTTGTAATAGGAGGGACTGATAACCTCAGTTGTCAGGTCCCATAGATTTACAAACATTCGAACATTTGGTAACACCATGTGTAGATCTTCTGCGGCCGTCTTTCAGTTCTTTTATGAGGGCTGCACTACTCACAATCTGAACGATCAAATCAGCTCTTGTTTACTTTTAGTTGTAGAACTTCACCTTTAAACCATCCTCACATGCTATGACATATTACAGCGCTCAAAAAAAAAATAAAAAAAAAAAAAAAAAAAAAAAAAAAAAAAAAAAAAAAATTCAAACGTTTGTAGAGTCTATGGGACTTAACTACGGGGTCATCAGTCCCTAAACTTACAAACTACTTATGAACTAGCTAATACTAAGGACGGCACATATATCCATGCCCGAGGGGGGATTCGAACCCCCGACCGTAGTGGCCGTGCAGACCGTGACTGGAGATTACAGCGCTAGCGTGTACAGACGTCTATATCTACATCTACATAGATACTCTGCAAATCACATTCAAGTGCCTGGCAGAGGGTTCATTAACCACTTTCATAACCTTCCTCTACCGTTCCATTCTCTGAAAGCGCGCCGAAAGAAACAATATCTAAGTCGTTCCGTTTTCGATCTGATTTCTCTTATTTTATTGGGATGGTCACCCTATGTAGGTTGGTGCTAGCAAAATATTTTCACATTCAGAAGTAAAAGTCGGTGATTGAAATTTCGCAAATAGAACTCGCCGCAACGAATAACGTCGTTCTTTTAATGATTTCCACCTTAAATCGTGCAACATTTCCGTGACGCTTCCTCCCCCCCCCCCCCCCCCCGTAACATGATAAAACAAAACGAGCTGCCCTTCTCTGAACCTTCTCTATGTCCTCCGTCCGTTCCACCTGGTGAGGGTCCCACACTAGGCAACAGTACTCCAGGAGCGGACGCACTAGTGTGATGTAGGGAGTTTCTCTGGTGGAGCTGTTGCATCTTCGAAGCGTTCTGCCACTGAACGTAACCTTTGGTTCGCCTCCTCCACAATATTTTCAATGTGTTCTCTCCAGTCTAATTTGTTCGTAATTGTAACTCTTAGGTATTTGGTAGAATTTACGATCTTAAGGTTTGAATGATTTATCGTGTAATTGAAGTTCAGCGATTTTCTTTAGTGGTCATGTGTATTACTTCACACTTTTCATTATTTAGTGTTAATTGCCAATTTTCAAGCCATGTAGAAATTTTGTCTAAATCGCTTTGCAGTTGCTTTTGATCCTCTGTTGACTTCACTAACCGACAAACGCAGCATCATCCGCGAACAGTCTAAGAGAGCTATCCAGGTAGTCTCTTAAATCGTTTATAAACTCAAGGAAGAGTAGGGGACCTATAACGCTTCCCTGGGGAACGCCAGATATTACTTCTGTTTTACTCGATTACTTACCGTCAATTACTACGAACTGTGTGCTTTCTGATAGGAAATCGTGAAACCAATCGCACAAATGTGGCGATATTACATAAGCTCGCAATTTCACTAGAAGCCGCTTGTGAGGTACAGTGTCAAAACCCTTCCGGAAATCCAGAAATATGGAATCGATTTGAGATCCCTTGTCGATGGCACTTACCACTTCATGTGAATAAAGGGCAAGCTGTGTTTCGCAATAGCGATACTTTCTGAATCCGTGTTGACTACTGGTCATCGGTAGTATTACCTTCTATATATAACAAATGAATGTTTGTCTGTATGTGCTCTGTGTGTTCATAAACCATTCATTCGATTGCAAACTTTAGTGAACTGTTCACCGTATGCCCACGAAGGTTCCTGACCCAAAAGCAAAAGGGCACGACACATAGCTCAGGAGATATGACGTCATAAATAATGAGAGGCTACCGCGTGACAATACCCAGATTTATGCGTGAATGATTGGAAAATGGGAGTAGTTAGGGACCTGCAACAAAGTTTGCATGTAATTTCGAAATCTACAGTTTCATCCGATCTTCACCAAATTTCACACGCTTAAAAATGAATCCCTAAATACCTTAGTCGTGCCATAACTTTGAGAACGGCTCGAGCGATTCACAGATCCTTATTTTATTATTATTATTATTATTATTTCGTTATTCTCAGAACAAGGGTTGGATGAAATAAAACTGGCATATTTGAGAACAACAAAGTCCGTTTTTCAATGTGACCCTGCGTTTCTATTGCATAGAAATCTATAGTTTTGTTCCGATGTTTATGAAATTTTGCACACTCTACCAAAAAAAAAAAAAAAACCACAAGAGGAATGTCACTGCCTGTATGAAATTTCGTTCGGAGCATGGTGTAGGGTACCTAACTTACGGAATTTTACAAAATGCATTGTTTTGCTCCTATCTTTATGAATTTTTGCACACATGACTTTTAAACCAAGAGGAAGATCACTTGGTACATAAATGTTTGTATGGTACATGACAAAGTGTACCTTGCTGAAAACTTTGCGGAGAGATGGAAAGGTGGCAACGAACAGAAAGATGAGAGAGAAAGAGGTGGATACAGAAAGAGGGGGGGGGGTGCAAGGTGAACTACGAGAGTGTAGGATAAATAAACACCCGGGCAACGCCGGGTTTACAGCTAGTTGCTAATGAAAGAAATTAAATCGAAAAGGGAAGTAAACACAAAAAAAAAGAAAAAAATTAATGATAGTTTACAAGAGGTGCTCGATAGTCTGGTCACCAACAGCGATATAAGAGTCACAGCGACGGTGCATGGATCGGTGTGTAGGGTAAGGTGGTACAATTTCGATCATTTCGACAAATGTTGTTATAACTGGAAATTAATTGAGAAAAGGCACTTATGGCACTTGTTCTAGGATGTTTAATGAATATGTAACACAAATATTATAGTTACACATGTTGGTATAAACACAAAATAAGGTTACGGAATTGAGAAAAATCGATCGAAAATGTACCACACTAGGTACAATTGTGATCACTTCCTCGTACAATTTTTATTACGTGCATCTTACACATAAAAAGCACTTTTTCTGTCACGCACCCACGCATACTTCGTGGTACCAAACATTGCATTTTTGGCAGCGAATCCAGTCACCCTTAACTAGATGATTTATAAGAGCGCGTTAAACTAAGTAGCTTCACTTACCTCTTTAAAGGGAAAAAATTTATATCTCCTTCACGCAAAGCGGTGAATTCTTGGAAAAGACAGGAGGAGCTGTAGAAACCTGCTACTCTACAACGCCACACAACGAGACACTACGAGACAGAAAAATGGCGCGAAAACTTACGTTGATCGGAATTGTACCTATATCGAAATTGTACCACCTTACCCTATTAGAAAAGACGCCAGGCATGTAGACCACATGTCCAGCAGTAACAGACACGGGGGCAAATAGATCTTCTTGAGACGTGACGGGACTCTCATAGACCACGCCATTAACGTGACCCCACAGGACGAAATCCACGCAGATTAGACCATGTGAATGGGGTGGCGAGGCGACTGGCCCACCTCGCCCTATCTACTGTTAGCCATAGACAGCGACCAGGTGGTTTCAGATGTTTCGACTGAAGAGCACTGAGGCTCCATGGTGCTGGAACCACATTCATTTGCGGAGGTGTGTAAGGTGTGTCTTCCAGTTCTCCTGAAACAGATGTCGCAATAAATATTCAACTTTGAACAGTGTTACTGGACCTTTCATTACAAGTTGTAATTTGCGGCTGTTTGCTGATGATGCTGTGGTGTATGGGAGGGTGTCGTCTTTGACTGACTGTAACAGCATACAGGATGACTTAGACAAAATTTCTAGTTGGTCCGAATAATGGCAGCTAGCTTTCAATGTAGAAAAATGTAAGGTGATGCGCCTGAGTAGGAAAAAAAATCCTATAATGTTCGAATACAGCATTAGTAGTGAGCTTCTTAATGCTGTCGCGTCGTTCAAATATCTAGGCGTAACATTGCAGAGCGATATGAAATGGAATGAACATGTAAGGGCATTTGTGAGTAAGGCGAACAGCCGACTTCGGTTTATTGGGAGAATTTTGGGAAGATGTACTTCACCTGTTAAGGAGACCGCGTATAAAACACTTGTACGACCACGTCTTGAGTATTGCTCAAGTGTTTGGGACCCGCAGCGGATCAGTTTAAAGGAAGACATAGAGACGGTTCAGAGACGAGCAGCTAGATTTGTTACCGGTAGGTTCGACTAATGCGCGAGTGTCACGGAAATGCTCCGGCAACTCAATTGGGGATCGCTGGAAGATAGAAGATGTTCTTTTCGTGAATTTCTGTTGAGGAAGTTTAGAGGGCCGGAATTTGAAGCTGAGTGTAGTACGATCTTGCTGCCGCCTACTTAAATTCGCGTAAAGATCACAAAGACAAGATAAGAGAAATTAGGGCTCGTACGGAGGCATATAGGCATTCTTTTTTTCCTCGTTCCATTTGGGAGTGGAATAGGAAAGGAAATGCCTAGTGGTGGTACAGTGTACCCTCCGCCACGCACCTTACGGGGAATTGCGGAGTATGTATGTAGATGTAGATCGACGTTCACTTCAGTGCAGGCCCAACAGTGAGGATGTTTAGTTGATGTACGTGTGCGGCCTCGGCGGCTGTGTAGGCGCCTAGACGGCTGGCATCCCTGTGTGCGGCGTTCCTCCCTGCAGCCGCGCGGACCTCTGCCCACACACCGCACGCACACACGCGGCCGCCACACTGGGCCGTTTGAGGGTGCCGCCCCGCGGTTGTTGCTTGGGAACCGTCCTCGCTCTAGCCGCCGTAGCGCCACACTCTGCCAGTCTGCGCTACTAATTACAACGCCACGGCTTCATACAGGCGAGCACTGCTTAGGCTACTGAGCTAATTAACCGTCGACATCCGACAGTGGTTCTGGAACAAGGGGAACAAGAACGCGGCGACTGTAACTATCCTATCACCCTGTTTACGTGGGCTCCCAAAACTACATTTCGTAAAGCAATTTCCCAATTGCGTTTTTGGCTGGTCACGTAAACAGTCCAAAAACCATTCTGAAAATCCGCTTCAGTAAACCGATTTTCCAGTTCCACAATCGTTTTCCGTAGCTGTGTAAAAACAACTGCTTCTGAAACGTGCTTGCCTTGTCAGATTCCGTCTTGTAGTTAAGAATTTTCAGTTAGTAACCTACGGAGATTGTGACTTTTTCTCCCGTGAAAGAGAAGTATAAATTTTAGACTTAGCATGAATCAGTGTATTTAAGTAAAATAATAATAATAATAATAATAGCGATTCTACTGAATAAATGAGGAAATGAAACAGCTGTTTTTCAGCAGCTATACTGATATTGAGTGGGTTAGGAAATCCGCGTCAGGCTATAACACGGAAAGACGACGGCAAAATACGGTTTACCAAATTCGGTTTTCTTCTTCCGGAAGATGTGTTGCATGTAAACGTAATGTGTGGGAATTAAATCCAGTACACGATGTACTTGGCCACCCGATCGCATGCTGCTTTCAGTTGCAGTATCAAGCAGCGGCGAAGCGGCTGAGAACATTGAGGCGCTGTGCTCTGATGCACGAGGTCCTTTCCCGTCGGGGGTTCGAATCCCCCATCGGGCATGGATGTTTGTGTCGTCTCTCGTATAAGGTAGTTCATAAGTAGTTTGTAAGTTTAGGGACTGCGCAAGAACATCTCCTACATTTCAAGTTAACAAAACAAAAAATTATATATTATTTTACGAAAAACGCAGCTTCAGGTTTGTAGGGGATATTGCATATAAGGAGAGGCGTTGAATTATAATTTCTGCCGTGGCCGGAATTCGAACCAGGGACCTCCTGCTCTACTTGGCAGAGGCTTTAACCACTCATCTTACGCGGTCTTGTGGATAATGTACTGTCACGGACTGTCTAGGAGTACAAATCCCTTATATTCAATATCTTTGTTATAATGAGACAATTTATCTCTGAGATAATTGTATTATTGTTGACATTTATGTATGTCTACGCCTGAGGTACAAGGCAGGTTTGTTCTCATTCACGTTCATTGCTGGTGTGTTGTTACAATATTGGAGAGCCTCGACAACATTCATACGTATTTCATAGAGCAACATCGAAGCAGAATTAAAATTGTGTGTTGTGGAGAAAGATCGCTCTAACACAGACCGTGCAGCCGCATTGTCCATAAAGCCGCGTCAGCTGAGCGATTTAGTCTCCCCAGTGAACAGGAGGTACCGGGTTTGGATGCCGACCACATCACAAATTTTAATTCAACGCCTCTCTTTATATTCAATATCTTTGCTAAGTAAATTTTCAGTGATATTCCTAAATCACCTCGGGCAAATGCCGGGATGGTTCCTTTCAAAAGACAGAGCCGATTTCCGTCCCCATCCTCGACCAAGGAGAAACCGAGCTTGTTCCCCGTCTTTGATGACCACGCTATCGACCAGACGTTAAATCTTAATCCAGATAACGCTGACGTCCTTCCAGAAGGACGAGAATGGCAGACTCTTGTCTGTAGAATTTCTGCACGGTGTCATATTTTATTTCTTTGAATAGCCTGCTCACATTGCAGATCAATTTTGGTTTGTACTGTCGATTGCAAAGTGGTTGGATACGGCTGCAAAGTTGAGGTTCATATAGTAAGTATGAAGACGTCCTCGTAGCTGGGCTTACATTTCCTGAACTTTCTTCAATTTCAGAGAAATTTATATGTATATATTTCATCTTGAATATTGTTTTAGTAATAATGATTCATCAAATTAAAATTATAAAATTTTTATTTTGACATCATTCCAGAAAGAAGGGCAATATAGCAAAACTAGTGGCACGATTTTGAAAAAAAATCACTTTTAATGATCTTGTGCAGTCACGTGAAGGTAATTTGTAGCCTCTGAGAAAAAAATTAAATCAAACATAATTCCGCGCTATCTGGGTTAAATTCCTAACCATTCTCTCTCCCTTAAAGTAGCAATTTCCCACCAGGTGATCACTCAAAATGTGTATGCACATGTCACTTGTCGGGATCGTATCTACACAATGACGAGTGACTGACTTTTTGATTACACAGTACCGCCACATGATACGTGAGACTGAACAGTTCAGATTTGTACGCATTCAGATAGGTAGTAAGATACCGTGGAAAGCCCATATCAGGATCTTGTTCAAAAACTGAATTCTGCGTTATTTACGATTACAACAGAATTTTAAATAAGTCATAGTCCAACACTGAAAGTAGTCTACTTTTTATTTTCATTCGCTCATTCCTGAATTCTGCGTTTGAGTTTGAAATAAGTCATAGTCCAACACTGAAAGTAGTCTCGTTTTTATTTTCTTGCTCTAGGGCGTCAGGTGACTCTTCCGAATAAAAAAACCTATTTATTGAGCAGAAGTGGGCTGAAGAGTGGGAAGAATAAACCCACACATAAGGGCTGAGTAGGGGGATGAAATGACACTAAAGAGGAGACGAAGTCGCGAGAGTGATAAACCCAAATCTCAGTTTGGTGAGGCGGTGAGGTGCGCAGTTGGCTGCCCTGCCCTGGGGTGCCGTAGCCCGCAGTACGCTCGCTCCTCTCGGGCGTTCCCCGGCAGAAGGCGCGGACTCTTGTGGGTTGCGCCAGCCGGCAGCAGCGCTGCCTTTATCTGTGTTTTGATCTCCCCAGGGGAGGGCCTTGGGCGGCGGATACTGCCGATATTGCATGAGGCGCCTCCGCCGATACCCAGAGGCGCCTGCCGGGTCTTCGCAGGCGGCCTTCATCACTCCCTCGGGCGACTGCCTTTTCAGACTGCGGAGGAACCAATTACTCCTCTCACTGCCGCGGCCGGAGTGGCTGGCTGCGAGAGCAGTCCATTCGTCACTGTGTGCGACCGTCTTGTCTGAGCTTCCCTCGCAGCCAAATAGCAGCCCTTCCACCTTTCATCGAGTTCAGGTAGCAGCCCCGATATGTCGATACTGCGAGGTCAATCCGGAAAGTAAGGTTCCAAGAATTTTTGGAAAAGCAAAGATGAACTTATTAAAATAAAATGTATATTCATTAGGCACTGTAGAGCCAAAGAATCCGGTGTGCCGGCCGCGGTGGCCGAGGTGACTGAGGCGCTCCAGTCACGGTCAGCACGGCCACTACGGTCGGGGGTTCGAATCCCCCTCGGGCATGGATATTTGTGTCGTCTTTAGTCTTAGCTAGTTCATAAGTAGTTTGTAAGCTTAGGGACTGATGACCCTATAAGTTGTACAAACATTTGAACATTTTGAATCCGGTGTAGGCATGCGTCTGTAAACACAGAGAGATGTAAACGCTCCATGGATCCGGCCTTCGATTCGGGAGTGTAGTGATGGACCCACCTTTCATCCCCCGTCATAATCCGAAACAGAAAGTCATTGCCGTATTCATGGTCGATCTCCACCCAATGGCGTATCGATGTCTTGCACGTGCGCGTTCACCTGCTGTGTCGACTTTCGCCCATAGCCGTTCAACGCTTCTTCCGTATGCAACGTCCTGGCTTTTCTGAATGGTTTTTTGAAGTTTATAAAGCGGTTTGACAAATGTCTCATTTTACTTGGTTTTGTGTCTCGTTGCCGCCGGTTGTCCTAGGTGTCGGTGGCCGAGTAGAGAGAGACCGACACAGGAAAATAGGATGCACGCGTGTGCGGGTACAGAGTCTGAGGTGACCAGCCAGTGGGACAGCAAAAAATTAGAAACACTAAGCTAGATTAGAACAAGATATATATTTCGAAAAAAATAATACAATACTTAACTTGGAGGGCAGCAGACTAGTGGAATACAGATACATAGTTTAACTAGAGGCCTGACTACTGACGAGTCCTAGTGCCTGTCCTAATCCAAGTGACCGATGCAGTTCAGGGTGGCCACGAGCGGAGTTGCAGCAGAGGGCGCTCGTGGCTGACGTCGTAAGAACGCCGCGCCGTGCGTGCATGGCGGCGCGCGGCGAAAGTACATGGCGCGCACTTCAGACTTGTGCGACACCACACTTGGAAAATTATGCGGGAAAATAAAGATATGTCTTTTTTTTCCTCATACACAACTCTGCCTACAGTTGACAAGGGAAACTTATTTTCTAACTCCCCCTCGTAATAAAATTTTCCGTGTAACTACGTTCTCTCTTTTTTTTTCTAAAAAAACAAAAAATAGGGAAACGTACTTCAGAGTGCGCATTTTAAGATGGCAGCAGTAGAATCGCTATACAGAGAGAAGCAGATTCAGAGTACTGTACCTTCTCAGTGGAAAAGAACATCCACTTCACGTTAGATATTACATCTTATGTTGACAAAGCACTGCGAGTTCCACCGGTAACAGAAACAGTACTCCGTCAATAAATTGTTCCGAAAGTGTTTCTCGATTTTCAGTTATCAGTCTTATGAATTTTTATTGCTTATCAATAATCGCATCTATGGCTTAACTAGGTAAGTGATCAAACGCAAAACACATCAACAGTAATCACAGACACATGCAACATACAGACAGAGCAACGGCGCCAATATTATCTCAATCAAGGGCTAATTAAATTAAGGCAACATTAACAGTAATCAAGATCAACAGTTTCAGAACATTTGGCGTCGGTCCTAATGAAGTCGATGCTAAATCGGTTGTCTTAAGAACGTACCCAGAAAGTAAATAAAATTACTCTAAGGCACGTGAAGGTGAAAGGTTCTGGCATTAAAAGACCGTAGAAGTAAATGTATCCCCCCTCCGGCCCCACTCCATTTAGCCGATAGTCTTTGTGCAACGCCCTTACAGAGAAAGCGCACCTCCTTCCTTTTATTCGCGATCCACGCTGAAGACGGGTTTTCAGTCTCGGCTTTTGTATTGGCAGCCTGGTGCACTCCTTACGAACCCCGGCGCCTTTTATAGCGTTCAGTATTTGCCGCTGCCCCTCCCCCTGTGCTTCAACAGCCCGCGGCCGTCCTGCATAGCGGAACGCCGGCGCATGAAGAATTTAGACGCGAGGCGGCGTCGCAGAGCGGTGCTCGCCGGGAGCGATGACTTAATCACAGGCCGTTAGCGGCGTCTGCGGTGCCGCGGCTGCACAATTGATGTGTCGCGCACTGCAAGCACCAAACCAATTACCTCGCCGGCTCCAGCGCGGAAGGCGCGCCACAGCGCCGCGAGAGCATTCTGCTGCCCTATCGTGACACTCGCGGCAGCTGACACGGTATGAAGGCTGCGTTAATTGACCGGGTCGCGTGTGTGTACCTGAACTGACAGCGGGACTTTTTCTGTTCACCCTGAGGTGACATTGTCACTGGATAGCGGTATGCAAGCCTACAGTTAGTGGTTGTATCGCGAACTCGAGATATACGAGGTGCGTTCAAGTTCTAAGGCCTCCGATATTTTTTCTCCGGACTGGAAAGAGATAGTAACATGCGCATTGTTTTAAAATTAGGCCGCGTTCTTTGTCAATACGTCCCATAGATGGCAACACCACACGGCAGATGGAATTTTACCGCCAGCGGCGAGAATGAGAACTGTTTTAGATACTTAAAATGGCGACGTTTTCCTTACTTGAACAGCGTGTAATCATTCGTTTTCTGAAAAATGTTCAAATGTTTGTTAAGCTTATGGGACTTAACTACGGGGTCATCAGTCCCTAAACTTACAAACTACTTATGAACTACTTACGAACTACGACGGCACCAATATCCATGGCCGAGGGGGGATTCGAACCCCCGACCGTAGTGGCCGTGCTGACCGTGACTGGAGCGCCTCAGTCACCTCGGCCACCGCGGCCGGCCGTTTTCTGAATGTGCGTGCTGTGACACCAATTGAAATTCATCGACAGTTGAAGGAGACATGTGGTGATGGAGTTATGGATGTGTCAAAAGTGCGTTCGTGGGTGCGACAGTTTAATGAAGGCAGAACATCGTGTGACAACAAACCGAAACAACCTCGGGCTCGCACAAGCCGGTCTGACGACATGATCGAGAAAGTGGAGAGAATTGTTTTGGGGGATCGCCGAATGACTGTTGAACAGATCGCCTCCAGAGTTGGCATTTCTGTGGGTTCTGTGTACACAATCCTGCATGACGGCCTGAAAATGCGAAAAGTGTCATCCAGGTGGGTGCCACGAATGCTGACGGACGACCACAAGGCTCCCCGTGTGGCATGTTGCCAAGCAATGTTGACGCACAACGACAGCATGAATGGGACTTTCTTTTTGTCGGTTGTGACAATGGATGAGACGTGGATGCCATTTTTCAATCCAGAAACAAAGCGCCAGTCAGCTCAATGGAAGTACACAGATTCACCTCCACCAAAAAAATTTCGGGTAACCGCCAGTGCCGGAAAAATGATGGTGTCCATGTTCTGGGACAGCGAGGGCGTAATCCTTACCTATTGTGTTCCAAATGGCACTACGGTAACAGGTGCTTCCTCGAAAATGTTTTGAAGAACAAGTTCCTTCCTGCACTGCAACAAAAACGTCCGGGAAGGGCTGTGCGTGTGCTGTTTCACCAAGACAACGCATCCGCACATCGAGCTAACGTTACGCAACAGTTTCTTCGGAATAACAACTTTGAAGTGATTACTCATGCTCCCTACTCACCTGACCTGCCTCTTAGTGACTTTTGCCTTTTTCCATCAATGAAAGACACTCTCCGTGGCCGCACATTCACCAGCCGTGCTGCTATTGCCTTAGCGATACTGCATATTCGATATTGTTTGTTTTGTTTGCAAGTATAAATTTTCTTTCCTTAGCTTCTCATTTATGTTGCAAAATTAGTACTTTTGAACGGACTATACCTACTTCCTTGACAGGTGCATTATATTCAATTACAATTCAATCTATCTGGAACGTCACTTTCCTACAGCTAGTCATCCGTAGCCGTTGAATTTATCATCGTTCCGGAGGTGTACTCTGTGTATTTTACGGTTGCAGTTGATCCAAATGAGTGACTGTACATCGCGTAGACGGCGTATTCACGCCGCTCCACGACCAGCAAACAATGCCCGCAATCGAATACTCGGTCTGAAAACAGCCGGAATCCGCTTCTCGGAGTTCTTTTCAACGCAGTTGATAAACGGACGCCCTCTTTCCCTTACTTATTAATTATTCTCTCTGGACGCTTAATCCAGCCTTTTTCGTGGGCTTTTAGAGAAACAGGATTTAACTGCTGCAGTGTCATGAAATACCCCCGAGGAGAAGCCAGTTGTGAGTTACCGCGAATGCTTTTGCTGTCCCAAGTTTCTTGTGAACCTGGAGCCTGTCCAAATAGCCGTAAGCTACTTTTGTTTTCTCCTGTTTTCTTTGGTTTCAGTGCTACCACTGAAATTTAATCCCAAGCGTAAGAAATACTCTGGCGGAGAACTGATATTGAAGAGAGGGTTGATTCGTAGCAGAATTAACCCTTGATTATGAATTCAGAACGATATTGAATAGGAGTGAGCATCTATAAACGAGTACTAGCTGAGCAATTTGATACTCAAGTCCTGTAGTTGATTGCTAAAGTTGTCCCCGACATCTCAAGAAATGCGATAGCGTAGCTCACTGGCCGAGTGGCTATCCCCTAGGACACGGTCCACTGCCTCATGACCACCAGCCAGTCAGCTACGCTGTCGTAGCCTCCGCCCCCTAAACTTTGAAGGGTTGTAGCTCCCAAACTAACAGTGATAGGAATGTAGTTTAAATTGATTTGGAAGCAGCTGGTTTAAACGAATCCAATACACGATAGAAAAAACTATTGTTCCATTAAAAATATATCTTTGTGGTGTAACTCTTTGGAAAGTGATACAATAAACTATGTTCATAGCTCCGCAGAAAGTGTAACATTTCTTGTGTTGACCTACCGCATTAAAATTTCCCGTCACATATTATTTTATAAGTTACAGAGGCAAACACACTTAGTGAAACACCCTGTATATTAGATTTCTATTGCAAACGAAAAGAGTCCTGTGCTGAGCGCTCTCTAGGAACGCCTGGTGTAACCAGCTAAAGTACTAAAGAGATATGGAGAATGAGCCAGCGCGGCTGAGATAGGATTAAATCCGGGGTAGCCCCGCCGGAGACGGAGTCGGTAACTGAAGCCAATCGCGCTGCCTGCCTGTGCAGCCGAGTGGACTGGGAGGATAAAACGTCCCGCCAGCCCCGCTATCGACCTGACGGGTCCCTTACCTCCGGCGGCATATCTCGGGCCCGCCCGGGAGTCTGTGAATACCGGCGGGATCCCGAGAAAAACCGCCCGACTGAAAGGTGGGGTCGCCCCCCTATATATAGTGGCAGCCGGCGCTCGCTTTCAGCGACCCTGCGGACACATAGTAGTTATATTTCGCAGGTCCGGGCGGCTCCTTTTTCCCCGATGGCCGGTCGTCCTCCCCCGGGACGAGTTATTAGTCCGGGCTACGAGCCGTGGCGGCGTATCGGGCGCTTCCGAAACAAATCGCAGACTGGCCCCAGCCCAGCGCGGGCCTCATAAAAATGAGTGACGCCGCGTCCCCAGGCGCACAAAAGGCCGCACTCGATTTATGAGGGAGGGGGAGGGATGCGCCGGAATTAACTGCGCCCAGCCCGGTGGGGGGGGGGGGAGAGGGGAGGGGGAGAAAAATATATTAGCGCGCCGGCGAGGGGCTCGTAAATTATATGCTAAATTGTTTACTACGATTTGTTCTGCGCCATAGATGGCGCGGGCCGCAGGGGGCGTCGCGCGGAAAGAGGAAAAGAGTTGCTGTGGGAAAGAAGGGCGTGGGGGGAAGGAAGGGATGATAAATTGTGCGGGTGGGGGGCGGGAAAGGCTGCAATACTAACACTGAGCGACACAACACAGATTAAAATCAATTAAGAATTGCGTCGCTGTTTCATTATGTTGCTGTTCTATTCCTAGCATTGCCCTAGTATTTATTTATTCCACACTCTTCTATCTACTCTCCCCTCCTCTGTCTTTGATCATCTCTCTCTCTCCTCTCGCTCTCTTTACCTCATCCCCCGTTTGTCAGAACATCTCTACGCCTCGCCTCCTGTTGATCTCCTCAAAAAAAAAAAAGAAAAAAAAATTCAAATGTTTGTTAAGCTTATGGGACTTAACTACGGGGTCATCAGTCCCTAAACTTACAAACTACTTATCAACTACCTTACACTATGGACGGCACAAATATCCATGCCCGAGGGGGGATTCGAAACCCCGACCGTAGTGGCCGTGCAGACCGTGACTGGAGCGCCTCAGTCCCCTTGGCCACCGCGGCCGGCTGATCTCCTCATCCTGTACCTGTTCCAACTCCGCATCCTCAGTTCATCTCCTCCTCCACTCTTCTTTTTCTTTCTTTTTTCATGCGCCATTTCTCTCTCATGCAGGGTCAGCGCGCATGACTATGGAACTGGCGTTGTCAATTATAAAGGGTGCCCAGATGTACAGTCATTTCTTCCTCCACCTCTCTATGAAAAATCACGTGTTATCTGTTTCTTCAATTAATTTACGAGGGTTGAAATTTGAATACTGATAACACTGGCATGGAGACACTATGCAATAGAATCTACTATAGTCGTTGATAGCACACGTTGTTGATATACCTGCCTCACATCCGAGCAAATGGACTCGCCCGTCTCACGTCACCGGAGTGCGCATAATCGAGGAAAACACAGTCACTTGTAAACGAGCGGTTAACGTAACGGTGTCACTGTGTTGTCGAAACAGGAACAATGGAGTTGGATTAAGATCGATTGTTCCAGAGGTCGTACAGCAAGTGTGTCATGAAGGTCTTAAAGAGGCGTGCGGGGAATCGGATTTGCCGTACAGAAAAGATGGTAAAAGCGTTCAACAAAGGTCGGTTAATTGTGGCAGACATGCATCGGACAGGTCGTCCTAGCGTGGACAGTGATCGAGGAATTCACTTCAGAACTGTTCCAGAGATTCGACTGGCAGTAGACCGCTCCATTCGCACCATCAACAGAACAGGCTCTGCTAACGGTATATTACGTCTTCCACATAGCTGGCAACGGGTTCTATACAACGCTGGAGACTACTTTGATGGACAGTAACAGGTGCAAACATGTAACGCTTTTGTAATGGTTCTGAATAAATAGTTTCCACTAAGTTCCAACTCTCGTATATAAATGTACCTATAATTTTTCGTAACATAGAAATGGGACAGGAGGTGGCAGAGAGCAGGGGAAGTAATGACAGAGATAGCTGGATGGATGGTTGGATAGAGGGGTGGAGTAGGGGAAGAGGAAGAAGAAAAAAAGGAGGAAAAAGTGGAGGAGGCAGTGGTAGGTAGCCAGGGACAGAGGGAAGGGAGGTAAAGATGGACAAATACAGGGAAAACAGAAGTACATCGACTAACTGAATACTGGAATAAATCACTGTCTGAGCAATGTCAGATTTTCAACAAGCTTTGCCAAAGGGAAGCTTAGAGGACAAAGAGGAAAAGTAAGAAGTACGTATAAACATGATGGGAGAGAGAGATTAAGGGAGTCAGTGTAGGTTGTATATCCAATTCCATTGCATATTTAGCAATTGCGAAGCATTATTAGGTTCGCTGGCTTAAGAGACAAAACAGTCTACGAAATGAAAATAACGAAAAGAAACGGCACTTTACCACAGAACTTCTTACGAAACACGGAAGAAATGCTACAAAGTGTATTTTACTAACAGCCAGAAAGACACAGTTTGCTAATTGTTTCTGGACTATAGCACTCCAATGGCCTCTTCTCAGCACTTGGAAACTCTTTGGAATCCGCGAGCAATTATTTGAGAAGATAATTTCTCTTAATAGCCGCGGCGCGGCGTCCGGATCGAGAATCGATACGCGGGCAACTCATTAGGAAAGGTCTAAATACGATTGAAGTTCTGTCCACTGAAACTAAACACCTACGGTATCTCTCTTTGTACCGCATCTAAATGCCCCTAACACTGTTCGAGAGGTCGTCTACTGTTGACTGCAAACTGCGTTTACGCATGGACAGAACCCACACATCATCGTAGGGTGTTTTGTTTTCGCAGCATTAGAAACTGCTTTCGACACAGAAAAAATAATCGCCTCTTCAATGTTGACAAATCTGTAGTCACAATATCCAATAGCTGTTTCATTCCCCATCTTACAGAGAAAGTAAATTAAAGTCAACCCGCCATCAGGTTTTAGGTATGAATAGCTGTTCGAAGGTCGACATAATGCGGTTCAGTATTTTTCAAATCGACGTCACGATTGTACAAAAGTGTCCAGATATTACGATGACTGTGTAAAATATCAATCGAAAATGTTTTGCCCCTAGGGGTGATCCGAACGATAGTGTACCGTGTATTCATGCCAAGAGTTATCCAAGTTTTCAGCAGGTGCTTGCAATTGCTGTTTTGCAGCTTGTAGCTGGAGTAAGCCCAAACAAATAAAGCTCATCACATTTTTCTAATAAGTGTCAATGTTGACGGAAAATTTCTTTCCTGCATAAACAAACTTTATAACTACTTCCATAGTGGGTAATAGTTCAGATCATGGAAATGGCTTGGGAGGAACTAACTGGATACCAGGGAAACTAGTGTTTCCATGTGGAAGACGAATATAAAAACTAATATATTGTTATACAAGATGTCCTATTCAACTTTTTCACCGAAAATATCTCTGTAACTACAACAGACGTTTAGAAACGACTTTCACTGTCATAAACGTATGACAGGGGCTTATACAAGTAATTACCGTGAGAAAGGCGGAAACGTAAACAAATATTATTTTCAACACACTATTTTGCTTTTCAGGGGATACATCATACTATTTCTCAAGCAATCGACAGCATCTATCACCCTCCTCATTTCTCTCTTTACGATGATTATTGTGCGTCTCACTGCCTCTGTACAACTCATACATTATTTTAATAAATTCAGCAACCAACCACTTTCTTTAATATATTTAATTTTTCCAAGATGCGTTTCGGATATTTACCTTTCTTCAGTTGGACTAATTACAGTTTGGTTTTATGTGTAGGTGTCAACATCAGTTTGGAAGCTGCATATGGCATGTGCAAAATAACGAATTTTTAAATGTTTGTTTGTAGAATTTAAGGGACTTAACTACGGGGTCATCAGTCCCTAATGTTCAAATGGTCAAATGTTTGTAGCACTTATGGGACGGGGTCATCAGTCCCTAAGCTTACAAACTACTTATGAACTAGCTAAGACTAAGGACGGCACAAATATCCATGCCCGAGGGGGGATTCGAACCCCCGACCGTAGTGGCCGTGCAGACCATGACTGGAGCGCCTCAGTCTCCTCGGCCACCGCGGCCGGCACGAATTTTTATTCTACTTTCCTTTGCAAGTACTCTCAATCACAGCATTTCGTGAAATTATACATGCGAAATTGAAGAAAGTTGAATACAAATTTGTTATTTTGCACAGGCTATATGCAGTTTCCAAACTGATGTTGACACACATGATACCAAACTGTATTTACACCAACTGAAGATGGTTGAATACCCGAAACGGGTATTGGATCAATAAAATGTATTAAGAAAGTAGCTAGTTGCTTAATTTAGTAAAATAAACCAAAACAACTTAACGTAAATTCCAGAATTCTTTAAATGTTATATTTAAAGATAGAACCGATTTTTCCCCAGTCCCAGTTTTCACACAACATCTATTTACTAGACCGTAACATTTTTTTCTTTTCTTCCATTATATGCACTAAAATTATCAAATCATAATTTTTCACTCGCTTCTCACGCAAATCGAGTGGGATAGGATGGACTAATGTTCGTACAAAATACCCTCCGCCGCGGTCTGTGGAGTGGCTTGCAGAGTCCCTATACGGACGTTTATGCTCAGTTTTATTGTCAGATATCATCTCGGGGTTCTGCAGGAGGGACGTGGTGGCGTTCGCCAGTGGCCGGCGACCTCTGGTAGCGCCCCCATACTCGTAAAACGGAACGACGTTCACGCTCACGTTCGTATCTTGCTGCGTAGGGGTGAACGTTAACGGATTTTAGCACGCCCGTTGCCAAATGAAGTGCCGAACGTATTCGGAGACGCTAATGGAAAAGGCGTGTTGCAAATTAGCGACTGTCTGTGTAATGACGTTACTGGCGAAAAGCCGTTTAGAATTCAGCCTGAATATCCGCAAGGCAGGGCTATGTCTTGTCACCCGTACAATTTAATACATGGTTAAAATTCATATATAGAGAAGCCCCGGGCGAAGTTGAAGAAGGAATTTTGATAAAAGGAGTAAGATTAAGCAACATTCGATACGCTGATAATACTGTTGTAGTTGCTGACACTATCCATGCGCTACAATTATCTAATGCAATATATAAAAATGAATGTTTGGTTCTTCGTATTTTATGCACTGCCGTACCGTTCATCCGATTGCAATGAAACTTTGTCAGTATATTGCTTGCACTTTCGCGAAGATCATAGACATCACTGTACGACACAGTCTAGGAGATATGACGTCGTGAACACTGAAATGCGTGAAATACTGCCGCCAACAGGCTTCGACAAAATCTAGTTGCATTCCGATGTTGATGAAATTTTGCTCACTTGACCTAGGTAGGAGGGAGAAAAGTCACTGTCGACATGAAGTTTCGTACGGTGAATGGCGGAGGGCACTTTACCTACAATGTCCTTTGACGAAACCTTCAATTTTATTCCAATAGTGATGAAATTTTTCATACATTGTGTATATCGTATTTTATACGGTGCATAGCTGGGGGTACCTTCGAAACCTTTCCACAGACCACAATTTTTCATTGACAGGGTTAGGAGGTGATAGATTCTGGAGACGAAAGAGGAGATACGAAGAGATAGGAGGGAGCGATAGTAAGAGAGAGAGATAGACAGAGAGGGAGGAGAACGCGCTGCCATAGAGAGATTTTATTTTTTATTTGCTGTCGTTTACAATGATCTGTCATCTAGATGCTAAGACAGGCCGTACTTTTCTTTATTATTTTTTTTTTTTTTTACGCAGAACAATTTCATCTTATTTCTAGTTAAGTTTGACAACATACAGCTTAACCAATTGGTGGAATAAAACCATAAATAACAATCACAAAAGTTAATTAGGGAGAGGAGGAGATGAACGGAGGGAGAGATGGATAGGGAGAAAGAAATACTAACTAAAGAAGACTGGAATAAATAAATACCTGGGTAACGCCGGGTTTTCAACTAGTTAATAGATAGAAATATGTCAGTACGAGCCAGTACGAGCTGGAAATAAACACCACAAAGTCAACACTCATGGTCGTAAATAAAGAAAATGTTACAGAAATACACCTAGACATGAAGAAAAAAACTGTAGAAGAATAAATGAAGATCTGGTAACTCACAAGAAATCATGATTTGATCTGAAAAGCAGTAAGTGTGTTTCAGAGAATGAGTTCTGTCTTCACAAGACGTAACCTAACTGTAAGAACAAAAACCAGGCCTTTGCACTGCTGTGTATATTCTGTCCTCTTACATGAGAAATGAAGTTAAATAAAAACACGGACAAGAAGCTCGAGGCCTTTGAATTGTGGCTTTATAGGCGGATCCTGAGAACTGCTTGAAAAAACGTGGAAGTATGACCACTACACCTAAATTAATCAGGATAGGAGGTTCTAGAAGAACAGGATCATCTTGGGTTGAGAAGCTTGGGTGTTGATAGGCATCGGAAGAAGAAGGAAAAAAGTCTTTACTGATCCTAGCTTGGCGTTACAACAGAAGTGACATTTCTGCTTAGATTTAATTCAAAGCGTTGCAATTGTCTTAAAGCGGAGAGAATTAACTTCAATAATTAATAAGCAGTAAATTCGTGTAAATTTTTTGCAAGAGTTAAGTAGTAATGGCTAAGTTCAGTAGAGTGCTCTGTGGCTCCGTTAGTCGAGTTATTATTGATAACGATATTTACTAAATGACGACATACTTCATTCCTCTGTCCACTTATCAGTAACTATACCTCAGTTGAGTGCAGGCTCTTTTCTAGCTGCATTCTGCACGAACCATCACTTTACACCACATCGCGTATAATAGTGCCATCCAGTATGTAACGTTTCGTATACAAACTACTGGGAGAAGATCAAACCAAAACTGTTTTCTTTTCTTACTATAGTAACAATGGTTTTTAGAAGAAATAAGTGAAATTTGCGTTGACTAGTAGCGGTTGTTAATTATACAGGTCTGCATCCTCTCGAAAACAAAGCCTTGCCTTTGATGATGGAAAGATTGATAAAAATGATCAATTGATCGTTTTATGAATGGCCGGGATCTTTATCTTCGGTTTGTCCAACCAATAATAGACTGTCAGTGTAATTTTTCCCGCTATAGGAGAAATAATAGCGGATATGAAATACTGCGCTACATCCTATTTTTACAACTGATGAGATGCTTGAAGCGTACGTGGGTGTTGGCAGATTTTCAGTGTTTTCTTTTTCTTCTGTTCCCTGCAAAAATATTTTCATGTGAATTTTTCTAATGAAAGGCGAAAACGAATTTACTGCGTCAAAGCTTGCTGCTGCCTGATTTTTGCAGTTAATAGGAATGATTAAACCTTCCAGGAACGAATCGGTTTAAGTGCGTCGGGGTATTTGCATTATTTTCATCATGTTTTGCTATTGTCTTTTGAGTGAGATTCATAGAAATTAAAGCTTTTTCTGCATTACGAAATTGTTCAAAATGAAAGTTTAACAAGAAACACGAACTGAAATACATTTCTAGTTTAAAGAATCACATGTTAAATCAATGTATGCATAAAAAAAAATAAGTTCCGTATTTTCGGTTTCGTAAAATTTTTGTTACAGAACTGTTATTTGATTTCCAGCTAAAATTAATTCTTGTACGTACCTATTCTACATTACAGTCTATAATATATTTTTATAGTATCGGGTTTGGGAATATATCTATTTTTTTAAAACTGTCCCTTTCACAAACATATAGTCAGCTATTTGATATCGCAAATTGTTTTCATCATTTAGCCATTCGAGTAGGCGTGTAAAAGACTATGCATTGGTTAAATGGTAAAAAACACGGAGACTCCACATTGTGCTTGAATCCAAAGCAAGACCTGAGCGTTACAATGACCGCGCGGTCTTACACGCCATACTACGGATGGCGCGGCTACTACCGTCGGAGGTTCGAGTTTTCCCTTGGGTATGGGTGTGTGTGTTGTTCTCAGCATAACTTAGTTTAGGTAGTTTCTAAGTCTAGAGACCGTTGTCGTAGCAGTTTGGTCCCATAGGTTTACAAATAAATGTTCAAATGTTTGAAAATCTATTGGACCATACTGCGTGGTCATCAGTCCGTAGCTTACAAACTACTTAAACTAAGTTGAACTAATCTAAGGACAACATACACACCCATGCCACAGGGAGGACTCGAACCTCCGAGCAACCGCGCTCTCCGCAGCGAGGCGCCTTAAACCGCTCGGCTACTCCGCCGTGGCGTTTACATACAGACCGCATGTCTACTCCACCGCGGCGTTTACAAACATTTGAAGATCTAGGACAACAAATAAATGTCTCGCCCTGTGCGAAATCAATTTATAGTGAGATCAATATAGGGTAATAGTAGACTGTGTGGCCTCTGGAAATTATTGGTTCGATCTATGTGGCGTGTACGGTTAACTTAATGACAGTTGCCGTGGTAACTCAGTGAGTTCGGTCAGAGATAGGGCCGCCCTGTGTAAAAAAATACTGGGTGAAGATCTCAGCGCTAAAGACTGGAAAATCATGATGCCACGTACTCAATGAACCGAACTACCGGAAGGTAAATAATAATAATAATATTATAATAATAATAATAATAATAATAATAATAATAATAATAAAGGTTAAGGCGGTCGCTCGCGAAATGCGGGAAATCTAGTCCCGGTTTGTCAGGTTCCACAAATCATCAACAAATTCTACGACGATGCTAAATTGTATTCGTAAATGCGAATACGTATCTCGTATTTCTGTAAATGTTGGATCAGTTGGAATATCCGCCGATTTCTGCCTACTTTAAAGAAACGCTTTGTACGTCGTTATATGAGATTGGTGAAGATTGCTGTTTAATATATAAAAAGGCTAGGCTGCATATAACTAACATCCAGAGATAACGCAAGCCAACAGTTAACTGAACATAAATGCCTACGCGCACTGAGGAATCATAAAAGCAACTTACGAAAATTAAATATAAAAATTAAAGAAAGAAATACAAAAATTCAATATATGTATAAAATAAAACAACAAAAACGCGTACACGTTTTAGGACATGTGAATTCTTAGGACACGCTTAAAATACTTCCAAAGATTTTTTTTTTTTTTTTTTTTATCTTTGAGATCCCGTCTAGGGTTGTTCGGCCGCTTAGCGCATGTCCTTTTACTTGACGCCACTTGTGATTTGCGTGTCGATGATGATGAAAATGATGGGGACAACACAACATGCAGTCTCCTGCCGGGAATCGAACCCGGGCCCCTTGCTTGGTAGTCAGCGACGCTGTCAGCTCCGCTACGGGGTCGGACACAAATCCAAGTAACATAATATGACGTTTGCATGCTTTGCAAACACATGATATCA
The DNA here is from genome assembly GCA_026315105.1 of Locusta migratoria. Taxonomy (NCBI): domain Eukaryota; kingdom Metazoa; phylum Arthropoda; class Insecta; order Orthoptera; family Acrididae; genus Locusta; species Locusta migratoria. The sequence goes on from CM048748.1 coordinate 421,636,578, forward strand.
TGGTTATAACTGTCAAAATAACAAATCAACATTAAAATTACCAACTAATTTTGACAGTTAATATACCGACGCCTTAGATGTCCTATGTGTGGCAGACCATCTAGACATACACGTAAGTGAATGTTAAGCTTTGTATTGTAATATTATACTAGAGCATAATAATTTGTTCATCCTAAATGACACCCACTTACCTCACGTCACTTGATAATGGCAGTTTAAGCCGAAACAGAACCGTCGTGTGAAAATAAATAATATTAACATGTTCAAATGTATGTTGATCTATTTTACCAATCTGCTATGGTCATCAGTCCCCAAGACTTACAAATTACTTAAACTAACTTACACTAAGGACAACACGTGCACCAATGCCCGAGGGAGGACTCGAAACTCCGACGGGAACGGTACTATGACTCCTTACATCACGCGGCCATTCAGCGCGGCTCAAATAATATTACATAGCAGCGATTTGGTTGATTATTGTCATTATATAAAAATGAATGTTTGTTTCTTTGTTCGCATTTTATGCGCTCCCGTACCGTTCATCCTTTGTGATGAAACTTTACACACTTGATCGTCAAAACAAAAGGTAAGTCAATGTCTACGTAAAATTTTGTATGATATTTGACTTCCGAACTTCGATTAAATATACGATTTCATTCCGATGTTGAAGAATTTGACACACTTAACCTTGGAAACAGAATGAACCTAACCGTCTGCATAAGATTTGATGGCGGAGTACCTTGCGATAACTTTAGACAACACTTCACGGATCACCATGATAGTTAACAGAGTTAACGGATGGCGGAGACAATGGACTGAGGAGGTGGAGGAGGAGTTCGATAAGAGACGAGGAGGACATTAGCAGAGAAAGGGTAAGGTAGAGATAGGCAGAGAGACGGGTAGGAAGAGATGAAGAGAGGGAGGGGAGGAACAGAGAGAGAGAGAGAGAGAGAGAGAGAGAGAGATGTGAGGAAGAGATAGATAGAGAGAGAAGGTGAATGGAGAGAAATATGGGAAGTAGCGATGGGTAACCAAAGACCGGAATAACAAGAACCCGGGCACCTCCGTGTTTTCCGCTAGTTATTAATACCTATTTTTACCAAACTTGGATTACGCACATAATTTCCTAGTTGCAAGGCACTGGATACGATGCTTTGCCTCATTTTGAGATTTTTTTCTTTTTTAAGGCTAGGTTGAGTTCATAAAAATTCTAAAATTAGCAATTACCAGTTAATTACTGCTCCCGGTGGAGTTCCTCACGTGAAACTATTAACCGGTACATCAGGCAGCTATTTGCAGATAGATTTTCGCCCCACTCTCTCGTCGCCGGCACGTGGGATATTAACGCTGTGCCAAATAACTCAGTCACCTATCTGGCTTGCAGATAAGTCCGCCAACTTCCTAATGTTAATCTTCTTTTTTCGACGTTAATGCAAAATTCTTACATATCATCTGCCCAGAATTGCCGAAAGTTTTTTTTTCTTCAGTGGTACTTATTGCCTTTAGTTTTACTAGTTATCGATTTGGATGATCGATAGCTTCCTATCCAGGCGCCACTGTAGGACGCATAACTCATGCGAACTCCGCAAACTTGCGCTGCCTCTTACAAACAGACCACATAGGTACCGAATTTTAGAATTTTTTGATATTTATGGTGCGTGAAGTTCAGAACTCAAATAACAATCAGCCACAGCCATTCGATGCAACTCTCAAAAATTCTAGAAGAAATCGACTTTGTGTGCAAGGCATTGCAAGAGACCACAAGCATATTGTGACTTACTCAGATTAATGCATGGGTTGTGAGCGGAAACACCCTAACGGCACGCATGGTCGTGCATCATTGTGTGGAGAACCATATCCTACACTGGCCGTTATCTTCTAGTGATCGTCTTGAGAACACTAAACAGGGCATGGTACATTGAAAACGTTACTCAATCCGTCGTGCTATCACTCATGCACCAACATGGCGATATGCTTTTCCGTCAAAATAATACATGTCCACATATATCCCGTACCACTTGACGTGCTCTTCAAAGTGTTCGTCAATTACCTTGGCCAGGATGATCCCCAGATCTGTCCCCCATTGAGCATGTTTGGGACCGCGTGAAACGTCATGTAGTCGGTCTGCATGAGGTGCACGAAATATGGCCCAACTGAAGCACCAGGTGGAAATTTCGTGGCAGGGCATTCCACATAACCACATTCGACACCTCATCGATCGTCTCCATGGAAGTATTACAGCTTGCATTGCTCCGTAGGATGGTATACACGGTACTAACGCCAACATTGCACACGCCCTGATGACTGTAATCACGTGCATATAGCTCTGCCTCTGTGAAGGAAGGAAGGAAGGAAGCTTGGAGTTTAACGTCCCGTCGACAGCGTGGTCATTAGAGACGGAGCTTGCGCTCGAATTTTTGGGTAAGGATGTGGTAGGAAGTCGGCCGTGCCCTTTCAAAGGAACCATCCCGGCATTTGCCTAGAGTGATTTAGGGAAATCACGGAAAACCTAAATCTGGATGGCCGGAGGTGGATTTGAACCACCATCCTTCCGAATGCGAGTCCAGTGTGTTACCACTGCACCACCTCGCTCGGTCTCTGCCTCTGTGATCGTGTGTTGTATCCATCCTCAAGAATGTCACAATAAAATTTGCCTCTGCTGCGTCGACGACTTCATGGTGTTCTTTTTCCATATGATATCTTCTATGCTGTCATGTTTTAACGTATGTATTTTTATATGATGACTAAGTGCTATGTTGCACTTATTGTTTTATATCCATTTTTAAATAAGATGACCAGCTTATAAATTATATATGACCTGATGATGGTGGCACAGTCCGAAACCGGTAGTCATTAAATATATTATTAATTCGAGATCTTGGCGTTTCATTTTTGAAGAATATAAAAGTATCAAATCGTCTCCTAAACTGGCAATGTCAGGTATGGTACAATTGGCTTTCGTCTGTAACTGAGTTAGTTGACCAAATGGTTGAGATAATATCAGCACGGTAACTGGAACAGAACAAAATCTGACATTATGAATTGCGGGCGCAGAACATTCAATAATGTATTGTGCACTGGAAAATATACCCCACCCTTTTAGAATGAAATTGATAACTATTAAGATAATTTATTAGTTTAACGTGTCGGAAACGAGTTATTCGCAAACACGTGTTAATATGTATTTATGTACAACTTTATTAAACACCGAAAATAACTGGCAGAATCGCTAAAAATTGGCACTGCAGTCGCGTTTCACATAAACTCGCTCTGGTACGCCGGCCGGCCGCTGCCTTCATTAGCTAAACGTGATTTGCGGCAGATTACTGTAGCGTAATGGCCGCGCCAGCGACAGGTATTGCATTAAACGCGCTGCCCGCAGACTTCGTGTGTGGTCCCCCGGTGCCCGTAGCTGCGGGAGACGTACGCTAATGTGCGCGTTTTGCCGGGCTAGCCGCCAGCCGCCGCTGCTGTGTGCATTCGCACGGCAGGCGCGTCGCAAATACTGAATTGCGTTTTGTGAAACATGTTTACAAATGTGATTGTAAAACGCCGGCGCGGCTCATGTCATTTATGCTAATGACGTTCTACGGCCGCGGAACTTGTTTAGCCATTTTACGTATGCGGTAAGTCCGGAAATGAAATCTGTTGCGGCCAAAGGACGTTTGTGTAGGTCAGTCTGTTTTCGGGGGATGTAGGTATGATAGCTATCTCGAATGGATATCTTTAATAACTCCAAACTTTTCTTTTTTGTCTCTGTCCATGGCCTGCATTTGAAATGCTAATGTTAATATCCAATTGAAATGCTAGTGTAAATATCTACAATAAAAACATACCACTGATTTTAGATGAAGCGAAATGATTTGGCTACAGCATTGTTTCTCTGAACCTTTTTGAATATGCGAGCCCTTCTACGTTAAAAATATTCTCTCGACTACCACCCCCCCCCCACCTCTTGCTTCGTAAGAACCGTTTTCGTTTTATTAATAAAAATCTTAAAATGTTTGTATAGTTTATGGGACTTAACTACGGGGTCATCAGTCCCTAAACTTACAAACTACTTATGAACTACCTAATACTAAGGATAGCACAAATATCCATGCCTGAGGGGGATTCGAACCCCCGACCGTAGTGGCCGTGCAGACCGTGACTGAAGCGCCTCAGTCCCCTCAGCCACCGCGGCCGGCTATTAATACACTTTTCACCGGTAATCTTAATATACACAAAAATTGAGGTGTTTATGCCTATATTTCACTCTGCAGCCATAACTACATCTCGCAAACGAATAGTCTTTGTATGTGGTAGTAGGTATTAGTAGAAATTAGTAGGGGACTGAGGCGCTCCAGTCACGGTCTGCACGGGCACTACGGTCGGGGGCCCGAATCCCCCCTCCGACATGGATATTTGTGCCGTCCTTAGTGTTAGCTGGATCATAAGTAGTTTGTAAGTTTAGGGACTTATGACCCCGTAGTTAAGTCCCAAAAGCTATACAAACATTTGAACATCCCATTATGCACTAAGGTGGTAGAGGATTGATAACGATAAGGAGGTGGAAGATATGGGAGTTGAAAGTTACCGACTTACATAAAATTCTACGTGTGGCTGTCAAAATTTTGTTCCTCAGCGAAAACTACACAATGGAGACGAACGATTTCTCTGTGTTGTTGTAGTACAAAGTCTTCCATTGTACACCATAGCAGTTCCGTCTTTATAGCTATAAGAGGGTGTAAGATATAGCAGTTGAAAGTCGTCAGCTTACATAAAATTCAGACTGAAGACCATTGATGACTTTTGACACTATAATAGCAAAGAGGTTATAAACAGCGAAACGTGGTGCACATTCTTCAGTTGTTTTTCTGCAACAAGCTTACGAATAAAGAAAAATAAGTGCATATTGCAGTTTGAAAAGTAAAACTACCAAGAAAGATGATAGAAACTTCTGTAGGCATCGCGATTTTTTTTATATTCCCATCCCTAAGGGGGTTGAACAAGAGAATGAACTTTTTTTTTCAATTCTTTGAAAATACGATACGATTCTATTAGGTAAACTTCGGATTTACATTTTTGATTGGAATTTCAAAATACGTGTTTCGATATTTTTGGAAATTCAACCACTAACTACCACTAAGCCGGTGAAATAAGGGAAAATATTTTAAGGATGCTACTAAGATTATTTTAATGCGTGTTTCGCTCTGCAGGTTATACACACAAGTAAATTATGTCCCACCTTTATAGTCAATTTGCAAAGAAGTGATTAGTTTTTTTCCGATTTCCTCAGGACTACTACTGTTGACACGGTCTACGTACTCTACATACAATATAATTTCTAATGACTTCATAAAAATTCAGAATTACTGTTGAATAAGAAATTACGTAATTTTAATCGTATATATCAAAATTAATATTTGCTTGTATTTTATGCGTTGCCCTACTATTCATACGATTGCGATAAAACTTGGGTAACGTATTCCTTGCACTTTCGCGAAGGTTACAGGCGTAATTATAATACTGTATGACTCATAATTCAGGAGATATGACGTCATTAGTGCTGGGATGCGTAAAAAATTCCGCATTATGAATGACGTTTAAACTACTTTTTTGCTACTAAACGTATTTGCAGACAATATTCATATGTGCCAATGAATGTACCTATAAAATTATTTCATTGTACGAATTATAGTTTTAGAAATAATAACGTCATAAACACCTAAAGACGTGGAAATTTCGCAATACGTTCGTTTGTATTTTATGCGCTACAGTACCATTCATCCGATTGTGATGATACTCTGTGCACTTGGCCATAAAAAGAGAGAGGGAGGGGGGAATTCTTAGTCTATGATATATTTCGTATGGTGTATGGTAGAGGATAGTTAACCTACGAACTTTGACAAAATCTACGGTTTTGTTCCGACCTCCATGAAATTTTACACACTTAACCTTCAAAGCAAGGGGAACGTCACCGTCAACTCTGCAATAAACTTAGACACAACTTCACTGATCACCATGAAAGTTAAGAAATACACATTTTTTCACAGATTGAGGAGCTAATGGATAGGAGATGGAGAAGGAGGAATTCGGAAAAACGAAGATTTGATTGATTTACAGAGAAAGGAGAAGATGGGCGGAGAGAAGAGCAGCAGAGATGAGGAGATGAACAGAGAGAGAGAGAGAGAGAGAGAGAGAGAGAGAGATGAGGAAGTGATGGACAAAGTGAGAACGAAAGAGAAGGTGGATGAGAGAGAGAGAGAGAAGGGAACGAGAGATGGACAAACTAATGACTGCAGTAAATAAGTATCCGAGAGACGCCCAGTTTTCAGCTAGTACAAAATCAATTTCATGATTCTTAGGCCTATTTTTTATGTTATAGAACCCTTAGTATTGAGACATGCAATCAGCGTGGTGTGTTATAGTACAACTACTTCCTCCTGTAAACCAGACCCCCGAAAAAAACTTTTGCGACCCCCCATGTTAAATAACGCTGGGCTAAAGTAACTAATAGCGGTATCTGGTACCCTCCACCACCCAGTATAGGATTGCTCGTCGAGTATTTATATATACGTAGAAGTGTAGGTGAGGGAAGGTTGGGAAATATTACACCAATTCTACAGACGGCGCAGCTGTATGAAAGATGCGCACAGTTTCGTCCTGAGCCTGTAAACGATGCCATTGGGCACAGCGGCCATCTTTCATTTAGAAATCGTCTGGATACACGTCAAGAAATGGAAATGATACGAATATAAATGCCAGGTGGAGAATAACGGATGTGATATCGAAGCCCTCCGTTCAGATCCCCCTGTAGATCGTCGAAGAGCCGACAGTAGCTTCTGGGAGTGATCGATGAGCTTCTTGCGTAAGTAACGCCTACAGACCGACTGACTGGAAGAGGTTGAAGACGGCAGCGGACTTCGAGTGCCTTGATTTGGAGGCTGTTTGGACAACCTTACAAAGTCTTCCACATGCGCTTTGCAATAAATATTAGAAAGTGTGTCTACATGGGTATCACATTTTAGAATTTTTTAATATTTATGGCACGTGGAGTTCAGGACTCAACAATCAGCCGAAGCCATTCGACACAACTCTAAAAAATTCTCGAGAAAATCGACTTTGAAGTTTTGCAATTACAGGTCAATACCAGTACTTGCAAAACTTCGAAGACGATTTTCTCGAGAATTTTGAGAGTTATGTCGAATAGCTTGGGCTAATTGTTATTTGAGTTCTGAACTCCACATGTCTTAAATATTTAAAAAAATCTAAAACTGGATATCCAAGTGGTCTCCTTGTTAGGTGGTCAATAATTTATACGATGAAACAAAGGAAATAGAAAATAATAAAAGAAGGTTTCAATTATTTTAGACTAGATTTTAATTGGTTATAATATTTTTTGGTACTGTTCATAAAAGTGCTGAGAATTCTTAACATCTTTTACACTTGGTCGAAAGTGCACTCCCGCACTGTCTATAATTACATTTTCACACCTCAGGTGTGCGAAAAACGTAATTATGTACAGTGCAGCAGCGAAAGTGGAGATTAGGAGAAAAATAGTGATTCAGAAAGAATAATCTACAGCACTGCAGGAAACAAATCGGCAGTGCATGATGTAAGGTGAAAAGCAAGACCAAATATTTCCACCACTGAAGAAATCTTACTATAATTAAAACTAAACCCGCCTGGTAATAAAAAGTCGCTTTTTATTTGTATTTGCACAGATGGACAAACATCCTCGTCATAGTTTTCGAAACAATTTCACGAGCAAATTAAATATGAAAGTTATTAGAGTAGAAAAACGACTTGTGGATATGTGCTATATGTGGCTATTATTCTACACCTTATAAAAGAACAGTAAAGTAGTTTAACTGTTTCCATTATAGATAAAATTCACTCAACTGTGTATCTTTGTCCGCTGTCTAATCGGCTGATGTAGAGTTGTCGATGCTCGACATTTTCAACGCCCTCACTGCCTTCTTTTACATTTACTGCAGTCGTAAACCCTTGTTTTCTTCACAGGGGGCTGCTCCCCGTCGCAGATTAAAGTCGTCATTCGGACATGGGTGTGTGACTGTTGTCCTTAACATAGCTTAGTTTAAGTAGTTTGTAAGTCTACGGACTGACGTCCATTACATTTTGGCCCCACAGCTTTACAAACATTCAATTAATTCATTCCTCACAGGGTAGACACCGATTTAAAGCACGCCCAGGAGGGCCAGTGTAGCACTGTGAAACACTCTGTAGGATCACAGACATGCCAGGCAAACGATTTGTCCGTAATTAATCACGATTTATTGGCAAAATTAACGGCTTTAGGAAGCCTATGCTAAAATTACGGAATTCGCTATTTGATTCATTTTAGTAGTTTGGCAAGACAATTTTTCGTTGAGTCACTTTATTAATCACTATAGTTTCAGAAGTAACAGATTACCGTACTCTTTTTATCATCAGTTTTGCACAACCAGTATAATATACACAAACACTAAAGTGGACCTTCGATAACTCCAATAAAGCGGGTGCGTAAACCTGTAGTTAGGTTGCGTTTTAGCGTAGTGATGTTCCTGTTGTTATGTCATTAGCGAGTGTAAGTCAATTTTGGAGTAGCACTTAAATTAACTCTTGCACTTCTTTGTCTGTTTCGGACATAGGTAAACGAATGTAAAGGTTGATGTAATTGTTTCTTCTAAAGTCATGTATACTCTGCCAGACGTATATTTTTTTTAGAAGGTGGTTTCTCGTGTCTTAACAATTATATACAATTAAGCATCGATAGGGATTTTTACTGTCAATTTTTGAAATACGTTATGGGTTAGGCCCCTAGTATACCCCACCCCCTCCTCCCCAATGCTTGCCCCATTACGGTTAAACCGTCGGCACACGGAGCGTGTGTCTGAACTTGTGTGGTCAACGTGCCGAGTCCACCGTGCGGCTGAACGCTCGGAGACGGCGCAACTTAGCATACGAGACATGTGCCTCAACGAGCTAGATGCGACTGCAGTGGTATCAGTTGCTGGAATCACATTGTTTACCAAATCAAAAGAGTGGAATTCCTGCTTTATCTCTAATGAACAGCTTATTTCCGCACTTGTGCTTATGTTCGTTATGTTCTGTGAGAGTCCTAAATAAATAACAACAAAATACCTATGATCATAAGACTCTTATAAAAGACGCATTTTATGTCAATAAGTGCAGCGAATAATAAAAGTTTCATGACAAACTGTGTGATATATCAAATTAGAATAGGCCTTAACAGCACAAAGATTATTGTAAGAGTCTAGCTTTTTAGTAAATCTTAATAGATCATGCTTCCACAGTCAATGTTACTATTCAGTAGAAGAATGTTAAGAATGTGTAAAATGCAATACGTGAAACAATAAGTGCGTATTTTACTCTAAGTGAGGTGCAACTGTCTTGTTCATAAAACGAATCCAATAAACTCACTTCTCAGAAGGTGCGCACTTATTTTTACATAGCATCGAATATTATGCAGTATACTTCTAAGAAATTTATAAGAAAGTGTTTTGAGTCTATCAGAAACCCAACTAAAAGAAGAAAAAATATTTGCTTACGTGGAACCTTGAACCAACACCGCAACCTCTATTAACTTCTCAGTCCACGTCTTAGCCCCTACGCTACAGCCAATTACATTACTAATGTATCTTCACCACGGCATTAGACGTGTCGTGTATGCTAGTGGGTGATATGTCGGTTGTTGACATGTAATTACAAAAATGATACAAAGAACTATTCGTGTTGATAGATCTTCAGTCCGCCTTGCCTTGAAACGGCAGATTACTGTAATACGGAATTTTTTTAACCTCGTAATAGACGTTTCCAGTCATTTATTCCAACAAGTAATACTTTAATGGCCAGTTTTCTAGAGATTCTCAGTTTACTCAGTTACTTTTACTTGCTTTGAAATGTCATATATTCATAAGTTATATACATAAAACGCATGAAATACGACGACCAATATGGCGTCTTCGTCTCTCTACCGTAAAGAGCTGCCCCCCTCCTCGGATAGCCACCTGGTGAGACGTCGGGGACGTTCTCCCACCTTATTGGTGATCGTTCAGACGCTCGTTGAGAATATCTGGCACGTTTGATACTGTCCCACACCGAGAGCCTTGCCAACGTGCGGTTCGCCCGTTGTGACGTCAGAAACTCGCCACGTTGGCCCCACTCGTTCAGATACACGCTTCGTGTGCCGACGGCTTTAGCTTCTGTTCAAATTTGGCATCTCTGAGATCACCTCCTGGCGTAACTGGGTGGGTAGACTGGAGACGTACCTGCTTAGCCACGGGTTTACGGACACAATATACTTCATCGCGGCCCGTTTGTTACGCAAGGCACAGCTCTCGGTGGTCCCTGCTGTGGTCTTCGCCGTAATAAGCTGCTGGTCGTTATTAGCAGAAGCACTCCGCTGCCTCCATTTGAGCGCGATTCGCAAAAATCGCGGACGGCGAGTAGCACCGCGGTGCATTCTAATGCACTTCTTGCGCTGGTTATTTAAATGGAAGCGGCGCACGCCGAGGACAGTGTCTTTGGCAATTAAGGCGCGCAGAGTGGAGTTGGGGCCGTTCTTGCGCGCTGCAGTTGGCGGCACTTGTCGTTCCGCTGCCCTCCGAGTACTCCTCACCCCTACCACTTGCCGTCCCTAGGGCCGCCGAGTGGTCTCTTGGGAGAAACGTCCGACTCAGGGCAGCCAACTTGACGCCAGGCGTCGCATCCCCAGTTGGCAAACTTTCCGAGGAATATCGGAGTAAAGGAAGGGAAAAGCGAAATAGGTTAAGTGTAACACTGCAGTTGAACGCGGCTGAGGCAGGGTCTGACTAAAACATTTTATAAAGACTGGGAGGTAGCTAGTACATGGAGAGGACAATATAATATGATCACCGTCCGTAGCAAGTAGGAACCACTGTGTGTGTCTCAACACTGATCCGCGACCGCTGTGGAGAACTGTTTGGAAAGGCTTGGACGTTGCCTGCCATATACACTCCTGCTACATTAAGAAAAAAGAACACCAATGAATTAGTCGACCCAGCAAAGGGAAATTTTACTAATACATTCTTGAGTATGTATACAATATACGATCACACAGACACAGCCATACGCAAGTGAATACAGTCACCAAAGCGTCCGCAATGTCAACGCTAGTACCGTGTATACCGTCCTTTTGCAGCATTGAAACCTCCAATTCTTCCATGGACACGTCCCTACAGGTGTCAAATGTGTCTTCCGGAATGGCCTGACATGCAGTTCCCACCTGGTGCCTCACTTGGGCCATATTTCCTAACGGTACCGCAAACAGCGCAAAACGTCTTTTCATCCGGTCCAAGACCTGCTAAATGGAGGACTGATTAGGAAATCGTGCTTGGCAGTGTGTCTGACGAACACCTCTAAGAGCACGTTGAGTGGTACAGGCTGCATGTAGATGTGTATTGTCCTGTTTCAAATGCATATCGCCTTGTTGGTGCATGGACGTTATCAATACTGGTTCAGTGATGGTTTCAGTGTACCGTGGACTGTGCAATGTTCCTTCTACGAACACCAGAGGAGACTAGTCATTTTAGGATTTGGCTCGCCAAGCCATGATACCTGGTGTCGGCCCCGTGTGCTTCGGTCGTATGCCTTCCAGATTTTCCAATGCACGACGTGCCACACACGCGTACGACAGTCATTGTCACCGAGGCAGAAGCGACTCTCATCACTGAAGACGACACGTCTCCATTCGTCCTTCTATCAGCGCCTATCGCGATACATCTGGTGGTGGACTGTATGATAAGTCCAGGAACCGGTTACGCTGGCAGTTTGGTCCCTTAGGTTTACATGCATTTGAAACATCAGTGACAATGTTTAGATAACAGCAAGAACTTCGCGTTCATGGAAGCTAATTATGATGACAAAAATCCGCTTCACTTACATAAAACTTTGTTATACAAGCCACTAGCGGTTCCGGGGGTTACAGACCCATCTTCAGGCGGCGAACAAATTATCTCGTACACCGCGCTATCGGGACAGTTAATTCATGCCATGCAACAAAATTTGTTGCCGGTGGTATCTGCCTGAAATATGGCCCCTGAAAGATTTAAAATTACAAAATTGTATTCATTTTAAATCATTAATTCCTTGTTACGTGGTCATTCCGTCGTACTGTGTGTCCACCGTAACTTGACAACTTCACTGGCGATGTCATAAGTAGGTAACATCGTTACCGTTTCAAAAACATTCAGTGTTCTCCTAGTATTGTGAACTTTTATTTAATTGCATAATGGTAGAAACTTTAAGGACGCATTTCAATCCTTCATCGTGGCAGTTTTGTTGCAAATTTATTACTTTGGGTGAGGGAGGGTGTAGCTTTGTGCAACAGTATTAACCCAATGATTACCGAACTTAAAATAAGTCGAAAGCTCTAAAATCACACTGCTTCAAACAGAATTTATTTTTCTATTAAAAGTATCTCTTATGATAGTATTTTTAATAGATATTTCTTTTTAGATTAACGAATATGTTACGAAATTGATTAAAGTTCATGTTTAGATTGACACAGTTTATTTTTCTTGAACCTTATGGCCACTGTTCACAACAAAGAGTATCAAAAGTGGACCCTGGTCTAAAAATGCTTGAGAAAAAAAAGTGCATTTTCAACTTTTCACGGCGTAATGTATAGTCCATTAGATTTCGGGAATGCAGCCGCGTAAAATTCACTTCTTCCGCTGATATTCCGGCCTCGTACCTTCCGGCCATCTTCAGAGTGAGTCGAAGACTGTCGACGAAGTGCCGGGCGCGGCCTTATAAGTCTGATCGCAGTGGCAATAGTGATCACTATAGTGATGTGAAGATTTTGACACCCATGTCTTCGTTTTGGGATCTATATTTAAGGAAGCTGTTGAAATTAGACTGACCAACAACTTAATAAACAGAGATAAAGGTTTTAATTTAGACAAAGCTTGGAACCCTGCACTTGGAGTATGGAAATCACAGAGAAGTCGTGAATGTGTTGCCGCCGCCGAGCATATATCGATAAGTGAACACCGGAGCGTTTCCGCCACTGGGGGCGCACGCGTGTGAGTACTTCGATATGCAGTAAACCAGCATCTGCGACGCGCACTCGCATTGCCACCGGGGTCAGGCTTATAAGGCCGCGCCCGGCACCTCGTCGACAGTCTTCGACTCATTCTGAAAGTGGCCGGAAGGTACGCGGCCGAAATATCAGCGGAAGAAGTGAATTTTACGCGACTGCATTCTCGAAATATAATGGACTACAAAGAATGTTTGTAACTCCATTGGACCAAACTGCGTGGTCATCAGTCCGTAACTTACAAACTACTTAAACTAAGGTAAAGTAACCTAAGAACAACACAAGACACACACACCCCCATGCCTTATGGAGGACTCGAACGTCCGACGGCGAGCAACGCGCTCTCCGCAGCGAGGCGCCTTAGACCGCACGGCTACACCACCGCGGTAAAATGTTTTAGTGTTTGTAGAGCTTACGGGACTTGCCTACGGGGCCATCAGTCTCGAAACTTACAAACTAGCTTATACTAAAGACGGGACAAAGACCGATGCCCGAGGGGGTATTCGAACCCCCGACCGCAGCGGGCGTGCAGACCGTGACTGACACGCCGCAGACCGCTCGACCCCGCGGCCGGCCTGCTTGAGAACCACTGGTTTAAAGATTTGCAGTGAACTGCCTGTCTATCCGAGGTCAATAAAAAACGAGGTAGTCAATTGTAATCCTGGTAGTGTGAGATTTTCGTCAGTATCGGGCTTGCAAAGAGGATTGTCGCCCTTTGCTTGCAGTAACGAAGCGTGCAGATTAAACTTTACACAGGAGACCAGTGCTTTCTCCGAAATGCTCAAAGTCTGAACTGCACCACAGTCTGGCTGTGTCTTCCCTGCGAGGGCGCCTGAATTTCATTAGTTTCCACTGTCCGGATGACAGCCAGCCTTGTGTAACTACTTTAGTTGTTGGGTCTTGCAGTGGCGCCGGCCTCGAGCGTCCGCAATTAACGCCTGGGCCGCGCCTCACTTTGAGGCTGTCAGAGACCGTGAAGCCGCACGCCCCTCCCCTTCCCCCTCCCACTCCCTTAAACTCCTTGGCAACACCCTCCCCGGGTTCCTTACCTCCCTCAAAGCTGGCGCCTTAAAGCGGTCGTTCCGCTCTAACGCCTTCCTCCTTTGACACCCCGGCAGACATTATTAGTCGGAACCACCGACTTCTGCGGATCACAGCGTTATCTCTGCTCAGATACTTCATGCCGAAAATCAATGCACTAATGCGTTTATCGCCACCGTATAGTTCTTGTCAGTGATCGTATTAAACTGTAGGGTGAGACAAAAGTTGTAGTACACCCTTTTATTTAAGAAACTCTGCTGGAACTAAGAAACCTGAATATTCCAGTACGGTATATGTTGAGGTGGTCTTATCTCCTACAGAATGTACCGATCATGGGTTGTATCTTGTATCTCATTATCATCATCATTAGAGACTGATTATGCCTTTCAGCTTTCAGTCTGGAGCATAGTACCTCTAATAAAATTCCTACATGATCCCCTATTCAATACTAACATTTATGCCTCGTCTGATGTTATGTCTTTTACTTCAAAATCGTTCTGCACTGACAAGGAAAGTACTTGGGCTCGAAAAACACATATACACCAAAATCGTATGAGAGATAATGTAAAGATCCCTTATTGCACTAGTGATACTCCCGCATCTGCAAAACACTGCAGTCGTCCGTTAGAGGCCTCTGCCGCAATGCACTTTGACCTGTCGGTTCGCCAGTAGGGACGGTGCAGTCTCCGAAGTTGCGTTTTGTGATGTTATTTGTGTGGTGAAGCGTCAGATGGGGGCGGCGATTGCTAATCAATCTTGCTAATGTATTGCGATTGGTTGAGATAGAGTTGCGAAGAACCCTTCTTCGTGAAGATGGTATTAGTGTAGAAGATGAATCATTCGCATGCTTTCTCGTATCTGTTATGGTACAGAAATATGAGCATAAGTTAGATACTGTTGTAACACTAACATGAGAGTTCTCTCATCTGCTGTGCGGTGACGCAACGTCCTTCTCCTCGGCTCAGATTCATCACTGCCACTTTGCATCGTACCACTCCTCCCTTCTCACTTTTTCGGATATGATCTCCATTACTGAGACTCACAAGGAAAGTACTTGGGCTCGAACAAAAACATATACACCAAAATAGTATGAGGGATAATGTAAAGGTCCCTTATTGCACTAGTGATACTCCCGCATCAGCAAAACTTTGCAATCATTCGTTAGAGGCCTCTCCGTGTGCCTTGCCACATGGCGCTTTGATCTGTCGGTTCGCCTGTAGGGACGGTGCAGTGTGCCTCCGAAGTTGCGTTTTGTGAAGTTATTTGTTTGGTGAAGCGTCAGATTGCGCGGCGATTGCTAATCAATCCTGCTAATGTATTGCGATTAGTTGAGATGAAGTTACAAAGAACCCTTCTTCGTGAAGATGGTATTGGTGTAGAAGATGAATCATTTGCATGCTTTCTCGTACAGAAATATGAGCATAAGTTAGATACTGTTGTTACAAACTCATAATAATGATAATGTGGATGATAATGACGAACAACTCATTGCAAGCGGTAGTGCTACGGTAAGTGCGGGAAGAGGCGATGGAAGCAGTGATAGTGAATACCAACAGTCTTCCGAGAAGAAGGTTAAAGTTGCAACTATGATCAAGGCTTTTGATGACAATACGCTAGAGAACATGTACGACGATTATTACATAAGTTATAGTTCAGATATCTGCCTTAAACATGGCGTCTACAGTTACATCTACAGTGCTATCTGGAGCATGATTGCAGAGTTTTGCATAAAAACGACACCCACCAGCACTTTGAGGTGTACGTAGAGATCCTGTAAGCAAACGTTCATACAGATATGTTTGTTCGAGCCTGTGTACTTTCCTTGTGAGAGGAAAGTCCATAGGCAGCAACCCTTCTTACTTCATATTCTATAGAAAAACTTCACCATTTACAGAGAGAGAGAGAGAAAGAGAGAGAGGAAGATGAGTGGGGACATACACTAACGAGAATATAGAATACATAAATGCCCAGGCAATGCCGGGCTTTCAGCTAGTTATGAATGTAGACGATAAGTGTAAGTGCCACACCACACGTATCAAGTTGACACAAGGCAGTAGAATCTGGCAGAGCAGGAGAGATAATCAGACAGCTCAGTTCTGACTGCAACTAGCGATCTGAAAAGAAAAAGGAACCGCTTCTCCTTTGACGCTGACTTTGAAAGCGCGGTTCCTTTTGAGATGCGTCAGATCCAGGTGGCGGGCAGTCCTCAGGGACCCTCGCCGCCTTTGACCGCTAGCCCAGATCGGACAGCGTGAGTTTCCAGCCACGTCTGCAAGAGACCGACACGGCGGTCGCCGAGTGAAGCGAGTCGTCGCCTTCTTTGTTCCGCCCGCGTCAAACGCCCTCGCTCCGCCATTTTCTGCCGCTGCCTCTCTG
This sequence comes from Locusta migratoria, assembly GCA_026315105.1. Classification (NCBI taxonomy): domain Eukaryota; kingdom Metazoa; phylum Arthropoda; class Insecta; order Orthoptera; family Acrididae; genus Locusta; species Locusta migratoria. The sequence continues at coordinate 421,653,061 of CM048748.1, forward strand.
ACCCTTTGAATATGGAAACGCAATTAAAATTTAAACCGGTGCTACGTACGCCGGCAGTTTATACATTCACTTGGCCAGAGTCCGCAGAGAAACGCGGCGGAATTTTCCTCTCTCCTACTCTTCTCTACCCGTCCTCTAACTCATATGGAGACACACACACACACACACACACACACACACACACACACACACACATACACACAATCCGCGCACGTGTAACAGCAGCCTCGGAATCAAAATAATCGAACGACATTAGCATATTGCATTTCCCGGACAAAGTAATCGCGTAACTGCTGGGATTGTGGCGGTATTTTGCGCCAGTCCATCGGTTCGAAAACCCGCTCCTGGGAACGAAACGCATCCGTTCATTTGCTGCCGTAAGCCAGATATTCGGACCCAAACTCTGAGCGCGTACGGGCACTACCCTCTAGCCGCACGGATCGTCCAATTAGGACTGATATGGCGAGGCGACACCAAATTGTGCCATTTACTTTTCAGCAGAATCGCTGAAAATACAAATACGCACGGAATTCGTTCATTAATCTATTCTACTACACGTACTCCCGTCCTTAACCTGTTCAGATTCCGCCATTCACAGAAAAACATGCAGTTATGGACAAATAAGGAATTCGGTCAAAAAGGACGCACAATTTTCGTACTCAGTTTGTGAAGAAAAATTATCCGTATTTTTTTCGACGGTAAATCTTCACCTTACAGCGACATCTAGGTAACTGGAAATACCTGTTATTTCAGTAAATACACATGAAGATTTCTTGGAACTAAAACTAAACCTTCACTGTACAATGAGAGGCAAAATGATTACCCGGTACGAGTCCAAGAACAGAGCATTGCGTATGCCGAAGTTCAGAAGTGCCAGTGTTCCCAACTCTAGCGGTCTGTGGAGCTTCAGATTGGAGTTTACATCGGCAAATACAAGCAACGTAATACTTGGGTCATCCAGAAATGATGATGATGGTCGTGTGGCATTTCCGGCCGTTAGACCCCAGCTAGGATCGTGTACGGCCTGCCTGGTGCAAGTCTTTACGTGACGCCACATTGGCGACTTGCGCGTCGATGATGAAATGACGATGAGGACGACGGACGACACAACACGCAGCCCCGAACAGAGAAAATTTCCTACCGACCGGAAATCAAACCATGCTGTAAACTGGACGACGGACATCCAGTAATAAAGAGACAAATTGGTCTGGGGAAGGAACTGTTGGTAGGGCATTTTTGGTACTTTTATGGCTTTACGTTGGCATCACCGATATGAGTCCTGACGAGCTGATGTAACAACATTGTTTTGTTTATAACGTCAAAAATACATAACAAGGTGGCGAGTCCGCTTGAAAAGTTCCACATTAGTTAAAAAACGTCCTGTTATTCGTTTTTTCTTGCTGAAGGCGAGAAACCAGTAAATATATATGTCTAACGTTTGTGGTGAAGGTTGTATGACGTGTAATTTTTTACGAGTTGTTAGAGCAGTTCAAAAATGGTGGCGACTCAGTGGCTAACGAACACCTTTCTGATTGACCAGTTATAGTTTCAACTCCGTTACTTGAAAGTCCAATTGATAACATTATTCGTGCCGATCGCCGTGTGACTGTGGAAATGATAGTTGATAAGGTTCAATTTACTACTGGTGCAGTTCATAACATCAATAAGAAGCTGGTGTACCGCGTAACGTATGCAAGATGGGTCCCAAACGTGTTGACGAGGCTACACAAGAAAACAAGGGTGAGAGAGCGCACAGAGCTAAAGGAGCGTTATGAAAGAGAAAGTGAGAACTTCCTCAGCAAAATTATAACTTGTGATGAAACTTCAGTGGGAAGCGGTTCCAGGACAACGAGGAGGCGAAAAAATTTGGGGGGAAATTAGCTCAAACATCAAGATAAAGAGTTTTTTGCGGGAGAAATAAAAAAAGCTTGTAGCCAATTGGAACAAGTGCATAAATGTTCGAGGCAATTATGTTGATAAGTAGAAAAAGTATTGTTTTCAGTTGTTTTTCTCCAGCCCAGTTTGTCTCTTCAATTATTGAATGACCCTCGTTCTTAGCAGACAGTATAAGTCGAGATTCATTGCAGTTTGACTCATCCTATTATTTATTTTGAACAGTATTATTCGCGCAGATGGTTACGGTTGAAATATAAAGATTCCAAATCGGTGAAATCAGTACAACGACAACCTTTTCCCATTTCCTTCAGAAGCTGCCTGGATAGGCCGTAGATTTCCGAACGAAAGGGACACATGTTAGAATATAACTAGAGTCATTACTTTTTAATATTTAACGTGTACAGGTAATATTTTACACCTTAATTCGCGACAAATTGTGCAGTTACAAGCTTTTTGTAGGTTTCACGTTTCAAAAGATTGTATTTTATAATAATGAAGGAAGGAAGCTTAAGGTTTAAGGTCCCGTCAACAGCTTGGTCATTAGAGACAGTGAACTTTATAATAGTCAAATCCTTAAAGAAACAGACAAACTGTCATAGTGAAAAAAGATCTGTTTATTAATAATTACTTCGACCACGACGTTGCATATGCATAGTTGTCAGGTAAGAGAAACATATCAGTTGAATGTTATATCTTTCTAAGTACTTGCAGAAGACGACATCGTTTGGAGCAGTTGATCACCTAGTATGATTAACTTTATCGGTCTCAAAAAGGAATCTTGTGGGACTCAGGCGCTTGGCAGGAATTGCGTGTGTGATGGGCTCGTCGCGGAGCCCACAGCTAGTTCCTGTCTCTTGGATCCCCCAGCTACTGCACTCTATCATCGGTCCCCTGTTGTATTCCGTTCCCTGTATTCTCTGCTGGCCTTCTTCGCCCTTCTCCCTTCCGTCTCTTCCCCCTGTGGATTCATGGGCTACAGCTGAACAGCAGTTTTTTCTTGTCTGTCGTAAGTGGCGACTAAAAGAAGTATCATACGTAGTTAAGCTTTTATGTTTTTGCTTTGATCTCATACTATCTGAATGCTGAACTTCAGCTGTCCGAGCTATTTCGTTTCTTGTCAAATTCAAATATGGCTGCTGCTAAATGTTACTGGACTATGTAAACAAAACAAGTCTCGCTTTGGCTGTTATAGCAGCCTATAAAATTGCGCATTGACATAAAGTTCACAACAATATGTTAGTACAGAATTGTCACGTAAAATCTATGGAAATTTGTTCAAAAATACAACATGGAGGACAATGCACAATCACACGCAAAACGTATGAATGTGCTGGCTCGTTGTACTTCTCTGCTCAGATACCAGTTACACATCGAGTTTGCATAAAGGCCTCTGGATATTTGCCAGTAACATGCTGAGGTTATTATAAGCGATCCAGTGTTTGATTGATCTTATGATCATTAAGAATATTTTGTTCACAATGTGTAGTGAGAGAGTTATCAGTTTGGTAACCGTGCACGTGGTACCGTTATGTGGTCTCTCAAATGTTCAAATGTTTGTTAAGCTTATGGGATTTAACTACAGGGTCATCAGTCCCTAAACTTACAAACTACTTATCTACTACCTTATACTAAGGACGGCACAAATATCCATGTCCGAGGGGGGATTCGAACCCCCGACCGTAGTGGCCGTGCAGACCGTGACTGTAGCGCCTCAATCCCCTCGGCCACCGCGGCCGGCTATGTGGTCTCTCTCTTTAAGTGTTACGCACGAGTCCTTATCAAACAACCGTGTACAAAGTCTATTTACATTTTAAACATTCCCAAAGACTTTCCCAATATAACTGAAATTTTTGTCAGAATAATGAGTTATATTCATGCTTTGTACAAAGAAGATCTTGTTATTGGCAAGGAAGCGGTGATAGTAAGATAGAAACCTCTCTGAAAAAGAAATATGAGCGTAATTTTTGCTTTCATTTGTCTGGATGTCGCGGAAACACTCACTCACTACACGTAACCTTGGAAGTTTACTGACGTGTGATGTCTCTGTACTTTTTGCCAATTCGTTTGCTTTGTTCAATGAAGTTTATTTTAAATCTCATTCGCATTTCAGACAATGGTCCTCCCTTTGCAGCTAAGGGCGGATGTTTTTAATGTTTTACGATTTTCAGCTGCACGCTTTCGCAATGTGGGCTGTAGCAAGGCTGATCGTTGAAGGGCGCAACGACAATATTAATGAGATTTACCTTCCATGAATTTTAGCAAGCAGTGTAGCGGCCCTGAGATCTGCGAGAACTATCTTAATACAAAATGTAAATTATTTGAGCTGGCCGGAACTCTCAAGGGAAACTTGGTCACGCTCCCTCCAACAGTTACGCCGATGCGATCACGCGACACAGCACGGAGACCAGAAAACTTCATTACTTACTGTGGTTCAGGAACTGTAGTTCTATTGCTTAAAAATTTAATTTCAGTTAAAAATCCTGTCAAAATCAGTGTCATTAATCATTTTAAAGGAGTTAAGATTATTTCAGGCTGCATCACAAGAAATTGGTGTATTCTCTTCCTAGCAGCATACATATTATTTTTATTTTCATTTATTTATTTTGCGAGTAATATTTTGCCCCTCCTCCACATCATCTGAGCAACGAACCTACATGTGTATCTGTATATTATGGTTGAAGGATTTTGTGTCTTTGTTCAGCGACAAGTGCTCTTGGACTACTGCGGGATTTCTTTTGCATGATCTGCTGTGCTAGGTTTAGTGTTTTAGCTACATGGAATGTTGTGCCTGGTATTCACTGTGTGCTTTTTGTGTGTTGCAGCGTCCCGTATTCGATATGAGATTACGAGCGGGAACATAGGCGGCTCGTTCGCGGTGAAGAACATGACGGGAGCCATCTACGTGGCGGGCCCGCTGGACTACGAGACCAGGAAGCGGGTGAGTGAGGCGGCAGCGGCGTTGTCTGCGGTCAGGAGTCTGCGTGCGGACCTCCCGTACACCAAAGATCACACAGACTCGGGATGATGTCATGACTCGGGATGATGTCATGACTCGGGATGATGTCATGACTCGGGATGGCGCCATGATTGACAAGGATGACGCCATGACTGACAAGGATGACGCCATGACTGACAAGGATGACGCCATGACTGTCGAGGATGACGCCATGACTGACGAGGATGACGCCACGACTGACGAGGATGACGCCATGACTGACGAGGATGACGCCATGACTGACAAGGATGACGCCATGACTCGGGATGACGCCATGACTGACGAGGATGACTACGACTGAGGCTGACTCTACGACTGAGGATGACTCGACGACTGAGGCTGACTCGACGACTGAGCTGACTCGACGACTGTGGATGATATCATTATACTAAAACCAACATATAAATTGCATGACTCAGGCCTGGAAGCCGCTTATCTAATTATGGGCAATGTGATATGGACCTCACAGTTACAGTTTTTCTCATTGCCAGCTGAAATGAAGCACGGACTTTAACAATTAAAATATCGTATTCTTATTAGACTTTTGGTACAATCTGGTATGAAGCAATTACGTACACTCATCGCACGAAAAGGAAACATTAGGAACTACAAAGATGTACAAAAGAGTAACACCGCAGGCAACAATGCCTAACTCACACAGTAATACTTACTTCTACATGCGACCCAACTTCCGAAACACGAAAACTGAATTTCGGAAACCGTTTTTCTCTGTCGTGTGTACATGTCAGGGCCAGATACGGTTTTGCTGGATCGATACAAAACGGCATCTGGAAATTAGCTGCTCGGATTTCTGATTTAGACAGCACAGTGGTTGTTCCCTTTCAGTTCAATTTTATCACATTATTTTCAGGAATAAAGAGGATGTATTTATGACAAGTGATGAATTATTATTTGAGTTCTGTTGTTAGGTTCTTGCTTCACCACGACCTCGGAAGTCCCGACATATTCGGAAAAAAATGGATAAATATTTGTGACAAGTAAGAATATGAATGTCACTTCTGGTCCCAGAATCTGTTACAAACAGGAAACTGAGAGAGAAAAATATTAACGCATACCAGGGCTCGAACCACCTATCACTGCATTTAAAATACATCTCTCCGTTAATCACTCGGCCATACTCCATACTAAACATCGCTACTGAATAGCTTTAATCAGTGGACAGTTGTGACTGGTTTTACAATCTGTAACAGGTTTTATAGCCACTGTGTCATTGATGTACATTTAATAGTAAGAAACGCTCCGAGGGTGACGTGGCTTTGATTAATCCATTAAAAAACGCTCAGTTGCAGCTTTTTGAGAAGGAAAGCAGACTACAGTGAAGGTTCGTTCAAGCAGCTGCCAGGTGCAGCAAACTGCGCATGGGAAGAGCTGTTATCGAGTATCAGAAGCAGCTCTGCGCATGCGCAGTTTGCTGGAATCTGGCAACTGGCAGCTGCTTGAACGAACCCTGAGTGTCTACTGCTGCTGAAGCAGAGCTGCCGCCTAGCGGCTGAGCACGTAATTACAGTGCACCGATCATTCCTTTAATATGTGGCTGTGGTGCACTGATTGAAGAGAAGGATGATTAGCTGCAGGCGAGTCTTCAGGATAGTATGAAGAGAAGAATACTTTGTGTTATTTTATGACAGGGTGGGTTCTTTTTTTTAATAGAGTCTAAATTTGATAGTCTCGCGACACCCTTGATACTACTACGCGAGACCCCAGGGTGTCGCGACACCCAGTTTGGAAAGCTCTGAGTGTAGGGCCTGTGGCATTTCGAGACCTGTGGCCGATGTTGACAGTTCCCCCGCACCTTAAATATTACATGTATAATAGAAATAAGAGTAGTTGTTCTATTGTTCAAATACATATTTCATTTCAGCTGCAAATGAAAAAAAACTGTCGATCATAATGACAGAAAGTTAAGTCACGTGACTCAGGCCATACTCTTACATGTTGGTTTCGACGCACAACGCGGCAGCGATAGGGACGTGCACACAGCCTGTGTTATCTTTGGTGGACGGCAGCTTCCACCTGCTACGCCTAGGCCTGGCGGCTGGATGGGCGTGCCCTAGCAGCGGCGGCGGCGGAGGCGTTGTCATGGGATTGGTCGTCCGTCCGCCCGCGACAGGCGAGCGAGAAGGGGCGGGGCAGGCCACTGCGCTTGCCAGCCGAGCCCCACGCCACTCGCTGGCGTCTACAAGCGAGGCTGGCTGGCTGGCTGGTTGGTTGGAGGTCGCACGAGACCAGGAGCACCACTCGTCAAATGTTACTTCGCACACCTAAAAAGTAAAGTTACAGGCAAATGCAAAAATAAAACTTATTTTCAAACAGTTTTCCTGAAATCTGGTGGCATGTGTTTCGTAGCAGCCAGCAGGTATGCAGGGACAGAACAACACTGTATGAGTCACCTTGCTGGATATAAAAAGCTAAAATCTTGAAAACGAAATGAGATATCGCTCTGCCCTCAGTGTTAAACTTCTGCCTTTACATATTTACTCTGCAAGTCATATTTAATTGCATGGAAGAGGGTTCATCGAGCTGCTTCCATAATATTCCTCTATCATTTCATTCTCTAACAATGCGTGGGAAAAGATTTTCGACAGTTTATTACGATGACCATCTCTCCTTATGTAGGGGCATGATAAAAAATATATTTGCATTTGAAAGAGAAATTTAGGGAAAGAAATTTTACAAACAGATATCGCCGCAACAAACAGCGCCTTTCTTTTAATGTTTTCCACACGTTGCCATCATTTCTGCATTATTCCTGTGTATCCCGATAATACAAAATGAGCTGCCATTCTCTGAATTTTCTCTATTCCTCTGTCAGTTCCAGCTGCTGAGGATCCCACAATGGGCAACAGTAATCCAAATGGATATGAGCGTATGGCTTTCTTGGCCGGGAGATCAAAAAATGTTTGTATAGTCTATGGGACTTAACTACGGGGTCATCAGTCCCTAAACTTACAAACTACTTATGAACTATTTACGAACTAGGACGGCACAAATATCCATGCCCGAGTGGTAGTGGCCGTGCAGACCGTGACTGGAGCGCCTCAGTCTCCTCGGCCACCGCGGCCGGCAGAAATTTAGTCTTTTATCAAGTAATGATAAGAAAAAAAAAACAATATTTTTTTCCTTACAATAATTTTCATAAAATTGTATGATAAGTACGTGATAGCCCTCTGAGTGGCGAGGAGTACAATGGCGACAAAGTAGCATTTTTTACCTCAGTATGCAGAGACAGAGAGCACATCTTAAAGAGCCAAAGGACTATGGGGTCGAAAGGAAAAAATGGAAGTTTCGCAGCTATGTCACGTTAATCGAGACAAATTCTTTAACCATTTCGATTGGCCTATAACAGTTTCAACAGGTCCATTGCTGCAAAGAAAAAACATTGGATTAGGAAACACCAATTTATTATTGCGCTTTGTGGGGTGCTGCAGTATTCTATTACGCGAATTTTACTGTGATCCAAGTCTGCAGAGCTACAAACTAGAAATTGATTTTATTCTACATTATAATTAAAACTTTATAGCTAATCCTATACGTAATGATATCGCCGAGAAAAAAAAAAAAAAAACGTTTTAAGCACGTAATTTCTGTGAACGTATAAGAGCTTGAATTCAAGGACAAGAGGGAATGAAAGAATGAGCCACACGAAGCTTTAAACGTAAATGCTGTGACTTAATACGAAAACAGTAATTATGGCACAAACGTTTACAAGAAGTACATGGCTTCTATAAATGATTCTAGAGTTCTTTATTTGGCTGACGCTTGAATGGTACCAAACTTTATCGAGTTTACACTGCGCGCGCCATTGGCCGTTAACATTGCAGTTGTCTCGAAATACTGCGACAAAACAAGAAAAACGATTTTTGGTGTTGAAATATGCGATGTGTTTGTCTGCGACAACAGAACATCGTTCATTCACATGTAATTGTTGAGAAAACCCGCCTCATAACGCGCATTGTGTGCGGTGGTGCCTTCTTTTTGGGCTCTGAAAATGTTCATCAAAGTGCGGAGCATGTAAGATATTCTCCGAAGGTTAAGATTTTCTGCGCAGTGGCACAGACGAAGCCGAAAGAGACATTTATTTCTCTTGTGACAAACTGTAACGGGCACCTCTTACTTGATATGTTGTAATTACGGTTATTTCCACAACTCACTTCTGGTTTCTAGAATTTCATATTCTCACAAGGTGGGGAATCCTCTCTTTGGTGTATCGTTCGTCGCTACTCAAACAACTACCTTCTGCGTCAATGAATGTCGCGTAGTGGTGAATATGAGTTGGCTGTATTCCATTGACACTCAAGGTAGCTTAACCCAGCACCAAGTGACATTTTATTTTGTGTTTAGATGCCCCCAGTTCCAAGAATACAAAAACAGCCTGGAGAAAGCATCGGATGATGACTTTGGACAGGATGTTTGCCGACCACTATCTTGCTGTCTATACCTGTGTGCTAATATCCAAAAACACAATATATATTACCAACTTGTTTTCTAATAGTCATCCTAAGCACATTGATCGAATGTATTACTGCAACCGATACATGCCTATCGATACAACCTGATTTAATCTGTTTATGGTATCTGACGCTTCACTCTCATGACTTTTTTTTCCCCGGGTTCCATGACATATGATAATTCTTGACTCATTTACGAATGCAAAACGTCATCCAGCCGCAGCACGTGCGGCCGCAAAAATTAATTAAATGAAATAAATCTATGGCATGCATAATACATCACTTAATAAACCGCGAACTTTTCACATCGCGATTATACCAGCAAAAACGGAGCGCTATTATCTCTCGTGGTAGAGGAATACACCAACGCCGACTTGTCGCTGCCTGTTCCCTCCATCCCCGACTATCTAACCTGTTCTATACGGTCGATAAACATCAGGTTCCAAAAATATACCGGCAGTGAGATGCTCATTTAATGTGTGTCTGCTCGCAGGCCGCGGTGACCGAGGGGACTGAGGCGCTCCAGTCACGGTCTGCACGGCCACTACGGTCGGGGGTTCGAATCCCCCCTCGGGCATGGATATTTGTGCCGTCCGTAGTTTAGGGACTGATGGCCCCGTAGTTAAGTCCCATAAGCTATACAAACATTTGAACATTTTTGTGTGTCTGCTCTTTGCGGACTTGTGAGAATGAACAGACACCAGTTTTGGACATAGTGATTATCATGACTACATGCAACTTGGCACCTCTTCTCCAACAAGACACATACATAAACGAATATACAACGTGTCCCATTTAATCTGACAAATCGAAATAACTCGAAAAATATGCGTCCTACTCAAAAAGGTCCCAGTCACGAAATGAATATCTTAAAGGGTGACATCTACCTGACCTGAAATCAAACTACCAACCTACCCCCTGAGGTGGAAGGGACGGAAACTTTGAAATCTTAAATAGGAGCCCACTTTTTTTTATTGCATATTCGGGTTCTTTGCTCAAAAAAACCTAGGGTTTGCTGGACACAATATTTTCTGTTCGTGGTAGATGTCGCAATAATCGGTTAAATATGATGTATCATACGTTCCGAAACATTACACTGTAAAGTGTAGACTTCCGCATAATAGTTCGCGATCGGGAGCGGTCACTAGTTCGCGGCTCTGCCGTGAACTAGTTCGTTCTTTTAGTTCGTCCGCTCCCAGTAACGGCTGAGCGGCGTGGTCTGCACATGCAGGCGGAGGGAGAAGTTCCCCCACCTAGCTACTTCATGCGCTTGAGCCGCTAACGATATCACGCAAACCAAAAGAAACAGTTTGTGGATAATTTCTCGCGTTTAAGTTTAGAGTTATCTCTATATCTTGGCATTATGGAATTTATTAGTCAGGTATTGCAGAGTACAGAATACTTCAAAGCAGAAATTTTGTAGCACTGAACTATGTAATCTAGCAGGCAGAGGCTAACCTCGAATGGCTCTCATCAGCAGAAGGCAAACACGTAATTTTTAATTCTGTTCGCGACCTATCGCGCATATTTTAGTTCGCGACAGATAGCTCACCTTTTAGTTCCCAGCTTGGCTGCAAAGTAGGTCGCTCTTTTTAGTTTGTCCGCTCGTTTTGGCTTTTGTTACCGCTACTAAAACTACAGCTGAGCTGCATCTCAGCTCGAAAAGACGGCAACTGGCAGAAGGGAATCACGCGATTCTGCGCGCTCTCGCGTCCTCTCGCTGTTACCCGTCAGTCATCGGAAAAGGAGCGGACGAACTAAGAGGCGAGAGATCTGCGAACGAGTTCGCTTATTTCGCCTGTGGGAGCGTTCTTCGGAACTAGTTGGTTCGCGAACTACACAAGAGTAGTAAAGTGTACAGTTAAACGTACTTTTTCAGTACTGTGAGACAAGACACGTAACGGCGCTCAGTTTATAATCCTTCTAGCCACGGGGCGGTGATGGAATTGCCAAATTATTAATTTGTGAATTGTCTTAGAACCTCTTGAAGAGTACACACCAAAGGAAAGTACTCTGCCCTGTTGAATGAATGGCACAGTTCCACCATCCATGAATGTTGTCTGCTCATTATTTTGTATTCCCGACATCATGTGGCACATGGCAGTGTCATACAGTAATACAGCTTACGATTAAAGCAGCACACTGTGGTCGCACTTCACTTCACGAACTCTTAAAATGTTCAAATGTTTGTAGAGCTTATGGGACTTAACTAGGGGGTCATCAGCCCTAAACTTACAAACTACTTTTGAACTAGCTTTTACTAAAGAAGGCACAAACATCCATGCCCGAGAGGGGATTCGAACCCCCGACGGGGAACGGCCTCGCGCGTCGTAGCATAGCGCCTCAATGTGCTCGATCGCTCCGCCGCGGCGCGAACTCTTAACCCGCGAGAACTCGCGCCTTTAAAAGTTACGCGACCGTTCGCGTTTATAACATTTTTTCTGACAGTCAAAGAACAGTTTGTAATGTACTTAATATGTCTAAGTAAGTATTTCTAGTTGCGTTTGTAAGAAAACACACATTTTTGACTATTTAAAATTGGTAAAATGCCGATTGTTTTAAAATTACTGTGAGCAAAATGTTCACAGCGCGAGTGCTCGTGTTCTGGTATGGGGGGGGGGGGGGGCTTCACTGGTATTGGTAGGTACGTTCCTTAAGTATCATCTAACATTATTTAATCAATAGGGCAATTATTTTTGAGAATAACCGGAAACTTTTTTTTTCTTTGCGAATACAGCGCCATTTAACGAATGGAAAAATGAAACGTCGAGGAAATCGTACGTATTTTTTTGCCGAGGAAATCGAATCTAAATAAAAATGGGGCTTCCTGCATCAGATATCGAAGTTCTCGTCCCTTCCCCATTGGATTACGAGAATGGTGGTCTGATTTCATCTCCGAAAGATGTCAGACCCCCTTGAAGATATTCATTTTGTGTACAATGCGTAATTTTCGATATCTGATTTTTTTAAAAATTTTCAAGCAAAGAAGTAAGTGATCATTTCTTCAGTGCGGAGGCACAACTGGCTCGAACTTTAATTAATTATTAATATTTTTGTTTGTTTTTGTTTTTACTAAGGGACCACATTGCTGAGGTCTTTGGTTCTAGGCTTAGACAGTACTTAAACTAAAAGGACCACACACACACACACACACACACACACACACACACACACACCAGTATATGAAACATGTGCAGTTTTAAATGAAATACTATAGGTTTTAATAGTAACACTAGACACATAAAATACTTCCCTACTTTCACCAGTAACGAAATTTTGTCCCTCAGAAATTTCCCCAAGACTACTGTTTCCTCCAAAAGTTGTCAGCAAAACTGCATTTCTCCCTCAATCTGAACTGTGTAAAATTATAAACGAAAGCTGCAAATCAGTATGAAACAATGTCTCTCGACAGTTACCGATTAGAATTAGATAAATTACAGAGAGGTGTGGTGGAATAGCCGAGCGGTCTAAGGCGCCTCGCTGCGGAGAGCGCGCGGTTGCTCGCCGTCGGAGGTTCGAGTCCTCCCTCGGGCTTGGGTGTGTGTGTTGTCCTTAGGTTAGTTTACCTTACTGTAAGCAGTTTGTAAGCCACAGACTGATGACCACGCAGTTTGGTCCGATAGATTTACAAACATTTGAAATTACACAGGAAGTTGTAGTTCCCACGTGGTAATAATTTGAAACCATTAAGAGTTCGAAATTTACATACATTATTGTTAATAAGTCCTAAATAGGTAACAAACAAAAACGAAGGTTGGACTTATTGCCGATATAATTTGTCGAAAATGTGACGAAAAGTACGTCATTTTAGACTATAATTTATTTCCTACTAAGCGATTTTTTAAAACGTAACTTTTACATACAGTTTAGATGGGACCGTTAGATTTCATTGTTCTAAGCAGTACGACATCAAAAGCCATGTCGCTATAAACGTTATCGGCTTTTGCTGGTTCTATACGGCTTGCGGAAAATAACTCTCACGTTCGCCGTGAACACTGCTTTATTCAGCTCCAAGCCGACTGGACAAGGTGGTATTTTATCCTCGCACGGCAAAAACATGGCGGAAGTGGACCGCGCGCAGCAAAGTTAGCTCGTAAACGTGGCTCCTAATTCATTATGCACGCGAGGACATTGTATCGACGATGAAAATTTTCGAAACACTGCACTGAGTGTAATACGTAATATGCTGTGGCTTTTGTCGGCTTTGTACCAACAGGAAGTACGTAGTTCCCTACCGTCACAGAGCACGCACTTCCTCGAGCTTTGTACCTCACAATCCGGCTGTGTCCCTCTTCCGTGATTTGTGCACAGCGAACGGCCGCACCGGCGATTTTTTCCCCACCGCCTGTCGCGGAGAATGGGGCAGTTATGTAGAACGGAAGTGCGAGTGATTGTAAAGCAGTTTTGTTTTGCCGCTTGGAGTGGATTATTATTGCCGCCCCCCGTCATTACTGGCCCGTAACTTAATTGTTTATTCATTAGAGCCTTTTTAATACTCGCCGTGAACGGGGAAACCTCGTTCATCGGAGCACAGTGGCCTGCGATTCCGAACCGGTTACGGCTGTTTATCGGCGGTAATGAATAGCCGGTGTCTGCGATAGCGGCTGCACCGGGCTAACCCTCACACCGTCCACTCCCGTGTGTTGCCACTCCCGCCACACATACGTCAACCGGTGGCCTGTCTGCGCTGATGGACGGGAAACGCAACTATCCCCTCTTTCATCGCCAGCGGTAATTACAACGTTGTAGCCGGTGATGGATCGTTACGTCAGTCGTTGACACTGTGTAATAATGTTTTTAGCGCTTCGACCGACTTTGTAACTTTTTCTCTGGCTTTACCGGCCTGGACGCCAAGGACGCGATTGTGGGCACCAAACCCGTGTTCTGAAAACGCATTGTCCAAATCCACGTTTTGCCGTCCGCATCCAGGTACTGCATAGTGTCTCAAAACCTCCCACTTAACTGTCACGCTGTCACAGTTTCCAACTGCGACACTTTTCTGCGGTGGGATCGTATTTTTTCCCCTCAACTGTATTTGTATTCTCCCCCGCCCCCATAAAAATCCCCAAAATAGTTTTAAACCACTCAAAAGAAAATTTAGAAATGCTCTTATTTACGTATTATCCAATATGATACATAATTCCACATTCTTCTGAAATTTCTGATGCTTTGATGTCGTACATATTCACTTTAAATAAATGTAAGATTTTTTTCCGATGGATTGAAGTTACACTAGATGCGCCATTGCATTTCATTCGCAAATCCAGATTTTTGTGTCATTGTACCTCAAAGTAATGTCTCAAAAGAAAGGTTGTTCGATGTCCCGTGCTTGACTATGCCGTTTTGGAAAGAGACATGAAATCATCGATCTGATTTCTAAGGGAAAAAGATCATATTGCACGTATTGAGAGGATTTCCTCGTGGGCTGCAGCCCCATAGCCCCTCCCCCCTGGATTCGCCATTGTTGCGTTGCATACAAGATCGAATCATCATAATACTTTGTGATTGTTTTTCTTCGTCTGAACGTCATACCGGAAGTACACATTTATGAAACTCTAGCAATAAATATCAGAATGATAAAGATACCCTAAAATCGACGTTACAAAGTTGCAACAATAGTGCGTTGGTATCGGTATTTATTCTTAAATGAACTTTGCTCTCGCACAATAAGCAGTTCTATTTTCAGTGAGAGCGTGACGCTAGAAGACAAGTATTACGTACTCCTGGAATACTTTGCCAACCCCCCTAAAATCCCCATAATACTTGTATATTTCTAAATAAACCCCCATCTACGTTTTGTCTCCTCTAAATTTAGGGGAAAACCCATAAGTTGGGAACCCTGAACGCTGTCACTAGTGATGACTAAAAGGTAACACTTGAAACACACCCGCTTCTAATTAAAAGTCGACACATTTTTTACTTTGTTACAAATGTCAACCACATGTGTTACGTATATAAATGTTTCGAAGGTGGAATCAGTTTCAATTCCTAAAGTCAACATTCTATTATCTGTAGTTATCTTGAATTCTCCGGGAAATTCATGGCATCGGTGGTATGACGGATCTTTACAAGTCTGTTAATATGAAGTTGGAGATAAAATGATATTTTACTCAAGATTGTCATAAACACATTTATCGTGCGTAGCCATATCGTTCACAAAACATGACATCGATCTTGCCTCCCGAGGGCCACTCATGTATAAAGACCGTACCAAGAGGGGAAAAAAAGCAGTACTGAGTTACAAATGGGAGTGTCTTGCGAATCCTAGTGAAAATGACAAGCTCCCCCTCCCCTTTCCCAATTTTCTTACATTTGTTTTTATAGAACATACTACAGCCACAGTCTGTGAAATTAAGTCAAAATAATTCTATTCGAAGCAATACTTTTATTGAATAGACATTTACATGAGAGAAAGAAAGTATCTAGCGGATTTTTTTAATATCCTGTGTGCCTATTGTAAACAAAACGAATCGTTAACATGGTAAAATAGAAATTTTGAATAGGTCATGATCCTGAATCAAGTAGTGTTCGTTTATACACTGCGTTTAGAGGAATTTATAAAATCTTAGATCATTTACATGGAAAGAACAGCTATTTTGTGAATCAGTGCTGCGAAATTGACTTAGTGAATAATAAGTTTTAATTTGCTTTCCACCAAAAACGGAGTTCAATTTGTGTATCAATTGACGTATTTTAGATTTTTATTTTTTAATTGATTTTATCTTATATCAGTACTGACAGTTCTAAAATGTACAGTAAACATCATAAACACTTAATTTCTAAAAGTGTGTGAAATTTTAAAACTATTCTGGCGTGGGATAAGCTTTGCCTTCGTAAATAATTATTACGAAATCGATTGGGAAATGATTGAAGTATTCTTATTTCTAGTACGAACTGTGGAAGTCACCTCTTCTCTGCCATATCTATTTCTCTTGTTCAAAACTTGCTCCATCTTCGTTATTACCCCCACCCGTCCCCTCAGTCAGCTCTTGATGTGAGTACATAAAATTAGTGATTGCCTCAAGTCTACGACCGATTAAATTATGTTTTAATGTTTGTCCGTAGTATTCCTGTGGTACTGTAATTACGAGCTAAGTTACTGAGAACCGGTCATAAAGCACGTTTTAAAAGCTTTTCTTGTACATAAATTTACTTCACCTAATTTATTTATTTATCGGGATTTTCTCATGCCACATGCGTGATTTTGGATTCCATAAATCAGCTACGCGAATAGCGGGCTATTTCTTACGAAGGGATAAAACTGACTTCCATCAATATATTTTGTCCTACTGGAACTAGTTGCCTATCTTCTAGCCATTGACAGCACGGTAAACTCGAATACTTCTTCTTTCTCAAGACCTAAGCCCATTCGCGATATAAAAATACACAACTAATTTTCAAAAAATGTTCAAATGTCTGTAAATCTATCGAACCAAACTGCGTGGTCATCAGTCCGTAGCTTACAAACTACTTAAACCTAGCTAAACTAACCTACGGACAAACACACACACCCATGCCCCATGGAGGACTCGAACCTCCACGACGAGCAACCGCGCGCTCCGCAGCGAGGTGCTTTAGACCGCTCGGCTACTCTACCGCGGCAACTAATTTTCAGTGGTCCGAATTTTTGAAATTTCTGAGGCAATCATAGAGAATACACGCGATCGTACTTCGGTGTTTGTACTCAGATTTATCGTTCTACGTAAAATTATTACCAATTCATTTACCCGCTGCTTCTTTAGAGATCTACTAATAGAAGACATTATATAAAAAAGCTTATTACCAAATGCGGTCTACTTTTCATTCCTACGATCACGTCTAGAAACTCTATTTTTCTTACGCTCCTCCCGTTTGTACGTTTTAGCGTGGTTTGCTGTGGATGTAGCACTGTTAATTTAAGACGCGACCGAATGTCCAACCTGTCGGCATATCAAATCTCTGTAAAATAGCGCCAAATCAGTCATAATTCCTTTTCCGCTTCTATAGTGTTGGAGTTTCATACGAGTACTTAGATGCAGATAATTTAATGTCTCTCAGCCGTGATAAGGGACTCTGCTCCAAAGCGTTCCGTTGCATGTACTTGGAAGTCGACAGGGTGTCACGTCCCAGTAAACTCCAAACGAGGTAACTACAAGTTACTGCGGAGCGCATGGCTACGTTAGGAAGTTCCAGCTCACGGAAGTTCAGCTTACGAATTGAGCGTTTTGCCGCCAACGGACTCAACGGAAAACGCTGTACTGACGAAGCAGACAGGCCATAGGTTTCGTTCTTGCAGAGGTACCATAATGGTCAGCCGAAGCTACTAGAAATTCAGTGTATCAGCAGAAGACGGAACTGCCAATTTTTTCACGTGTTTGTAACACAGCTATTTGTCATCAAAGTAATCCACCATTCCATCCTTCAGGCTGGTCTGAGAGGGCGCTTTCGCGAATGTCGCGAGAGTTGCACCAAACCTACCTTCGGAATGAAGCTGGCGGGACGAAGATTTCATTCAAACGAGGAAGTTACTGCAGAAAATAATAGCTGTTTTGTAGGCTTGGAGAATTCCTATTATTCGGAAGGGATCAACAAAATAGAACAGCGTTGGACGAAGTGTGTAAGTCTAAAAGAAGTGTATCGAAAAATACACTCCTGGCCATTAAAATTGCTACACCACGAAGATGACGTGATACTTTCGCGAGATTTAACCGACAGGAAGAAGATGCTGTGATATGCAAATGATTAGCTTTTCCGAGAATTCACACAAGGTTGGCGCCGGTGGCGACACTTACAACGTACTGACATGAAGAATGTTTCCAACCTATTACTCATACACAAACAGCAGTTGACCGGCGTTGTCTGGTGAAACATTGTTGTGATGCCTCGTGTAAGGAGGAGAAATGCGTACCATCACGTTTCCGACTTTGGTAATGGTCGGATTGTAGCCTATCGCGATTGCGGTTTATCGTATCGCGACATAGATGCTCGCGTTGGTCGCGATCCAATGACTGTTTGCAGAATATGGAATCGGTGGTTTCAGGAGGGCAATACGGAACGCCATGCAGGATCCCAACGCCCTCGTATCACTAGCAATCGAGATGACAGGCATCTTATCCGAATGGCTGTAACGGATCGTGCAGCCACGTCTCGACGCCTGAGTTAACAGGTGTGGACGTTTTCAAGACAACAACCATCTGCACGAACAATTCGACTACGTTTGCAGCAGCATGGACTATCAGCTCGGAGACCATGGCTGCGGTTACCCTTGACGCTGCATCACAGACACGAGCGTCTGCGATGGTGTACGCAACGACGAACCTGGGTGCCCGAATGGCAGAACGTCATTTTTTAGGATGAATCCAGGTTCTGTTTACAGCATCATGATGTCGCATCCGTGTTTGGCGACATCGCGGAGAACGCACATTAGAAGCGTGTATTCGTCATCACCATACTACCGTAACACCCGGAGTGATGGTAAGGCTTGTCATTGATTACACGTCTCTGTCACCTCTTGTTCGCATCGACGGCACTTTGAACAGTGGCCGTTACATTTCAGATGTGTTATGACACGTGGCTCTACGCTTCATTCGATCCCTGCGAAACCCTACATTTCAGCAGGATAATACACGACCACATGTTGCAGGTCCTATACGGACCTTTCTGGATACAGAAAATGTTCGACTGCTGGCCTGGCCAGCACATTCTCCAGATCTCTCACCAATTCAAAACGTCTGGTCAATGGTGGCCACGCAACTGGCTCGTCACAATACGCCAGTCACTACTCTTGACGAACTGTGGTATCGTGTTGAAGCTGCATGGGCGTCTGTACCTGTGCATGCCATCCAAGCTCTATTTGACTCAATGCCCAGACGTATCAAGGCCGTTATTATGGCCAGAGGTGGTTGTTCTGGGTACTGATTTCTCAGGATCTATGTACCCAAATCTCATGTTAGTTCTAGTATAATATATTTGTTCAATGAATACCAGTTTATCATCAGCAATTTTAATAGCCAGTATTGTCAAAATGGTTTTCCCCAAACACGTTAGTAGTTTTTATTTTTGCACGGAGTTTTCAAGCGCCCTATATATTCTTAAAGAAATTACCTGAACATCGTGCTCCACGGAGGTGTAGAGGAGCTTGAGAGCCTGTGTTGTGCGGGGAGAATATCGCTTGCAGCTGTGAGGCGGGATGTAAGGAGAATTTCGCCACCCAGCTCGGAGACGGGCAATAAGAAGTGGTCCGCCCAAATCTATACCGAAGCGCTCCACCGTCTTGTTCGATCAGCTCGTTGGCAAAACTGCGCACGTCCTGCCCAGACGAACGGCCAGCCGCTGCTGTCGTTTTGTGTCCGCGCCGCGAGGTGCCGCCGGAACGGGCAATACGAAGTTAGCGGCTATTTGTCTCCCGCCCCCCTCCAACCCCTTTTCCTAGCCACCCACGAGGCGTCCTCGGGAGCTGTTCGCGTGGCGAGTCCGCGTAAAGGCTGCGCCGAGCACAAACTTCTTAAATTTACCGGAGGCTCGCCCGTGCCGCACGGCAGGCTGCGAAGCAAGTTTCCTCCCAGCGGCACCGCATCCGCGGAAGCTTCCGCGCCGCAACGTAGTCCCTTACAGCGGTTCGCGCGGCGGAGGCATTCATCACCTGCCGCCGTCTCGCCAGCCAGGCGTACCAACCTGCCGTCACGCCACAGCGCTCTGTTCACTCCACAAGGCGGCTCGCGTGGGCCTACCGTTTCTGCTGCCCTATTTTTCGGAAACCGACATTCATTTCGCTTTTGTGGTCTTTCGCAGATTTATGCAATCAGCTACTACTTTAAAAATAAGCCTTTCGGGACGTTTACCCCCTATAACAGCCTTTTCAGAAGTTAATTAAAAACCAAGGTAAGCAAGGCAGTCAACAATCCGAAGATTGGTTTGAACACCACAGTGTTGCAGGCATGGTCCTGTTTGGTCCTGTTTGGAGGTGGTATGCCGTTGCCTTCCTCCGACCTTCGAACTGACTTACCCAGCCAGTTATAGGGGGACCTACAGTTTAACGTGGGTTCCGAACCACGGTGCTACTCGGTATTTCTCACATCAGCAACACTGCCAGAGGTGAAAGAAGTGGAAAGTGACAGATAAAAATCCCAGGACCTCGCGGGGATCGAAACCCCGTCCTTCAGATTTATAGTCTGGCACTCTACCACTGTGCTACGGAGCCGCACAAAAACCAAAAATAGGAGATACGCCTTTTAGGCCTAATACTCACCTATAGGTTAGTACTAAAATTATTTATATTTATTTCACAGCCATAAATAAATAAATTTTTCGGTTGTTGAAAATGTTCAAATCTTTGTAGAGTTTAAGGGACTTAACTGCGGGCTCATCAGTCCCTAAACTTACAAACTACTTATGAACTACCTTATACTAAAGACGGCGCAAACATCCATACCCGAGGGGGGATTCGAACGCCCGACGGGGAACGTCCTCGCGCATTGTAGCCTAGCACCTCAGCCGGCCGCGGTGGCCAAGGGGACTGCGGCGCGGCAGTCACGGTCTGCGTGGCTACTACGGTCGGGGTTTCGAATCCCCCCTCGGGCATGGATATTTGTGCCG
Organism: Locusta migratoria; assembly: GCA_026315105.1. Classification (NCBI taxonomy): domain Eukaryota; kingdom Metazoa; phylum Arthropoda; class Insecta; order Orthoptera; family Acrididae; genus Locusta; species Locusta migratoria. The sequence continues at coordinate 421,673,995 of CM048748.1, forward strand.
TCCTTAGTATTAGCTAGTTCATAAGTAGTTCATATGTTTAGGAACTGATGACCCCATAGTTAAGTCACGTAAGATCTACAAACATTTGAAACGTGTAGGGTAATGCTTTTTATTTATGTCGCCAAGCGTCGTGAAAGGCATAACAAATTTTGTAAACGTTATAGAAGAAGATTATTTGTAGTTTTAAAATCTGTGATAATAAGTCATATTACATTTTCATGTAAGAACTGCATTTTGTACAAAATAAAATATATTGTATCAAAGTCCATGGTAAACTCACTGGCAATAACAATTTTTATCGTCAATTTCGCAAGTACCAAATCAAGACATTGAATATCTTTACCAGAATACAAAATAAACCGTAAATATTTATAATTGTGATTATTTCACTATACTTACGTTTCTCTACTTTGGTTTAGTGACACCATCCACTAGCGTCGTGTTCTCGGTTTTTATTTATTATTTGTTAATCGTAGACTGTCGTAAGCCATGACCAAAAAAGCAGATGCACACATAATATCAATTTCCGTATCACTGATCATCTGTATCTGATCAGCCGATAAACAGAAAATAATGCGATTACAACAAATCCGAAAAGTGCTGGTCGCTCAAAATGATACGCTACTGTAGCTTTACGAATATTCGTTGTTCCCGTATATGCTTGCTGTTCGGCAGGAAGCCCATATGTGGTACAACATGCTCGCCGCTACGTGAATATTCGCTGAATGCAACGACGAGCAAGCTTGCTCGGTGTTCTTTGCTCGGTATTCGCCAAATACCACATGCGTGGTGCCGCCTTAACCCTCTATCTACCTCCTCCTTCGTTTACTCTTCCTCCTGTTCCTCCTCGTTCATCTCTATCCATCCCTCTTGGCCGCGGTGGAGTAGCCGAGCGGTCTAAAGCGCCTCGCTGCGGAGCGCTGCGGTTGCTCGCAGTAGAGGTTCGAGTCCTCTCTGGGGCATGTGTGTGTGTGTGTGTGTGTGTGTGTGTGTGTGTGTGTGTTGTCCTTAGGTTAGTTTACCTAGGTTTGAGTAGTTTGTAAGCTACGGACTGATGACCACGCAGTTTGGTCCGATAGATTTACAGACATTTGAACATCCCTCTTGTTTCTGCACTTCTCCCCTCCTTCTGATATAAACAGTAGCACATGGAAGCTACAATAACATTTCCTACATTATGTATTGGAATCTTCCATTCTCCCTTCTCCTCCATCCTCTCTATGTTCACCTGCTTCTTCCCCCTTTCTTTTGCCATCTCCTCCTGCCCCTGTCTTTGTACATCTTCTCCTCTCCCTATCCCCTCCTCCCTACGATGTCTGGACAATTAAACACACCTGCCAACGTTCATGGTGAATAATCAGACGGTGTTTGAGCCTATTGCAACCTGCCCTACGCCTTGCACCATTCAATGAGCTGTGGAACATAAAAACCTTCCTAAAGACGTAGAAGAAGAGTAAGAACATACAGAACTGGTGAAATTTCATGGAGGTCGATCAAAGCAAATAAGACGTCCTCATCGTCAGCTACGATAGATAGTGTATACACAAATTATGATTTTTTGCTTTTTTTTTTTCAGAATTTTCCTACTTTCTTTTGTGACTCTCCTGAATTTTTTTTCTCTGAAAACTCTTTCAGAACCATAACGGACAAAACCAAAAAAGATTTACCCTTCTCCATCATACCAACCGTGAGTTATAGTGTTGAGTTTAGCCGAGAACACACTGAAAAACGCACTTTCATTTTTCTCCAATTTTCCAATTTACCGGAAGATTTCCTTTCAATGCGTCAATTTCCTTTCATACGCAGCTTGGTCTGAGAATTGATAAACACAATACCTAAGACAGACCAACCAAATCAATTGAATCGTTATCGAGTGACACTACTAAACACAGGCAACAACTGATTTTTTCTTATATGTTTCCCTGGTATAGGTATAAAGAAGTTAGATATGAACCGAAATTGCAACTTTCTTCTCCCAAGTTTAAACAGAATGTATTCGTCTATAAACCAGCGCACCTGTACTTAATGTGTTTGAAATCGCAGGAAAATTACTACAGTATATGATTGTCTATAGACGTTCTTACGTACAGAAAAATTCTTTGAGAAACAAGAGACAATTAACAATACGTGAATTAAAATGCGATTACGGGCTTAAGAAACTCCACTGCGACTTCAAAGCAGTTAAGAGGAAACAGAGAAGGAACTCCTCGGCTATGAGTGCATTCCGCCATGATTAAAACGGACGAGAGTAAAAAACATTTCATTTATGTCCACGCAAAAACCCTCTCTAACTAGGTTTTCCGTTGGATAATACGCCCTGCTGATGACGTTATATCATATGAACTCAGAGAAGTGAACAAACAAACAAAAACAAGCAACTGAAAACACAAAAGAGGCGAATTTCAGAGTGAATCCATGGAAGAGCCCTTGGGCGACATTAGAATAACGACAATTAAAGTCTGTTTGAAAATTCGAGCCCAGTGATGAAATGTAGCAAATTAAAAGAAAAATTAATTCATTAAAAACAGAATTCGTGGATTAGAGTCGACTCTACCATCTACCGACTGTTACTTGGGTTGCACGTAATATGAATGTATTTTGGTTATAAAGCTAAGTCCAAACTTGTGGAACATTAAACTTCAAACAGGAAGTGAAAAAAAGTCCGTTAAGTCTGAGAACGTGTACGATCTATTAGGAACGTAGATTAAACTCAACATACAGTCGATGTGGCTATTATCAAAGATGAATAATGGGGCGAAAAACTGACAGTTTTTAATTAAATATTCCAGCACTCGCTGAAAGCAGCCCAGGTAAACTTTGGAAGACCTAAAGCTGGATAGCTCAATGGATAATAGACGCCAATTCCCTCTGTATACGGGTACAATGCCTTAATCGATGCTTCCACGGTTTAATGCGATGCGTGTCTGTTTCAATGACAATTATAAGTCGGAAAGAACCACTGAAGTGAATCAATTTTGGTTGCATCACGCAAGAATAAAGACATTTCCACGTTTAGATGTTAGACTGGCACTGCATTCCACTACAGAAACTAAAGTTTCGACTTGTGGAATGTTCAGAAAATGGTGAATAGGACGCAATTATAACTAAACTGAAGCAGTACCAAAATAAGCAGGCAAGTAGCGCATCAACAATTCCTTGTTTGGACAAAGACTCATTGTTGATCATTATGAAACAGGAGTACATAGCGCCTTCACTGCTGCAAGTATCCGACGAAGCATTGCGTAAAGTGGACGCGTGCTATTACATACTGCGTGATCAAAAAGTCAGTATAAATTTGAAAACTTAATAAATCACGGAATAATGTAGATAGAGAGGTAAAAATTGACACACATGCTTGGAATAATATGGGGTTTTATTAGAACAAAACAAAAACAAAAGTTCAAAAAATGTCCGACAGATGGCGCTTCATCTGATCAGAAAAGCAATAATTAGCATAACAAATTAAGGCAAAGCAAAGATGATGATCTTTACAGGAAATGCTCAATATGTTTACCGTCATTCCTCAACAATAGCTGTAGTCAGAGAATAATGTTGTGAACAGCACTGTAAAGCATGTGCGGAGTTATGGTGAGGCATTGGCGTCGGATGTTGTCTTTCAGCATCCCTAGAGATGTCTGTCGATCACGAAACACTTGCGACTTCAGGTAACCCCAAAGTCAATAATCGCACGGACTGAGGTCTGGGGGCTACTATTTCTAGTTCCATGAAAGTTTATATCTCCTCTACCCTGTAAATGAGTCAACATCGATCATAGATAGCGAAACAAATGTAAGTCTTGGAAAGTAATTTTGGTGCGCAGCGAAATATAACACGGAGTCACAGACGTGAAGGCAAGCATTGCATAGTACGCTATACAACTCGAACCAACAAATGGCACTGATAGCGGTGTCGCCTGACAAACGCATGTAAATGCCACAGAGTTTCGCTATTATCTTTATAATCTACTAGCTGTAAACCCGGCTTTGTCCGGGTGTTTATTTATCCCACATTCTCGTAGTCTACATCCCCTTCCGGCCCTCTCTCTGGATCCACTTCTTTCTCTCCCATCTCTCTGTTCGTTTCCACCTTTCCCTCTCTCGGCAAAGATTTCTGCAAGGTACTCTCTGACATGTACCATACAAACATTTATGCATCCAGTGATCTTCCTCTTGGTTCAAAGATCATGTGTGCAAAAATTCATAAAAATTGGAGCAAAACTATGCAGTTTGTAAAATTCAGTAAGTTAAGTACCCTCCACCATGCCCCGAATGAAATTTTATACAGACAGTGACATTCCTCTCGTTTTTGAGGTAGAGTGTGCAAAATTTCATCAATATTGGAACAAAACTATAGATTTGAGTAGAACCCGTTTAAACTATGTGGAAGGCGTAGTATACCGTTAGCATAGCCTGTTCACTTGATGGTTTCTACTGCTTTATTTATTTATTCTTATTTTTCCTTATTCGTATGCTCCTTCAGAGAAAGACCTGAAGACATTGTAGCACACATAGACCAAAGATATGGTCTGTGACATCACGTTTCGCTGTATGTAACATCCTTGCTATAGAATCGCAAACGTCATTGCTGGCCTTCAGTCCGAATTTTTTTATAATTTGACGACTTTCAACCAGCATATCTTCCACCCCCTTATAGCTATCGGCATGGCACAGCTATGGTGTAGCACTGGAGACTTCGGGCAACAATTACACACAGACCATTCGTTTGCGTTCTGTAGTTTTCGCTGCAGAGCGAAATATTAACACACACACGTAGAATTTTATATACACCGATAACTTTCGATCCCAATATACTCCAGCCCTTTATCATTATCAACCCTCAAGCAGCAATGCAAGCAATAAAACCATTTTCAAAGAGTAAATACAACTTTCAAAGAGTAATTATTATTCCGCATTTCACGTTATATTATTCAGATTACTAATTATCTATCAGATCGCTGTAAAACCGTGCCTACAACCTTCCTCGGGTATAAATTAGTAACTGTACAAATATTTCAGTCTCTGCGTATTTTCGTTCAGACGGGATAAGCGTACACCGAACAGATATTCACGTTAATATATATAGATGGATAGCTATCCGATCGCCATAAAACTGTGCCTAAAGCCTTCCCCGGGTAAACATTGATAACTATACAAATTTTTAGCTCTTTATGTCTTGTGGTTCAGACGAGATAAACGTACACCGGTGCCGGCCGCGGTGGCCGAGGGGACTGAGGCGCTCCAGTCACGGTCTGCACGGCCACTGCGGTCGGGGGTTCGAATCCCCCCTCGGGCATGGATATTTGTGCCGTCCTAGTTCGTAAGTAGATCATAAGTAGTTTGTAAGTTTAGGGACTGATGAAAAATGTTCAAATGTTTGTTAAGCTTATGGGACTTAACTACGGGGTCATCAGTCCCTAAACTTACAAACTACCTTATACTAAAGACGGCACAAATATCCATGCCCGAGGGGGGATTCGAACCCCCGACCGTAGTGGCCGTGCAGACCGTGACTGAAGCGCCTGTCTCCTCGGCCACCGCAGCCGGCTAGGGACTGATGACCCCGTAGTTAGGTCCCATAACCTATACAAACATTTGACACATTTTCGTACACCGGAACAGACATTCACATTTATAGATATAGATTTGGTAGAGCACTCTGCCACGAGATGCGAAGATACCGTATTCGATTCTCGGTTCAGCCCACAGTTCTAATTTGCCAGGAAGTTTGGATAAGTAGCAAGTTTTAATTTCAGCTCTCTTCGCCCGGAAGTTGTTCCCCGTTCTGGAGCCCGTTCCGCAGCTACTCTGTACAAGCCTCGCAGAAACGCGATGTCTTGTGGGGGGGACGGTGAAGAACGTGGAAGGTAGCGCTCACTGTGGCGGGGCCGGCGGTTATATTTTTAGGGCAGAGCGTCCGCCCGCCGCAGCCGTGAAATAATTCACGGATTACGAGCGCGCCCTCGCCCTGCGCCCTTCGCCCCGCCATTGTGCTCGCAGCTCGCCGCCGCAGCCTCCGGCGGTGCTTACAGCGCGCCGCGCCAGGCCCGCCATATTCTCTGCGTTCCTGACGAGCTCCTACGCTCGACACACTCGCCAAGCATTCTCTACTGCTCCATCTCGGCAGTCTCACAACACCACACACTAACGCCCGATGGACACCCACCTATACACATTAAAGGCCAATTCACACTGTTCGTCACGTCAACGTCACGTCACGGCACCGTCACGTCAAGTTGTATTCACACTGTCCGTCAGTGTCCGTCATGTCAATTCGCCGATCTCAATACGCGATGTTGAAAGTGAGGTTATGAGTAGCGATCTGTTATGTAGAAAGTCATAGTTTGATACTAGAATTGAAGGAATAACAACGCTAAATGTTACTGACAGTCAAATAAAACTTTACAGTGTATGTTTTTGACCAACTTACTGGGAACTGAAACAACATTTCAAAACATCGACATCTATTTTCAAGCGAAAAAATAAACATATGAATACATCAAACAACACTTATAAGAGCATAAATAGCGCCTGTTTACTTTATCCATTACAATTTGCCCGTTGACATTGTTAATACCATCGTAAACAACTGAATTTTTGTCTTTCGTTAGAACTGACTTTTTCATTTAAAATGTCATTTAATGAGAAATGCGTTATCAGATTACAATCTTATTCTAATAAACAGTTTGCTTCAGTCTTTTCTGTTACAATGTTAAGTAACATTAACCATTTTTTGGTTTCAGATATCCGACCTCGATTTTAGGGGGACACTCAATTGACAAAAACATTTAAGTCGTAATGAAACATTTGAGATTTACCCATAAAACGAAGTATAACAACAAAATAAAGGCGAATAAGACTTGTTTGCATATAAACAGTGCAATTCTCGGCTGCAACATTTAATTCGCGTGACGAAAATAGGTTAACTTCCGTGTTAGCAGACGACCGTTCCGTCAAAACGTTCTTCGCGAGAAAGCTTGACGTGACGTTGACGTGACGTGACGGTTCGTGACGGACAGTGTGAACGCCGCCATTAGAAATACATTGCGGAATGTTCTGACGGACGGTGACGTGACATGACGGACAGTCTGAATTGGCCTTAACTTGAAACCCTGCGAAAATCCCTGTTGTTGTGGTGGTCTTCAGTCCGCAGACTGGTTTGATGCAGCTCTCCACGCTATCCTCTCCTGTGCAAGTCTCTTCATCTGAGAATACATTCGGCAACCTACATCCTTTTGAATCTGCTTACTATATTCGTCCCTCGGTCTCCCTCTACGATTTTTACCCCACACGCTTCCTTCTAATGCTAAGTAGACAATTCCTTGATGTCTCAGAATGTGTCCCACCAACCTATCCCTTCTCTTAGTCAGGATATGCCAGAAACTCCTTTTCTCCCCGTTTCGATTAAGCACCTCATTAGTTACGTGATCTACGCATCTAATTTTCATCATCCGTCTGTAGCACCACATCTCAAAAGCTTCTATCATCTTTCTATCTGAACTCCTTATCGTCTACGTTTCACTCCCATACAATGCTACACTCCAGACAAATGCTTTCAGATATGACTTGCTAACATTTAAATTAATATTGGATGTTAACAAGTTTCGCTTCTTTAGAAACGCTTTTCTTCCCAAAGCCATTCTGCATTTTATATCTTCTTTACTTCGGCCATCAGAAGCTTGCTTGCCAAATAACAAAATTCATCTGCTACTTTTATTGTCTCATTACCTAATCTAATTCCTTCAGCATCGCCTGATTTTTTGACATTGCATCCATTACCTTAGTTTTACTCTTGTTAATGTTCATCTTATATCTTCCTTTCAAGACACTGTCCATTCCATTCAGTTGCTCTTCCAGATCCTCTACGGTCTCTGACAGAATTACTATGTCATCGGCAAACCGCAATGTTTTTATTTCTTCTCCCTGCACTTTAATGCCCTCTCCAAATTTCTCCTTCCTTTCCTTCACTGCTTGATCAATGTACAGATTGAACAACATTGGGGAAAGGCTACAACCCTGTCTTACTCCCTTCCCAACCTCTGCGTCCCTTCCTTGCCCCTAATCTCTAAGAACTACTGTCTGGTTTTTGTATAGGTTGAATACAACTCTTCGCTCCCTGCTACCTTCAGAATTTGGAAGAGTGTATTCCAGTCGACATTGTCAAAAGCTTTCTCCAAATCGACAAACGCTAAAAACGTAGGTTTCCCTTTCCTTAGCCTATCTTCTAAGATAAGTCGTAATGTGAGTATTGCCTCCCGTGTTCCTACATTTTTCCTAAATCCAAACTGATCTTCCCCGAGGTCGGATTCCACAAGTTTTTCCATTCGTCTGTAAATAATTCGTGTTAGTCTCTTGCAACCATGACTTATTAAACTGATACTTCTGTAATTTTCACATTTGTCTGCACTTGCTTTCTTTGGAATTGGAATTACTATATTGGTCTTGAAGTCCGGAGGGTATTTCCTTTGTCTCGTACATCTTGCATACCAGATGGAACAATTTTTTCATGACTGGGTCTCCTTAACGATATCAGCAGTTCAGACGGAATATCATCTACTCCAGGGGCCTTGTTTCGACTCCCTACATGCGCTTAAATCCTGCGAAAATCATCCGCTTAGTCCCCGCCCATCGGACTCGATCTCCGCCCCTCAGCGGCAAGGAGCTCAAGCCATTGCCACCCACGTGGCATGCGGCACCTAGAAGTAGCTCTCCCTGAAGTGGCGTCTTGGTGGAGCTTTGAGCTGTTACGTCCCCTTAAAAGCAGTTCCGTAGTTTGCCTCAGTACGCCGAAGGCATCCTATTCCAATCCCGTCACTGTGGTAATATTGCTTTCAGTACCGAAAGCCGGCCGCGGTGGCCGAGGGGACTGAGGCGCTCCAGTCACGGTCTGCACGGCCACTACGGTCGGGGGTTCGAATCCCCCCTCGGGCATGGATATTTGTGCCGTCTTTAGTGTAAGCTAGTTCATAAGTAGTTTGTAAGCTTAGGGACTGATGACCCCGTAGTTAAGTCCCATAAGTGCTACAAACATCAGTACCGAAAGTCGAACCCGGGTACCTGTGCTAGCACCTCAAAAGCGCTGGACTCTGTACTCCATAGTTACTGCGTACCAAGCAAGAATAACTGACTGTAGTGACATGTTTATTAAAATACGCTGTGTCGCGCTCGTAGAATTATTGAAACAATCGTTTCGCTTTCTTGGAAATGCTTGCCCAGTTTCCAACACCTTTACTGTTTGGTGTCCACTTTAACGCACGAAAACTGTGTAAATGATGATTAAAATGTGGGTTTCTGCGTAAACTAACACTCAAAATTCCAAGTGTAATATATTTTATACTTCGCGGCACTGCAATATCGAGGGACGCTACTAACGAAAACTTTACGCTTTTTTCCATTGCAGCAAAGTTCACCGAAGCGCTGCAACAGTTCGCAAAAGCAAACACAACAATTAAAAAAAATCAGATGGTGTCTTCTTTCGGACATATTTGAAAGAACAGACGCCACTTTTGATCCTGCAGTTATTATCTATTCATATTCACGGAATGTATGACATTAACTGCGAATGGGTAAAGTTGAAAATGCGTACCCAGCCGGGATTCGAATCCGATTCTCCTGCTTTCTAGGCAGTTGCGCTGACCCCTACACCACTGGGGACACAGCGGTCGCCGGCCAAGGTGGCTGAGGGGACTGAGGCGCTCCAGTCACGGTCTGCACGGCCACTTCGGTCGGGGGTTCGAATCCCCCCTCGGACATGGATATTTGTGCCGTCCTTAGTATAAGGTAGTTGATAAGTAGTTTGTAAGTTCAGGGACTGATGACCCCGTAGTTAAGTCCCATAAGCTTAACAAACCTTTTGAACAAACATTTGAACATTTGACACAGCGGTCAGCAGACCTGCACGGAATTACTCAATCACGCCTCCCGTCAGATACAAGTTTGCAACTTTACCCTATCCACTAGAACTCAAACTCGTAGTCACTTAATACTGATTCCCGCAAGAATAAGGGCCTAGGAGTACCTCCGCACTCCCCTTTCTCTTAACGTTTCTCATGCGATAAAAAGTCTTTGAATGTGCATATAAAATGATCTGATAGAAGAACGAAACGAAGAATGATAGTTTAAGAACACTTTTTATTTTATTTTATTTGACTTTTTTCACGACAAGTTTTTTGCCGAGGGTTCACTGAACCAGTGAACATATACGTCGTGCCGCCACTGGTGGCTTACTTACATTCGAGCTATGGCGTTTCTATTGCGTGTTTGTTGTTATGTTTCACGGAGCGCACTAAACACCATGAAACAAAGTAACACGCCACAAACAAGCAAGCAGCGACACCACAGCTCGAATGTAAATAAGCCACTAAACAGTCAACCCACTGAGCTGGTAACGAGGTCGGTGGCGTTTTCCGACTCGTTACAAGCCAACAGGACCAAAAGTATTGATTATAACATATATCATGGTATTGATTAGGCTTCCTACACGAAAAATATAGGGAGCGAAGAGTTATACTCAACTTATATAAAAACCAAACAGCGGTTATTAGAGTCGAAGGGCAAGAAAGGGACGCAGAAGTTGGGAAGGGAGTAAGACAGGGTTGTAGCCTTTCGCCATTGTTGTTCAATCTGTACATTGAGCAAGCAGTGAAGGAATGCAAGGAGAAATTTGGAGAGGGAATTAAAGTTCAGGGAGAAGAAATAAAAACTTTGCGGTTTGCCGATGACATAGTAATTCTGTCAGAGACCGCAAAGGATCTGGAAGAGCAATTGAATGGAATGGACAATGTCTTGAAAAGACGTTATAAGATGAACATCAACAATAGTAAAAGAAGGATAATGGAATGTAGCGTCAGAAAATCAGGCGATGCTGAAAGAATTAGATTAGGTAATGAGACAATAAAAGTAGCAGATAAGTTTTGTGATTTAGGTAGCAAGATACCTTCTGATGGCTGAAGTAAAGAAGATAATAAAATGCAGAATGGCTATGGGAAGAAAAGCGTTTCTGAAGAAGCGAAGTATCGATAGTTGAACGGTACTGTAACATTGTTAGCTCTTGTTTAGCAAAGACGCGCGCACGCCTCCGCCGCCGCCTAGATATTGTTTATTGTTTGTAGTGTATGTCGCTTGTGTGCTGTGAAGTTTGTCTAGCCTGGCAGCGGGAGCCCCTTCGGTGGCCCGCGCTCACCCTCGCTTTGCCGACAGTATGAGCTGCGCCTGGCGGCCTCGGACAACCTCAAGGAGAACTACACGACGGTGGTGATCCACGTCAAGGACGTCAACGACAACCCGCCGGCCTTCGAGAGGCCCACCTACCGCACGCAGATCACCGAGGAGGACGACCGCAACCTGCCCAAGCGCGTGCTGCAGGTCCTACCGAAGCTCACCCCGAACCGCCGCACCCAGCGAGCCTCATCGCCTGCCATGTGTCTCCCGTTAAAACGATTCTCTCCTTAGCAGCCAGAAGCCATTTCCTTCGTGTTTCACCTGCGTAGACTCTGTAAGAAACGTTATTTCCTTGGCTGGTTAATTGATCACCAGCGCTTACTAATCATCCCCAACTCCCATTAGATGAGGAAGGAAAAAAAAGTCCCCAGAAATAAGCACAGTGGATTAAAAATTATTCACCCATAGAGAAATTGTTAGAAGCATAATTTAATACTGTGCACTTACAACCGTCTATAGTGAGTTAGGAATTTGGATAGTTGGTGTCCATTCTCTCAGACATGTCCAACGAAACTCACACCATGTGAGACATTTCAGCTGTGATATACAACATCTGTCAATAAAGTTCGGTGAATAGTCCTGTAATATTAAAGAACTACAGTCCTTACTGTCCTTCAAAACTGCCACCTCCCATAATTACACTACATGTCCTGGAAACTTCGTACGAAGTCTTCCTTTGGGATGGTGTTCAAAAACCCTCGTCACATTTGGTTGGATGTCAAGAGTGTCGTTAAAGCTCTTTCCTTTCAAAGCGAGCTTCAGTTGAGGGAAAGGAAAGAAGTCTGGAGGACTGAGATCCAGTGTGTATGTCGAATGTTCAAGTTGTACCATACCTTTTTTTTCCTTTCTTTTGGGAACTGTTTGACCATATTGGTTGTGTGTGGACAAACACTGTCGTTCAACCTGAACATCCACTATTCTCGCCAGATCTCAATCCTCCTTGTGAGAAGACACATTATGTTCCACCAGTCAGCAACTATCCACATCCGATGGTTGCCCATTGAAGAAGCACTTTTTTATGAGCTTCTTACAAGGAGACTGATTTCAAATGATCATTGCCCACAGTTTACTGTTGCAATATCCTCTTGCTAGCAGGATGGGACGAGCATTCATTTACTGTCACAGCAGTTCATGTTGGGTGCAGGTGTGATATTGATTTACAAAATGTGAAATGTGCCTCCTTTGGCATCCCCAGTTAGGAAGTTAGTCCGACCATTATTCTGACATCGCACTGGTGCTCAGATGGGTTATATGTTACTTGCTTATAGATATGATGAACAGTTTGTCATCAAATACCAACAAATCCATATTTTCATTTGCCCACGTTTACATATGAAGGCCACTTCATTCATACATTTCTCACTGATCACTACTGCCACATTGCTCATGTAGAGGCAGTGTGTACATTTTTCAGCACATGACTCCATCACATATACATTCGAGAGAATAATTATTTTTCCTCTCGTCTGGTGATCTTATAAGCACAGTTAAATATAGTTGGCTTGCTTGAATCTATGTTCGCCATGGCTTTATTGGCTAAATTCAATGCAAGTTAAATCGGAAACGGCACAACATACTATTTTTTTAACAGTAATTTCTCAGCACACCCTATCCTGCAACACCCCAATAACCGTTTCAGACTATTTCTGGTTACTCGGTATGTATTTCTTCATGACTTTTGACTGACATTTGAAGGAAAACAAAGATAGCGTATACCTCAAAATGAAAGTTTAATGTGAATGAAATTAGCAAGAGAGACACATGGCAATCGGTGAGCCTTGCTGAGTACTGTACCTTATTTTTGCCCTTATGCCTGCTTTTGTTATTTCTTTTTTCTTTGTTTTCATATGTCAGAAATGCAGCATGTATCCTGCCTGACACAGCATGCCAGCGATACCAAATGGCATATTTGAATGCATGTATGACTTTTGTTTATTGGCATGGCTTCATTTGATTTGTTTGTAGTATGAACTGACTCTGGTGGCATCTGACAGCCTAAATGAGCAATCAACTAAGGTGGTAATCCACGTGAACGACGTCAACGACCTCCCGCCGGTGTTCAATGCGACACTGTACGAGGCAGCCTTGCAGGAGGAGTTCTCTGGCCCGCATCCCTACCGACTGCTGCAGGTCAGGCATCCGCCATCGCTGCCTTCTTGTTAGCTGGTGGTGGAATACACTGCAGGAGTGGCTGCTGGGTGTTGGATTTTGTAGTACAAGTTGCAGTAGCTACACACACTGAGGGAACAGCTGACGTTTCATCGAGTGTCACTGTATACACTTTCTATTACATTCTAACTGTACTGTGGCCCACACTGAGATTACCTAATGTCTGAAATAATTGACCACTCCTTGAATTTAAATGAGTAGATACCAAGTCCACAACTCCTGTGGATGTACTTCTTTACTGATGTCATTTTGTTCAGACTTACATGTCAGCAAATTCATTTGGTCTGCAAGTTACCTGATTTTTAACAACAAAGAGAAACTTTCCCATCCTTTTTTCTTCCCTTCTCTCTCACCTGAAGAAGGAACTGTGTTCCGAAAGTTGTCCTTTTCCGTCCCTGTTTTTCTTTCTCTTCATCTGTGTCACTATCGGTGGTACAGCACAAAAGTTTGTACTGGCCAGCCAATCATCTCTTTTGAAAAATAATTTATCATCTCTGAGGAGAATTTCCATGATTAATCAAACTTTTCTGTTTATTCTATTAACTTCCAGTTCAAGGAGTGGACTGATGAACTAGCTGTTTAGTCCCCTTAAAACCAACAACAACAACCAGTTCAAGGGGAAAAAATTAAATGAAACACATACACACAAACAAAAAAATTACTGATCATGGAGTGCCTAAATCATACCTATATGAATGTTATTAGTTTTGTCACCATAACAATTTTTTAAAATGAAAATTCAACAAAGTGACACACCACATGAGTTTTAAAACCCTCACAGCTTCCTTTTAGCTGAGCTAGATTGCTTAGAAACAAGAGAGTCCTTACAGCCTTTTCATGGGCCCTAAACATAAGCAATGAACTGCAATGATCCATGGCTTATGATACTGCAAAGAGTCACTTGCCTCGACCATACTCACATAACTGATTTCCAAGTAGTTTCAACCGGAACTCCAAATTGTAAACTGAATCAGGAAGAGTTAGGTCATATAAAATGACAAGGACTTTACATTAAAATGCCACTTTGATACTATGGTATGTCATCCCGTGTAGAAGTAAAATACTTTAATAAAGCATGCAATAGTTTCATTAAAAAAAAATCATCAGGTTGATCCTGTACTGTTTTATAGTTCCCATCAATTCTACTTATACTGAACAAGTTTCAATTTTATAACCACTACAAAATTGGGGGGGGGGGGGGTGTATTATATATAGATACACTCTTAATGAATTATCTTTTCATGGTAGTTTGTTGTCTCTGAATGACCAAAAATTCTGAGGTAAATTTCTCACTCATGGAAAAGCAAAATGAAACAACACCCCACAGCTATGCTTAATTCAAGAGAAATAGTCCATCAATCCAGCCGTATTCCCACACAAGGCAGCTGACCAGTCAGGCATCCATATTGCAAACAAGAATGACATATGATCCATCAGACTGCCGGATTTCCATATAACCAATGGCCAATTGTTGCAATTTATCCACACTATTGTTATCTACAAAGTGATTAGTTTCCCATGCAATGGATTGTTATGAATTCATAAAAATGTTGTAACATAGAGACATAACAAAATTTCCTTGAGTAAACAATGCTATTTTCTTAAATTTTTTACTATCTTTCAATAGGGTAGACCGTGTCTGCATATATTACAGGTAGTTGTGAATAGAATATACTACCTTGATCCACATTCTGACCACTTGTAGGCAAATATACACCAGAAGTCAGAAAGTTATGTCACTTGATTACTTTTTAGTTAGAATTCTAGGGAAGAAAATGAAATCAAATGAGGCATTTCACAAGGTTAATGCAGTGCAAATTTTCAAATAAACTTCTTCATACCTCACTAGATAAATGCCTCCTAACAAGAAAATATCATATAAGATTCCTGTAATTGATTCTTAAGGTATGTGTTCACAACTTCATGATACACAGACAATGAAATGATTAGTTATTCTTACTGCCTTTGCAACTATGTTCAGAATTTAATGTCAACAGATAATAACAATGCAACTGCGAAATTAGGAGGCAAATTACAGTCACAGTTTGAGAGCAAAGTGAAATTTGCACATCTGGGTAGGAAGTAAAGCTGTTGTTCTCTAGTAAATACTCTGATGTGAACTAATTACATGGGCAACAGCATAAAATAATTAAGCATAGTCTAATGTGCTGTCACAGTGAAAATTAAATGGACGGTATTAAAACACACAATGTTGGATGTGACTTCATTATGAAAGAGGAGGAACCCAGTAAAAGGAAATTAAAGAAGCAAGTAAATTAAATGAATTTCCTGGAAAGCGAAGGAAGAGTATGATTATAAGAAAGAAGTTAATTAAAAAGACTTCTGAAATATACAAGTCAAGGAGAAAGGAAACATAGCATACTGCATTATTAAGTACTTATTTTTCCTGTTTTATTGAAGAAAAACTGAATGACAAAGAATATTAAATACATCAGATCAAATGTATTGATTGCAAAATGAATGATGGTAGGTCCTGTTGTAGTAGTAGTAGTTGCTGCTGTCTTTGTTGTTGTTGATGGCGATAATACAAGTGACAACCAAAAAATTAAAGGAGTGTGGGTTTACTCCGTTGGTCAAACTAACATTAATTCTACATGGTTAAACATCTTTACAGATATTTTTAATTGTAGCTCATTAATTAAAATTTTTTTCTGACAGAATTGTAGTGAGCAAAGGCACTTGGCTTAACATGCAGCAGAGGAGGGAAAGAGTCATACCTAACTCTCTTTTACATGGAGTGTCTTTTGGAGCGGTTGAAAAGAATTGTGTCACATCAAGAGGGGAAAAAAGAATAGATGGAGAACTTCAAAAAGTGTTTAATGGTTAATCATTGATAAAATATTATAAAACAGTACAGACATATTGGTATTCCTGTCTTCAATGAATTTATGGCATAAGAAACCCAAAATCAGTGATTCAAGACTGACCAAGATATAAAAATGGACCAAAGAAGATGGATACCGGGTTAGGTAGATTCGACTGCATTACAATAAAACTGTAGCCTGACCATCACTACAGATACAGATGAAATAGACAGAGAATGAGCAAAAATCAGGCAGATACTTGCTTAAAATTTAATCTTTTGTCCAGAATAGGAAACACACACACACACACACACACACACACACACACACACATCTACATTGGTTCTGGGTGACCAATCATTACTATTCACCCTATTGTAAGAAATACCACATTAAGGGAAAAAGTTTGTGTCACAGTCTTCAGAATATGCTAATCCATTCATACACTAAGTAAAATAGATAAACTAGTATCATATGATCATCACCAAATTAGTAAAAAATTTACACATTTTCTTCATTCAATATCCTCTAAATTTACTGTGTTGCACAACAGTCTTTGTAGCTTAGTATGGGTAATGGCCAGTTACAGAACAATTTGTACAATACCTCATACACTAGATACAGCCATAGCTGTTTACTTTTGAAATGATATTGTGAGTGGCGTTTTTATACAGGGCTTAATTCATGAAGTTTATGTTTGGTAATCTGATGACATTTTAAAATTTAAAATGTGTGCAATTTATTGAATGTTGTTTGAATCCTACTCAGGCTACTTTAATGTGAGCTGTTATGAATTTCGAGTGGTGTTACCAAAGTCCTCAACTCTGCAATAACGTCTTAAGAAAAAGCACTGCAAATAAGATGGAGTGATTATAAAACTTAAAACTGACCACTGATTTTCCAACAATGGTAATAACTGCCAATATTTGTATACTCTATATAATGATTGTGACAACACTGAGTTATTGTAAAATTCAGAATGTCCCAATCTTGGTAAGATTAATTGTTGCATCTGCACAAGTGCATAATGGTCCTCAGTGTGAAGACTGATTTTATTCAGTTCTTTTTGCAATTCCATTCTGTCAAAGTCTCTTCAACTCTGCACTATTGCAGCAACTTACATCCACTTCAACCTGCTTTTTGTGGTTATTCTATGGGCTCCCTCAACAATTCTTACCTTGCACACTTTCCTCCATTATCAAATCAATTAGATTATAATTTCATTCTTCACAACATATTCTCTCAACCTAACCCTTCTTTTATTCAAGTTGCGCTATGAAGATCTTTGCACTCCAACATAAGGTACATCATAATATTTTTGTCTGTCATGTCTTTCTTCCATCTCTCTGTCATGTTTTCTTTTCAATTTTTTCTATTTGAAGTTATCTATTTCCTGCCTCATTCAGGCTTGTTTTGCTAAGACTCCCCAGTGGCATTTTTGCTTTGTGTTTATGTATTCCAATTTACACCAACTTTGTTTTGTGTTTCTTTCATGAGGGAAACACTTGCTTCTCCCAACTTTTGATATTTCTAAACATAAGTTCTCCTATTGCACAATAAATATAAGTTTCTGTACATATATTTTGTTGGTGTTAATTTTAGAACTATTTGTGGATAGATAGTGAATGGCATCTGTTGTACTCATCATTAAATATCAAAGTATCTGCATTTAATTAATCAAGAATTATTACATGTAAAATTCCTTTCCTGTTTATTACCGGTATACTATTTGCATTTGTAATCTAACTATCCAACACATTTGGGATGGAATTTGCATTAGGTAATTCATACATTTATTATTTTTCATATCTGTCATGCCACTAAATGAAGTGTGTGCATATCTGCATGTTCTAAATACCTGTAGTATAACTGTTGTATACTGAATGATTGTTTCTGTAGGATATTTGCAATTTAAAGTTAGAGGATTTCAGTAGTCATTGTTCATGCATCATTTTTAACATTTCCAGCATGAGTCAGTGACATGTTGATATTATGGCAATTATAAAAATTAGAAAAAGAGAATCTTTTGTATCTACAAATTTTCAGAGCATGTCCAGCATGTTATAATTTCCATATATTTGATGCACGTTTTGTATGTTTCATAGTTACACAAACAGCAATGGGGAAATTTCTCCATTGTGTTAAAACGCATGGTCCATTAACAGAAAATGTCAGTTTTCAAGTATAATAAATAAATTCATTCTGAGTAAATATTTCAAAGGACACTATAAACTGTGCCATTACTAAGATATGACATTGATGCAATTTGGTGATTTTTGGTGACTGATACCCTAACATCTATATGAAACAGATATTCACTTAATTAATTTTGCTATTTTTAATTGAATTATAAACTTCACTGATTTACAACCTTTAAAAAAATATGACAAAAATAAATCCAGTAAGCTCAAAATTAACTGAACTTTTTTTTTTAATTTGATTTAATTGTTTTTCAAAGGTATAGACATTAAGAGCTATAGTTATCTTAAAATCACAATAGTTCATGAATAACATAACAACAGTACTGTTGTAAATTAGATATACATACTTGAATTCTTATTTTTTATGTATCACATAATTGACATTCATGTTCAATTGGCGAAGAATATAACTGTTTGTAGAAGGTCTTGTACTATTGAGGACAGCAAATTTAAATTTTCTTCATGTCTTCATTTTTTGCTTTTTTAAATGGGTACTTTGCCTGAAGTTTATAATGGTGCTAATAGACTAATTCTTTCATTTCTGGGTTTATATGCAGTAAAAGTCACTCATTTTGTCATATGATGTGAACTAATTGTGAACTGAATAACAATGAAACAAAGTCTGGTTATAAGTAGCAAACTGAAACAGCTATTTATAGTGTTACTAACACATAGCTGACAAACAGGCCCATCTTAGGGGTTTAGAAATGACAAAAAACACAAAACTGATAAATGCTAAGTTACACCCATTTGAAAAAATCTATTTGATTGGCATGTCTAACCTGTTATCTGGGCAAATACTTACAATAATTACTTGTGTATTAACCTATTTTAGAGTTTTCCTGCTGGCAAGAACATTATTTTAAAAGAGGGATTCTGAACAGGATTGTCACAATACCAACTTAAAAAATCTAAGGCAGTGAGTTAAGAGAAAAGTATCTAAACTGAATGTGAAACCAGTACTTTGCAGGAAGCAGCAAAATAAGAAAATAAATTAAATGAAAAATAAATACAGTAATCTAGGATAGCATCACCAACACCAGCTATTAACTTCAAGTACAGAATGGTAGCTGAGAATATAAATTCTGAAGAGACTCTCAGTTTAACATTTCTGAAAATTGTGATTTTCATAACAGAACCTTTTGTTTCATGTCTTGACTGGTCTTGTAAATTTACCAGTCTATTTTTTCAACAGGTCACTGCAACTGATGGGGACAGAGATCGACCACAGAACATTGTCTACTTCTTGACAGGTCAAGGAATTGATCCTGATAATCCAGCAAACAGCAAATTTGATATAAATAGGACAACAGGAGAAATCTTCGTTCTTAAGGTACTAACAGTTTCATAAATGTATATTCTTAAAGTTTTTCATGTCTGTGCATTGACCTTCCTTCCCCTCCTCCACTCTGTCTCTCTCTCTCTCTCTCTCTCTCTCTCTCTCTCTCTCTCTCTCTCTCTCTCTCTCTCTCACCTCCCTCACACAACAGAGAGACATTATGCTAAATATCTGTGATGTTTCAAAAGATTGAATGTTGTGTGTGTTTTTATTTTATTGTGTCTATCAACGAGCCTGTGTTTGGATAAGTTAAACGATTTCTCTTTTCTATACATATTTATCCCACCAGGAAAGTTTCCTTCTATAATATTTATGTTATTTTTGGTAGATTTGGGAAATTTTATATTCAGTCTTGCTATGACAATTGTGTGTTCACTAATCCCTGTGTCCGTTTTAAGGCTCATTATTAGCTCTGGATTATTTGTTGCTAAGAGGTCAAATATGTTTTCACAACCATTTACTATTCTAGTGGGTTCATTAACTAATTGCTTGAGATTATTTTCAGTGAATATGTTCAGTTCAATTTCATATTTTGTTTTATGCTTGTCTCGGGTTTTGAATATATAATTTTGCTAACGTAACGAAGGTAAGTTAAAGTCACTACCAATAAAATTTTTATGCTTTGGGTATGTTTTTGAAATTTGATCCAAGCTTTCTTGGAACATTTCTGCAGCTGAATCATCTAAGTTAAAAGGTCCACGTAAAGAAACAATTGTTACTTTATTTTGGTTATCAGGCATAACCTCTACCCTTACCAGCTCACAGGAATGATCTAGTTCAAGTTCGCTAAGATAAACGGCTTGTGACAGCAATAAATATGTCACGGCCTGTTTTATTCAGTCTTTCCTTTCTGAATACCATTTTACCCTTCGTAAAAATTTCTGCTGAACTTATCTTAGGTTTTAGACAGCTTTTGCTGCCTATAATAATTTGAGATTCAGTACTTTCTACTAGCATTTGGAGGTCTTTTCCCACACATCTTTGACAATTTACAACCGTTAGACCAATGGTTGTTAGATCTGTGTTCGTCCTATCTTTGACCTGTTCCCTTCGAGACTGAAACCCTTTGTGTATATTCCCAAGGTTCTCGAACCTAAAAAAAAAAAAAAAAAAAAATAAAAAATAAAAATAAAAAAAATAAAATAAAAAAAAAATAAAAAAAAAAAAACACCCAGTCCATGCCACACAGCTCCTGCTACTGATTTAGCCACTTCCTGCATGTAGTGGACTCCTGACATTTTCAGTGGAGCCTGGAATCCCACCACCCAATGGCGCGACTCGAGGAATCTGCAGCCATAACTCCTAAGGGGCTCCATTACCCATCTTACATTGTAGCTTCCATAGAATTAGTTTATAGCAACAAATTTTAAAAGCTTCTATTCTCTTTTTGTGTAAACCACTTACTGTTCACATCTCACTTCCATACAAGGATATCCTCTGGACAAACATCTCCAGCAAAGACATCTCAATATTGAAATTTATATAAGATGTTAACAAATTCCTCTTATCATAAAAGCCTTCCTTCCTGTCAGTAATCTGCATTTTACTGCATACTCTCTTCATTGCTCACCACCAGGTATTAAGCCTCCAACAGCCTTAGTCCTCTACTGTTGAGTAATTACTCTTAGTGTCTCATTTCCTAATTTATTGTCCTCAGCAATGCTGAATTTAAATTGATTACATTCAATTATTCGCACAGTACAGCTAGCAAAAAGTAATAATTACATACAGATGTGTTTACTTTAAATACGCCCTTAATTATTCCCTTTGATTTAAATAAAATGTTAAACTTTCAATAACTGATTGTTCTTGCTATAAATGTCTGAATTTTGTCTGGTAACACATTCCTGAAAAAACACACACACACACAACAGAGCTTTCACAACCTTACAACCTTAGGTTGCTTCTTCAGAAAAAGAAGAGGGAAAAGAACGGATGCGGGTTTTAAGGGAGTGGGCAAGGAGCCATTCCAATCCCGGGAGAGGAAAGACTTACCTTGGGGCAAAAAAAAGAAGGTAAACGAATACACACACACACACAAACACACACATATACACAAACACACCTAGTCAGACATAATACCGGTATTATTATTTGCTTTGCAACATATAATGTGATAAACGAATATAAATTTTCTTATAATTATTGTTAACTTACTAATTATCTCTGTCAATTATTAATTTTCAATTCAAATTGTTTTTTCACTTGTAGCCACTGGATAGGGACCAGCCAAATGGACGTCCACAGTGGAGGTTTACAGTTTTTGCTCAAGATGAAGGAGGGGAGGGTCTGGTTGGATATGCTGATGTACAAGTAAATTTAAAAGATATCAATGATAATGCACCAGTTTTCCCTCAAGGAATCTATTTTGGAAATGTCACAGAGAATGGAACTGCTGGTGAGTACTTGTGATGGCTACTTATAACAGAATAAAGCTGTATACAGTTTTTTACCTAATATAGTTGTATTTTGTTACAGGAATGGTTGTGATGACAATGACAGCAGTAGACTATGATGATCCAAGTGAAGGCACAAATGCGAGGCTTATATATTCTATTGAAAAGAATGTAATAGAAGAAGAGACTGGATCTCCAATATTTGAAATTGAATCTGAAACAGGAGTAATTAAGACAGCTGTGTGTTGTCTTGACCGTGAACGCACACCAGATTATTCAATACAAGTTGTTGCTATGGATGGTGGAGGGCTTAAAGGTCAGTTGCTTAACTGAAACTTTAAGACAAATAAAAATTAAAACTCTTCCTATATTAGACATTATACTTTTTGTTGCATTTCTTAATAAGCAGTTTCTGATAATGAATATTTTTCACCAGTAAACATCCTATTTTAATTTGAAAAATTCTGTTTGAATATTGCTGTCATTGAACAACATATCAAGATTAGCAGTGGGAAGATTAAATAAAAATGTAAACTGAGGTTTATACATCACATTTTAACAAATGATTTTCTTTCTTGTGTAGGGATCTAATATATAGCCAGAAGAATTACAAGGCATTCCAATTTTTTTGCTTGAAACTCATGTACAATTACACAATTTGTTTCTTCTGCCAGTAATGTGGCTTATATTATGATGTATGGAAAAGATTTGTAAATCATTATCATGAGTGTCAAACAAGCTGAAAAACATGTGATCAAAATCTTTTTCCATAATGTAGTGAAGTATTTTCTTACTTATCTCAGCTAAGCAGCAATAAATTTAAGCTGATAGGGCACATGGGAGTAAAAGTAAACTGAGTTCCACTTTTAGCCAACTGTTGTGGTGTCTGTGCTTATGTTTATGGTTAACTTCATCTCCACAAGCAGAAATTATAATGCTGAAAACTCACAATTCAAAATACCCCAAATCCATGAGATATTATATGTTATTTTTGTACACAACTCGTATATCGAGTCAAATATTGGAAACAGAAACATTTTTTATGAATCATTCCTGTAGTTAAAAGCTTTAAATTCCTTACAGTAATGTATATCATAGCTTAAAGACAGTATGTATTTTACCAGTTTCCTCATATCACCATTCATTGTCACAAAAAAGCAGAATTTGTGGGAGCATTGCTTGTCTCATATAAGGGACACACCTCAATGGAATAATGGCAGATGCAGCAACTGTTGCCCTTCCAGAAATAAGACATCCCATCACCTACTATACATGCACATGCAAACAGATTCTCTCACAAAATATGCATATTCACTATCGTTAACTGTTTAACAAAATTTCAGTCTATAGCTGATGAACATCATTTGTTGGTAATATAGATAGAGAATAACCTGTTAATTTCTTAAGACCATGCAGCTAAACTCATTTCAAGTTTAATTAATTCAGAAAAATGTTTGTTGTTACTGGTAGGTATGAATGCTGTATCATAATTGCAATCACAAGTTAAAGTTTTGTCAGGCTCTACAAAATAATTTAGGGGGCACCACAGGAATATGTTCTACACATATCATAAGAATAAGTTTTATGGGTAGCTATGGTGTAGTTTCCAAAATACACATTGCACAGTCAATAAAAAGCCATAAAAGATGAAATGCTGTACGTTAACTGTTCAGTATGGTACAGATGAAAGTATTATGATGAATGGACAGTACATTCGATGTAAGAGTTGCTATCAAAACTGACAACTGATTTTATCACATTTACTCTTTTGTAGGAACTGGAACAGCTTCTATAAGAGTTAAAGATATTAATGATATGCCTCCCCAGTTCACAAAGGATGAGTGGTTTACTGAAGTTGATGAAACAGATGGAACAAATTTGCCAGATACACCTATATTAACAGTAACTGTTCATGATGAAGATGAGACAAATAAATTCCAGTATAAAGTGAGTACATATGAACAATGCACATGCATATTTGCAAATCTGTTATTACAGTAAAGAATAATGAATGTTTGAGCAGCAATTCTAATAAGAGACTATTTTAGGTCATCGAAAACAGTGGTTATGGTGCTGACAAGTTTACTATGGTAAGGAACAATGATGGAACAGGGTCACTAAAGATAGTTCAACCACTAGATTATGAAGACCAACTTCAAAGTAATGGATTCCGTTTCAGGATACAAGTCAATGATAAGGTATGTTATAAATTTATCTTTTAATACCTACAATGAACAATAAACAGTCACCTGATTAATATAGGCACATTTTATGATGCCATGGCAAAATACATAATAAAGTCTTCAGGCAACAGATACATAATTTTAGTTGGTTTTCAGAGTCCTCATTTGTTTGTTTCCAGATTATGCCAAAATTTTAGTAAAAAAAAATTAATTAATGAGTAAATTTATCTTTATTTTCTTTTGTATAAAATTAGGAAGGTGTGATTACGACTTATCAAAATTTTCATTTGTGTTTGTACAGCTATAAACTCCTTCCTCTGCCTCATTTGTTAAGTAGTGAGTAAATGTGTGGTTGTTTTACATTAAATTTTCTAGGCATGAACTTTCAGATCAGTGCGCACTCCACTACAGAGTGAAAATTCATTCAGGAAAATTATGTTGTATTGCTGTACTGCAACAAGTTATCATATTGTGACAAGTGCAACAGTTTTCTGGCATTATTGAGCACTTAAATTTGATGGATGTCATAGTTTTCAGATGGTCTTGAGTACAAATAGTGTTATTTTCAGATAGTGAAGTTGGACTGTGCAAAATAATTCCAACATCTATAAAATCTTTTTCCTAAAAGTGGGGCAGAATTTGTATTAATATTGTAGTACAAGATGTATAACAGTCAAAGTTATGGCTTCATATTTAACATTAGATTATGTTCCTTGTTTTATGTTATATACTGGTGGCTATGCTATCAAGAAATTACATCATTCATTGCATTGGCACATCCCTCAGGAATTTTATTTGTGTAACATTTTACCAGGGCAGTTCCACGAAAATTTCAATTTTATGTATTCTTGGTCATGTACCCATGCTAGTAAGTCTGATTTTCTATGTGAATTCTTTGGATGTGGACTGATACCTAAACTTGTTTTAAACTTTTGCATTTATTTTTAGGGAGAAGACAATGATAATGATAAGTACCATGTGGCATACTCTTGGGTTGTTGTAAAACTGAGGGACATCAATGATAACAAGCCACAGTTTGAGCGTCCAAACATTGAGGTGTCTGTATTTGAAAGTGCTGAGCTGGGGAAAAGCCTTGAAACTTTTAAGGCCAGTGATCCAGATCAAGGTGGCAAAAGTAAAGTGAAATATGCCATTGATAGGACATCAGACAGAAAGCGACAATTCTCTATCAGCCAGGAAGGCACCGTTTCTATTCAGAGAAACCTTGACAGAGAAGAGACACCAAGACATCAGGTAACAGCCCTAAGTTAATGAAAGACCTTACTTAGAGTAACTTAATGTAAACTTCTATTTTTACAGGTGATGTAGTCAGTGTAGTTATAAATTGTTCATTATTAGTTTCAAGTGCATAAAATCTCCTGGTTGTTTCATTCTTTTCACCTGAAAATACTATACTGGTATTTAATCTCATAGTAGTCTATCTGAGGTAGATTGTAATCAAAGAAATGCCTAAATGTTCTCAGTAATTTGATGAAAATGCATATCTTTAGAATTTACAATCACAAAGTAACAGTATATGAATTCTTCTCAAATTGGAGTTAACTTTTGTTAAAAGTAAAGACTGTTAAAGAGTTAATTCTAAAATTCCATCTACATTTTGATAGTAGAAGGATACTATTTTGTATGATATTAGTTGATAGCAGATACTATGGTTTCAGTTACAGGAGGTCATAATGAATGAAAAACAAATTTTACAATGACAATGGACAGACATGAGACTAATAAAAGTAGAAGATTGAATCTGATATAAATGAAATAAAAGTATCACAAACTTGTCACACCTGGGAGTCTCGGTGTAAAGCCAATGCCACCTAGATGTAAGGCATGTGCACTACATGCCAAGAGTAGTCATAACACGTGAAAATTATTTGTCTTATATTGCACTGTACTGAGTTCGGGAATATGTGCATGTTGTGCAGTGTGTTTCAGAATGTTCTTAATGTTATTTATGTGATTAACAGACAAATTTGTGTTGGTATAAGATATTTATGAACTAGTATTAATAAGATATCTTACTGATACTGGAGTCGGACAATTCATATTATGCCTTTTGTCTCATACCAGCAAAAATCTGCAAGGAGAATCACATAGATTACATGAAAAACATTCTGAAACATAGTGTGCTACATGTACATATTCCCAAACTTAGCACAAAACTACATAAGACAAATAGTTTGTTTGTATTATGACTACTCTTGGCAGGCAGCGCATAGGCCTTATATAAAGGTGGCATTGGGAAAGTGCTTGAGTGGGAAGGTTGTGGGTTTGATACCCAGTTGAATCACAGATTTTTTTTCAGTCTTTGTTTTAAATCAGTCTTCACCTCTCAATGATGTAAGGAGTTACCAGAAACAATATATGGTTGGGGTTCCATATTAAACTGTAGGTCCTCTTTCCCCAGGTGGATAAATGGGGTAGGTTAGGAATGTGCAATTCACTGAAGAGGCGTCTAGTGAAGACTTGCACCAGACCTTGAGCCTCATGAAATAAAACATCAGTATCACTACCTTGTTGTGATGCCATGTTTTGTGATTCAGTGTCCTCATCCATTTCCCTTTAACAATCATTTTTAATGAACACGTGTTATTGTGGTGGCATTATACATTTTTTACATGGATCTTTACAAATGTTGCATTGTTTGCAAACTGAAGTGGTATTAACTACACTAAATCAGATATTAAGCTGGAAGTTGTTTTAGCATAAGTATTACATTATGAATAATTAATTCAGAGGTCTATAATTTATTAAATTAAAAGAGGAAACAATAATCTGATGATAAAGATTACAGTTCCAAATTATAATAATGGAAAGTCCAGGTTGGAATAAATAATATAGTGAGGACAGTTACAACTCACCGCAAAGACGTGGCGACGAGATGCGACAGGCACATACAAAAGACACACACATACAACACATTCAGCTATCGGCCATGGCCTTCCTCAGAAATAGAGCACTCACGCAATCACACAGGCACACAACACAGTCATACAACCATCACCTCCGACTGCCACACTTCGAAGTGTGGCAGTCGGAGGTGATGGTTGTATGACTGTGTTGTGTGCCTGTGTGATTGCGTGAGTGCTCTATTTCTGAGGAAGGCCATGGCCGATAGCTGAATGTGTTGTATGTGTGTGTCTTTTGTATGTGCCTGTCGCATCTCGTCGCCACGTCTTTGCGGTGAGTTGTAACTGTCCTCACTATACAGTTCCAAATTAGTTAGTGATCAGAAAAATGTGGTTTTCTACTCTGTGATTGGTGATAGGGAGGTAGAATGTTATGGTATTTAAAATGTAGCTGCAAACACTGTGCAGCTTTTCTACATGGGCATGACCAGCTACAAGCAGTCTGTGTGATGAATGGCCATCATCATACTGTGACAAGGAGACAGCTGGACCATCCTGTTGCAGAGCATGTGCCACTGCATGATGTGTCTCACTTCAATGACTGCTATACAGTCTGTGCCCAATGGATCCTCCCCACAAACACCAACTTGTCTGGGAACTCTTCCTACAATATATCCTATGCACCTGCAATCCCCCTGGCCTAAACCTTCACTAGTTCCTGCCCCCACCACTCTCCTCTCCCCTCCCCTTCCCTACCCACACTCCAGCTTATGTACATCTCCCTTTCCACCACATACTCCAATCCCTTCCTGTCTGTAAGTCAACAATGACATATTGCTCCATCCCCACCGGCATTCCTTCCCTCCTTTCCTACCCCACCACTGATTGCTCTCACCTCAGCTGTATTGCAGTCCAGCCGCAACAGCCGGAGATGGCGGTTGTGTGTGTGTGTGTGTGTGTGTGTGTGTGTGTGTGTGTGTGTGTGTGTGTGTGTGTGTGCATTTTCTCTGTGGCAGATGAAGGCTTAACAGCCAAAAGCTTCATTTATTGTTTATTCTGTTATGTGTGCCTTCCTGCAGCTCATCGGGCATATATGTGGTGAGTAGCAACCTATCCTTTTCAAAATATTGTTGAATCCTTTAAGGTATTTCCATTGTTTGAAATGTAGTCTACAGTTAGTTGTAAGAATTGTTGTAAAGCAAAAAACTTTCCACATTGATACAGCTTATAAATGAGTTAAGGTAACAACCGGCTGAATAGTTGAGATGCTTAGTTGTTGACAAGCAAACCTAGTCAAGCTGGTACATTAAAGTCAGCAGGCACAATAATGGAGACATACAGCTGTATGTGCATGCATCATGCATGTAGTATGTCTCTGTGTGTCACTATATCATAGACTAGCAACATTCTGAAATTATATATATAATCAGTTATTCTACAGACATTTGCAAAGGTTAGAACTAGAGTTCTTCAGATTCAACTTCCATTTTTTAATTTTGAAGTGTCTCTATTTGTATTGCTGATCAGCTATTTTCTGTCTTACGTTAATTAAATAATATATATTTCTTAAAATATATTAATTGTTACATTTGCTTGTTGGGTCAAGGTACAAAATTGAATACATTTCATCCAGTCAATTACATTTCCTCACTAGGCCTACAACTATTCGGCTACTGCTATTATCATCATCATTGCAAGCATGTTCGAGTAATGACACATTTTATGTTGCTTTGAGCAATAAATTGTACATAACTGTGGACATCAACATTAGACTGTTAAGTTGCATTAATTTTATTCTTATTTTTTAGGTGAAAGTCTTGGCTATTGATGATGGAGTTCCTCCAAAAACAGCTACGGCTACACTTACTGTTATAGTTCAAGATATAAATGACAATGCTCCCACATTCTTGAAGGATTACAGACCTGTATTGCCTGAGCATGTACCTCCTCGAAAGGTGGTGGAAATACTTGCCACAGATGACGACGACAGATCGAAGAGCAATGGTCCACCGTTCACATTCAGAATGGATCCAAATGCGGATGACGTTATACGTGCATCATTCAAAGTTGAACATGATCAAAGTAAGTGAATATAGCCCAATTTTTGTAAAATAAATATTTATAGTGGCAGAAAAATAAAAGAAAGAGAATCTGAACAATTTTTCTATCACACTCTTGTTTGGTTTGAGGAAACTGAATGATGAACTCACTAATCAGCAACATCATCATTGGAAAGCTGCTTCAAATCATGCACACAATGACCTGATAGCTTAACTTCAGTGGTAATTAAATTGAAAATGCTGCCACATATCAGATTTCTTTGCTTAACAGTTTCTTGATATAACCTACCATGCAAGTTTTTCAGATTGTTTCATACCATTTAGTGTATTCATATACCTTAAAATACTAAGACATTATTAAAATCAATGTCATTTAAAATCGTATGATAGTTAAAATGAGGCCAATAACACTTTGTAACTTCCTGCCCTGAAATTTATTCACATTCATATGTATATTAATGGAAGTTTTGAAATATCTGTGTAATCATACAGAGAATTTGATGCATCCTCAACTTACCCTTACAACTGATCTCTATTCAGAAATACTTTAAAACAGATATGTATGAATGTAAACATTAAGTGACCATGTAGATAAAATATGTATTCTAAAGATTTCCTGGAAGTTATTACCGCAGATAGAGATGTCAAGTGGTATCGCTTACCGAGTCATCGCACTTATTCCAGTTTGATTGTTTATTACAAGACTGTGTTCTGTCTGTGTGTGTGTGTGTGTGTGTCAGAGATAGAGAGAGAAATTTCTGTCTTAAAGGTATGTCTGTGGCACAACATTTATCTTTGCAGGGAGTTGCAAGCTATCCTCATTTTATTGTTTAATGGGTTTTTGTTATCTTGAGTGTTTATAAACTGTTAATTTTTTTTATAGAGGGTGCTAATGGTGATGGAATGGCAGTTGTTTCATCACTCCGATCATTTGACCGAGAACAGCAGAAAGAGTATTTAATTCCCATTGTTATAAAGGATGCCGGCAATCCTGCAATGTCTGGCACCAGCACGCTTACTGTAGTTATTGGTGATGTCAATGACAACAAAATGCAACCTGGTTCAAAGGAAATATTTGTCTATAATTACATGGTAAGAAAATTATTAACAATTACTAAATATGTTTAATTAAAATACTTCCACACTATTTACACACTGGCATACTTTTAATTATTTATAAAACAATAGTTGAAATATTCTCTACAGTTTGCATAATTGTCAAGGGAATACTTTAAGTTATAGTGTTTTATATAACATGGAATAAAATGAAAATATTATGAATCAATTTTTCTGTACATGTAGGCTTTAAGTAAATAATATTTTTTGTTAGTCAATAAAATTTCTTCACATTTCTGTGTTAATTGTTTACATGTTTTACTCATTTTCTAAATTAGGGCCAGGCCCCAGACACAGAAATTGGGCGTGTTTATGTGTATGATCTGGATGATTGGGATTTGCCAGACAAGAAATTTTACTGGGAAGGAATAGATCATCCCAGATTTAAACTGAATGAAGACTCAGGCATGATAATTATGAGACATGGCACACAGGATGGCAGGTAAAATAATAGCAGATCTAAAATTTCACAGTGTTCAAGATGAAATCTGAAGACTACAAATTTTTTAATAGATTTCAAGGAAAGTAGTTGGTGAAGTAGAGGTAATATTTAAAAAGGTGTTATAGATAATAGTTGGAAATTAATTTAAGGTGGATAGCCAAATTTTCTTTTATTTATTTCAGAAAAATCATAAAAAACATATGCCTTTTTCCATATAGTGAGATTTTGTAGGTCATAAATGTCAAATGGTTCACAATGCAGAAACTTTTGCTGTCAGCTGCATACAAATGCCTATTTATTACTACTACGTAGGCATGTGTAGTACTTTGTACAGTTACAGAGTAGTACTATATAGTACTACTACTATGTATGTATGTGTGTGTGTGTGTGTGTGTGTGTGTGTGTGTGTGTACATACAAGGTCAAAAGTGGTTCTGTTCTGCTTCATGTGTTCTTGTTGATGACTCAGCACCTCTGCTTTTTGGTAAGTGAACCCTTTACTCTCAAGAATGTATCATCGTAATGCTTGAACCATTTTTCTTCTTCTCACACACACACTGTTAAAGTTGATACCCATAAAAGTTGAAACAGATACAGTTTGCTACAGAGAGATAGTTATTATTTTGTTGAAATCTTTCCTGTCTAGTACAAATTTGTGTGTCTGAAACAGGTATAAAATCTATTGGCATTGTTTAGATGCTACATCCATATTCTGCAAACCACCAGGAAACACATGACAGAGCACTTCCCATTGTACCAGTGAGCACATTTTCCCCATTCATTGGCCTATAAGGTGTGGGGAGAATGACTGCTTAAGTGCCTCTGAGTGCACAGTAAATAGCCCACTCTCCTCTTATGAGCATGGTGGGAGCAGTATGTTGGGGGTTGAAGTATATACCGACTATAATTTTCACTTAAAATTGGCCCATAAACCTTTTAAAAGTGTTGCATTAAATATGGAAGTTAGGCTTTTGCAGGATAGTTGACATCTATCTCCAAGCATGGTAGTGCACTTCTTTTAGGTATCTGCAACACTCACACATGGATCAAACAAAGCCTCAGTTAGCCCTTTTTGATACAGGTTGCTCTGATTGATATTCTAGGATGGGTCACACCCCTCATTTTTATGCCATCTCCTTTTTAGACCAATTGTGTTTCCTGATAAGTCTACCAGCAAAACATAATCAACCAATTGCTTTATCTGTGAATGACCTTATGGGATCATTTCATTCCATATCCCTACAAATTTGTGAGAGATCACTAATCCCAGCTATGTCTCATTTATATTCTATTCAACAGACTGCTGAACAATTAAACTGTATCAACAATCTATGTATAGCATTGCAATCATATCAAGATCTCACAGAATATTTCTGCAGATATTTTCATGTTGTTCATTATAGATAACTGAATCATCTGCAAAAAGCTCGAGATTATTATTAATATGATCTGCAAGGTTGTACGTATGCTCACCAGAATACAACAATCTTGTCTTAATCTTACAAATATTCAGAGTTTTCCACTGAAATGATTCTACTGTACTTCCATTTGCAGTTGTATTTCTGATTACTTATCGATTAAATCAAATTAAATTATCGTAAAAATAATTGTTCTTGTGGAATATCATTCTGTATTTCATTACAGTTCTGTCAATTTCATTGAATGTGCCATGAAAAAACAAATATTATATCTTTTAGTTCAGCTCAGGTACTACAATTTTTGTTTTATCCTGTAACTGATTGAAATCATCTCTCACTGTAATCAATTCTCTCTTATATTGCTTAACACTGTACATAATCTGTTCATTAAATATAACATTATTATATTTTTGCAGGTATAATTTAAGGTTCAAAGTGTATGACCGTAAACACACTCAGACTGATGTTCAAGCAAATGTAACAGTCATTGTCAGAGAGATTCCTCATGATGCTGTTATTAACTCTGGTTCCATAAGAATAGCTGGCATTACAGATGAAGATTTCATTAGAGTGTGGAATTACCGGGTATGTATACTGGTTATAATCCCCCCCCCCTTCACCTTTTTACAATGACTAACACCCTGTCTTTATTTTTTTAGACACAGAGTCTTCAGAGGAGTAAAGCTGATAGATTCCGAGACAAACTAGCTGAATTACTTGGTACAGAAAGGGAGAATGTAGATGTTTTTAGTGTACAGTTACGGAAAAAACATCCACCTGTCACGGATGTTCGATTTGCAGCACATGGATCCCCGTACTACAAGCCTGTGAGACTGAATGGACTTGTACTTATGCATAGAGAGGAGGTATAAATAAAAAATTTTAGATTTCTTTACAAAAGAAAAAGCTATTTTCATTTTTTTGCTTATGACTTCTCTCTTCTATTGCAGATTGAGAAAGATGTTGGTATAAATATAACAATGGTAGGAATTGATGAGTGCCTTTATGAAAATGTTATGTGTGAAGGAAGTTGTACAAATATACTAGACATTAGTAATTTACCATACATGGTGAATGCCAACAAGACCGCATTAGTAGGAGTGCGAGTAGATGTCATAGCTGAATGTACTTGTGGTGCACGTAATTTTAGTAAAGGCGAGAGCTGTAGATTGAGTCCATGTTATAATGGAGGGCGTTGTATGGAGGGAAGATTTGGACTAAGGTATGTTTATTGAATTCATATATTCCTTTAAATTGTATTCCTTAAGTCTGGACAACTTTCAAAATAGTTCATTTCCGATCATGGTTTTTTTTTTCATACTTATTAGAGATTTTACTGTTTAAACTACTCTAGTCTTCCTTTCCCTTTTTTATAATTTTTTATGAAGCACTTCATTTGTTGGCATGATAAAGATACCTGTTATTGTCTACTACCTCTTTTTCTGTCTTTGTGCATCTTTCTTAATAACAGCAATCTTGGTTATTTAACTTTTTTTATTTTACATTTAATTAGCTAATCATGTTCTTCCACAGAACTAATTGGACATCAAAAGACAGTATATAAAGTAGTATTTACTTTAATCAGTGGCTTCTAACCTTCTTAAGACTACACACCACTTTAATTCCTTTGTTGTGAATAGGGACCACAAGGTTCAAGAACGATAAACTGTATTAGTGTAGTAAATTAACTTTGATCATAACTTTTAACAATTCATGAAACTCAAAAGTAATATGTATTGACGGTACCGGTCTACTACTATAATAGAAACTTTCAGTAGAATATTAAATTTGGTTTGCAGCAATGTGATTTTACAGCTTTCATATTATTTTCACATTTGGAATAAATAATATAGTGAGGACAGTTTACAACTCACCGCAAAGACGTGGCGACGAGCTGCGACAGGCACATACAAAAGATTCGAAGTGTGGCAGTCGGAGGTGATGGTTGTATGACTGTGTTGTGTGCCTGTGTGATTGCGTGAGTGCTCTATTTTCTGAAGAAGGCCATGGCTGATAGCTGAATGTGTTGTATGTGTGTGTCTTTTGTATGTGCCTGTCGCAGCTCGTCGCCACGTCTTTGCGGTGAGTTGTAAACTGTCCTCACTATATTATTTATTCCAACCTGGACTTTCCATTATTATATTTTCACATTTGGTAATGCTCAGGCTAATACTGTTGGTCAGAGCTACACAAGTGTCATCAGTTACTTTCAGTTGATTTTTGGATTTGATTCTAAGCAGGAAATACGTGTACAAATAAAGAAGTTGTGGAGAAAATCATAAGACAATGGAAAAAAAAAATATTCAGAATGGTATTGCATGCCTTTACCATTTTACAACAATACTGCCTAAGAGGATAAATTAAATGTGTTCTTACGTACCACGGCGGAGTGGCTGAGCGCATTGAAGTGCTACACTCCAATGCTTGAGGCCGCTCCCCGTCGGGGCTTTGAACTGTCCCTCAGGTGTGGATGTTTGTGATGTCCTTAGTATAAGTTAGTTTATAAATAGATAAAATTCTCTCGAGCTTCCAGCCGTGTCAAGTGGTTCGATATCCATGAGCTACGCTGCATGCTACAATCTACTACCACCCATCGCAAAAACGATCTGCTCTAAGGACGCTGGTGCACAGAGCAGAAGTAGTCTCTGACAATGGACATCTGCAGAAGGAACTGAGCCACTTACAGAAAGTGTTTAAGAAAATGGCTACAGCAACCGCCAGACAACAGAAGGTCTTCATCCAAAGACACGCAAGCAGGAGACTGTCGAGGAGGAGACAAAAGAGCTTGCATTTTTGCTGTTTTGTGGCTCGCTAATGGAAAAGATTAGCCAGCTTCTTAAGAGACATGATATCGACACGGTCTTCAGGATTCCTACAAAATTGCGACAGATGATGAGACCTGTGAAAGATGATCTAGGCCTTAGAACACCAGGTGTGTACAAGATACCTTGTGGGTGTGGACAGTTCTACATTGGACAGACAGTGTACAATACTGAACAGTGCTGTGTTGAATATGAAAGATGTTTCCGCCTATGTTATCCCGAGAAATCAGCAATTGCGGAGCATGCTCTAGAAAACAAACATCGTATTGCATTTGAGGTTACATCAGTCATTACCAGAACAAATACTTTCTGGGATAGCATAATAAAAGAGGCTATCGAAATAAAAATATCTGAAAAATCTCTTAATAAAGTTGGCAGCTTGCAGTTGAGCACAGCCTGGGACCCGGCCATCAGACAGTTGAAGCGGGCACGGTAGGTACGCGGCCAAAACATTGCCTTATATGGTGATGCAGCTGAGCACCAGTGACATCACAGGGGGTCACGCAGGTATACAAGGACGGCGGCAGCAGTGATAAGACAGTCACCACCTGACAATGGCCGAGGAGAGTTTGGCCAAAAGCTCGTGGATATCAAACCACTTGACGCGGCTGGTAGCTCGAGAGAATTTTATCAACATAACTCGCTGCAAAACTATGTATTCATACATTAGTTTATAAGTAGTTTGTAAGTTTAGGGACTGATGACCCCGAATATAAGTCCCATAAGATTAACAAACATTTGAACAATTTTACTTGTTCTTACATTTCTATAATTTTGGAATTCAATACAAATTACCAACACTAGGGGACAAATGAATATATCTTGAATAGAACTGATGTTATCCACTTCTGTCATCACCCTAAAACTGTTGATTTATCATCATCACACAGAACCATTAACTGACCACATAACAAGGAATTAATATTTAAAATGAATAAATGCATAAAAAATATATTTAATAATCATATTTGTAGTCTGCAATCCATATATTGGGAACCACTGCTTTAAATACATTATCTTGGATTCAACATATTCTATATTTTGCACAATCTCAGCTTAAAAGAAAATACTCTGTGCATGAGCATCACAAAATATGTGAATAACAATTGAGTGAAAAAAAATTATAGGTTCATTCTGATTCTCTTCCAGTTGTTCATGTCCAACTGGTTACAGCGGTCCAAGATGTCAGCAAACAGGTCGTAGTTTTAGAGGAAATGGGTGGGCGTGGTATCCACCTCTGGAAATGTGTGATAGTTCTCATCTCAGCCTTGAGTTTATAACTAAAAAGAAAGATGGAATGCTGCTTTATAATGGACCTATTGTACGCCCAGAAGATAATGAAATTCTTGTGTCAGGTACGTGCAGTATGAAACTGAAAACAGTGTATTGCATTATTAAGTTTTGACAAACAATGTAATATAATAGTCAGAGAGCCAATTAATGAAATTTATTATTATTATTATTACTATTACACAACAACTCTCCAGAAATTGAACTTTTTCTGAAATAATATTCAAACCATATTAACACACAACTTTTATTACCTACATCTGAAATTTATAGCTGTTCTCTGTTTTTCTACATTGTCTCCTAACTTATTCAAACAGTTAACTATATCTTTTCGCAGTCTTTGCAATACCCTCTGCATAAAACTGCCACCTGTCAACATAACCAAACTGTCATGGTGTTTTGAAGCTTCCCATCTGACAAAATACTGAAGTGCTAGCTACTTTTTCATGTAAGGAACAGATATAAGTTCAAGCTGTACATGGTGCAGACCAAAATATCCTGTTTGAACTTCTCCAGAAGTTCGTTTATCATTTTTGCTGTCTGAGAGCATGCATTATCATGCAAAAACACGACTCCAGATGTCATAAGATCACAATGCTTGTTTTAGATTTCTCTTCTTAGCCTATTTAGTTTCAAAATAGGTTCTATAAGATGCCCTTCAGATCCCAAAAAAGAGTTGCCATGACGTTCTTTGCTATAACAGTCTGACAAGTTTTCTTTAGATTTCTTGGTGAACTGGTATGTATCTCTTGCGTTGAGTGCTGTTTTGTCACATCCCCACAAGTCTCAATGTCAGTAACAATCACATTTTAAAAATCTGGGAGAGAAAATTCATTGCAGAACTCATTTGTTCGGTTTTGCAGTCACCTGTCAGACATTTCGGTACCCAGTGAGCACAAAACTTGCAGTGGCTCAGTTGTTCAGTCACAATCTCATGTAACATACACAGAGATATTTTGTGAAAAATCAGCAGTAATTTCCATGATTTTTAACTGACAACTTGCATGAATGTTTTCATTAACGTTTTTCAGTAATCACTGGCAAGCGAAGTCCTACTGCTCCTGTCTTCATTGTCAATATTCCTTCTTCCATTTTTAAAATATTTGTACCCATTAGCTGACAACTTCACAGTGAATTTCAGGTGCTGACTGATGTTTCAAACACACAAATCTTCTAATGCCATGCAGTTCACATTTGTCGGGATCTGCTATTGCAACACTCATTTTGCTTGATTAAAACTAGCAAACTTGTGACAATAGGAGTGAACTGACCCAGTGTACATGTTGATGTTGAAATAGCTGTGCTGTTATCACTACTTTTCATGCTATGCATAAGCTGAGGCTATTTTCTGGAATGCTCTCATACGTACTAGCACACATTATGATACAAGAAAAGATATTGTCAAAAATCAAATAATGCTGAATTTATTATTGTATTTATGTTTCAGATTTTATTTCGTTAGAGTTAGAAGGTGGAATGCCTAAGCTTTTAATTGATTTTGGATCAGGAACTCTTGAACTAACTGTAAAAACAAAAAAGAGTTTAGACGATGGAGAATGGCACAGAGTTGATATATTTTGGGATACTGAGGTAAAATTTGATGTGATTGTAGTAGAAAGTTAATCATAGTCACAGCATTTTAATAAATATAGACTTAAGTGAACTTTCCAATGTAAGAGATACATTTGCTAGAAATATAATTGCTTATTTTTTTCTGTACAATTTAGAATGTTCGTATGGTAATAGACTATTGCAAATCTGCGGATGTAGTTGAGCTGGAAGATGGAACTCCTTCTGATTTTGATGATTCAAGCTGCCAAGCACATGGTACTGTGCCACCATTTAATGAATATTTGAATGTAAATGCCCCATTGCAGCTTGGGGGTTGGTATGTGGAAGAGTTAGAGGCATCTATGTTCAAATGGCAAGCAGCACCATCAGGAAAAGGTTTTGATGGTTGTATTAAGAACGTCTTTCACAACAGCAAGGTAAGGAGCTACATTAAAGCTAAAACTTATTTGTTGTGGTTTACACAAAGATTAATAAATGCTTTGTGATTTACTAGTCATTACATAATGTCACCTCGCTTATAAAATAAAACCACCATATTTCAAAGCTTATAGTTAATAATCACTAACAACAAGAATTTTTGAGAACATCATGGATTAACAGCATTCTTAATTATTGCTTCAGTTAAAAGTCAGTCTAGATCAAAAATTTGCAATCTAGACTGACTTTTACATGTAAATGAATTTCGTTAAATGTACTTAAAATGGGACACGAGATGCATTTGCAAACATTGTTCTTGTAACTGTAAACTAATTTCATAATTTACCATAAACAAGTATGGACACATTAATGTTACATAACTAGCATTTTGTGAGCTACTAGATCAATAAGATCTCCTCCCTATTTTTAAGTTTCATAGGATATTACATAATGTATCTTTCATTGGAAGTTACTAAAAGAAGTAGGGGGACTGATGACCTTGAAGTTTTGTCCCCCTAAAACATCCAAACAACAGCAACAACATACTAAAAGAAATAGCAAGGGAGATGTAAGAAAAGCATTAAAAATATAGTTCTTTTTATATTGGTCTGTATCCTATTATCAATAATTGATATGGTCTAGTGCAGTAATATTGGTTTATTGTTTGACAAAAACCTACACTCACCATCGTGAAAGCTAAAGTCAGTTGGCCAGGCCATGCTATCGACCGATTTCCTTAATTTTTCTTTTAAACGAAAGATATTCATCCATAAATTTGTCATTAAGTATCAGAATCACTAAAATCTCACCTTCCTTTATCTATCATCAAAGGCCTTGCTGTTATTAAGGTATGCAATCCATTTTAGCCTTACAGCACTCAGCAGATGAACATATTTCATCGGAGCAATTGGAAAAAAGTTATGAGTGCACATTCAATATGACTTTCATTTTGTGAAACATTTCTTGTCATTGCAGCAACAATATCTAGGTTTCTAATTAAGGTACACTGTTCGTTTTGGTCTAAGAAACTAAACAGATCAAGAGCTTTCATTCAACTTTTTGAACACTCAAATTGGTTAGTTCTGAAGAAATTTTTGATCGTACATTCAACTTAACTTTCATTTTATCAACATTTATTTACTCTGAGAATTTGGAATCCGATTGGCTCTCATAAATGTTGAGTTATAAATTGAAGCTAAAGCTCAATACAGAGGAAAAGTTTTGGAAGGAACTACACAGTGAAATTATCACTAATGTCATATTCATATGTAAATTTTTACATTTACTTATTTCCACTTAACATAACTGATCACCAACAGTGCTAAGTATTTGCATGGGTCATCAATTATATTTGATAATATTTTGCTTATGATCAGGGTAGAATCAGCAGTGAGTGTTTTATCTGAAGGTAATAAACATTATTATGAAATGTGTAATTAGCTTTTTTGAAATCTCTTATCATAATCTTTCTTTACAGCTTTACGATCTTGCTCATCCTGGCCTTAATCGCAACAGTGTAGCTGGTTGCCCTCAAACAGATGAAATATGTAACACACAAGAATCTACCATCCGCTGCTGGGAACATGGCACTTGTGTGGGTAGTTTCTCAGAAGGACGTTGTGAGTGCAAACCAGGGTGGACAGGACCCAGCTGTTCTCTGCCAACTGTACCCACCATGTTCAAGACACAGAGCTATGTTAAGTACGCCTTGTCCTTTGAACCAGACCGCTTTTCCACTCAGATGCAGCTCAGGTTCCGCACGAGAGAACAACACGGTGAACTGTTCCGTGTGAGTGACCAACACAACAGGGAATATGGAATTCTTGAGGTATGTCCTATCCACTGTTCTATGTCAAGCATTCTATACAGTTAAGAAATCTGGTAAAGGAGGTGAACAAATATATGGAAGTACAAAAAGAACAACACATTACTGTGACTAATATGGTGTAGGAAAACTGTTAAGCATTCATATATACGTGGCCTGTATGCTTTTGAAGAGAATCTTATTCCTTTATTCCTGCAAAACAGTGGCAAGTTTACTTCCACTGGAGGTGGATAGCAATCACACACCCTTCTCTCCAAAGCACAAAGTGTCAATATTATTGAGATCTGATGACTGGTGGCCAAGGGAGATGCAAAAATTCATTTTTGCACTCACAAAACCAGTCTTGGACATTGGAAGCTTTGTGAACAGAGATGGTCATTTGTCCTGAAACCCAACGTATAGCATACCAATTAGTTTTACCTTCATTGTTTGCTTTTACGAGGGTTGATAAAAGTTTCAAACTGTGAACCCTTAAAGCTAATCTGCTCACTAACTTAAGTAAAGTTTGTCATAGATAATTCTGCACATAAATAATAAACATAGAGGAGGAAGGAAGGAAGGAAGCTTAGAGTTTTACATCCCATCGACAGCTTGGTCATTAGAGATGGAGCTAACGGTCGGATGGATGGGGTAAGAAATTGGCCATGCCCTTTGAAAGGAACCATCCAAGCATTTGCCTGGAGTACTTTAGGAAAATCATGGAAAACCTAAATTTGGATGGCCAGAGGTTGATTTGAACCACCATCCTCCCAAATGCGAGTCCAGTACATTACCACTGTGAATAAACATAGAGCAAGATATTCTTGTTCAGTTGCACCACTAGTATGCAGAACACACTTGGAAATAATCCATCTAGATACCAACAATAAAACCTTTCCCTGCTACTCCCTTTGTTCTGAACCATTTTAACAAAGATGTAGGGCAGCCATTTTATTATGTGACAGAGACACTGTTTTGATTCATTGTAATTTGCAAATGTTCCTGAAGTTGAGACAAAGGTCTTGAAATTTGGGTAGTGCATAAACTAACAAATAAAAGTTTTTGAATTTAACAACTGTTGCAAATCTCATTATTAAAGATGATACATGAATTAATCACTTCAGTAAACTTTATGAGTCTCTTGGTCTTAAGTGCATCTTTGCTGTGGATGGTTTAAGCAGTGTTATTTGTTAGCATGCCACAGCCTACTTACATGGTATTCCATAAGTATTCATTGAAATTAATCACAGCTGTCCAATACTGTGTCTGAAATCAGACTGCATCCTGCATCCCCTGCCAATATTTGCATTTATGTTCAAGACTGCATTTCTTATGGTGTTCCCATATTTTTTTTGTTCAATTTCTGTACTTTAACATTTTTTGCTACAGTTGTCACTACTATAATGTGATACAAACCAGGTACTTTTGATCTTGCTCTGACTATCTTAGTATACATCATTTTCTTTCAGTCATCAGTCTCACATATTGTCTTTCTATCGTGTTCATTTCTGTACACTGTTACACTTGCACCTGAATATTTATTTCACTCACTGTGTACCATAGTTTTAGTACTGATTATAGTACACAAACCTTCATTCCAACAGAAATAAGGAAACCAAATGTAATTATTATTAATGACCCGCAAAACTCCAGTGTGACATGAAGTAACCAATATTTTGGACTCGTGAGTTTTTACTTTGTCTTGACAATACTGTTGCAGTTTGACGACAAATCTAACTATAATTTGAATTCAATTTAATCTCTCCTGTAGCAATTTTGTTAAGTCATTACGTATTCTGAGACCTCAAAATTCAGTAATAAGAACTTGTAGTATGCAGTGTGATAACATCAACCACTTTCACTCAGTACTGTAAACTGTAGTTAGAAATGTCCACATCTCCTTGAATACACCTAAGTCCTTGGCAGAGGGCTTATAAAACTATTTTCAGGCTATTTGCCAACCATTCCACCATAGGATGTGCAGAAAAGTGATTACCATGGTTTTTTTTTCTCAAGAATATTGCATTTGTTTTAATGACTTCCACACTCACTTCTGTATCATTTCATTACAATGCCTTCTCTTAATTAACTATGGGTTTCTTCATGTTCAAAGGGTGCTGCTTGTGCATCTGTGGTTCACTTAATGAAAATGTGGTTCAGTTGCCTAATCTGAACTTCATTAGGCCTGACCTTATTAACAATGTATGTGTAAGAGACAGGAATTAATGACCATGATATCATCATAGTGTCAATGGTGACCAAAGTTCATACACAAATCAAGAAGGCACACTAAAGACTGTTAACGAAGATACGAGCATATGTTCGCAGATTTGTGACTGGCTGGAAGACTTCCTGAATAATAGAACACAGTACTTTGTTCTCGCGAGTGTTCATCAGAGACGAGTGTATTGTCAGGTGTGTCCTAGGGGAGTGTGATAGGACCGCTATTATTTTCTATCTATATAAATGATCTGATGGACAGAGTAACTCGTAATTTGTGGCTGTTTGCTGATGATGCTGTGGTGTATGGGAGGGTGTCATCTTTAACTAACTGTAATAGCATACAGGATAACTTAGACAACATTTCTAGTTGGTTCGAAGAATGGCAGCTAACTCTCAACGTAAAAAAATGTAAGGTGATGCTCATGAGTAGGAAAAACAGTCCCATAATGTTCAAATACAGTATTAGTAGGGAACTTCTTGATGCAGTTGCATCATTTAAATATCTAGGCGTAATATTGCAGAGCGATATGAAATGGAACGAAGATGTAAGGACAGATGTGAGTAAGGCGGACAGCCGACTTCGGTTTATTGGGAGAATTTTGGGAAGATGTACTACATCTGTAAAGGAGACCGTATATAATACACCTGTACAACCAGGTCTTTAGTATTGCTCAAGTGTTTGAGACCCGCAGCAGAAAAGTGTAAAGGAAGACATAGAAGCAGTTCAAAGGTGAGCAGCTAGGTTTGTTACTGGTAGGTTCGACCAATGTGCGAGTGTCACGGAAATGCTCCGGGAACTCAATTGAGGATCACTGGAGGAAAGATGATGATCTTTTCATGGATTTGTCTTGAGGAAATTTATAGGGCCAGAATTTGAAGCTGAGTGTAGTACGATCTTGCTGCTGCCTACTTACATTTCACGTAGTGATCACAAAGACAAGATAAGAGGAATTAGGGCTCGTACGGAGGCATATAGGCATTATTTTTTTTCCTCGTTCTATTTGGGAGTGGAATAGGAAAGGAAATGCCTAGTAGTGGTACAGTGTACCCTCCACCATGCACCTTACGGTTGATTGCAGAGTATGTATGTAGATGTAGATGTACATGACTGGTATTGGCCTCTAT
Source organism: Locusta migratoria (assembly GCA_026315105.1). NCBI lineage: Eukaryota > Metazoa > Arthropoda > Insecta > Orthoptera > Acrididae > Locusta > Locusta migratoria. The sequence continues at coordinate 421,717,476 of CM048748.1, forward strand.
AATAGTCAATTATGAAATGTGCTTGAAAGTTAGGCTTTTCTGCTGATTTTGTTTCCTTTAATAACCAAATTTTGAAATGAAAGTTTAACATTTTAGAAAGTTCTGTAATGTCTGAATCAAAACACGAAAGTAAAGAACTCAGCACAACACAGTGTTAGATATCCAGTACTGGTAATCAAATATACCAAATCTGATAGTGCTGGCACACACACAGACAGTGTAACGTTAAGATGTCCAGATTACAAATTGGAAAATTAATATATTTAGATAATGCCTGTGTTTAGTATGGTAGTATATGCTGTGTATCATTAATCATATGTGGGGTTTCAAGAACTGATAACTATTTAAAGCTTATATACTTTCAGATTAAAGACAGCCGGTTACATTTCCGCTATAATCTTAATAGTCTTCGTACTGAGGAGAAAGATCTCTGGTTGAGTGCAGTTGCAGTGGATGATGGCCAATGGCACACAGCTAAGGTATTTCCATGCATTATTTGTTTAGCTTTGTTCTGTGAATGTAATGGCAAAAATTGTGTATAGTTGCTGCCAAAAATCAAACAATGTGTTTTTTGTCATGTCAGGTTTCACGACATGGTTCAGCTGCAACTTTGGAACTCGATGGTGGTGAAGGTCGTAGATATAATGAAACCTTCATCTTTGAGGGACACCAACTTTTGTTGGTAGATAAGCAGGAAGGTGTCTATGCTGGAGGAAAAGCAGAATATACAGGAGTTCGAACATTTGAAGTTTATGCTGATTACCAGAAAGGTGACATTCACTTTCTATTCTATTCTCAAACAAAAGTTATATGTATTGTAATATTACTGCAGAATTTTTCGGACTCAAAAATGTTATAATGAAATTATATGTTTAATGCAATGTTATTTCCATTGAATTCAACTGAATTTTAATAATATAATTTTGTTACAATTGTTTAACCTAAGATCCATCAGCTACCTAAGTTTTTGGAAGTCAGAAGCTGTAGATAAAGGAAAAGAGTTACTTTATACAATATAATAAAGACAGTTTATAACTCACTGCAAAGACGTAACAATGAGCTGCAACAGACACACACATACAACACTTAAGCTATCGGCCATGGCTTTCTTCAGAATGTAGAATGAGTTTGTTTTGTTTTGCCTTGCTCCCCTCACCTACCTCCCCTCTCCATTCCTAAGTTGCATCTCATTCCATCCATCTTATATGTATATGCTCTTTAAGATTGTGCTGTATCCATCCTCACCACCATTTTGCAGCCTTCCTATCCCCCCTCCCTTTCCCTCCCCTATTTCCACACCGCAGAGAGTGATTTGGAGTGCAGCAGCCAGAAATGACAGTTGTGTAACTGTGTTGTGTGCCTGTGTGATTGCATAAATGTTCTGCAAAAGGCCATGACCGATAGCTTAATTGTTGTATGTGTGTGTCTCACAGCTCATCCTTATATCTTTGCAGTGAGTTGTAAACTGTCCTTATTATATTGTTCATTTCCAACCTGGAGTTTCCATCATTAAAAATGTGGATTTGAAACATATACAAACCAATTCTAGTAAACCTCTGTTAAATACATGAAATAGGGCACTTCCCACTGTAACACATATCAGGATTTCTTCCCACTTCATTGCAATATATAGCATGGGAGGAGTGACTGTTAAAATTCTTCTGCATGTATTGTAATTAATGCAACCTCATCTTCCTATGGGACTGTAATACAAGCTTGAAAAGATAGCTACCACACAATAGTTACTTTCTAAGATAATACTAGAGTGAATTATATAGTGAATAAAGAGTTTGTAATTTGTACAGAAACTACTGATTTCTAAGCAGAGCTTACTCAGTACACAATATGTATAATAATAATATAATAATATTTTTGACATATTCCACCTCCACGAGGATTTCCTCAACATGTATCTATGGAACAAATAACTAATCTAATCTCTAATCTATAATAAAACACGTAGGAAAAATTTCAAATCTTAATGTAGGATCTCTGTCACATAGCTTTCATATAAGTAATGATTCTGCACATAGTTATTGTTGCACTAGTATTTGTTAACAAATCGTATAATGCAAAATGTGGCAATATGTATTTTAGTATATCAAGTTCCATTGGAAACATTGGCAAAGTTATTCTTGAAATTATGGAAGATAGAAAACCTGAATCTATAAATTTTTATAGGTTGCCTGGATGACATCAGATTGGAAGGGAAACATCTGCCTTTACCTCCGGCAATGAATGGGACTCAGTGGGGACAGGCGACAATGGCCAGAAACTTAGAGCGTAACTGCCCTTCTAATAAACCATGTGCCAATGTCATTTGTCCTGATCCATTTGAATGTGTTGATCTGTGGAATGAATATGAATGCACGTAAGTATCTAACTGAGTTTATTTTGCATTTTGTATTAAAGCCATCCTAATTTATATTAGAGAAGCAAAAATTAAAATGTTATGTGTTACTAAGCTTGTGGCATTTTTATTGCCAATTTTATTCATTGTTTTCCTCCACATCTTTCATTCAAAATGAAATAAATTTCAGTATTTGGTAAATAATAGAACTGTCCTCATTCTGAAGGTGGCATGATTCCAGTTCAGCAGGTGGACTAGGGTTGTGATAAGTGGGTAAGTAAGGGGTGGGAGGTGGGAAGAGGTGTTGGAATGGGTTATTATCAATTAGACGGAAGCAGCAGGTCTGCTGGACAGGAGTGGAAAGTTGGCAGGTAATAAGCTAGGCATATGATGCACATGTACCAGAACTGGTGGACAGCAGCAGATGATAATGTGGGGACATGAATTGGGAGGCGCTTAGATCACAGAGGAAGGAAACCTTTGGCTGAAATGTTTGGGAACAGTGCACAAAACGTAAAACACATTAAAATGAGTCGTAAAGCCTACTGGCAGACATTACAAGCAAACAGATGGTATGTCAATAGTGTAGGCTTTCTACCAAAATTTGTCAAAGAGTCCACAATGTAGAACACAGTGGGCGACCTTAGTTCAGCAGGCATTTTCTGCAGATGTTGTGATCTTTGTTGCACAAAATTGTCACTGTTCAAGGAATTGTGACCTAGGTGGATGCCAACTGACATCCAAGCACAAAACAAAACACTTTGGAACAGTACTGATTTTCCTGCAGTTGTATTACGATGACAGCAACGAGTCCCCTGGCCAGTTCACCATGGGTGATGAGGCGCAGATTTCTCACTTTGCCCTGGAAATCAAGAAGAGTAAATGCATTGGCATCCCAGTAGATCTCCGGCCAAGACAAAATTCAGACTGACTGTGGTGGTGTCGAAAGTGATGTGCACGGTGTTCTGAGACAGGAAGAGCATTCTCTCATTGACTTCCTGGCAAGAGGTAAAACAGTAAATGCTGACTATTATTGTGAAACAATGCAGAAACTGTGACATGCTATTCATAACAAGAGGCATATAATATTTTGTGCAGGTGTTGTGCTGCTTTTGAGAATGCTCCTCTGCATACAGTTCAACAGCCAAGAACTGTTTTGCAAAATTCGCTAGGAACTATTTTATCAAGCAGCAAACAATGCTGAACTTGCTGCTCCCAATGATTTCCATCTTTTCTTGCACCTCAGAAAATGCCTGTCTTCTACCCTGCATTTTGAGGACAACAAAGAGGTGATGATAGCTCTCATATGCTGGGTCCATTCTTTGACAACATACTTCTATGACACAGGAATACAAAAGCTGGTGTGACAATATGAGAGGTATCTCAGTTCTTTAGATGACGATGTCAAAAACGCCTCAAGTGTTGCTGTACCAATTCCCAAGATAGATTTTAAAAAATAATAAAATATAGGGAGACTTACTGTGTAATTGGACCTCATACAAATAACTGAATTGCAACTTTTCAAATGCAGAATAAAGGACATCAGTTTAACACTTTGAAGACTTGGTCAGAATCTACACTAAAAATACGAGTAACATAGTACCTACATTGGCAGATTTTTCGTTTTTTTTTTTTCCCCTTTCTTTCTTTCTTTTTTTTTTTATGACTTCCAGTGCATCGCTTACATCTTTTGTCAGTATAATAGTCAGTATAATACTTTCTCATTATCGTAGCACGAAGAAGAAATACTGATGGCAACAGCTATCACTGTTTGAAGTGGGAATAAAATGTATTGCGAGTTGCTTGCTATTCTGAGCCCAAGCTCACCTTTTTCATAGACTGCGGCAGTGAAAAGCTTTCATAAGATAGCTGTTTTTGGTGGTAAACGTGTTTTATTTTCATCATGGCTTCATGGGATGAAGAAATAGTGTTTCTACTGAAAAGTAGTGGTTCACAACGTGGCTTTGTAATCTCAAATTTTGACAGCAGTGTTTGATTTATTTTAAATATGAAAACGTAATATTTCCATAATATAAAACCTTTTTCTCTAGAGTAAATGTTTGTTTGTATACAATTTTCTTCAAGGAAAAGATCTATTTTTCAAATAGAAATATTGATTTATTTCCTGTGCTGTATAATCTACTGTACAACATTCAGAATAACTGTCAAAGTGCTCAGTACCAGCTGGTTGAATGACACCAATTGTTCCCAGTCCTCAAAGAGTTAAGAACCATTCACAAAACTGTACTCAAATTATTTTCAATGCGAGCTTTTGGCTGAAGCTGGCTGGGATCAAACATGCTGGCCTGCAGACAGGTGGCCAAGGAGGGGTGGGGTGTGAGAAAGCAATTTTCAGTAGGGTGAGAGTTATGCACGATCAAAACATATGCCAGGTGGTACTAATTCATATGTTGTCACAGGTTGTGCTGAAGGGAAGGGTGAGAGGACAGATATGGCAAGGCTAGATCTAGCTACTGGCAGCTCAGAGTAACATTGTGTGTCTTCACACTTGAACAAAGGAATCTGAGCCCAATCACTCATACTACCCCAAGTTCATGTCATACGCAAACTGATTTAGTACTGCAACTAGGTTGGAACATCAGTAATATAGTGATTATAAGTTGTAACTCACCATAAAGATAATTGATAAGTTTCAGATGGGTATGTAGAAAAGACAATCACAATCACAGAACTTAAATTATCATCATCAGTACACATACAAACACATTCATGTAATCACTCACATGCAATTCAAAAACACGTGACCACCAACTCTCTCTGTTGTGGCTTGACAGGGAATGGGTGGGGAAAGAATTATCCATGCTGCTCCTGGCTGAGTGTGCTCTTACAGATAAGAGGGAATGTCAGATGCAAATTGAAATGCAGTATATGAAGAAGGGGTGAGAGAAGAGGGAGTTAGAGAAAAGGGGAACCAACATACTGTTACGAAAGGACATGAATCTGGAGGAGGTTTAGGATAGGAATGGGTAGAACTGTTGGGTGTTGGAGGATGTACAGTCAGTAGGATACCTCAAATTGAGTCCTCGATGATTGCAAGACTATATAATTTGTTGTAAGGCTAACTCCCATAAGTGCAGTTCAAAAGAGCAGGTGGAGAATGTGTTCTGAGTAGCCCAGGTTGTAAAGCAGCCATTTAAATCTAACATCTTATGCTCAGCTGCATGTTGACCACAGTTTGGTGATGGCCATTCATTGTGAAGGACAGTTGGTTGATAGTCATGACAATGTAAAATCTGTGTAGTGGATTGCAGTAAAGTTGGTAAATCACACAGCTGATTTCACAGGGAGCCCATTCTCTAATGGGGTAGGGTTAGTCTGCAATGGGACTGGATATCCTAACTTTGTTCCTTCACAATATTAAGTTCATCTCTCCCATTCAATTTACCTAGTCCTCCTCAACCCAGCATGCTACTTTCCTGGACATAAACCTCCACCAGCAGGCTGTTACTTAGTCCACAAATTTATTTACTGTTCCATATCCACCATACGCTTCCAGTCCTTCTTCCATCCACAAATAACAAACTATAATGGAACACTCCCCTCCTCCTTGTCACCCAGTACCATTTTTTTGACTTGAACAGCTGAACCGCATTCTTCAACAGGACCTGGATTATCCATCACTATGACGAGAAATGAGAGACATCCTATCCAAGAGCCTTCCAACCCTTCCTAAAGTGGTGTTCCAATGCCCACCCAACCTCCACAACAACCTAGTCCATCCCTATGCCACTCCCTCTGCCCATCTATAATCACAGCAATCTTAGCGTTGTGGAAGACCCCAATGCAAGATCTGCTCAGTCCATCCTCCTGCACTTCCTATTCTAGTCACCCTATTAGAGGTTGCTTTGAAAGCAGCCAAGTGATTTACCAACTCTGCTGGAATCACTGCACAGCTTTTTACATCGGTATGAATACCAACCAGCTGTCCATCTGAATGATTGTCCAATGGACAAACTGTGGCAAAGAACAAAGGCAGATCACCCTGTAGTACAACATGCAGTTGTCTCCTTTACAAACCTGTGCCATCTGGATCATTCCCTCCACCACCAGCTCTTCTGAAGAGCACAGATGGGAGTTATCCTTATGACACATTCTATAGTCTCGCAATCATTGTGGCCTCAATCTACGGTAATGAATTGTACCTCTCTTGCCCCTGTGGATTACCATCCTACACTTTTTCTCAAATCATGCCTGTCTGCCTTCCTTTTCCTTGTCCTCTTTTCACCCCCCTCCCTTACCCTTCACTGCATTCTAAGCTGCATCTCACAGTCCCACCTAGTATCACCTGCATTCTTTGCTAAGTAGTGGAGATCATTCTATCCTTTCCATTGTCCTACATCTTTTTCCTCACAAACCTTCTACAATCACTGTTTAAGTATGAGTTTGGCCACAGTAGTCAGAGATGGTGATTATATGTGCGTGATGTGTGTCACAGTGAGTACATGAATGTGTATGTGTTATATTGTACTGTTACCATGTATTTCTTCTATGTTCTGACAGTACAATATTCTTACTTATGATTAATTCTCAAATGTGAATATACAGAAGTTTATTGGTTCCTTCTACAAGGTCCGGCTAGTCCGTGCCTTGTGTTAAATGAAATAATTTTTGTAAATCAGATTCTTCTCCGAAGATATCTTCATATAACCTTTGGAACACCTGGAAATTTACTTCTCAATTCTACTGATAAAGTACTAACTCTTCTTTCAGATCGTACAGAACTTTATTCCGTTCAGAACTAATACTCTAAATGGATAGTAACAGTCCTGATATATATCTGACGGAATCTTAGTCCATAATAATTACCATAACGACTGCATATAAAACAAATGATAATAAAATATACGTAAAAAATAGATGAAGAACACTTACCAGGCGAAGGGGCACAGGCAGTAATAGCAACAAATAAACACACAGACACACACACACACTCAAAAATGCTAGCTTTCGCAGCCTAGCTGCTTCATCAGGCAGAAGGGAAGGAGAGGGAAAAGGAAATGATGAGGGATTTAAGGAAGGGGGTAAGGAGCCATTCCAATCCCGGGACAGGAAAGACTTACCTTGGGGGAAAAAATGGAAGGTAAATAAATGCACATACACCCACACATTTACACAGACACAAGTACACTTAGGCAGAAGTATGTCTGCCTAAGTGTACTTGTGTCTGTGTAAATGTGTGGGTGTATGTGCATTTATTTACCTTCCATTTTTTCCCCCAAGGTAAGTCTTTCCTGTCCCGGGATTGGAATGGCTCCTTACCCCCTTCCTTAAATCCCTCATCATTTCCTTTTCCCTCTCCTTCCCTTCTGCCTGATGAAGCAGCTAGGCTGCGAAAGCTAGCATTTTTGAGTGTGTGTGTGTGTCTGTGTGTTTATTTGTTGCTATTACTGCCTGTGCCCCTTCGCCTGGTAAGTGTTCTTCATCTATTTTTTACGTATATTTTTTTCCTGTTAGGAATTTTTCCTCTATAATATTAGTATCACAAATGATAATAAATCACAGATGTTATAGTCTTCTTTCATCCTTGGCACTGTGCAGTTCCTTCATTCTGCACAAGTGAGCTCCGATTCCCACACCCAAACCTGTGGAATTAAATTCCATCTGGCAGTATTTGCTCACAAAGTACCAAACCCATTATATAATAAGCAATTTGATATCTTGTGTCTGAGTAGGGGGATCTATAGTGTAACAATGTACACTACTGGTTCCTAACTAGACCCAAGATATTCAAATGGTTTATTATATAAGGGGTTTGGCACTTTGTGAGCAATTACTGCCAGACTGAATTTATTTTCACAGGTTTTTGCCGTGGGAATAGGAGCTCACTTGTTCAGAATGAAGGAACTGCATAGTGCCAAGGAAGAAAGAAGACTATAACATCTGTGATTTATTATCAATTGTTTTATATGCAGTCGTTATGGTAATTATTGTTGATCAAGATTCTGTCAGATATACATCAGGACTGTTCCTATCCATTTAGTGTATTAGTTCTGAACGGAATAAAGTTCGGTATGATCTGAAAGAAGAGTTAGTGCTTTCTCAGTAGAATTGAGAAGTAAATTTCCAGGTGATCCAGTGATTATATGAAGATATCTTCAGAGAAGAATCTGATTTACAAAACTTATTTCCTTTAACAAAAGGCACAGACTACCTGGACCTTGTAGAACGAACCAATAAACTTCTGTATATTCACATCCTATAATTAATCATACGGAAGAATATTGTACTGTCAGAACATAGAAGAAATACACGGTATCAGTACAATATTTTTTCTGAAGAAGTGTGCATATCTTTTCTTCACATTATATTATTGATATAATACTGAAAATATATACATAATAAAATTCTATAAAAATTATGTGGCTGGTTTCCTTGAGAATGATTTGCCACCTGTACTGAGGGAATACCTGATTTACTGTATTTTAGTTGGTGTAAGTGTGTCTTTTGTGTGAACTACAACACAGAAAGTATCACTTGAAGCCTTGAATCAGTTAGTAGGGCATGTTCACACTTTGATTTTGAAGTAAGACATTCTTTTCTGAATTCTATTAACATAAAGTTGACTTCTTATTAATGTTTGTATGTTATAATATAGTTACGTTATTTTAACAAGGGAAATGTTTCAAAAGTACAGTAAGCAATTCAGTAATGAATATTAGAGTTTGAATGTTTCATTTTTGGAAATTTACTGTCTTTGTTATTATTAATAGTTATTATTAATAATACTTACAAGGAGCAATAGTGACAATATGTTTGATGATAGGTGGTTTAAAAAGAGAGATTTAAATGTCATATATGAAGAAACATAGCAACAAAAATACTATGTAAATCATGGTTAGTGATTTTTAACAAAGAAAAAAAAACTGCTTTTAGAAATTGCCGACCATTCATTTTATGTGTACACATTGAGGCACATAATACCTGGAATAAGCTTCTTAAAAATTCAAAATATGTTTGTCCTTTGCTATCTTTCTAGTCCAGAAAGAATCTGCTTCACAGTATGAATAATTATTTTATTTATGGTGAGTTTTGAGGTTATGAGTAACAGTCTTCTCTGTCTCAAAGTTTTGCATAACTCTGATTCTCTGGACTTAAAAAAAAAAATCTGATAAATATGTTTTATATCAGTGCAACAGTAAGATTTGGTGTTTTCCTGCTCCAAGTGAGATTTTTAATCTGAAAAATTTATTTATGTGTTACTATATATTAGTTTTTGTAACTATTTCATGTCCTGGAGATGAAAAATAAAATAAATAAAAACTTTCATCTCCTGAGTTTGTTAGTTGTCTAATCACACCTTTTTTGTAGGGGTAGGGGGGGGGGGGGTAACTCATGGCTTACATTTTGTATACCATACAGCAAAAGATAAAAAATTAAAATAAAGCTGTAGTTGACAATCTATGTAAATTTTCTGAACCATAGATAAATAACTACTGCAGACACTGCTCAATTAATATTGAATTCAAATTGTTGGTCACTCTAGGAGCTATGAACTATAAAAATTTTAAAAGTACTTTCTAATTTGAGACTGTCTTAATAGATATAACTTTTCTTCCTGGCAAATTTCAAATTTTAAGTGAACAATTCATTTCACAATATTTTTTTAGAAGGATAGGTTGCTACTCACCACAGAGGTGTCTCAAAGAGCCGTAGAAATGCTAACAGATTACAACTAATGTAGCCGGAGACAGCAGTCATGTTTGTGTGAGTGTGACTAAGAGTGAGTGAGTGAGTGTGTGTGTGTGTGGTTTTTATTATTATTATTACTATTATTATTTTTCCTCTCTGCCTGTTGAAGGTCGTAATGGCTACAAGCTTTTTAAATTGTAATTTGTTATGTGTGCCTTTCTGCAACTCATCAAGAAGTCTCTGAGGTGAACAGCAACCTACCCTTCTCAAAAATATTTTTGAATCCTTCCTGGAATATTCATTGTTCAATTAATTTTACGTATTTAAATACTTTTCAAAATAGTAGAAAAAAGTATGTTTTAAATAAAAATAACAATTCTGAAATCAAACAATTACATTTAATTGAAGAAGCACTCTCACCTTGTTTAACCACATGTAGTTTTATTTTTATAGTGAACTAATCTTCCATGCAAATAATGAAATTTTGCAACATTTCTCAGCTGTGGTGAAGGCAAGGTAGTGTCTGCTGACCAAAAGGGGTGTGAGGATAAGAATGAATGCCTGGACAGACCATGTCAAAATGGTGGCACATGCATCAATGAGGAGCCGAAACTTCGTTATCAGTGCTTGTGTCCCGAGGGATATTGGGGGGAAAATTGTGAATTGGTGCAGGAAGGGCAAACTTTGAAACTTAGTATGGGGGCACTTGCAGCCATCTTGGTCTGTCTGCTCATCATCCTTAGTAAGTCATGAAATATTTGGTGATGAGATATGTAGGAAAATCCTTTTTCTTTTGCTCATGCGCATGGAACGTATGTACTCATGTAATAGCCCACAAGTAATCTTGCTTGAATATTGGGAACTGTTTGAATGTCTACTTTGCTCCACAGTTATAATGAAAGTAAATTCCAATTGTATCTTGTGCACTGACATTTTTATATATTTATGTAGAGTTTACTGCTTATTTCTGTACGGCTTTTTACATTTATTTCATTATTATTTGTTTTTATTAAAAGTGTTTAGATATTGTATTACAGTACTTTTGACTGCAAAGGTCAGTAAGCTTCTTTCTGCATGTAATCATATTTTTTAATGTTTGTATGTGCTCGCTAGCTGTCCCACTGGATTCCGAATTCAGGGCAGAGATTGTGTAAACGAAGATGAATGTGAGTGGAGACCCTGCCTCAATGGAGGCCGTTGTGTTGACTTTGCCGATGAACGTCACTACGCCTGTCTTTGCCCTCCTGGTTTCAAGGGAATACATTGTGAACTGGAACAGCTTGAGTCAGGAATAATTAAACCGTCCACAAATTTCATCATAGCCATCATATCTTGTGTGATTCTCTTAATAAGTAAGTTTTAAATAATTTATTTTTATATGTCATTTTTCAGATCATGCATGCAATTAAAACTTAAGCTCTTTGGCCCATATTTCGCTTTTACTTGTGCTATGCACTTAATTAAGTTTATATCTATTTTATTCTTAGGCAATATTGTTATTGTTCATATTTGGATTCCACGTTGGTAGATGTAATGAACATCTAGATTGAGTTTAATATAGTAATAAATTATGCATGATTACTGGTATGCCATTTCTGGATTCATATAACACACTTACATTTTGTGCATATTTGCTTTGAAAATATAGAATAATTGTACCTTAATTTAGTTTTTGATTCTAAGGTCATTGTTAAATGTATTCCGTTTTTTCATGTATTTATATTTGTTCATTTGTTTGTTGAACAATATAATATAGAATGTGTTCACAAATTGTGACTAATTCTTTCTTTTTGTGTTACAAATTGATTCAAAATATAAAATGGAGAATTATAATATAATAGTATTTTCATACTCTATTTCTGTTTATCACAATTAATTTCAAAATGCAATTATTTACAAAATAGCTGGGTAGTAACAAACAGTAAATCCATTATTATATTTATGATTTTCTATCATTAATTTTCTATGTTTTGTTCTACTACTACTAATAATAATAATAGTAATAATAATTTCATGTGACTCAATGGCCTGGTGCCACCACTTCGGCGACTTGCATGTCCGTAGTCTACCCCAGTTAACCAACCGGGGAAATGGGACCTACAGCTTAATGTTGAATCTGAACCACGTGTCATTTCTGATGACTCCTCATATCATTGAGAGGTGAAGGATGGGTTAAAACGCAGACTGAAAAAATTGGAGGTCCGACTGGGTTTCAAACCCGCAACCCTTCAGTTTCCAGTCAAGTGCTTTACCCCAAGACCACCAGGCCTAACAATATGTTTTGTTCTTAAAGTGACATTTTCTGAGCAAAGGCATTTTGACCATCATCATCGGCATTCTGAACATGACGGAACTATGTCTGGTTGTTCGGCAGTGAAGTATATTGCTCTGGCAATCTTTTCTTTCATCTACAAGGGAAGAAGAAGCATATGCCTGGGGAATGACATGTGATAATTCATTCTCATATTTACTTCAGTCATTTTAAGCATGTCTATAATATGAAAAGAAATAGATTTAAAACAAATAAGTGACGTACATTAAATCACTTACAGTTCATACACTAAGACTATGTTAAACTTATATGAAGTGAGGTACTCCATGAAAGTTTATTATGGATTTTATTGTGTGAACTATAGATATACACTTTATTAAATCATTATTATTATTATTATTATTATTATTAAATTAATTTTTCAAAAGAGCTAGATTGGCTGGCCAGTACTTACCTTAGTGCTGTACCACTGATAGTCACACAAAGAAGAAAAATGATGAAAAACTATCTGACTTCCACAATCTTCAGACATTATCCACAATCTTCAAAACATTATCCTCATGACCTAGGTTGTGAATTATCTTTCCCTTCTGCTCCCTATTCCTTTTTTCTTCCCTTCTCTCCTACCTGATGAAGGAACCTTGTTACAAGAGCTGGAGCTATTTTTTCATCCTTTTTCTTCTTTGCGCGACTATTGGTGGTGCAGCACTAAGGTAAATTCTGGCCAGCCAATCTATCTCTTTTGAAGAATAATTTCTTATCTCTGTGGAGAATTTCCATCAGTAACCAAATGATATATTGTCACGGTAATGCAGAACCACTTTATAAGACACCATTAGGCTGAAATCAATAATGGAATAAATTATTAACATCTGCCAAAAAATTATCTTTCCATAAATGTGATATAGTGAAGTCTGGCCATAGTGAAAATATTTTCTTTGGTTTTCAATATTCTTTATTTCTTGTCTTGCTGTACTGTTCAGTAATGACTTTGGTGTTCTACTTTGATCATTTTGATTAAACATATTTAACTCCTCAGTATATTCATTTATCTTGATACCTACTGCTCCCCGAAACATCATATTTGCACTATATATCCTTTTGATCTGTAATTTAACAATATAATGAGTATATTTTGTAATTTACCAAAATGACATTCATTGAGCTCTGACAGGCACATAAAAAAGACACTCATACACACAGAACTTCAGCTTTTGGGCATTAGCATTTGTTAGAAAAAATACACCATTCACACTATCAGACAGCCACACTTCACAATTTATTATTATTATTATTATTATTATTATTATTATTATTATTATTATTAAGAAGGGAAACGAAGAAGGATTAGGAAGGAAAGGATTGACATTAGCTGCATTGAGGTATTAAAATTATACAAACACAACATGTGAAAATGTAAACCTGACCAGCAATCAAATCTGGGTCTCTCACTTCAGGCCAGCGGTTACCGCCTTAACCACTTGGCTACACACACTCACCTCCCGACCATATCAAACTTCAACAAGTTGCACACTACAGCTGTAGTGCCCCCATCTTCCATGGCCTCTTAGATTCACCAGTTTGGATTCTCGCATAAGCTTGAATGTATAACCACATCTGTGGTGAAGTAAATGAACCAAACCATCTTCACAAGTAAATACTTATTGTAGATTGGTATGGTGTCAGGTCCTTCGGACATGTTTGAAACAGCGGACACCACAATAATCTATGATAAAGACACTTCAAAGACACACAACCATCATATCCAGCTGCTGCACACCAAGTGACTCAGTATGCAGTGGCTGGAGATGAAAATTCTGGCTAATGAGTGTGTAGGAGTGTCCTTTTTTATGTGCCTGTCATAGCTCGGACATCGTTGCAGTGAGTTGCAAACTATCCTCATTATATTGTTGAATTCCAATCTGGACAACATTGACATTCTACTACTTAATATTGTCCAAGTAGTGTATTTCTTCATTTTTCAAATGCAGTTCATTCACATCACCTACATACTATATTTTCCATAATTATATACTTGCATAATATTAATTACATGCATATTCACAACAATCAGTTTCTTTTCATTCAGCGACCACTCTTTCATTTTCAAGGAAGGGATTAACAATGCCAAAAATAGGAATAATATTATCTACTTTTCAGTTTGCCTGTTGTTGGTTCCAGAAGTTGCTTCTTGGAGATAAATGCTATCCACATATTGTGGTTTCTTGTAATTATACAGCTTTTTCAATTGAATACTCTCTTACTTCAAGCTGAAGACATCATTTGTATGCCATAGAGTACATGATATTATATGGCTTAATATTATTGTCAAGTGGAATAACTGCCCTTTTCATTACATACTGTATCAACCATTTCTGGTTTTGAAAGCAATTATTTATGATCTCATATTGTGTGTTATGAGTGAAGTTTGCTTATAATATTATTTAGTGATAATATTTTGGATGTATCAGAATGGATACAGTTTTATTTCAAAGTTAGATTGGGTTTTTATAAAAAGATTACAAAATTATTTTTGGGACATATTTTTATACGATTTATTTCGCCCATTTATTCTTAATGTTTATATGATATACCAAAGAATTTGAGTCACAGATAGGCTCCTAGCAAATATGATTACACTCAGAACTTAACTTTCTTGCAGACTTCATCAGGAAAGAACACACACCCATTCAAACAATCACAGAGGCACAACTCACACATGCATTATTGCCATTTCTGCATGCTACATTCCAAGAATAATTGGGACATAGCAAATAGAGATGTATGTCATCTATGTATGAGTTGTGCCTGTGTGATTTATGAAAGAGTGTGTGTGCTCTATCCTGATGAAAATTGAGGCCAAAAGGTAAGTTGTGTGGGTGATTTTGTCTTTCCTTCGTGCTTGTCAGGCTGAGATAATATTTGCAGTAAGCTCCATTTATCCTCATGTAACAACGGACAGTCAGGAATAGAATTTCTAAAATATTAGAAAACGTTGTAATTCACTGTAAAGATGATCGCATAGAAGCAACCAGGAGCATAGAAAAGACATTCACACAACTTGACTTTTGGGCCACACCCTTCATCATAAAAAGTTTGTTCACACAATCACTCAGGCATAACTCATAACCACCAATTCTGGTTTTTCTACTTATTTGTCTGCACCGCAGTGATTGTCTTTACAGTAAGTTGCTACCTATCCTTATTTATTCTCATTATGTTATTGAAATCCAATCTGGAATTTCCATTGTTACATCTAAGAATTTGAAATGTTTTGATAGATCATTATTGTGTATAATAATCACTCCAAAATCTCCTGTTTCAGTATTAGTCCTAGTCTTTGTGGTGTATAATAGACGACGTGAAGCCCACATCAAGTATCCAGGACCAGATGACGATGTCCGTGAAAATATTATTAATTATGATGATGAGGGTGGTGGAGAAGATGACATGACAGCTTTTGACATTACACCTTTGCAGATTCCTATTGGAGGGCCAATACCAGAGATGACTGGAAAAATGCCATGTAAGTAAGAGTGCAATTTGTATCGTATTCCTACTATACAGCAATTACATTAATGATTATACCTGCATTCACAAACTGTGACTAATATGTTACAATAATAAAGATTAATATAAATTTATGTGCAAAAAAAGTGTGGTGGCACACCACCATGGAATTGTGATTAGATGGTGGGTTGTGGGTATTGTATTAAATATTTGAAATATTAATAGTTATTTGTACCTTGATACAGAGTAGATAATATCATTGATTTTAGGGTTCCTAGGATGATTTCACTAGACTGGCATCTTTTCTTTAATACTATATGTTTTTTCTTACAATTTATTTATTTATTGGTGTATATCAGTATACAGAATAATGAAACACTAAATGAAGAACTAGTCAAATCTTGAATAACTCTGTGAAGCTAAATACAGCACAGCAGGTATCATGCAAATTACCTACAGTTAAGTCTACACTTCCTCTTAGGGTATCAGAAGTTCTGTCTGAAAAACTGTAATATAGGTAGAGGAGAGGTCTGCAAATGCATTAGTGCAAGTCTAGATAGTAATTCTGAAATCACACAGAAGTGAATGTTTACACATGAAGAAAGTTAGTGAGACCATGTCAAAAAAGTATTTGCATGATAATTGTGGGTGCATCATTGAATGTCAACAGCAGGCCATAGAATCTTTCATTTTAAGAGCATCGGTAGTTCAGATAGGATAGTACTGGACTACCACAAGAAAATGGAGAAATCTTCATAAGTTAGTTATTCATATGACCCATGACTCATAATTGTGGTTTCTGAGTGTAGTGTGGAACAAATCCATTTAAATATTGTAAAATACTTTCTCTATAAACAATTTGCAGACCTTTTTTATGTTGTGTTCATAAGTCTCAGGACAATGATTTATAAAATAAAATAATTTTGGAAAAATTTAGAAAAACTGAAAGTGCATATTTCAGTGTGTTTTTGAATAATTTCAACACCGCACCTCATGATTTGGACATTGGAGAGGGATAATTCATTTTTGGTTGGTTTGTTGTGGTTCTAGAAAAGGAGATATACTGTATATCTAGTTTGCAACATATTAGAAATTGTGAAGTATCGATGGGTTTTACAGTTATTAATAATGTACAAGTTATGATGATATGAGACTAGACCTCCAAACCGGTCAGTAAAAATTATTCAGTCAGTCTTAGGAAACCTGTGCTTTTTTCTGTTAAAGAAATGAATTTTTGTTATTTTCTCCCAAGTTATTCAGTTAAACTATTTTGCTTTTACTCATAGTATAGTAAATATTAATTCATGAGTATTTCATTGAATTTTCCTTGCAGATCCACATTTTCCAGTGCCTCCTTTGGGTTCTGAGCCAAATGTTGGAGTCTTTATTGAAGAACACAAGAAACGTGCTGATGCAGATCCTAATGCTCCTCCATTTGATGACTTGAGGAATTATGCATATGAGGGAGGCGGTAGCACGGCGGGCTCTCTATCATCTTTAGCATCTGGTTTGTATCCATTTATCCTGTTAGTTATTATCTGATATTCTTCTAAATGCCAATTAATGTGACTACTGGTAATTAGGAACTGACAATTTACCTTGAATTACACACACAACTTCCAAAATAGTGTTGTAGGCTTAAACCATACCAGAGGAAAATAAAGATAGAATTTCATTACAGTATATTAAATAGGAAAAGTACATCAACATTTTTCAGATTATTTATAGTGTTTTACAATGTGGATTGGAACAGGATTTGCGATTGTCATAATTCCTTGTCATAATGGTGACAATAGAGACTGATTCATTGACACTGTCTGTGACCCCATGATTTCCTTCATGGATAAGCATAATCTCATATGTAATCACAGTTTTCTACAGAATGTGTTATCTTTATCCTGTCTCATTCCAAGCATAAAACAGCTGACTCTTTTTAGGTACTTGCTTGTCACAAATATATTGATGTGTTTCTACAAATATTTCACTATTTTGTTATTGTGGTCTTCAGTCCAGAGACTAGTTTGATGCAGCTCTCCACAATACCCTATGCTGAGCAAGCCTCTTCAACTCCACATAAGAACGGCAACCTACATCTGTCTGAATCTGCTTACTGTATCCATCTCTTGGTCTTCCTCTGTGGTTTATACCCCACTCTTCCCCCAACTTTAAATTCACAATTCCTTGATATCTAAGAATGTGTCCTACCAATCGATACCTTCTTTTAGTCAATGTATGCCAGAAATTCCTTTTCTGCCCAATTCTGTTCAGTGCCTCCACATTAGTTACGCTATCCACCCACCTAATCTTCAGCATTCCTCTGTAGCACCACATTTCAAAAGCCTCTATCCTCTTGCTATCCGCACTGTTTATCGTCTATGTTTCACTCCCATACAAGGCAACACTCCACACAGATGCCTTCAGAATGGTCTTCCCTAGGCTTAAATCAATATTCGATGTTAACAAATTTCTCTTTTTCAAGAATGCTTTTCTACCCATTGCAATTCGGCATTTTATATCCTCTGTACTGAGACCATCATTTGTTATTTTACTGCTCAAGTAACAAAACTCATCTACCTCCTTTATTGTTACGTTACCTAATCTAATTCCTTCAGCATCACCTGATTTTCTTGGACTGCACTACATTACCCTAGTTTTGCTCTTGTTAATGTTCATTTTATATGCTCCTTTCAGCACACTGTCCATTCCGTTCAACTGCCCTTCCAGGTCCTTTGCTGTCTCTGACAGAATTACTATGTCGTCATCAAAAATGCAATGTTTTTAATTCTTCACCTTGAACTTTAGTTACTTCTCCAAATTTCTCTTTGCTTTCCTTTATAACTTGCTCATTGTACAAATTGAATAACATTGGAGAAAGACTACAACCCTGTCTTACTCCCTTCCCAACTAATGCCTCCCTTTCATTCCCTTCGAGTCTAATAACTGCGGTCTGGCTTTTGTACAAGTTATAAATAACTCTCCTTTCCCTGTATTTTACCCCTGTTGACTTCAGAATTTGTAAGACTGTATTTCAGTCAACATTGTCAAAAGCCTTCTCCAAATTTACGAAACCTAGATATTTAGGTTTGCCTTTTCGTAATCTATTTTCTAGAGTAAGCCAAAAAGTATTACCTTCTGTGTTCCTACATTTCTCCTGAACCCAAACTGATATTCCCCGTGGTGTGCTTCTGCCAGCTTTTACATCCTTCTGTAAATAAATTGTCTTAATATTTTGCAACCGTGACTTATTAAACTGATGGTTCTGTAGTTTTAACACCTGTCTGTGCCTGTTTTCTTTGGAATGGGGATTATAAGATTTTTTAAAGTCTGAGGGTACTTTGCCTGTCTCATACATCTCCACTATTTTAACAATGGAAAATTTGATTTGAGTGTCAATAAGGGAGGACTATGAACAACTCACCATAAAGAGGCTTGCTAAGCTGCTGACAGACACGAAAATAGATAATCATATTTCTGCCATCGCCTTTGTCAGAAAAAGGAACACATACATTCACACCATGTCTGCCACTTCAGCACCACAAGCATCCTTCCCTATCCACTCCCCACCTCACTCAGAGTCTTAGAAGCTTGTGGCACTGGAGTGGCTGGACATGGTGGTTGTGTGTGAATAGTTGTGTGAATGATTGCATGAATGTAGGTGTTTCTTTCTCTGACGAAGGCCATGGCCAAAAATTTAAGTTGTATGAATGATTATCTATTTTTGTGTCTGACAGCAGCTTAGCGAGACTCTTTATGGTGAGTTATCTGTTTTACTATTTTCGCATTCATGGTTATGCTGAACAAAATAGCACAGGAAAAGTGTTTACATTTGGAATGACTTGATGGCTGTCTGCAACAGCACATGATTGGCTACACATGCTTTCCACAATTCATTGTGCCATCACCAACAACTACTGCTGATACCTAATAAGTATTTTCAACAAGTTAATCTTGCTTAAACTTGACTGCTAAGCTTACAGCTCAAACTCAACTTCCTAATTTGTATCCAATCTTAGAATGAATGACTTCCGTTTCAATTTTGATTATTCTCATGTGTCTTAGTTTAGATTGTGGCTTAGATTTGGGTAAATATGGTATGTGTGTGTGTTTTATTCATGTTACTATCACTACCTGTGTTCCTTCGCCTGGTAAGTAAACTTCAGAGTGTTTGCGTGTGGATATGTTTGAGTGTGTGTGTACTTTTTACCTTCTTTTTTTTTTCCCCCTAAGGTAAGTCCTTCCACTCCTGGGATTGGAATGACTCCTTTTCCACTTCCTTAAAACTCGTATCCTTTCCTTTCTCCTCTCCTTCCTTCCTCTTTTCCTGAAGAAGCTACCAACGGTTGCAAAAGCTTGTATGTGTGTGATTTTATTTGTGTCTGTTGACAAGCCTGTCCTTTGGGTAAGTCATCTGTTTTTTATTTTCTATATAAAGTCATCTACTTTTTATATATAATATGAATATTTAGATAAAAAATTCCTAGCAAGAAAAATATATATATAAAAAATAGATGAAGATTACTCACCAGACGAAGGAGCACAGGTGGTGATAGTAGCACAAATATAACACACACACACACACACACACACACACACACACACACACACAACACAAACACAAGCTTTTGCAACCCAGTTGCTTCTTCAGGCTGAAGGGAAGGAGAGGGAAAGGAAATGATGAAGGTTTTAAGGTAGGGGGTAAGGAGCCATTCCAATCCCGGGAGAGGAAAGACTTACCTTAGGGGAAGAAAAGGAAGGTAAACAAATACACACACACCCACACATTTACACAGATGCAAACACACCTAGGCAGACATGACAGTATGTCTGCCTACGTGTGTTTGTGTCTGTGTAAATGTGTGGGTGTGTGTGTATTTGTTTACCTTCCTTTTCTTCCCCTAAGGTAAGTCTTTCCTCTCCCGGGATTGGAATGGCTCCTTACCCCCTACCTTAAAACCTTCATCATTTCCTTTCCCTCTCCTTCCCTTCTGCCTGAAGAAGCAACTGGGTTGCAAAAGCTTGCATTTGTGTGTGTGTGTGTGTGTGTGTGTGTGTGTGTGTGTGTGTGTGTGTGTGTGTGTTTTATTTGTGCTACTTTTTATATATACATAGATAATTATTTACATTAGAAATCTAAAACAAACATATAAATTATCTGTTTCAGGCACTGATGACAATGAACAAGACTTCGATTATTTGGGTGCATGGGGTCCACGCTTTGACAAACTGGCTGATATGTATGGACAAGAAGGCGAAGAAAGTGAAGAAGAGCAGTAAAGGAAAACTACAATCCTCCACCAGTCATTTTAGCAGAGTCTGTTAGATAATTACTGCAGTGCAAGTGGTTTGGAGTCAAAACAGAGGCATTTTATCACGTGCTGTAGGCAAGAACTGTGTTGGCACTAATCTGATCTCGATGGTAGGGAGAATCTGAAGCCCTAGTCTATCCCTGGCACTCTATTCCTTTTACATGGACCTGCCCTGTGCCAGATATTTACCTCAACTCAGGATTTACAAATTTACTCACACTGTTGTAGTATCTTATATGAAGCCAAGAATTTGTTCATGTAGAGGTCAGCTTCCTCTTATTGAACAACATGGACTGTCTAATTCCTGTTCCTCATAGGTCACTATCCCAGAAACTGGCCTAAAAATTCATACTTTTGATATAAGAAGAAGAAGCAGAAGTCAATTACTTCAGGCATAGAGACTGGAACGAATTAAAGGAGGGTAAAGTTTCGGTCTCAGAAGTTTGTGATGCAGGCCACAGGCCGTTTTCTTGGTAGTACCCTATGATGCTCCTAGGCCTTTTTAAGTGAGATTATGTGAAAGTAATTTTAAGACAAATAAGACTGTAAAGGCCCACAATCAACGTGAGTCTCACTATGCTGTGTTCTTGAGTATAGGATGAGCACGATGCCAGTATTTATAAACAAGTGTACATGTATTGTTCTCTTAATGTGAATCAATTATAACTGTGAATGTTTTGTACATAGTTGCCATAGAGTAGAGATGAGTTATGTAATTGTGAAAAAGTTTGTCATGTACTGTAGATTATGAACTGTAAATAGGTTGTCATTGTGTTATAATGTTTAAAGTGCAGTATACCAAACCAAGGATTAGTAATTTATTTCATGTTTACATTGTAATATTGTGGGCTCAACTTTAAAGAAGGCTACTGTGCTCATCTTTCCTCCAAGGCCACAGTTTCTGTGACATTTCTGTACATGTATGATTTGTATTTGTTCCTGGTCATATGTGTGTGGATGTGTGAGAGTGTGTCAGTTAGAGAAGTCGCAAGTGGCTGTTGAACGTTGTGCCATTCCTCATGTAAAAAAGGGATTGGGTAATTGAGTGTAGTATGAAAGATATATATATATTATATATAGTTTGATTGTCAGCAAACTAGCTGGAAATAAATCAAAAAGGTAGTTGGAAGAATGTATTTATTATTCTTTTACCCTTCTTTTTTTTGGCATGAAATTGTGTCAATTATGAGAATGTGTAGTGTAAACTCACAGAAAAATCACATTAATGTTTTGCACTTGTGTATCAATTTGTAGTGTTAGTCATATTTTAATACATGTAAAATGTAAAATACTTTGGTCTTCATTCAAAATGTATAATTCTGTGTATCATCATACTTATGTTGTGAAGGTGTGATTGTTTGAGTAAAGTGTGTAACTTATTTGTGTGTTTAAGACCTTAGTAAGAAAGTTCATTTGTACTTTAGTTAATTAATTGTTATAGTATATTTTAAGATCTCTAGCCAAAGTAATTATTTCAGTTTTGTATTTCTTTACATGAGTCATGCCATCCTGATATTGGTCTCTTTTCCTTTCTTTACTGTCAAAATTTGCCAAATTGGATAATTAATTCTACCAGATCATGAACAAGGTCATAAGTTACTGTTCATTTTCATTTCTGCTATTGAAGTAGTACTCTTATGTAACTGCAAGCAGTAAACTGCCTCATGCATTCAGTGTAGCAACTAACAAAATGACTGGAAAAATTTGTTTGTGATGAATATTATGACTGTATTGTTGATGAGATCATAAATGGAAAGTGGCCACGAGACAGTTCTCCTTTTGGAGATCGAGTACATGTTTTCAATTTCTTATATTAAAAAGGACTGACACTTTTTGAGAGTTAATTTTTCTATTGTTGGGGTGATGAAAAGGGTATTTGATACTTGTTAGAGATGATGCTCAAAAACAAAAGCTATACAGTATTCTGTAACTTATGTTACTCAATCTAATGGGGGCAGAATTTTTCATTAGGAATATTGGTGTAATAGCAATTTGTTCATGTAGTATGTAAATCATTTATATTGTCTTGTATTGTTGCTCCTGTGATCTTGTTTGTTTAATTTTCCTGGTATTGCTTTTGGTCATAACATTACAAAACATTAGCATATACAGTTTTAGTAAGCACAAAATTGGGAAAATAATAATGAAAAACCATTTGGGATTATTGAACGTATGTTAATTAAATATTATTTTACATGGTAAATAAAACTCTGCTAATTGGAACATATAATAAGTTGTCTGAGGCAATTAGTAATAAGAGAATACATAACTGAAAACCCTGATATGTAGGTATTGTATCAGGCTGTGACAATTGGCTCAAATTTCTAGAGAAGTTACATCAGTATTAGTGCTCATGAAAGGCATGGCATGGTGTGTAAAATAATGTGTGAGAAAGCAAGCAACTGTGGTTCCTTTCACGAACATATAATGTAAAACTGCAGTTAAAGGTATGTAATCCAAAAGCTCAAATTGTCACTGCCATTACAGAACATTTCTATCACTTTGATTCCAAAGACAGTTTTAAGATCAAAACGGAACAGAAGTACATTCATGTAAATTTTTCGGAATAGTTCAACATGAGATATTCAATTATTTTTTAATCACTGAGAGAAGTAAGGAGGCAGTACTCTGCCTACATAGTGACAAGTAAAGGAGATTTTGTACAATTTTGAACTAATAGGGAAGCCACATTACACTCCTCATGATCACCATTATCACATCATATTATGATTGTTTCTGACATGAACCATGATGCACTGACTATGGGTTAATTAAAAATGTTGCATATTTTTTTTAATGATTTAGGAAACATTTTTTTCATTTTATTTATTATTTTTTAATAACTGTAAAAACCATTTCAGCAATGCATACTGAAACACTAACAAATTGGTGATTAATGTGAACTCAGAGGTTGTGGTAGCTTGCTGATAGTTTTCTGAAAATATTTTATTTATGGACATACATTATTGCATATTGTTTAAGTATTATTACAAACCATCAACTGGACCAAAAGTGACTCTTGTACTCTAAATCTAGAAATGAAGAGTTAGAGGAAGGTCTTTTTGTATCAGAAGTAATTGAGACTTTAATTGTATTTCAGAGCATAAATTGAAATGTGTGAAACTGAAAATTAACCCAGAGAAGTGGTTCAATGTGCGGTTACAGTATTTGTACCTTCATCTACATTGTTATGTATTGGATGTGCATGATATTTTTTGAATTTCATTTCTAGAACTGTATGCTGTAATTTCATTGTATGAGCAAGGTGCAAGCCAATGCAACGGAACCTTAATCCCCGAGCTTGCTATGTTAATTGTGTAATTTTTCATTGCCAACTGAAATCTTGGAATAATAAAGTGTAATTTATAAGTTTGATTGTTTCATTAACCCATAAAATCCATATGTGACTATGCTGCATTTCCTAACATTACAAATTCAGTTCTGTTGTCCTTGATGTCTTCTGTATTCAGTTACACTTTCAATACTGCTTTCTTTTCTTTTTCTGTTTTATTCGTAGCTGATCTCCAATCAATACTGAAATTGGATGTTACGTAGTTTAATCCATTCTCATAGGTATTTACAACTAGAGGAGATGATGATGATGAAAGGGGCCACTTACCACTGCTGAAATATGGAGTTATTAAGTTTTTATTTATTACGAAAATATCACATCTTTACAACAATATCAGACTGTGATGCTAATAAATGAGATTTAGCATTTTGTAACATTTTTGAAAATACTGTAGCTATAGTAATCTTTATGTAACTTACGTTTGTATTGTTGTTATTCTGTTCATATGATATTGCAATTTTTCCTGTGTGGCAAAGTATTCAGAGCTGACCTAGTCACTTCTTTTAGGAGTTTTAAGGGGCTTCTTTTCCTTTCATTTTTACAAATTGAAACAAGATGTACCAACCAACCGAGTTAGCAAGACACCATACATGAACAATAATATAGTGTGTCTTGTGAACTGTGTTATGACAAACCCAAGGTACCAGCTTAATCTTTCCACCTTTTGTGTTAGTCATAAGAGAAATTTGAAAGACAAAAGTATTACCTACTGTAACGTCAGTGCTCTTAGTATAATCCTCACTTTCCTGTGAAACATCTGCACTGAAAGTTCCTTTTCTTGTCTGAATGTGGTCTTGCGAAAATGGAAGTTTCTTGAAGAACCACACCATAGGTTGATACACATCTGCAGACCCAATATCACTCTTTGTCGAAGTTTTAATTTTGTTAAGTTCATACCCAAACATTGTGTGAAGACTTTTCATCTTGGCTATAATTTCAGCATTGGATGAAAAACAAACCTCCTTCAGTGCATCAACTATTTTGTTGAATGCAGATTTACTGGCATATTTGTTATGATAAATAAGTGATTTAGTATCATAAAGACATGTTTCATATCTGCATGCATCACTTCTTTAGACTACTTCATGGATACTCAGTGCACTACAAACAACATAAACAAACAGACATACACACTCAAATGGCAGCCATATGGTGTGGATTAAAGCTTCATTTGATTGCATGCCATTTAGTAGCAATGTGATGGCATGCCAGCAGGTGGCGTACAAGGTAACTATTAACATGAAGCAATTTACTCGCCACACCAGTCATGGTGCAAGAAGCATCTCCAACAGTACAGGGCTTAAAGTCCTGGGGTGGAGCCAGTGTGTCTCAGACAAATGCACTCCAGAAGACAGTGATCACCAGGTTAGCGCCGTATGTACAAACGACCATTGATTTGATTTGATTTTCTCAGGGAAGCCAAAACAGTCTTGGTCCTACCCGCCACTGCCCGCACCGAAACTAAGTTTATTGTCCGGTATCGCCCCCTGTATATCTAGTAAAGCCAACCAATGCCCTTGAACAGTGCAACGAGTCCCTTTACCAGTTCTTTATTAGACACAATTTCTTCGGGTCTGGTTGTCCCAAATGTTCTGTGCCTTTTACTCTCCAATGCAATGCATTCGAAGATTAGATGTGATGCACTTTCATCACCGTCATCACAGATCCTACATTTAGAGTCCTCTTCTGTTATTCCCATTGTATGTAGGTGTTTTTGGAATTCCCATGGCCTGCCAGCAATCCAACCATGAGTCTAATCTCTCTCCTGTTGAGGCCCAGGATTGCAGAGCTTCTTTTAAAACATGGCTTTGGCATCATTACCTTGCCATGTTTTTGTTGATACACTTTGCTCCAATATTCTATGTGCTGTCTTCTGAGCCAGTTACGTAGCTCCAATTTGATCATTGCCTTGGTGATTGTCAGGACAGGTTCCGGTCCAATAAATGGAGTCTCTG
Source organism: Locusta migratoria (assembly GCA_026315105.1). Taxonomy (NCBI): domain Eukaryota; kingdom Metazoa; phylum Arthropoda; class Insecta; order Orthoptera; family Acrididae; genus Locusta; species Locusta migratoria. The sequence goes on from CM048748.1 coordinate 421,743,871, forward strand.
CCCCCATCCTGGCTAATCTGTCGGCATGTTCGTTGCCACTGATCCCCGAGTGGCCAGGGACCCACAATAGGTTTACTCTATTGCTTTCCCCTAGCTCCTCCAGAACCCTGTGACATTCTGCAACAATTTTAGACCTTGTTGCAGGAGCTGCCAGTGATCTCAGGGCTGCCTGGCTGCCTAGATACAGATGCTACGGTCTTTGTAGCACCTACGCAAATTCTCCTCCACACACACCCTGATGGCAGTGATTTCGGCCTGGAATAATGAAGCCAGTTTCCCTAGAGAGATGACGCCCTCCAGTCTTGGCTGCACCCCGTATACCCCGGCCCCAATGCCTTGGTCTGATTTTGACCCGTCAGTGAACCAGACAATATCCCCTGTACGGTGTCGAACTATTTTCTCCCACTGCTCCCTACTTCCAATTGTTATATTGAAAGGCTTGTTGAAGCAGTATGGGGTTGTAATATAGTCGGATGGCATTTCCCCAACCTTTCCTATATTTACCTCACTCACTATTTTAGTGTGTGATTCTGGATATCCCAAAGAGTTCCAGTTGTTGCCAGTTTTGAGTCTGTATCCAACAGCCGCTGCCTCCATCTTGACCCAAAGGTGTAATGGCGGCATATTCAACATGGTTTCCATCACAGAAGTTGGTGTGCTGCTAATTCCACCTGTTATGGATAAGCAAGCTAATCTCTGCACCTTACCACACTCCTTAGCAGCAACCTGCTGTTCTACCTTCTTCCACCACACGACCACCCCATAGGTGATCCTGGGTCTAATCACCATGGTGTATATCCAGTGCATACCCTTGGGGCTTAGGCCGCAAACAAACGACCATTCTCTGCATGCAGGCAGAATTTGCTTTCATCCATGAAAATCATAGCCTGCTATTCCACCTTCTGTGTAATCTCTGACGTCACCAGTCAAGATGTGCATGTCGAAGTAGCAATAGTGGAAAATGGGCTAGAGGTGTCTGTGCCCATAGTCCCACTGATAGTAAATGGTAGGTTCACATGTCTGGATTCACAAACCATCTTAATCTGTGCTGTGATAGGTATACAATCTGTCACTGCTGTCCATACAATACAATGATGCTGTGGGTTTTGTGATGTGTTGACACCCATAATCTCATCTTTGGGTGTGAGAAAGTTCACATGACCATTACAGCCAGAATTTTTGTAAAATGTGCACCACGTTCAAGATTTGAGGCAGTTCTCTGAAAGTACCATCTACCATTTGGAAGGTCCTAATTTGACTCCTCCAAACTAACTCAGCTGCCTATAGGAACCCTGGGTACACACAGATGACACTACGGCAGCTATGTCATTACGCTATCTGTAGCCACATGACTTTGGAATAATGAATAGCATGTCTAATATCCCCCAAGTGTCATCAGTAGTCATTAAATCATCTTTCCAGGAGCTCTAAATCCCCCTCTGCCAGTGTCTTTAGTTGTCTTTAGTGGCTTACTAAATAGTTCGTGTTTTGTACTTTCCCATCGTCAGCACGATTACTGATCAAGATATTCTTTCACAGAGTAAAACAGACTTTATAGCCTAGTTACTTTTGTGTCCCAGCCTCGTCACTGCTTTTGTGTCTCGTTTCCGTCGTAGGTGTCGGTGGCCGAGTAGGAAGACCGACACAGGAATAAAGGTAGCACGCTTGTGCAGGTGCGGAGGGGAGCAGCCAGTGGGACAGCAGAAACTAGAAACACTAGAGTAAATTAGAATGAGATATATATTGCACAGAATTTATACAATACTTAACTTTTACATAGATCAGTACTGCAGAATGCTGATACATAGTTGAACTAGAGGCCTGCCTAGTGCCTGTCCGATAGTCAAGTCTTTACTGGTGCCTATCTGATTCCGAAGTGTTAACTGGTTCCTATCTCAGTCCCAAGTGAACGATGTCATTCAGTGGTGGCCACGAGCGGAGTTGCAGCAGAGGGCGCTCGTGGCTGTCGTCGTAAGAACGCCGCGCCGTGCGTGCACTTTGTACTTGTGCGACAACACAGTTACACTAAAGTTAAAGTTTGGATAAATGTACTTTATACTTGTGGGAAGATTGTTGAACAGCTTTAAGGCCATTTACAATTTTCCGTTTTTTCAAAGTTGGTGGTAGTATCAGTCTTGGGAAAAGTACTTGAAGAAAGTAATTAGATTCAATTGCAATGACTTGGAGAAATACATACTCAAATACAATTACAAATTACTTTTTCAAAAAGTAATTCATAAAATTACAATTACTATTTAGTTTGGTGGAATTATTGACATACTTAAAACAGGAAAGAAATAAGACTGCAGAAAGTAAAAATGAAATACATTAAAATAGAACAGATTGCTCAACATAGAAAACAATTCAACACCCTCGATGCAACTAATTCAGGTTGATTTCACTCCCACCTTACATAATCCATTTTCTCTCATCTAATGACTGATACCAGCACATTATTCAACAGACATCATTCACTCACCAATTCTGTTGTGCCCAATCTAAAATTGAAGCTACACACCCTGAACCTTGATGATTAGCAAATTAGAAACAATGGCAATTGAAAAGCGTTATTGGCACAAGAAGTTGGCGAAGATCGTTGTACGTGAAAATGTCACCATTCAACAGTTAATAGACATATATAAAATATGTTCATAAAAAGAGGATGGTACAAAAATGAATAAATATATTAGGAATACTTAAGTACACATTTACAGTTTTTGATTACTGTGGACTTTGCAGCAGCTGAATTTTAAAGATTTTGTCACTATGAAAGTGAAAGAGAGAACAAAAACTCTTGTATTCGGTTAAAATAGTCAATTTCAAGAAAGAATCTTCAAGCATTGATACTACTATGATAGATGCAAATAACGAGTGAAGATTGTACCAAAGGATATTGAAGTGACAGATATTTCTGCAAAATACCTACAAAATGTGACGTCCTGATATAAAGTAAGGATTACAGTGTTCTAATGAATACTATTTTAGTAGAATAAGTAAACTGGAAGTACAAATTACATTTCCTAAAATGTATAAATAACAAGGAAAAATTGCCTTACTTGTAATTCAGTCCCTTTTACTCAAATGTATGTAAATCTACCGGACCAAACTGTGTGGTCATCAGTCCGCAGCTTACAAACTACTTAAACCTAGGTAAACTAACCTAAGGACAAACACACACACCCATGCCCCAGGGAGGACTCAAACCTCCATGGCGAGCAACTGCGCGCTCCGCAGCGAGACCCTTTAGACCGTTCGGCTACTCCACCGCGGCTCACTTTTACTCAATTACTTTCCATCACTGGGTAGTATGTAACACATGCAAGTTTGAGTTTGTCTGAGTGTTGTGTTCTTTTGTTTAATTATCTTTCTTAACTCTGAAACAGCATTATGGGCTTTCTATAAATCTTATAGGCTCGAGCAAGTTTAAGTGTGGCACTGGCAGGGTCGGCAGCTTCCTGAAGATGGGTTTGCAAAAGTCTAAAGGTCCTAAATGCTCTTATCTGGATTCAGAAAGTTCTAAGAGCAGTTAGAGAATTACCTCAGTATATCACACCACATCTCAGGTTGTTCTATATGTATGCAGAGTATGCCTCTGTTACTGTTTTCAGATTGATGCATGATTTCAGCACACTCATTGAGTACCACCATGTCAGATAGTACTTTCTGGCCTTTGCCTTTTCAATATGTTTACCCAAATGAAATGTTCACTCTGTGTGCAATGATATGAAAGTTCATGGCAGATTGAAACTGTCAGTCAGACTGGATTCAAACCCAGGACCCAAGGCATGTCTCCACAATATCTTTCCCACCAGGAGGCTTTTCCTGCAAGGTTCGCAGGTGACCTGTGGAGTTTGGAAGGTAGGAGATGATTTACTGGCAGAACTAAAGCTGTGACGATTGGTCATGAGGGTGCAAAGGTAGTTGGCAGAGTGCTTGTCTGAGAAAGGGATAGGTCCTGAGATTGATCCCAGTCTGGCTCACAGATTTTATCTGTCAGCAAGTTGCATTTTAGATTGCCTTGTACTCACAGACCCCATAATTTGGATTCAGCATTAGTTACTAGTTTAAGAACAATGATCATGGGTCCTCTGTGTACTGGAAGGATTCATTTTGGTAGGTGCCTAAGCAGTTGGATGACATGATGAAAGGTAAGCTGGCGATATTGTGGTGTGGGGAACAAGCAGTAAGGAAGTACAACAACAGACAGACATTCTAAATTATAAGTTTAAGAATTATGGAATGAAATGTAGTGTGGAGAAAAGCAAGACCATGGTAACAACAAGAGGGGACAGAGAGGGCAAGGGAATAATCCATATTAAGGGACAGGATGATGAAATAGCAGACAACTTTAAATATCTGGGAAGTGTATTAATGGAGAATGCTCATTTGGAGGCAGAAATTAATAAAAGAATACAACAAAGCAGTGCATTTTATCAGTTGAGATACCCTTTTCCCCTCATTCTTCTAGGTATTCTTCCCTCTATCACCTTCCTCACATGCCCAAACCATTTTAATATATTTTCCATTCTCTCATTCAACTTCTCCACTCCAATTTGCCTTTCTAACATCTACACTTTTCACTCTGTCTCCCCTCATCTTGCCATGGCAGATTAGCCATGCGCACTGAGGCGCTGTTCTGGTGTGAGGCGGCTGTTCGCCATCGGAGGTTCGAGTCCCCCCTCGGGCATGGGTGTGTGTGTGTTGTCCTTAGGTTAGTTTATCTTATTTTAAGTAGTTTGTAAGCTAGGGACTAAAAACCAAACAGTTGAGTCCCATAGATTTACAAACATTTCATTTTCTCCCCTCATCTTCCCTTACATCCCTGTATTTCTCTGGAACTTCATTTCATTGGCTTGTATCTCATCTCAAGTCTCTGATCCAAGTTTTGTAGAGGACCAAAATGCTGTGCAATGATTGCAGCAGAGTTGGTATATCACATGGCTGCTTTCACAGGCGGCCCATTCTCTAACGGGGTATTTATTTTTACTTCTTTTTCATTTTTCTTATCTTTTTCCTGTTTTTTCCTATTTTTATTCTTCCTTATTATTCTTATCATTTCACGTCCCCCCTCTCCCTCCCCACACTCCTCTACACCACACTTTTATCCTTTCCTTTCCTTCACTGTATTCCTTGCCGCAATTGAAATTCTGCCTAACAGACCCTTTAGAATCCATCATGCAACATGGAACTTACCATCCCCACATTTAACTGGCATCTTTCCCCCTCCACTGCCCACCTCACTTGCAGTCTAGATGCTTTTGTCACTGGAGTGACCGAACATGATGGTCATGTGTATATTGTTGTCTGAGTGATTGTGTGAATATATGTGTTTCTTTTTCTGATGATAGCCATGGCCAAAAATTTAAGTTGTGTGAATGTGATTATCTATTTTCTGTCAGGAGCTCAGCAAGCCTCTTTATGGTGAGTAGTTATCTATCCTCCACTATTGACATTCCTATCAGATTTTCCATTATTAAAAGGATGTGAAGCAAGTGCTTTTCGATGACAATATAAGGTAATAACACCTGACAAACTAGAATTAACTGATGAAATTGTAAATAATGCCTTTCAGAAAATCATTAAGTGGTTCTCTGCAAATGGATTATGATGAAGTTGGATAAAACACTGTGTTTAGAGTTCTGTAACATAGACTTTGGACAGTAGTCGCTAGGTAAGGTAGAACATTTAAAATTTTAGGTGAGAGTTTGAATTGGAAGTAACACATTTAAGAAATGCTGTAATGTTTGATTTATATAATGGAGGATAGATAACAACTCACTGTATATATAGAACTTGTTATTAATAACTGAACACAACTCAAGAGAAATAGAAGCATGCATAACTACAACACTAGGATGAGCTTTACTATTCAAGGTTAAATCTAACTCTGGCTACCATAAAAGTTTTTTTTCATTTGCAAATAGGATCAAAAGTCTGACAGCCAACTAACATCTAAAAAGAAACTGAAAAACCTTTTGATTGGGAACTCCTTTTACTCAGTAGATGGATTTTTACATTTAAATTACTAATTTACAGAAAAAATAAGGAAATAAAAAGAAACATCATGTAAAGATACCTTCTATTAACTGAAATTTTCTACATCATTGTGAAATGTAGTATTCATGGTATATGTAACAATCAGTAAAGCAATCTAATCTAATCTACTGAATGGTCTAGGACAGTACTCCTAAGAGTGTGAAGGTTTCCTAGATCATTTTGTTACTGGCAATGAAATGACGATACTGTATTTCATGCCAGAAGAGCAGAGAATTGTCTGTGACAAAACATTCTGTATAATGCCATCTGTTGGGATAGTTATTTTAATGCCCTTCTGAGATAGCCACAGACCATTTGCTGATTGAGGCGCAACTGTCAATGCTGACAGCTACATTGCTATGTCCGAGGGCTGCTATCATACAAAAGTGTTGAGGGATGCTTGATGTGGACAACATGATTCCGTAAGACCACGTGTGGCAATTATAACTACCGAAAGCTCTGGGTACTGGAGATTCTGGACTACTCACCACACAGTCCAGTCCTCAGCCCTTCGAATTTCCACATTTTCAGATGGCTGACAGGACAGCAATTCACAAGTAACCATGAAGCCAAGAAAGTAGTCTGACAGCAGTTTCATAGTCTGCTGAACAAATTGTCAGATGTAGTGCTGCAATGGGACAAACATGTGAAACAGTTTGGGAAGTGTGTGGAAAAATGGTCCACGGAATAGGATGCATGTTTGCAATGACCTGTAGGTACCTTATTGTGGCTAATAAAATATAGGGGCAAAGACATCATGACATGTAAGTTACCTTTTCTTTACATTTGAGCATTAACAGTGAGACAGTAGCAGGTAACCAAGCTCGCAACCTTTCAACTGCCACTTATGTCCTATAGGTAGCTCATTCATTTAATTTTTTACAACATTTGCTTTAAGAATAAATATATTCCATACTACTTTAGCCAACAGACTGTATGATCAGTTAATGCCCATTTGTTTTATTGTCATGATTACTGATTCTTTTATTTACTTTTGTAGCTTATATATCCCCATGATAAACTTTTACTTTCAAACATAATGTATGGTACTGGGAGAGATGCATTGTATACCTCAAAGTTCTAGATCTACCAGTCTCTAAATAACCACTCCAGTGTTGACACTAAACTGCTATACATTGGTAATTAGGGTGTTACATCAATACACACTTATTTTTGACTTCCCATAACGTTATTGGGTGAATAATACACAGTTTTTCTCTTCTTTCTACAAACTTAACCATAATTAGAAACTAATGCTACAGTACAAAAACAATAAACTTAGATTAAATTCAACTGCGAGTAAGAACCAATTGTATTACCTTACAAAAGCAACAATGGAGCTTAAGTAAGACAACAATTTACAGTATTTTGAAATAAAAACTGTCTTGTTTCGTAATATACCTAGGAATCCTAAACGACAATTTATTTATGGCAGCTAACTGTTTGTTTGCATTTCATTTTTCATAACCCCACAAATGATTGAATAATAAGAATTGGAGAAGGGACAGACACGATAATGATGCAAAGAGGGCATAGCTGATGAATTACCTTAACAGGTAATATGTAGTACCGTACCTTAACAGTGGGGTAATTCAACATCAGTTTTGTCCTCTTTGCATCAGTAGCATGTCATTTCCGTCTCTTAATTCTTATGTTTCATCATCTGTGGGGTTACGAAAAGTACATAAATACAAAGCGAACGAGATGTCATAAAGCCAAGGAACGGTGTCACACTGCGGAGAATGCCTTGTAAGATTTTTTGAAATGCAGTCTCAGTAGTTTTATTTAAGTCAACAAGTTTATGTTGCGTATCCTGTAAATATATTCGGAGTGGGGATCAAACAATTAAATTATGACATATATTCTAACTTGTAAAGCATTGCAATATAATTTCTGGAGTGGGGGGGCTTGATCCCATTCATCCCCCTCTTGGCTACGGCCCTGCCCAGTGGTGGCGCGTAGGCTAAAGTCTCGATCAGCGACACGGGTAGCGTCGCGGTGCGTCTATAGCAGTTTAGGTTGGCAACGTAGTACATTTCGAGTAGCCTATGGCGTGTACGATAATTCAGTTACTGACTGTACAAGAGTACATCGACGAATATTATTATTTTTACAAATATGTCATGATTTTAAGGGTTGTGGTTAGGCAGGAACCTAAGAGTACAGCTTAAATTGTTGTGAGCGAATGTTATGATTTTTACGACTATGTCATGAGATAAACCCGCGACGACTCGCGCGTTATCATTTTGCTCACAGTAATTTTAAAACAATCGGCATTTTAGCAATTTTAAATCCTCAAATATGTGTGTTTTCTCATAAATGCAACTAGTCATACTTATTTAGACATATTAAGTATATTACAAACGGTTTTTGACTGTCAGAAAAGTTATATGCACACGATCGATCGCGTAACATTTTAAGGCGCGAGTTCTCGCAGGTTAAAGGAAGTGGTTAGGCAGGAACCGCAGAGAACAGATTAAATTGTTGCAAGCGTTTTACCAAATATGAACACAAAAAAATTGTAATTCGTATCATTTGAGAGACAGACACACGCGTGTTTCGATTTACATAACAACAAATTGTTACATCTTAACAGAAAGACAGTGCATGTGGAGAAACGTACTTTTGTAATGTGCGATCTCCTACATTCGAACGCTGTGATTCATTTCGGAAATGAAATCATTCAAAAGTGATGTTAACACAATTATTTTCACATCTTGTAAACATTGTCTGCCGCCATTCATCCCAGCATCCACATTCCACAACAAGTGTTGCCAACACTGCCGCTTCACGTCACATAAATACATTAGGCCATGCCGCTGATCGAGACTTCAGGGAATACCCGGAAAAAAGGTCATCGTGAAAAAAGTAAATAAATAAAAGGTGTTTTTTAAACTGTCATTCTTCGCTTCGTTCTTCTATCAGATCATTTTATATGCACATTCAAAGTATTTTTATAGCATGAGAGACGTTTTACGTCACGGAGACAGCACGTAAACGAGTAGGAACGCGGCCGCTTAATGTACCCGGCAGTGGCTGCAGCGTTGCAATGCGCATGCGCGGCTGAGATTCAAATTCTCTTCTCAACCTCCGGGAGGCAGCATATGGCCACTCCCGCGGCAGGTAAGGGCGAGGTGAAACGCCGATTTTAACAATGGCGTTGGAGATGGTAGAGGCACCAGTTACTGGCTATTCGAACTCTGACGTTTACACACGAATGGTTTCGAAGGAAAGGGAATGGAGCTACTGCGCACCTCGCCTTGCGCTTGTGCAAATCCTCCGTGAAGGCAACACCTGCACTTCATATTTGTTTTCAGCACATTGAAAATTCATCAAAAACACGACATATTTGGTAAAATATCGGTAATTTTGAAGATGTGATACATAGGACGGCGGTAGCGTCCAAACGATATATATCGAAGCCGTTCATATCGAAACGATTTGTGGCGAACAAGCGAATGTGAAGATTTTTTTACGAATATGTCATGATTTTAGAGGATGTGGTTAAGGAGGAACCTAAGAGTACAGCTTAAATTATTACGAGTAAACATTATTATCACAGTGCCATTGGGATAATATCGTCATACTTATGTATTCTAGATAATAAATAATCTGTGGTTATCATCGTAAATTATAGATTACAACAGAATGTACCATTAATCACAGATCTCAACCCAAAAATCCTCGCCTTCGGCACTTACTTGCGGAAAAAAAAACCGTCTCTGTTAATCTGCACCTTACCATCTGACTGAAAAGCTACAGATCATTTTATAAACAGAAAATCTTAATCTATAATCCCAATCGCTTGTTCACATATGAAGTATACGTACCTTTTTTAATAGGCATGTTGTTCTTTGTCCTCGTCATCCTCTTCCAATCCTGTCGCTGTGTACGCCACTGCTTGCACCGGACGTTACACGGCACTACACTTCACACAGTAATCACTATTAGAAGCAACTGCTGCTTCACAAACTAATCACTATTCGAATCAACCGCCGATTTCCTTGCCGACATTCGCTTGTTCGATATAATCGCTTCGATATGAACCGCTTCGATATAGTTTGGACGCCACCGTGCGTTGCAACACATCTTCAAAATTACCAAAATATCTTATAACCGTAAATTAACGTCGAATGTAAAAGCCTTCAGAAGATCCGATCATGAATCATAATGAAATCACTACACTCCACCTAGCAGGAATAGCCGTGTGGTTAGCGGCATCTCTATGCGCTGTCGAAGGTGGCGTGTTGGAAACCGACTACAACAATTTTTTAAAAACCCAATCTTCTTTTCAACAAATACGGGAACAACAGTGACTTTTGGATTGTTACTTGGCATATATACTTTGGACGTTTTTGCAAATGTGTCGCGATTTTGAGGGTAAATAACATTTATTCTCTTTGTTGCAACAAATATTTAACTGTTTGAAAAGTTGGGGGCAGGGGGAGCAGCCTTGGCGCATGCGCAAAGTTAGGAGGGGTGCTGCTTACAGTGTCACGTGACCCGAATGTAGCTTAGGTTCGATTTAGCAGCTGTCAGGCTGCTACTTTCAAGCGCTAACAGGCGTTACTGCGCATGCGCAGCTACTGTGACGTAAGAACCCGTGTTAAGACTCCTGTCCGCCATTTTTTCCCTAAGCTGTTGGAGTTGCTACGTTCTGGAGGAGTTCACGCGGTACCTCGCGTTTCATTCAACTCGCTCACACTCGCAAACTACTTACTGTATTAACGTGAAATTTTCATGAATGTCTTCGTTAAGAACTACAATACATTTTCATTTTAGATTTATTTATGGCAATCACTTATGAACGGCATATAGTGATAGTTTACGAACATGCACTTTCTGACGATGTTACAGACTTTTCGACATGCGAGGAACTTTTTTTCTGCTGAAGTTAGGTGAACACATTAAGCGAATGAAATGTTCAAAATACATCAAATTTTCATCCTCTCTAAACAGCAACTCTGTGAGAAATGTATAATTTCAGACAATGTCAGTTCAACATGCAGCATGGGGATACCTCGTCTTCAGTACTATAGCTACTAATAATTAGGCGCATGTTGTTACTGCATAACATCCATACTTGAAGATACTGGTATTGACTTTTTTTTAACCCATTAAATTTAATAGTTGCAAACTACGAAAGTGCTGTTTCTTTATGGACTGATGACCCCTTAATTAAGTCCCATAAGCTTAACAAACATTTGAACATTTTGCTGTTTCTCTATGTAATATTCAATTTCAATTTTTCAGTTACATGAAAAGGATATTCTAAATATCTCAATATACAGTGCTTTATTATATGAGGAACAGAGAACAAGTCATTTCGTTAGCTAGTGAAGAGATCCTTGATATCTGTCATTTTGAAGTATTCTCACATAAAATCCTCATTAGATCTAGTGACTTCCGTTCTGTTACTGCTAGGCATTAAACTGAAGAAAATGTAACTCTTATTAGGTTTTGGAAACGAAGTAGTAGTTCTGAAACACATTGGAGAAGAAGCAAAGAAAAAGACATTTGTGAGTGACGAATAATAAATCACGAGTTTTTTTTTCATTCTACAACTATATATTTCCTTGAATATCGTGACAGTTAATGAAGTTTTGCGTAGTAACCATGTGGCAAAATACTCCCCTCTTTGCATGTTATCATCTGTCAAAATATCATTTTGATACCTCTAACCGTGTATGAGATACGCAATGATTCATTCTGGCCTCATCACCATCGGAAATGAGTGCTCTAAATAAAATAAAGTTTAGCGGTATGAGTGAAAGGTAACGATCTCCTCCTAAGTCGAAAATAAAATTCAATCCATGAGGAAAGTTTCATCCGCAGCAGGATATGGTGCAACATGCACCAAACGGAATGTCATATCAGACTCTAATTTTTACTGTAAACTTTTCCTAACGTAGTGCAGTGTCGTATTTCGAAGCTACCATCTTATTAACTATGACTATTAACGAAATGAGAATTTCGTCACAATGCTGACATATAAAGACTTAAGTAGGGCAAAAATTAAATATTTCTACCAATTAGTTTTTGCGAAATCGTTTGTGAAAGATGGCAGGGCATGCGCCTCTACGCTGTAAGTCAACCATGTTAGGGAAAACATGGCGGACGATTCAGCCTGGGTATTTAGGAGCTCTAACCCGTGTTAGATACTTGCACTGCTGGAACGCTTTTTGCACTGTTTTGGCTGTTTCCCGCGCATAGTGGTAGATGAACAGCACAGTTGATACGTGTATCAGCAATAATTTCGTATACCGGTAATATGGCGAAAGATGTCGGAATTAAGATATTGCCGGCTGCGGTGTCCGAGGGGACTGAGGCGCTCAAGTCATGGTCTGCACGGCCACTACGGTCGGGGGTTCGAATCCCCCCTCGGGCATGGATATTTGTGCCGTCCTTAGTGTTAGGTAGTTCATAAGTAGTTTGTAAGTTTAGGGACGGATGACCCCGTATTTAAGTCTCATAAGCTATACAAACATTTGAATTAAGATATTTTACTTAAGTAATTTGAAAAAGATTTCGTGTTGTTTTTTGTTAAAATTGCCGCAAGAGCACCGGTTCAAACCCATCCACTGGCAATATTTTTTTTTTTTTTTTTTTTTTTTTTTTTTTTTTATTTATTTATCACTTCCAGAATATTCTACATATTTCTTATGTTCACTTCTAATTTCTACATGTTTCTTATTGTTAACTATTCTTCTAATTTCTGGTACATTCTGTTCAAATGTACAAATGTTTGTAGAACTTATGGGACTTAACTATGGGGTCATCAGTCCCTAAGCTTACAAACTACTTATGAACTAGCTAAGAGTACGAACGGCACAAATATCCATGCCCGAGGAGGGATTCGAACCCCCGACCGTAGTGCCCGTGCAGACCGTGACTGGAGCGCCTCAGTCCCCTCGGCCACCGCGGCCGGCGGTACATTCTGTATGTGTATAAATAGCAGAGCACTCTGCCCGAGAAGCAGTCAGTGCTGCGTGTATGTTTCAGTTAGCAATAAACCTGCTTTCAGTATAAGTGCTGTGTTCAGTTGACAACTCTGCCTTCAAAGTCAAGCCTGCTTCCATTTCAATGGGAGATTGCTTGGTGGAGGCGCAGGTATCCCGTGCAACAGCTGCATCACCGTGGCCCCGACTAGGCAACGTAAAAGCCATTGCTTACATGGACTAGAACCGGGAATACAAGGGATATACCCAGTACATCCTTCCGAAAGTCCGTATTATCCGAAGACCCATGGACATGAAACCAGCAGTAAGCCAGCTGCACATCAGACACCTGTCAGTGTTCTCTGGAGATGCTGGACAGGACCCGAACAAGTGGCTAAAAGGGTTCGACCGAGTCGCCAAGTATAACAGGTGGGATTATACAATGTGTTTGGCCAATGTTTATTTCTATGTGGTTGAAACAGCACAGCAACGGTTTGAAAACAACGAAGAGAAGCTGAATGACTGGGGAACGTTCCAGACGGAACTTACGAAGACGTTTGGAGACCGCCAGCGACAAATCCGCTCGGCGGAAGAATAGCCGAAGAACTGGGCCCAACGACATGGTGGGCCAACGCAGTCGACATACAGAATGTTTTGGCCCTATGTAACATAGTAAACATGGATATGACTGAGGCCGACAAAATCACACACCTGATGAAGGGTACTGCAAAAGACACGTTACAAGCTCTTCTTACAAATGACGTCTCTACGACGGAAGAGTTCATCAAGTGGTGACAGCGGCTTGAAGAGATGCAACAGAAGTTGGTTGGATAAAAGAAGTATGACAGACTCCCCAATGTAGTCCCTATAGCCGTTGTGGAAGACCAACATGACTTTGCTTCTCTCATACGACAAATTGTGAGAGAAGAATTACAACAGTTTATGACAGCTGGGACTGTTGGACCAAGCAAGCATCAGATTATGGCAATGGATGTAAGGCCTGTATATCATGAGGGAGCTGACGCCGCTGAGGAAGAGGTATTTTCGACATTAGCACCTGTCCGCCCCACCAGTCACACCTAACGTGAAGAATGGCCTCGCCCTACAATGACTTACACTGCAGCCGCCAAATGATAGCCTAGGAACCAACCGTCGTGGCCATAACCAACACCTCCGGCAACTATGATGCCTCGTAAAGAACAGACGTCTGGAGGACAAAATACAACACTTCAGTGTTTTTCCACTGTAGGCGCGCTGGATATGTCGTACCCTACTTCAGAGAGAGAAGGCGAATATTCGACGATTATTTTGTTGCAAGACGGCAGCCATCAGAGCAGTCCTATTTCAGGGAGTCACCTGCTGATGAGTTCAGTCGACCTATGGGAAGAAGCCCCATCGCTGTACCCTGGACGAGGTCGCTCCCTGACGCGCCGGTGCTGTTCATCGTCACCGTACTGAAGTACCAGCCGCCGCACGCAGGAAAACTAAGCGAGGTGACCATCTATTGAGGTGAGACCACCGCAGATGAAAATCCTCCATGGACGACAGTCGCTAAGATGTCGCGAAATCACATCAACGTGATAATCGACAGCCAACCTGTCTGGACACTGGTTGATTCAGGAGCTTCTTTCTTTGTATTGTCGGATAATCACCGCTGCACGCTAAAGAAGACAGTGTTCTGTGATACGGGAGCAACTGTGCTGAAGGTCGCAAATGGAAAGTATATCCAGCTAGCAGGAACTTGTGTCGCAAGAATAATCATCAACAACAGGACCAGCCGTTTGAATTTGTCGTTTTAACAGAATGTAGTCATAATGTCATCCTCGGATGGGACTTCCTTCAGGCATCCCAAGCTATCATTGACTGTGGAAGATCTGAGCTGCAAATTGAGGAAGTCGTTCCGACGGGTACACTTAATATAGAATTTTCTGGGAAGTTATTTGCCATTGACAATGTGACGATCCCGCCGTTGACAATAGGAAGTTCCAGTCACAAACACAGATGACTGGTTAACTGTGTAGTGGTTGACGATATTAAACCGTTTATTAGGCTCACAAAAGAAATTTACATATCAGCGGCTATCACAAGCATTACTGGTGGTCGAAGAAAGATTTAGAACACTAATTGTCAAGAGAAGTCACAACTTATTCCCAAGGGAATGTGTGTCGGAACAGCTGAACCAATCCAGGACGGTGAACTCAACGTCATCAACGAAAACCCATGCTCTGATGTTAGTACAGACAACACGCTGGAGAAAACAACTATGGAATTGAAACTTCCTGGCAGATTCAAATTGTGTGCCGGAACCGGGACTCGAACCTGGGACCTTTGCCTTTCGCGGGCAAGCGCACTACCGACTGTGCCATCCCGACACGACTCACGATGCCGCCTCACAACTTTACTTCCGCCAGTACCTCGCTTCCTACTTTCCAAATTTCACAGAAGCTCTCCTGCAAACACGCAAGACTAGCGCTCCTGGAAGAAAGGATATGGTGGAGACATGGCTTAGCCACAGCCTAAGGGATGTTTCCAACTATGGAATTGCCAATAGGGCCCGAAGTGACCAAGGAACAACGCCAGCGGGTGTTAGCTGTACTACGACAATTTTCGGGTGCGTTCACACCCCAGCAGAAGAAAAGTCAGTCGAAACGGCGCACGATAAGGCACCGTATCAATACTGGGGATCATCCACCAATTAACCAGCGTTCATATAGAGGGTCGCCAGCTGAAAGACGGATGATTCGTGAGGAAGTGGAGAAGATGTTGCACAATGACATTATTCAACTTTCTGAGAGTCCTTGGTCGTCTCCGGTGGTCCTTGTAAAGAAGAAGGATGACACATGGCGATTCTGTGCCGATTATCGGCGACTGAACAAAATCACAAAGAAATATGTCTACCCATTTCCGCGCATTGCGAAACAGACTGCTTGAAAGGAGCTAGATACTTCTCAACTATGGACATGATGACAGGTTCCTGGCAAATCGAAATTGACGAAGCTGACAGGGAAAAGACGGCTTTTATTACACCTGACGGCATCTATGAATTCAAAGTAATACCATTTGGATTATGTCATGCTCCGGCCACATTGGAACACATGATGGACAACTTGCTTCGACACCTTAAGTCACGACGTATCTTTGCTATTTAGATGACATTGTCGTTTTCTCGAAAACATTTGAAGAACATTTGAGTTGCCTGTCAACTGTGTTGAAGTGTTTTCAGACTGCAGGACTCTGTCTCAATCCAAAGAAGTACCTCTTTGTCGCCAAAGAGATAAAACTCCTGGTGTACGTAGTCAACGGATATGGTGTCTGTCCTTATCCAGATAAAGTAAGAGCAGTCACAGAATTTCCAACTTCTCAGTCACATTCGTCATGTGAGAAGTTTTATCGGGCTGTGCTCATACTACCGATGTTTCATAAAAGGATTTTGTAACAAGGCACGTCCATTGCAAGAACTTCTGCAGGGAGACGCTAAGTTTTACTGGAATGAGACAAAAGAAAGAGCTTTCCGGGCACGTATGGAGACTAACTTCCGCACCAGTTCTAACCTTATACGATGAAAATGCGGAAACCGAACTTTAAACTGACGCTAGCGGGTATTGAATTGGTGCAGTGCTTGCGCAAATTGAGTAAAATGCTGAAAAGTTGATAGCCTATGCATCAAGAGAACTCTCAAACTCCGAGATAAACTACTCTACAACTGAAAAAGAATATGTCGCAGTTATCTGGGCTACAAACAAGTTCCTGCCGTATTTCTTGGCAGACCATTCGCCGTCGTGACAGACCACCATTCTTTGCGTTGGCTGACTATCTTGAAGGATCCATCAGGTCGACTAGCAAGATGGGCACTAAGACTGCAAGAGTATGACGTCACGGGCGCAAATACAAGGATGCCGACTGCCTTTCGAGGAATCCATTAGTGGAACACAACAGCACGAATGACATTTTTGCCCTCACATAATTGGGTGACGTTACAGCTTAACAGCAGGACGATCCAGCAATATTAAAAATCATACAGCCTTGGAGAAAGGAGAACCTACCAATGGAAATTTACGACTTATAAATGGGACATTGTATAAGAGAAACTACGATCCACTGGTCTCCAAATGGCTACTGGTCGTTTCAGCTCATCTCCAGCCAGCTGTTCTCAAGTATTTCCACGATGCGCCAATATCTGGTCATCTGGGATTCGTGATGACCCTAGACAGAATCAGACTCAGGTATTACTGGAAAGGTCTCTACCGATCTGTTAAGCACTATGCGAGTCACTGTAAAGAGTGCCAGTGATGGAAGCATGAGCCGTAATTACCTCCAGGGCATCTCGTACCAATTCCACCTGCAGCAGCTCCATTCCATCAAGTTGCGATCGACTTTCAGGGAGATTCCCGAAGTCGACAACCGGTAACCGATGGATAATAGTCTGCACTGACTACGTCACACTCTATGCTGTCATCAAACCTGTGCCGACTGCAGAAGCTCCAGAGATCGCAAAATTCCTTGTAGAAGACATTAGTTTGAAGCATGGAGCACCAAGTGTGATGATATCTGATCGTGGAAAAGTATTCTATCAAAACCAGTATCAGAGGTAATGTCACGTTGTGACATTGTCCACAGAATGACAACTGCATATCATCCTCAGACAAATGGTCTTACAGAATGCTTTAACAAGACGTTAGCAGATATGCTCTCGATGTTGAGCAGAAGGATGGGGATACAATACTGCCAGTCATGACATTTGCTTATAATACCACAGGCTTCACGCCGTTTTTCCTGCTCTATGGCCGTGAAGCTGAGACGACAATGGATACGCATTTCCTGTTGCAACCGGACGACACTCAGGACGACTATGTGAAGCAGCTCATCACCAGCATAAAAGAAGGAAGAAAGCTGGCTCGCATACGGACACTGAACGCCCAGGAGAAGGACCGTCAGCGGTATAACGACAAGCACCTACCTATTGTTACAGCCCAAGAGATCTGGTATGTATTTTTACCCCTGTAAGGAAAGTTGGGCTATCAGAAAAGTTACTGAAGTGATTCTTTGGTCCGTATCATTTCATATTCTGTCCGTCAGACGTCACATACGAAGTCCAGGATTATGAGCCGTCGTCGAAACGACTAAAACGAAGAGACATTGTTCACGTCCTCCGCATGAAGCCTTACTACGATCCTGAAAAGCAGATAGGCGAAAATGTGTTCTTGTTAAAGAACTCTAAGGACAGTTAATGGTTTTGATGAAGCCACGACAGGAACGTCTGTCGTTGGTAATCGTACAGAAGGGAAGGATTCTCTAGAACTGCCATACAGAGGACCCATGACAAGTTCAAGATCCAGACATTGCAGCTGGCTCCAAAGGGAACCTAAGGAGAGGGATCAATGCTGCAAGAGCACAAGTTATCCGACTGGCGGCGTGGCACAATGTATAGCGCTGCTGAAGATCGCCAGTTCAATCCCATCTACTGGCAAAAATTTTTTTTCTTTGTATTTATCACTTACAGAATGTTCTACGTGTTTCTTATGTTGACTTGCAATTTCTACATGTATCTATTGTTAAATATTTCTGGTACATTCTGTCTGTGTATAAATAGCAGAGCACTCTGCCCGAGAGGCAGTCAGTGGTGCGTGTATGTTTCAGTTGGCAATAAACCTGCTTTTAGTAAAAGTGCTGTGTTCAGTTGACAACTCTGCCTTCAAAGTCAAGCCCGCTTCCATTTCAACGTGACAACATTATTTATGGCAGAGAATATGGAACTATAAATTAGTCCTGCTTTCAGACTTAGAAGTAATAGAAGAGTTCCTCGTTCTGCACAGGAACGAAATGTACTGGAAACCTTGTCGGACAGGGAGTTAACATTAAAAATAATAGAGATTTACCAGCAACATAATAAACAACTTGGTAAGGGACTGAAAAGAAAACAACAGTTACAGGATGCCATGGAAATTCATTTACAAGAAACTGACGAATAAATCATGAATCCATCGGTTGTCATCACACAATATTAGTAACTACAAAGAAAAATAGTTTTTTGTGTTCAAATTCGACTGGGCATCATAAGTAGATTTGTCTATTCAAATGTGAGTGTCATCACACAATATTAGTAACTGCAAAGAAAAACAGTTTTTGTGTTCAAATTCGACTGGGCATCATATGTAGATCTGTCTATTCAAATGTGAGTCACATCGACTGCCCGAACCACACCTGAAATCTCATTTCTCCTGAAATTGGCCTCTATTTGTGCCCTTTCTTCATCAGATAGCCACTTTGTAACACTGATCCCTTAATTACTAACAAAGTAGGTCACTCTCTCTATGACACGGTGCAAGGTACAAATACTGATATTGAACCTACCTGTCACATCTTGCCACTTCATGGGCAGCAAACGACAAAAATATCCGAATTTGCTGCAGTGGTAGCAATTTACCATTTCCTGCTGCCTGATAAATGCAATAGACTTCCTGAAGTTTTTGGACCGCTCCTCTGCCACATGACCCCCTACACGAAAATGTTTTCGGAATTATGTGTCGCTATATTGCTCGAAATAGTTTTCTGTCTTTGAGTACGATGTATCACTGCGAACTCCTCGTCACTCGACAATATATCAAACTCGGATTCGCTGGCCATCTTGAATAAACGGCAGTTATAAATTCCACATATCATCAGTTACATTTCTTTTGAACTTCTGCTTACGAAAGTGAGTTTCAAGTGGGATCTGCAGTGGCTTCGAAATAATCGTAAAATCCCCCACAAACACACAGGTGTCACGTGATAGGTATCCCCACTCTAACTCAGACCTTTCTACATATGAGCGAATCTGGCAGTTTGACAGCGCCAGAAATATTTTTCCAAAAAGCGTCTGGCTGCTTGCTGGAACACCAAACAGCTACACTCCAAGTAGCCAGAAGCATGAGAAGTATGAGAAGACACAATTTCACAGTTGCGCATGCGTGTCAAGCAGTCTGGCAGCTGTTGGAATGAACCTCTTGTGTCTTCATCATAATAGATTCATTTTGTTACAGTCACTTAACAGTGTAATCAGCTACTTACTGAGTTTTAGTGTTCATATGTTCTTGGTGATTATTATCAAAGAAATACAAACAACGTTCAGTATCTTTTAGAATCAAATGACTCAGCTTTAAGCTTAGAAGAGAAGTGTGGAATTAAGACGCTTGGTAGTCTCGAGTCTCGAGCTGAAGCAAGTGTAAACAAGCCGAGGTAAGACATTCCGCAGATCTTGCAAAGAAAATATATTTAAAGGGGAGAGGGGGGTGGGAGACCGGACATTGACGCACCGAGCCGGGAGAGGGGAGGACGACACCACTGTCAAGTTCCGTCAGTGAAAGAAGTGAACTCCCAGTCATCTGAAGCACCAGCCGCCACTTGCCCTGCCTGTATCGACAATGCAAGCATCTTCTAGATCTAGCGCCGTCAATGGAGAAAAAAACTAGACGTACTCAGTAGTACAGGGCTTGAGGCCTTTAACTATTTAACCCATTAGGCCTATATTCCAAAATAATTACTTTTTTTAGATTTTGATATAACTTAATATCCACTACATACATAGGTTAATAATTAAATTCTTAATACAATTTTTTATGGCTACGTGGGGTTTCCTAGAACGGTGCCACAGGTAGCTCAGCTGTTCCAACCAACCGGATCCTGAACAAGGTATTTGCTAACATAGCCTCCTCCACTGCCTGTCTACCCCACCATCAGTGCAGGTGTTGTCACAGTTTCTCAGACAGTGTCGTCGCCGATAGCTTTCACACTGTGCATTTTCGTACGCGATTTCTGTTCTGTGCATTATACACAATGGTAGTGTAACAACAACGAAAGGGAGGCCATGTCTTGTCAAGGATAGTAGGAACGGTATGAGTATTCTGAGCCAAATATTGAGGCTTCTGGATCTGCTGATGTCAATGATGACGTCATCAGTGAAGTGCCTGTGGCACACATAAACAATCTGTTGTACATAAACAATATGGTGTACATAAACAATATGGCGAATATAAACAATATGGTGTACACTCTTTGACAAAAAACCTGGCCGCCTTCCGGCCGCCGCTGAGCCTAAGTCCGAACCGATCGCGACATGGGACAATAAAAGTGGCCGCGCTGATTCGCTCTAAGTCCAACTATCTGCACAATCTGGCAACACTGGAGACTGCGGAGGTTCATACATTACTTCTTGTGTCCTGTTAGAAGTTATGTAGGTCAGCTACATCCGTGGTCCTGTGGTAAAGTGCGTGACTTGCATGTGAAAGTATTAGCGCTCGAAACCGACTGTTGACAAACATTTTAAATTCACGTTCCTCGTGGGTACTGATGCCACATGTGTAAGGGAAGCATATGCGTAACGTATTTCATTTTTTGATGCACTGATAATAACATTACGGCCCAATAACATTGCTGCCTCTGGCCGCAGCACTTGGCAGAGCTCACTGCGGCCCATATACCTCGCCGGCAGCAGCGGTGGCGGCGCTGCACAGCGCTGCCTCGCCCTCTACCCACAGCGCCTGCCGCCGCTCATCGCCCTGGGTATGTAAAATGCTGTAGTGTTGCTAAGTGGTGATCCAAAAAAAAAAAAAAAAAAAAAGATTGCGATGTGTATTTCAGACACGATATCAACGGAGCTGACCACCCATTTTGAATGATGACCATACTATTACACTAATACATAATGCATTAGAGAGGCAAAACGTTGCCATAGTCGCACTCTACGATGTTTAACACTTATTTCTGGTTTAAATCGCGATCCTTTTCCTTTCAGAAAAGCCCTTCATGTAATTTGTTATTGTCATCACTTCATATGTTTTCATCAAGACACTGTCCGTAACTGCACTACAATGTTTAGTGCCGTTGTTTGATTCCTTATGGTAAATGTATGAGCTAAATTATGTGAATACGTTTCAGCGCACGTTATAAAGCGAATAAAAAAATTCCTTGAGTGCAAAAGTTAAATTTCTGTCTCTCATATCTCATGGGCATTATACAGCATGAGTCATGAAAGTAGAAGAGGAATGTCAAGTGAACTTAGCTAGACAACTCAGTACCACTTGTGGAAGTAACTGCACTGTCACAGTGTTGCCAAATATTAGCAACGATGTTGCCAGTTCTTAGCTGTACTAGGAGGACCTGTGTAGCGATAAGCGACGCGAAATCGCCCTCGTCTCACACGGGCTTCAAGAGGGAAGTCGCGGATTTTGGATAATACGCGGCGCAATCTCCTGATAGTTTCCATCGTCACACTTAGGATGCAGATATTTAATTCGTCCAATGAGGCCGAAACCAGCGTTCATATATTTTGAAACTTAACAACATTATGATATAATTTCAGCAAATGAATAGAGAAGGTAAACATACTGATATTGTTCTTGAAACATACGGCAGGTCAAAGACTGAGATATGTAAACTTCCATCAGGATTTCAGTTTCACCTCCCCCCTCCCCCCAAAAATAGACTAAAACAATTACTTTGTTAGATTTCAGCAAAAGCTACATTGTTTTTAATTTTTCGTGAAAAGTTACTGTAAAGCAACGTTCCCTCATCCGTCACGAAAAACTACGCATCTTGAAAGTGACTGCGTTTCAAAATGCAGCCTTACGACCGTACAAGTAATATTTCACGTGTTGGTTTGTTTGAAATCCAGAAGAAACATAATCAAGTGATTATGTGTGCAACACAGTAATTAATTCATTTGGGGATTCAGAAGACAGGATACTTAAAATTACGGCCATGAACACAGAAACTAAACTGTGTATGTGAGAAATATGCAATTCTGAGGTTTTTCATCTGCAAACATATACATATAATCCATAGACTACTAACCAGCTTATTGAATTCGCAGTGTTACAGCCTTGTTGGCCCAACAAATGATGATGAGAATCTGAATCCATGTGTATGATGGATTCTTCGAATTATGTCACCCACGACTTTCATGTGTTGTTGCTTAGTATCTGTCGTCACGGTGATAAGTCAACAGAAATTATTACAAATTTTTTGCCTACTTTTTCATATAGTTGTATTTTCCGTAAAACCACACATTCTTTCCGGTCTCTTGGCCACATGGGAAAGAACGCTTTTGCAACTGAATTAATGATAATGATAGTAATCAATGGCGTTTACCTCATTACAGCAGAATGATAACGATTACAATAACAATAGAAAATGCCGATCTCATGGTTGACACACTGAAATAAGTTTTGGTATTTAGTTGCTGAATACCGTTTAGGACATTTTTCAGAGCAGAAAAATAGACCTAAAGCCACACACATCACTAGTACAACGATATCTCACTAATCAACTTTGCTTGCCGTAGATCAGGAGACGAGAATAGCGTCACCGACCTAAATTGAGAGTACTGGTTCAGTTGTCTGTCATTTGTTGGCAGTTAATACATTCCCGACATAAACAACAAAATTGTTTGCAATTTAAACAGGGGTCGACCTTCCTGTGTTCGAAAATTTAATTCAGGATAACAGATTCATATTAAGTCAATGACCAAACTCATATCCTCTGTGGAGAAGAGATGTAATTGTGTGTTGAAGAAAGAAGTCATATCTAAGAAACCTGCCTATTATTTTTATTTTTCTCCTATATTTATATTCTTCAGGCTTATATTCGCCTTTACTTGTCACAAAATAATGACATATCTTTTTCTCTGCAAGTAGCATTACATTTTCCGTTGTCTCTAGATGGATCATACTTTGTCTCTGCCGGTCCCGGATCTCACATCGAAAGAAAAATGTCCTCTACATCATTCATTTCGCAGGAGGCGGTCGTATATTTACCGTTGGTATATTTACTTGTACGAATATTGTTCGCAAGCGTAAATAGTTTGCTCTTGCTGTTCGTCTCCAATTCCCTATAATTCTCCTCGTGAAGTGGATGAACTGTGCTTTGTTATTGTTAGTACCATTAGTTTTTATTTCATATTGAGCTTTGAATTTGTATTTTTTATTACCGTTACATTTGTTTGTTGAGCATGTTTGACAGTATTGAAGGTCAACAAGTTCTCATATCCATTAACATAAGCGTGTTAGTGCTAATGTATAACGATCATTTTTGTCTTGTTTCATCTGTACAACTTCCTCTCAAAATGTGGAACACTTCTTTTAACACCCTTTATTTGAAACCGATATGTTGGCAGTGGACATTCACGGATTACTCATTTATTAACGTCATTGATAATGATAATTAGGATCAGATTTATTTACAAATTTTGTACTCAGTTCATTTAATTAAATTACAGCCCTCCGCATTCTACGTCATCTATTGTAAATCAATGAATAAGAGATACGTCAATACGTTTATTTACTGTCTTTTAACAAGCAACAGTGCAATTGCTTTCCATAATACTGCTTTAAACCGTGGCACAATTCATCGATCAATTTTAATTTTAATCGTTGTAACACGTATGTATTAGGTTGCTTTATTGTCATTTGTGTGTTTCTTACAAATTCTACAATTGATTTTATACTAACGATAGGCCAGAAACTTAATTAACGTAACTCAGAACCGTGTGACAATGCAATATCTACTCGCGTTCATTTTTGCGAGTTGGTGCAGTGGTAACACACTGGATTCATATTCGGCAAATTTGGATTTGAATTTTCCATGATTTTGCTAAATAAGTCCAGGAAAATGGCGGAATGATCCCTGCGGCAGTGTGCGGCCGATTTCCTTCTACATCCTTATCACAACAATCCGTAACCTTCCTTCTTTCTTTCGTGTCTAGTGTGCAATATTTTGTTTATGTTTCAGTGTGTTGCTACAAATTTTGCACTTCATTTCAAACCTAATTCCCACTGAACAAGAGACCTTAAACTTTCAACTCAACTTAGAACTGGATGGCACTGCTACATTAAAGCCATTTCTTAATTGGTGTGTGGAGGAGGGCACTTTTTATACAACTGCTGTTTCCTCCTGTTTCTCTTCCAGTCGTGAATGGTTCGCCGTTAAAACAATTTCTGGTAAGACTTAATGTGAGTTCATATGGCCCTATCTTTTACCTTCGTGATCTTTCCGTGACTAATACGTACGAGGGGTAAGGTGAATTAGAAATAAAACAGATTTATCGAATGTCTCTGTTGTATTCTCATGCAAACGTTTGAAACTGAATGAAAAATTTCACACATACAAAATTTGAAAAGTGTAAAACAATCATTTAAATGAAAAATGCTTGTAAAATAGACTAAGACGTATAAAGTAACTTTTTCCACTCGAAAATTGCTACCGCGTTAAAGATAGTTCCAAAAAAATTTCGAATTTTTAATAGCTATGTCAGTCATCATAGTAACACTGGAACATAAAGTGTTCTTGCTTCATGAGTAATGCTAGCAGTAGCGTTTAGTCGCCATCGACTTGAAGGTTCTGAAGTCGATAAGAGGTATGACGCGGTGGCGGCAGCCACGGTCGTTTCGGTAAATGCGGCACAACGAGCGAGCGAAGGCGCGCGCATTTGGAAACGGAGAAGGCGGAGCGCGCCTGCTGGAGGGAAAGGATAGTTGTCGTTTTGAATAGATTAAGCCATCAAACGGAGTCTAACAGATGTTCGGTAGACCTCCCCGAACTTTCGCGGTTTGACTGTAACATAAGAAATAAATGAAATTCAAGAATTGCATTGAATGGTTAGTAAATTAATGTCGTCCGCTATCTGCCGACGATACCGCTCGAATGATAATCTATCGACGTGAGATACATGGAACCTAAAAGTCTCCATAAAGTTTGTACTCTGAAACCTATCACCGCGCTGTAGCGAGCAAATTGCAAATTAAACTATGTCTGCAACGCATTCGGCCATCAGACTACGTAACATTTTATGAAATCAACGAGGCAGGCAACAGTAAGACAGGTTCGAAATCTATCGAGCATATCAAGAAACGTGCTAAAAATTAGCGTTTGATTCAAATGGAACGCTGTTTAACGTAGCAAGATGTTCTATCAATAACAGGTAGCTTGTAATTTCCATATTGACCTGCCGACATATTATTTTATCAGGAAGCAAACTCTAAGGAAACTGGACAGATTTTGAGTATTTACGAAGACTTTTCTACGACAAATTGTGCGTCTTTTTGTTATTTAATGGAGTAAAGTATACATAACGATAAGGCCTACCTAGTATACAACCATAACCCGAGAAACAAAACTGGAAAAACTCTCAATGAGGTATTCATTGATATTTTTTCTTTACTCTTTTAAAATAGCTGGCCACATGGCGCATATGAAATTTGGAGGGCACAGTGTCTCGAGCATGAGTGGAATTACGGATCCTAACATGCAGGACGCCAGCTACAAAAACTCGTTCATCAGGCCACCAATGTAATCAAGATTTTCCAACGTCGTAGCTAGGGTCTATTGTTTCGCAACTTTGGCATCATGTAGATGTGAGTCTGATTTGTAAATCTGCAAACAGTTGACTTTTACTCGTCACCTCCATTAAATATTCTGTAAAATTAATATCAGAATATGCACATTGTAGTAGCTGAATTGTGTTCAAGAAGGTCGTTTCATGCATTAACTACTCCTACTCTCTTTCACGTTGCGAGCAATCTGCCTCAGCTGTGAGTAAATCAGTGACGTAAGGTTTATAGCAGTAATGTCTAGCTGTATAATAGTAACTTTCTAAACACCTAGCTTATTTCGAAATCGGGTCAGTTTTGTTGCAAAAGCTGGATCTTATCAATTCATCTCGTTATGTCTTTCAAATGTTCAAATGTTTGTCAGGCTTAAGGGACTTAACTGCAGGGTCATCAGTCCCTAATCATACAAACTATTTGTGAACCACCTTATACTAAAGACGACACAAACAGCCATGCCCGAAAGGGGATTCGAACCCCCGACGGGGAACGGCCTCGCACATCGTAGCATAGCGCCTCGATGCGCTCGGCCGCTCCGCCGCGGCGTTACGTCTTTAAATTATCCGCTTACTGTCAAACAAAACCATTCGTGCCAACTGTCTCCTGGAAACCTCATAATAGATGCCATAGCCACCTACTTCAAGAATATGAAGTGACATCACAAACAAAACGACAGAACACTTTCTTAAATGAATTTATCTGATGTTATAAAATGACGGTAAACTTTTAAATATTGATAAAACAACTTACTTGTAAATTACTGCAATTGTTGTCATCACATAAAGTAAATAATAAATTCTGAAACCGCATCAGCTGTTTTTAATTAAGATCCTTGGTTTACAGGTCCACGACCGTTTTCATGTTAAATATTTTTCATATGAAAATTCATTACAGAGACCCAACGTTCAAATCACTTTCATCTGTCATGGAAATAAAATTTCATTAAATAGGCCCCGGTATATGGAACCAGTCCAACAGAAATTATTACTGTCGTTCGGAATAAAATCCAACGACGTTAATATGTGGACAAATAGTCGCGTAATTTTGATTACTTTATTGTCCAAGAAACCAGTAGATTGCCGACGAAGTGAAGGTGTCGAAACTAAAGAAGACTGTCTAAAAAATAAAAAAAAAGATAGATGACGCATTTGTATTTTGTTCATATTTGCATCGAGTATTACGGGAACGTAAAAAGCTTACTAATATGCACAACTACCCACATTTTCTATTTTGTTTCAGTTTCAATAGGACTAAATTCAAAACATGCTTATCTAAATATAATTTGTTTATTACACTGCGTCGATGCTTTGGGTACATTTCCATAATAGCTGCTCATTTAGGTAATATACCTTGAATGTGAGACGCGCATGACAAGACACAACATAGATACAGTCCGAAGTTCAAATGTTTGTATAGTCTATGGGACTAAACTACGGGGTCATCAGTCCCTAAACTTACAAACTACTTATTAACTACTTACGAACTAGGACGGCACAAATATCCATGCCCGAGGGGGGATTCGAACCCCCGACCGTAATGGCCGTGCAGACCGTGACTGAAGCGCCTTAGTCCCCTCGGCCACCGCGGCCGGCAGATACAGTCCGTTTTCGAACTACAGTGCCTAGTATCATTGGACAAAATGATCGTTCGCACTGCTTTTTCGTTTTGTTACAGCACTCACTGAAAGTTGGTGAGGGTAAGTGGTTTAGTGACGGATGGGGCAACGTTCATTTCCAGTAACATTTAATGAAATGTCGAAATCTAACAAAGTAATTGTTTTAGTCGGTTTTTAGGGGGGGGGGGGGGGGACAATATCAGTACGTTTCACTTCTCTAGTCATTTGCAGACATTATATCATAATGCTGTTAAGTTTCAAAATATATGAACGCTGGTTTCTGCCTCATTGGACGAATTAAATATTTGTATCCTAAAGTGTGACGATAGAAACTATCAGGAGATTGCACCGCGTATTAACCAAAATCCGCGACTTCCCTCTTGAAGCCCGTATGAGACGAGAGCGATTTCGCGTCGCTTATAGCTACACGGTACAGCTAAGACCTGGCAACATCGTTGCTAATATTTGGCAACACTGTGACAGTGCAGTTACTTCCACAAGTGGTACTGAGTTGTCTAGCTAAGTTCACTTGACATTCCTCTTCTACTTTCATGACTCATGCTGTATAATGCCCATGAGATATGAGAGACAGAAATTTAACTTTTGAACTCAAGGAATTTTTTTATTCGCATAGGTGACTTTCGGGTTAACTTTCGAGATACGTTAGAGGCTCAGCATTGAATATGTGAGAGACTGAGGGCCCCAGGCGGCAGCGTGTGGTTGGCTCTGTGGTTCTGCTCGTGTCTCGCGATGCAACTGAGCTGTGGGTCGGCAGTTCTAATCCTGGTTGGAGACAGTGCGGTTGGCGGTGGAATTCCGTTTTACTTTGTTTTATTTTACTTTATACGCTGCAGATTGCAAGAAGAAACTCTTTAATGGAATCAGAAGAAAAGCTTTATACAATAAGGCTTTCAGAAAGGTCGACTCTAAATTACGGAGGTGGTATTAGATGTCTTTTTTGCTTCACCATACAAACGCCTTTGAAGGAATTCGAATTGACCTCCCTCAATGGGAATTTTTCTATTTCCTTAGAACCCACATGATAGGGGATGCTTACAGAGGAAGTGAACATAATGATTAATATAGTTCGTTCATGCAAAATATCTGCTGTAGAAATGAGACACCTTTCAGTGTGGCTGTGTTGCTTTATAACGTGCGCTGAAACGTATTCACATAATTTAGCTCATACATTTACCATAAGGAATCAAACAACGGCACTAAACATTGTAGTGCAGTTACGGACAGTGTCTTGATGAAAACATATGAAGTGATGACAATAACAAATTACATGAAGGGCTTTTCTGAAAGGAAAAGGATCGCGATTTAAACCAGAAATAAGTGTTAAACATCGTAGAGTGCGACTATGGCAACGTTTTGCCTCTCTAATGCATTATGTATTAGTGTAATAGTATGGTCATCATTCAAAATGGGTGGTCAGCTCCGTTGATATCGTGTCTGAAATACACATCGCAATCTTTTTTTTTTTTTTTTTTTTTTTTTTTTTTTTTTTTTTTTTTTTTTTTTTTTTTTTTTGGATCACCACTTAGCAACACTACAGCATTTTACATACCCAGGGCGATGAGCGGCGGCAGGCGCTGCCGGCGAGGTATATGGGCCGCAGTGAGCTCTGCCAAGTGCTGCGGCCAGAGGCAGCAATGTTATTGGGCCGTAATGTTATTATCAGTGCATCAAAAAATGAAATACATTACGCATATGCTTCCCTTACACATGTGGCATCAGTACCCACGAGGAACGTGAATTTAAAATGTTTGTCAACAGTCGGTTTCGAGCGCTAATACTATCACATGCAAGTCACGCACTTTACCGCGGGACCACGGATGTAGCTGACCTACACAACTTCTAACAGGACACAAGAAGTAATGTATGAACCTCCGCAGTCTCCAGTGTTGCCAGATTGTGCAGATAGTTGGACTTAGAGTGAATCAGCGCGGCCACTTTTATTGTCCCATGTCGCGATCGGCTCGGACTTAGGCTCAGCGGCGGCCGGCCGGCGGCCAGGTTTTTTGTCAAAGAGTGTACATAAACAATATGGCAAACATAAACAAGATGTTGGACATAAACAATATGGCGAATATAAACAACATGGTGGACAAAAATATGGCAGGCATAAACAATATGGTGGACATAAACAATATCCTAGAGGGAGTAACCGAAGATGCACGGCCTATACAAGTGGCTATATCTAGGCCGACGTACGTCTGGATGCCCGGCAGTTACTAGTGAAAACTCGTCAGTTACTAGTTAGAGCTCAAGAAGTCACTAAGTAAGAACGTGGCTACGAACTTAGCAGTAACTAGGTCTCAGTGCAGATAGCATCATACAGACAACGCCACGAGAAGAGAGAAGAAACAGACATATGTTCTAAAGTATTGTATACATCAGTCAATAAATATCTTGTAATACTAACTATATCAATGTTTTAGATGTCAAAGGAACCTGCACCAGTACCTTTATTGACAACTAGACCGGAACGAGTACTAAACAAAAGGCGACAGGGTCGCAACATAATTAATAACAGAGAAACACATTTTAAGCTATGTAGTGTTAAAAAGAACGTTTCCTAACGGAGACACCCAAAACAGCAAAATCCATACTCTTATATGTAACTTTGAAACCAAATTGCTCCATATAGCCTGATGGAAAATAAAACAATGTTAATATTGTTGTAACCCATCATGCGATACGCCTGTTGGTTTGCTTGTAATTAAAGCCTAAACACTAATCTCCACAGTTGAAAATCCAGAAGTAGTGATAGCCCAAATGCAGGCTCAATATACGACATGGCCAGGTACACAGAAAAAAGACTGTCCAACACAACTAATCAATTACTAGAGAGTAAAACTAAGTTGACCTGAAAATATGCAACATATGAATCAATAATAAAAGAAACTGCAAAACACCCTACAGCTGAGGTGAATGTAAGTCCAAACTTAGAGGAAGCCTCTACAGTGCACTGTTAAGAACAATAACTGCCCAACAGCCAGGCATACTAACTCCCAATTACGATAATAAATGACAATGTATACATCACATAACCAAGATAAGCACCTGGTCTCATTTAGTTAACCACACATAAATAATCAGCAGGAAATGTTGTGACGAGATACCTTACGTAAATTTCACAGGTGCTAATACGCAATTGCTACCAATCAACTTAAAAACACTAAAACCTCGTATAGATGGCTCACCTAACCGGCATCTTAGACAGTTTAATGACAGCAATAAATAAATAAATAAATAGTAAACAACATCTCACAGGAGAGCACCTGGACAAGTTAATTAATCTTACATAATAAATACATTAATATAAATTTTAACAAGGTGCCTCACGCCGGTCTAAGAGACCATATTACTAAAGAGAGTGGATAAAGACATCAAAACATTGATCCCTAAGAACAGTGGCTGTTGCTCAATACTTGGTAGAACCAACTAAGTTTGTCTCTCAGCTTACACATAGTGAAATTGTTTAACTTGGATGACGAAAATCACTGAATACCGATTCACTAGTTGCCACTGGAGTTTTCTGAGTACCTCAGTGATGCTTTTGCGCTTGCTAAATGAGCCCGTATCGAAGCGCGCTGCTTTCCGTTGGCTCTTCTATATGTCCTCTATCAACCTTACCTGGTACAGAACCACAAGCGATGAGCAATTCTCAAGATCTGGCCGATGAAGAGTTTTGTAACCTACATCGTTTGTTGGCGAACTACACTTCCTGAGGCTTTCAACAAACTAAGTCTGACTTCTGCCGTACCGATGATTAATTTTATGTGGTCACTGCATTTCCTTATGCCTACTCCCACATATTTTATGGAAGTAACTACTTCAGAGTTTGTCCTGCTATTGACTAAATATACAGAGTGATTTTTTTTCCACCGTTTACAAACACTAGTGACATATCTGGGGCAGGATAGGCAACAAAAAAGATCTAGTAAACTTATGTCCGGAAATGCATGTTTTCCAAGCTATAGGCCTAGACCATTTATTCAGTCATACTTTGTTGTTGAGACTATGGTCTAATATGCTCTGAGCCCTGCAGCCACAGTTGCAGTATGAGTTGAAAACAGTTTCCATGTATCTCAGCATAGGTATTCATACTGCTGTGATGACAAAGCTGCATGAATACGTTACTCCGGTGTCTCCACATGTGGAATGGGTTCTGCATACACGATACTTTCCAGATGGCCACATAACCAAAATTAGCATGGGTTGAGATCCTGAAAACGAGATGGCTATTGCACTGAAGCTTCTCGTCCGATACATCGGCCAGGAAACACACAATATAGATGCGGCCAGACGTTAACGGTGAAGTGGGCTGGAGCGCCATTTTGTAGCAGCAACGTAGCCTTTGGAATAATCAATATCGCAGTACAGCCATCTAAGACAGGGGTGTGCAACCTTTCAGTTTACCTGGGTTACAATGAAAGAAGGGGAGAATTTTTGGGCCACACCATACATAGGGGAAAAAACTGGTGAGCTAAAAGGTTATATATATATATATACTCCAGGAAAATGAAAAAAGAACACCAAGAATTCTTTGACCCAGCAGAGGAAAATTTTGTTGACACATCCTGAGGATGCTTACCACACATGATCACAGAGAGAGCCATACGCACGTGATACAGTCACCAGAGCGTTCACAGTCTTGATGCTAGTATGGGGTAAACTTTCCTTTTGCAGCGATAGCAGCTGGAACTATTCCATGGAGGCTATCATAAAGATGCCTAATGGATCTTGCGGAATGGCCTACCATGCAATTTCCACCTGATGCCTCAGTTGCGCCAGATTTCATGCCGGCCGTGCAGACTGCTCAAGATGACATTTAATCCGGTCACAAACATACTCAATGCGGACCAGATATGCCGTTCGTGCTGGCCAGGATATTTGTTGGACACCATGAAGAGCACGTGGGATGGTTCGGGATGCATGAGGACATACATTGTCTTATTGGAAAAGGATATCGGCTCATTGGTGTATGAATGGTAGTAAGACGGGTTCAACGATGGTTTCAATGTACTGTGCACTGTTTAATGTCCCCTCGACGATCACCAGAGGACATCGCCCAGTGTAGGATATGGCTCTCCATGCCATGAAAGTAAGAGTAACACTAAAGGGAAGAAGTTTGGATTGTTGTTGTTGTGGGTTTTGGAAGGGACTAAACTACGACGGTTATCAGTCCCTTGTTCCAGTCAAAAAGATAAAACATTTTGTTAAGCGATCCGAAGTGAATGCATTAACAAGTCAAAGTTTAAAACTTACAGACAAATAGAAAGAAAGGATACGGTTAAAAACGAAGAAGGGATAAAAAGCTGAAACAGCACAAGAGTGTTTTTGCTGGGTGGTCACAGGATATAAGGAACACACCCAGCCACTCTGCAACACGCTAAAACCACCTACCTAACAGACTTAAGCAGGCGGAGGACAGAGAAACGACAGAGAAACACAAACATTAAATGGACTTGTAAAGTCCACACTCACGCATAAAATGTAAAATAGAGTCAACCATGGAGGTGTTGTCAGCTAATGCAAGCTGCAAAACGTCGGGGATATTAAAATTTCGTCTCACTGCGGCTAAATCGTGGCATTCAATTAAGATGTGGGCGACCGTCAAAGGCGCACCACATCGACACTGCGGAGGGTCCTCGCGATGCAGAAGGTGACCATGCGTGAGGCAAGTATGGCCTATACGGAGTCGGCAAAGGACAACCGACTCCCTGCGAGAAGCCCTCAGGGACGTCTTCCATGCAGCGGTAGACGGCTTGACAGCACGGAGCTTATTTGGTTCAGTGGAGTTTGCCCATTCCGAATTCCAAACCCTTAAGACCTTTCGGATCAACTGGGTGTGGAGGTCGGAAACTGGGAGGCCAATGTCCAGGGACCGCAAAGTGGTGGCCTGCTTGGCCAGCTGATCCACAAGTTCATTGCCCGGTATACCTACATGCCCTGGCGTCCAAACAAAAACGACAGAACGGCCTGACTCGCCAAGGGCGAATACAGCATCTTGAATGGTTCGCACCACAGTGTGTTTGGGCAGAAACTGGTCGAGGGCCTGTAAGCCACTCAGGGAGTCGCTACAAATGACGAACGACCCCCTGGGGCGAGCTCTGAGGTGTTCAAGAGCTCTCAAAATACCGACCAGTTCTGCGGTGAAGATGCTGCTTCCACAAGGCAATGACCGCTGTTCGATGTGGTCATCATACATAAAGGCATATCCAGCATGGCCATCGACCAAAGAACCGCCCGTGTAGATGATGGTTGCTCCATGAAACGTATCGAGCAGTGCATGGAACCGGCGACGAAGAAGCAGTGGCGAAATCGAGGCTTTCGAATCCCGGGACAAGTCCAGCCGAAGCTCCAGGCGAGGAATTTTCCAGGGGGGGATACGGACGGAGTAATGGTAAGGTGGAGGAAGGGGTAAGGAATCAAGTGAGGAGAGAAGGGAACGGACGCGGACCGCAATCGGGAGACCCGACCTGGGCCGACGTCGTGGGGAAGGGAGAGCAGAAAGTGGGAAGAGAAGCCTGTGGTTCGGATGGCGGGGTGAAGCATGAACCCGGGCAACGTAGCTCACCAACAGCCGTTGCCGGCGATACCGCAGAGGGGGAACACCAGCTTCAGCTAGAAGGCTCGTTACGGGACTGGTGCGAAAAGCCCCTGTTGCGAGCCGCACGCCTGTGTGGTGAACGGGGTCTAGGACCCCCAAGGCAGAAGGGGCTGCTGAGTCGTACACCAAGCTCCCGTAATCAAGCCGCGACAGAATAAGAGACTTGTAGAGCTGAAGAAGGGTGGAACGGGCTGCTCCCCAACTAGTATGGCTGAGGCATCGAAGGACATTTAAATGCCGCCAACACTTCTGTCTCAGCTGACGTAGGTGTGGCACCCATGTCAGCCGGGCATCGAAGACCATGCCCAGGAAGCGATGTGTTTCCTCAACCTGAAGTAGTTCACCACCCAGGTAGAGCTCTGGGTCAGGGTGAACTACCCGACGGCGACAGAAGTGCATCACGCGGGTTTTCCGTGCGGAGAACTGAAATCCGTGAGAAGAGGCCCATGAGTGGGCCTTTCGGATGGCACCCTGCAGCCGCCGTTCAGCTACGCCGATGCTAACGGAGCTGAAATACAGGCAGAAGTCATCGGCGAACAGGGAGCAACTGACTGATGACCCCACAGCCGCAGCGAGACCGTTTATCGCCACTAAAAACAATGGAACGCTGAGGACGGAGCCCTGTGGGACACCGTTCTCTTGAATATGTGGGGAGCTAAAAGATGCCCCAACCCTCACCCGGAACGAGCGATGGGAGAGGAAATTGTGAATAAAAATAGGAAGGGCACCCCGTAGGCCCCAGTCATGAAGAGTTGTTAAAATATGGTGGCGCCAGGTGGTGTCATACGCCTTTCGAAGGTCGAAAAATACAGCAACTAAATGTTCACGCCTAGCGAAGGCAGTGCGAATGGCCGACTCCAATGACACGAGGTTGTCAATGGTAGAACGGCCCTGGCGAAAGCCCCCTTGTTGTGGAGCAAGGAGTCCGCGCTCTTCAAGGATCCACATAAGCCGCCGACTCACCATACGTTCGAAGAGCTTGCAGAGAACGTTGGTGAGGCTGATCGGACGGTAATTGTCAGCCACCAGGGGATCTGCACCAGGTTTCAGCACCGGGATGATAGTGCTTTCCCGCCACTGCGACGGGAAAGTGCCCTCTGCCCATAGATGGTTAAACAGGGCGAGAATGTGGCGTTGAAACTCTGGTGAAAGGTGTCGAAGGAATTGGCCGTGAATCCTATCAGGTCCTGGAGTTGTATCAGGACACGCAGCAAGGGCAGTTCGGAACTCCCACTCGCTAAACGGGTCGTTGTATGTTTCCCGACGACGAGTGCGGAAGGACAACATTTTCCGCTCGGCCCGCTCTTTGAGGGAGCGAAAGCCGGCACTGTACGCGGCAGTCGCAGAGCATTGTGCGTAGTGGTCTGCCATATGCTCGGCGATAGCTGTAGGGAGCGTGCAGAGCACACCCTGGATGGTGAGGGATGGGATTCCTGTCGGCGGGCGGTATCCCAAGACGCGTCGGACTTGGGTCCATACCTTAGTCAGGGAGGTGCGGGAGCCGATGCTGGCTACATACCGCTCCCAGGAATCCTGCTTGCTCTGCTGTATGAGTCGTCGAGCACGCGCACGGAGCCGTTTAAAGGCCACAAAATTCTCCATGGATGGGTGGCGTCGATGGCGCTGGAGCGCTCGCCGACGTTCCCGGATAGCCTCAGCAATCTCCGGTGTCCACCAAGGCACGGACCTACGCCTAGTGGAACCGGTGGTTTGTGGAACTGCCGCCTCAGCGGCCATGACAATACTATTAGTCACCTGCTGGACTGCGTTGTCAATGTCATCTGGCAGCGGTGGAGCAATGACAGCGGTGGAAGCATACACAGTCCAATCAGCCCTACAGAGACACCAACGGGGTAAGCTGTCTGCAGCTTGGTACCGCAGGAGCGACACAAAGATTGGAAAGTGGTCGCTGCCACATAGGTCCTCATGCACACGCCAACCGAGGCGTGGTCGAAGGCTGGGGCTGCAGACGGAGAGGTCGATCGCTGAATACGTGCCCTGTGCCACGCTAAAATGCGTGGGGGCACCTGTATTCAGGAGGCAAAGGTCTTGGTGCGCCAATAATGTCTCAACATCCCTACCGCGGCCTGTGTTCTGGAGCCCACCCCACAAAGGGTTGTGGGCGTTGAAGTCCCCCAAAAGGAGGAATGGTGGGGGAAGTTGGGAGACCAGAGTGGTAAGGGTGTTGAGAGACACGGCCTCATCCGGAGGAAGGTACAAGCTGCAGACAGTGATTTCCTGAGTTGCCCGGATTCTAACAGCCACTGCCTCAAGAGTGGTGTTGTGCGGCACCGGGGCACTGGGTACAGTGTCCAGGATGTACAGACAGACGCCACCAGACACCCTATCGTATGTGGGCCTGTTACGGTAATAGCCCCGATACCCACGAAGGGCAGGGGTCCGCTTTGCTGGAAACCATGTTTCCTGTAGGGCGATACAAAGTGCAGGGGAGCAGTACAGTAATTGTCGCAGCTCAGCCAGGTGGTTAAAGAAGCCGCTGCAGTTCCACTGGAGAATAATTCCTTCTCCACACACTAAGGCCATAAAAGAAAAGAAAAGAGGAAGATCAGTCCATAGGAGCGTCTGCTGCCTGATGGTCAGACTCAACAGCATCTATGACCATAGAATCAGCTGATTCTGGTTGTGCAGATCTCCTATGGTCGGGTGAATCAAGAAGTGCGAGATCCTCAGCGGAAGCGAGGATCTCGACCTCATCCTCTGAAGCAGAGGATGCGGGTGTGGGTGGCTTGGAAGCCACCAAAGTATCCCTTTTCTTCTTGTCTCTTTTCTTGCCCTCTCGCTGGCCCTTCGGTGTTGAGGGCCGTGGGGGCTTCTCAGAAGGGGTGGCAGTAGCTGACGAAGAGCAGGAGGCCCTTCGATCAGCAGCCGGTGGATCCTTCAGCCATTTGCTGGGATCCACTTTCCCACGAAGAGAAGCCTCGGAAGGGGGAGTCCCGTGGGACGCCTTCCGGGCGAGAGGAGCCGGAGAGGGCTGTTGTTTCTCCGGCTGTGGGGTGGGGACCCGACGTCCCCTGTGATGGTGTATCTGTTGCTCCCAACGTGAAAAGTGTGGGAGCAACTGAAGGAGTGGCGCCCCCAACTGCCAAGGGGGCAGGTGCAGTAGTTCGGGCCTGGGGGCCCGCTGGCATTAGTGGCACAGGTGGTCTGGATATCGATGGGGAAGCTACAGAGGCGTATGAGGTGGTCATGGTCACAGGATGGAGCTTTGTGTACTTACGTCTGGCCTCCACGTATGTCAGCCGGTCCAGGGTCTTGTACTCCATGATCTTACGCTCCTTGTGGAGTACAGAGCAGGTGGGAGAACACGGAGGATGCTGCTGGTTGCAGTTGACGCAAACTGGAGGTGGGGTACAGGGGGCGTCCGGGTGGGATGCACGCCCGCACTCCCGACATGTTGGGTTGGCATCACATCGGGAGGACATGTGCCCAAACCTCCAGCACTTGAAGCAGCGCATAGGGGGAGGAACGTAGGGCTTTACGTCGACCCGGTAGACCATCACCTTGACCTTCTCAGGCAATGAATCGCCCTCGAAAGCCAAGATGAAGGCACCGGTGGCAACCCTCTTGTCCTTCGGACCCCTATAGATACGGCGGATGAAATGCACACCACGCCGCTCCAAATTAGCTCTCAATTCGTCATCCGATTGCAGCAGCAGATCCCTGTGAAAAATGATACCCTGGACCATGTTTAAGGTCTTGTGTGGCGTAATAGAAACGGAAACATCACCCAGCTTGTCGCAGGCTAGCAAAGCCCGTGACTGCGCTGGGGATGACGTCGTTATCAGAACCGATCCAGATCTCATCTTTGACAGACCCTCCACCTCTCCATACTTATCCTCTAGATGTTCGACGAAGAACATCGGCTTCGTCGTCATAAAAGATTCCCCATCATTTCTAGTGCAGACCAGATATTTAGGGGCATAAGCCTCACCCTGAATTTTCGCCCGACGTTCCTCCCATGGTGTTGACAAGGAAGGAAACGTTTGGGGATCATAGCTTGCAGCGTTGTAATCGCCTCGACCACGCTTAGAGACGGCGGTTGTACGTCCGCCAACGTTTCGTGTTCGTTTCATGGTGTTCCCACGAGCAGCTAGGGAGATAAGCGTCCACCCAGACAGAGCCCCGCTTGCCTGGGTAAGCCTTATACAACTGAGGTGCGGCAGGTTCCTCAGAGGTTGCTCGCTAGCGGCTGTTCTACCTCAACAGCCATGCATCTCCTCGGCACGTAGCACACCTTGAGATTGAGGTTTTTTTTATAGAGGTTTGTACCGTCCTCGCGACCCGGGCGATTAAGCCAAGATCCCCGGGCTCTGAAACGTACAACGTTCCACCGTCGCGCCGAACGATGGTCGTTGAAGCACACACAGAGCTTACGGTGTAGCGGACTGTTGGCGCGACACAGCCCACAGCTCAGGACCCCGGGTTCGCCAAGCCCGTACTCAGCAAATTAATGCCGAGCCCCTGAGGGGAGAAGTTTGGAGGTAGCCCAGGTATATGCCCCTCAAAGCGGGTGTACAGCGCAGGAGAAGGAGGAATTTGAACAACTACTAAATGGTCAGAGCATCATAGTCATGGGGGATTTAAATGCACACGTGGGAACTGATAGGCAAGGATATGAAAATATAATGGGAGCAAAAGGATGGGGTGGGAGAAAGGTTGAAGGGAGAGGGTTGCTGGGTTTTGCAAAAGAAATGGATTAGTGATAGGGAACTCTTGGTTTAAGAAGAAAGAGAACTACAAAATAGACGGCCGCAGTGGCCGAGAGGACTGCGGCGAGCCAGTCACGTTCTGCACGGCCACTACGGTCGGGGGTTCGAATCCCACCCCCCTCGGGAATGGATATTTGTGCCGTCCTTAGTATTAGCTAGTTCATAAGTAGTTTGTAAGTTTAGGGACTGATGACCCCGTAGGTAAGTCCCATAAGCTCTCCAAAAATTTGAACATTTTTGAACTACAAAATAACATGTTACAGCAGTGATTTAACAAAGAGATCTTTGGTGGACTACTTGTTGTACGACTGGGAAACAAAGAGTAGTGTCACAGATATAAAGGTAATATCATCACAGGTCGTAGATAGCAACCACCGGCTACGAAGCCACACACGCATACGATCATCACTGGCACTGTGGCAGAAGCGTCATACATCACTGAAGATGACAGTTCTCCATTCGTCCTTCCACAAGCGTCTATCGCGACTCCACTCGAGGTGGGCTGAACGATGTTGGAGCGTGAGCGAAACATGTCCTAAAGGCACGCATGATCGTGCATCATTATGTGAGGAACCATAGCCTACAATGGCCGTTGTCCTCTGGTGATCGACGAGGGAACAATGAACAGCGCACAGTACAACACACCTTGTTCATACACCAACGAGGCTCTAAGCTTTTCCAACAGGACAGTGCACGTCGACATGTATCCCGTACCAACCAACGTGCTCTTCAAGGTGTACGTCAAGTACCCTGGCCAGCACGATCCTCAAACCTGTTCCCCACAGGGCCATGTTTGGGACCGCGATGAAACGTCATATTCGGCGGTCTGTACGATCAGCAGGAAAACTGGCTCCACTGAGGCACCAGGTGGAATTTTCATCACAGGCCATTCCGAATTACTACAGTCAGTATCTCTACGATCGTCTCCATAGGAGACTCGCAGCTTGTATTCCTGTAAAACGAGAGTACACGCGGTATTAGTGTCGACATTACATTGAGTCCTGATAACTG
The DNA here is from genome assembly GCA_026315105.1 of Locusta migratoria. Lineage (NCBI taxonomy): Eukaryota > Metazoa > Arthropoda > Insecta > Orthoptera > Acrididae > Locusta > Locusta migratoria. Next base: position 421,784,181 of record CM048748.1, read on the forward strand.
TAGTCACGTGTATATGGCTCTGTCTGTGTATTCGTGTGTTGTATTCATTGTCAAGGATGTGTCAATAAAATTTCCCTCTACTGGATCGACAATTTCATGATGTTCTTTTTTCACTTTCCAGGAGTATATACTGGGTGATCAAAAAGTCAGTATAAATTGAAAACTTAATAAAGCATGGAATAAAGTAGATAGAGGGGTAAAAATTGACACACATGCTTGGAATGACATGGGGTTTTATTAGAACAAAAAATAAATAAATAAAAATAAAAATAATAAAAATAAAACAACAACAAAGTATTGCTAAACGCGTGAAAGATCTCTTGCGCGCGTCGTTTGGTGATGATAGTGTGCTCAGCCACCACTTTCTTCATGCTTGGCCTCCCAGGTCCCCTCAGTCCGTGCGATTATTGGCTTTGGGGTTACCTGAAGTCGCAAGTGTATCGTGATCGACTGACATCTCTAGGGATGCTGAAAGACAACATCCGATGCCAATGCCTCACCGTAACACCGGACATGCTTTACAGTGCTGTTCACAATTTTATCTTCCGAATATAGCTATTGTTGAGGAATGTTAGTGAACATATTTCCTGCAAAAAACATCATCATCTTTGCTTTGTCTTAATTTGTTATGCTAATTATTGATTTTCTGATGAGATAAAGCGCCATCGTCGGACATTTTTGAACTCTTTTTTGTTCTAATAAAACTCCATGTCATTCCAAGCATGTGTGTCAATTTTTACCTATCTATCTACATCATTCCGTGAATAATGAAGTTTTCACTTTTATACTAACTTTTTGATCACCTGGTACTTGCGTAGGCTACGGAGTGTCTCAGAGTATACGTTACTGTTAATGAGTTTTCCGTAATGGAGAAATACTATGTGTATCGGACTTTGGACATCGGAAAACAAAATCCTGCCAGCTGAGGGAATAGCTTTGAATATTTTAGGGGGACGGGGAGGGAGGGGGATGAAGACGCATGGTCCGCGTCTCTAGGTATGTCGCACTACGTTATCCCAAAGTGGCGTATTGAAATTTCAACCGGTCTCGTTATTAAGGCGTGCCGTACTTTATAATCTGAACACCCATCGTATATTGTGCATCATATCTCGCCTGATCCCCTAATTGTTTTGAGCAGTTTCTGTAAAGGCAGCACTTTACATTTGTTTATGGTATGACTCACATGGCATTCCGTGCACCACGCGTGGATGGCCCGGGAATTCATGTTCGACGTACCTAGAGAGGGACAGTAATACGATTTCCGGGAGGTGAGAGCAAAACGAAGGCGCCGGGGAAAGGTGTCTGGTGGTGCGTTTTGGGGCGGGGCCCGGCAATTACGCGGGCGTTTTTAATTGGGGCACGCAGACGCAGGTGTCCCCGGCGCGGGTGCGTATTCATGCGTCCGCCGCCATAAACATGTCCGGCGCGGCAGCCATAATAGAGTCATTACGGGCCGGCCGGCAACGTGGAATTACGCTCTCGCGGTAAATCAAGAGCCGCGCCAACGCGACTGCGCCGCCCGACGTAAATTACATAAACGCTCGCGGAGGAATCCAGCCGTAGATGCAGATTTACGACGCAGCTCCGTTCACGGCAGAGCCCTCTGCCGCGGTGGGCTAGCACGCTCCCTCCAGTCCCTTAACCAGCGGTCAGCTGGCCGCGGGCACTTTCGTCGACGCGCGGTCACCGTGTGTAGAGCTCTGTATAAGGAAAGTATGGCCAGCCTGCCAGCGGCAGCCATGCTGGGCCTATTCCGCTCCTGCTTACGCACCGACCGCTAACAACGTTCCCAGCGCTTAACAATACTTATCAGCCGATTTTGAGAAAACTATTCAATGAAAAAAATTAACTTTTTCACTTGTTATAGTGTGATATACTAGCTGAGAAACCCAGCGTTGCTTGGGTTAGAATATATGGCATGAGAGACAGCTTGAGTATTATTCTTTCATTTGTTAGCCTATCTGCATTTTCATCTTTATCTCTGTTGATCGTCGGTAAAGTGTGATTGAGGAAAACGCGCCGAGAAGTTAAAAAAATATATATTTGATATTATGCGTCGTTATTCTCAATTTTGTTACACATTGCAACAGCAGCGCCGAAAGCGGCTGGCAAATTACATTTCTGAAAACGATATTGGATAAGTGCGAATATTGATGTGTAACAGTTTTCACAAATATCTTCTTGAACAGGAATTCGGAATGAATTGTAATACTGTGTGAATCATGAAACTACACAAAGAGTTTGGCGTGAAAGTGCTGGTCATAATGAGATGTGACAACAACCGATGTATCTGATTCGGTAAAATTTTACTTTCTATCCTGGCGGTCTCGTGTTTTTATCGTTGCAAAGATGACCAAACCACATAGAGTGTAGATAAATACTGCTGTATGCTTGATTTCACGACAAAATATTTGCGTGTCACGCGATTGGCTTATGACGATGTCACATGATTCTCGTTATTCAACATCTGTTGCCAACATTATCACAGGAGGCCGTCGGGATATGAGTAGGACTACGCCGCACAGTTTTTCTTGACCCAGCAGAGAGTGTCGCGGCTATATGTATCAGAGATCACTGATTAGCACAGACCAGAGAGCTTACTGGCACAGGCATATCAATATCTATGGCCTAAGAGACATTCATTAATGTATGTCTGCGTTTCCACCACGCTTCCACGACAGTGATCAATGTTTCACGAGTATTTTTATCTTTGAGTCTATCTGGATTTTTATCTTTGTTTTATGTCTCTGTTCATAGTCGGTAAAGTGTGGTTGACGGAAACATGTGATATTTAAAAAATTGCGTATTTGATATTCCTCGTCGTTATAAAAGACGGAAGGACCGCATTGTCTGACGATTGAAAGAATAAACAGATTTTGACTCGTACCGTAAAAGTTCGTAAGTCACAGAGTATATAGCTTTTCCTAAGAGTATTTATTGCATATTTTGCGAATTTTTGCTCGTCACACTCACCCACTGCCACGCACCGCGACCAAGCTCCTTTACTAACATCATTAGACCAAGGACTATCTACCACCACAACCACGAGTGGGTGGCAGTATGTGGTCATGGAGAAAAGTCTGTCAGCACGTACACACACAAGCCTTTATATATAGATATAAATTAGCTCGATAATGATCTCAATTTCTATTCATTATTCCGTATAGTTTCCGTGCTACATCAAATTAAGTAAGCTACTGCGCAAAATTTTGAAGAGTTTGCAGAGGAAAAAAATCGCATTGCGTAGACTTTGTGTATGGTTGATTTTAGCACATACAATTCTGCGGACGAAATGTAGGTAAGATATCGAAATTTTATTTAAGGTTGAGAGCAGAACGATAACTCTTTTCATTCTCGAGATACAGGGTGTTATATCCGACGACAGATGGGGAGTTCTGTCCATGCGAGCCTGTCGGCTCTACGAAATACTTATCGTCCCATTTTAAGAAAACTGCTCGGTTTGTGGCTCCAGATCTAAAGAGTTCACCAATAAATTCAGACTGACCTGTACCGTAGCCAACTATTCAAATAGACCGCGACGTATCATCATCGGAGCATACCGTAAATGAAGAAAACCATTTAGATTATGGATAAGTCTTTGATGAGTATTTTCTTGCGTATTGTGTACTTATATCTTACATGAACTACGATAAATGCAAGAGGATACCCACTACATGACTTTTACCAAGGAGAGAAATGAAAGGTGCCTTTACAACGTCAATTACATTTGAATGTCTAACATTTGTCTTGTTTCTATTCCATGTTTGCCGTAATGATACACATGAAAAAGAATGAGAAAAGCTTGCTTCAGGAACTATATATTACTTTCATACCTACACGAGAATCTAGTTCACTCACTAATTTGTTCAAAATTTGTATGTTTTCGGCAACTACCCGCAGATAAAACAACGACCCGTGAATAATTTAACCTCACGACGTTATGCAGGAATTTTCTTCACAAAATTATTCAAGTTAAAATAATATAGATACCTGCTACGTGATCCATTCAACAGTGAATCTTTAATCTATTAATTTATATTATGAATTAGTAGAAGAAGCGAAGGTCGCTTCTGGGTTCCTAGTTTTCTCTGCCGACTTTCATCAGTCAGACTGTTCATCTTCTGCATTTCTGATATATAATGGAAGTACTAAAATGTTTAGCTCCCTTCTTCGCTTCTAAGAACACTCAAAAGCACAACATTGTGGCATTGTTCAAACTCAAACATACGAAATTCACAAGGCTGCTCATGACAGCCAAGCAACGTATAGGACCAAGATGGCGGAAAGAACCACGTGACTGGATTTCAGCCAATCATGAGCCGCAGGCGGCGGCAAGCGGTGCGGAAAAGGATGGCCATACTTTCCTTATACAGAGCTTTAACCGTGTGGAGTGCGGCGCGCCATCTCTCAAGCCCCTTTTACACCATAGACCAGCGGTCGGCAACTGGCGGACCGCGGTCCAGGTTCGGACCGCGGAAGGCCAAAGGCTGGACCGCCTATAGTATTTTCAAAGTGTAAGTTACATACATAAGGCGGTGAAGGATTTGGGTCTGGGAGGGACTGAATCCAGGACTCTGGCACCATACCTCAAACTAATTTCTAAGGGGAAAAAAAAGTTTTACGTATGAAGACGCTCCATCCAGGGCCGGCGCGTGCCCAAGTACCGCCCCGTGCGAGCTGCTAAACTGCCGCCCCCTCCCTCGCTTTATTTATTATTATTATTATTTTTACAAAACGTTTATAGAATTTCATTTAAACAAATCTGTAGGAAATTTCAGCAATCGATGTTAATTTTTGTTTTTACTTTTCAGATCTACCTATGTTTCGGCCACTGAGTGGCCAGTCTCAATGCTTTTAATATCTGCTTATATCTAACCCGTCATGTTGACAGTTTCGTTCAATATACGTTATAGCTGTAAACTCAAAGCATTGAGAATAGTCACACCGTGCCAGAAATATATGTAGATCTGGAAAATAATTTTATTGACTTTATCGATGAAAAAGGCTGAAAAGCAAAGATACTCTAAATGAACAGAGGAAAACAAAATAAACCTCTCTGACCAATGTTAAAGTTAAAAAAGTATCTCATAACTTAGTTGATTACTGTATATGTAAACATCTTTGGCAAAGCTGTTGCTTATTACGAAAAAATATAAAAGTTTCTTTAATTTAAAGTTTTAATGTAAAAAGCTGCATAACACCTGACAGTAAATCAACAGTTACGCCAGATGGCAACATTAATTAACGTCCAAACATCATAGACGTACGTTATTAGGAAAATTTATAACAAACAAATTTATGTATATTTTCCTATTGTTTGATTTGTAATTAATGTAATTCTTATACACGCAGGCGCTTGAGAATGACAAACTGTCGAAACAGCTGTAGCACTATTAAATAAAACATAATCAGCAATCCTAAACTTTATTACAATGTCTTTCTACGACATATATGATGCTGCAGGCCCAACAATTAGGAAATTAATGACATCAATGTCATATGACACATTGGGGAATGTACTGCGTTTTATACGCCTGAAATTAAAACTTATGATGACCATAGAAAGCATACGATATAACAAGAAGTGCCTTCACAACAACGTGATTCCATCGTATATATATATATATATATATATATATATATATATATATATATATATAAGAATAAAAAAAATTGCTGCTGATTACTGATATTCCCTACAGATTTGTACAAAACTGTCGCTGGGCACCAGCTCAAAAATTGAGTGAAACCTCATTGAAGAAATCTAGCTAACTTTAACAAGCTTTGTGAATTTACGAAAATGTTCAAATGTGTGTGAAATCTTATAGGACTTGACTGCTGTCATCAGTCCCTACTCATCATAAATTATCTTAAGGACAAACACACACCCATGCCCGAGGGAGGACTCGAACCTCCTCCGGGACCAGCCGCACAGTCCACGACTGCAGCGCCTTAGACCGCTCGGCTAATCCCGCGCGGTATTAACTTACGATTAACGCAAATAAACATTTTTCAGTGGTTGCGAACAGATAATGTATTCAACGGTAAACAGTATACAGTAAATAAATGTTGTCAAAGTGATATTGTGCGAGTAGTATAGTCAAACAAAAATGCCGGTCAGTGTTTAGTTGTTGTTCGTGCAGGCAGAGACAGGTGTCTCATGGCTCAAAAACCAAAACGTCAGATAGCAAAAAATTTTCAAAAATACGTCTAAACCCAACTTATGCCAGGCTTACTACCAATGTCTTTATCCCTTGTAATTACTCGCAGCGTATTTAGCCATTGTAGATGTTGCACATGTTTGACTGTAGTAATGTTCAGCCATTTATTTCCATAATGTGGGAAGAATAAAACACTCGGAAACTGCCACTGAAGGGCTTAGAAAAATTGCTTCAGGCTTAACACATAATCGCACTATCGAACATTGCATTCGAGTTTCCAAATAAAGTTTTGTCTCCTGGAAAATTAGTTGAGAGTAAACGCAAGCCTCGTAACAGGCTGGCAGCGCTCCACTCTTCAGAATACTGGCGTATACGCCAGTCTGCTTCCCCTCTCTGTTCCTCCGGCGTAAACACGACGGTGCTGCCACAGGGAGAGCAAAAAATTACTTCTCCTCCCTCCCCTTGTTCAACAGGGGCGGCCGGCAAACGCTATGCCACAGTTTCCGAAGCCGCTCCCTCCAAGGTTTGGTTTCGAATCCCCTCTTAGGCATGAATGTTTTGCGCTAAAAAAAAAAAAAAAAAAAAAAAAAAAAAAAAAAAAAAAAAAAAAAAAAAAAAAGGGAGGGGGTCGGGAGATTTGCCGCCCCTGGCCGTTCTGTGCCACCGCACGTTTGGCACGTGTCTTGCGGCGGCCCTGGCTCCATCCGTGATGCTTTTTTTGTTTTGTGCAGACGCCACTGTCCTACATTGAAACTTCAGCCGTATAATAAATGATAAGGAAATTATACCTAAACAGTAAAGACGTTTCAGAATAGGTTAGTACTTAATGTAGATTGAATGTCTTAACTACTCACCAATATATATATATACTCATTTCTAGATCGATGTGCAGCAGCGATTTTTATTTCGCGACTGACTGCTATTTTGCTGTCACAAATTTAAAATGGGAAACTGGCACATTTCATATGAAATGATTTTTAGAAAATCACCAATGTAAAGAGTTAGGCATGTGAATACAGTAACAAAATATAATTACACAGATTTTTTCCCTTCTCAATTTTGTCACACCTGTTACACGGCTTTTGCTTAAAATATGTTTTTCAGTAATTACAAAAAATGATTATTTAGACTTAATACAATTATATTTCCTTTTAAATTACACGTATTATATTTTGAAAGGGATATCTTATGATTATTTCAAAGTCAATTTCTGACAGTTCAAATGTTTGTTACGCTTATGGGACTTAACTACGGGGTCATCAGTCCCTAAACTTACAAACTACTTATCAACTACCTTATACTAAGGACGGCACAAATATCCATGCCCGAGGGGGGATTCGAACCCCCGACCGTAGTGGCCGTGCAGACCGTGACTGGAGCGCCTCAGTACCCTCGGCCACCGCGGCCGGCTCTGAGAGTCCATGTTTCACACCCGTGAGTATGGAATCAACCGTTTACATCTGGTCGCTGCTGATATCCACATATGTCTCAGACACTGTGGACACTGTTGCAGTTGAAGTTGTTGCATTTGAAGTTTCACCATATATGTTGTTTGAAGTAAACAGTGAGTACATGTCTTTTGTAATGACATAATCACAACAATATTTTCCTTGATTCTTCATGTCGAATTTCGCTCTCGCTAATGCTTCTGAAGTGTCTGTACCCATTCTGTTTCGTCGTTTGGCCTTAATATGTCACCATTGAAAAAATTCTTTCAGCTGCAGCATTAGAATGTAGCAAACAAATCACAATGTTAGCTAACACAACTATATTTTGAAACTGTTTAATGTCATTAAAGTTCTTGCACTGTGACACATTGTCCCAAAACTGTACAGTAGATATCTTTAAGAGGTATGTCTTTTCACTTTCTGTAAAGTAATGATTTTCAAAGAGTAAAGTTACAGTATGTTGAAAACGAATGTCTAGCGTTTTGTTCATTATAACGTAGGCTGTCGCAAATGTTTTAGCGTTTTCTTGTCAACATCTTCTCGTTTACAAATACAAACTGGTATATCGTCCAGACGTAGATAACATTCTAGTCAAGGTAATATAAAGTTTTCGTTCATGAAAACAATGAATTTTCCTGACTCTCCATTCCACTAATATACTTTGAAATCATCATATTTCGCATTAGTTTTAATGCGTTTCAAACTAATTTTTTTCAAATTAATATTGTTTATCATGAACGGAAAACATCTATGCCCTCTAAACTATCATTGGCTACTTCAAATTCACCACCAGTCGTCGGCTTCATTCCGCGTGTTGACTGTTGCCAACATTACCTGCTAGGCCTGTGTCGGCAATTGTAAAATTTTACCACAGTACCTACGCGTCGTGGACTTTTGGATGAAAATTCCCTACATGATTTTAATGCTTAAATTCCCTATGTCTGGCAACACTGTATATGAGTGAAGCGGACGAAGTCAAAAAAGGCCCTGTGGGGGGGGGGGGGCGGCAAAATCCCTGGGGCCGGCCCTGTTTGAGGTAACCTCTCTATGTGGATTGTCATTACATGGCGATGATGCCTTCTCGATGTACTGTAAGAAAGTTACTCCCGCAGCAGATCAGGCCAACACGTTGTCGGCCTGACCTGGCGTTGTTGGATTGTCTGCGCCATTTCATTATAAATTAGTATCTCGTATCGAATACTGCTAATTTCATTTTCGATGCGGACATTCAACAATGGCCAGTGCAGTGTTCGATATGGCGAAGGTTTCGTTGTTGGAAACTGTTGATGATCGAACGGTGCAGTCAAACCTTTGGTGATCGCCCGGTCCATTCAGTCTTACGTTTTTGTACTGCAGTTTATTAATATGGAAGTGGGTTTTTGATCGAGTCAAAGAATTTTTATCAGTGGGATTTTTGCATGTTTGATAAAACTAGAAACATATTAACGTGGAAATACTGCCTACCATTTGCGGACTGAGCGGCAGAGAATGCACTTGAGCCCAAATAAATAACAATAACAAAAGTCACGGAGGAAACGTTAATGACAGGTGTCAAAAACCAAGTTCCTTTCATACAAATCAGTGCCATGGCAAAAGAGCGCAAAACGGATACAGAAAAATTCATATCTCGAGCTTTCATCGAGGCTAACATTCCGCTGGAAAAAACTGATCATCTCAAGCTGAAATCTTAGTGAACAAAATCTACTCTGTTTGAGTAACTGAAATTTCCCCCGTAATTTTCCTAGTGCTATTAAAGAAGTCACACTGGAGTGTTTTATGGACCATTTATGTTTTCCTATAGTTTTATGAATTTTTTGCAAATATTTCGGACAAAAATAATCAAAATATAAATAATATAAAATAAAATATTCTCCGCGATCATAATGAATTGTTTTTGAACAAATCAGGTTGTGAATCATTTCTGGTTTTCAAACGTTTAGGGACGATACGTTTACGACCCTACTATTGTGTTAACATCTATGCCCTCAACACCTAATATCTTACATATTAAAAGAATCTACGAAAACTAAAGTCGGCCAGACCAAACTACCCGGCCGATTTCCTTCATTACAGTTTTAAACGAAAAGTATTCCTCCACAGATTTGTCATCAAGTATCAGAATTAACTTAAGTCTCTCCATCATTTATTTTTGTCAAATGCGGTATCCTTCTGTCCTCGCATTGGATATTTTAATCGGTTTGTTTTACGATATCTTAGGTTCTAATTAAGGTATGCAGTTCTTTTTGACCTAACAACACTCAGTAGTTCAAGCTCTTTCATTTGCGCTTTTAAACACTTGCATTGACTGATTCTGAAGAAAGCTATGCGTGAACATTCAACTTTACTTCCATTTTTTTACCCCAACTATTTCGTCATTCCACTAACGGTGCGAAGTATCCGCACGGGTCCTCTAGTTATATATGATCGCATTTTAACACAGCCAAAATTATTAGATATTTCCGAATTTAACTTTGTCAAACATGTTCTTTTTGAACCTTTACTTCTTTAAACGATTATTTGAATATCTTTTCCATATTTTAATCATTTTTCTCCGTTAAAATATACCACCATCTCTTGCCATGGTAATTTGCTCTCTTTGTGTGTGCTGGTACACATAAAATCAAGTGACAGTGTCAGATCGCCGTTATTTTTGCTAATATCTCTGAAACAGTGCGAGTTATGGAAATAACATAACAGAGCAAAGTTGTTCAGAATTGTTTTGCTTTACAAATAAGTTTATTCAGTTTTTGCCTCTGAATGATGGTTAAGGCGTTATTTGCAATTGCATTTCCTGCTCTCAAAAGAACATCACAGACGGCCTATTTTTTGTTCGAAATATTTGAAAAAAAAAAAAAAAAAGGAGGTTATGGTAGCTGGCTGCCAATAATTATGTCTCAGTGGCCTGATTTTCTTTGTGTATATACGGAGGGATCCAAAATTTTGAAAGAAGAGTGTACTGGATGTGCCTTTTTCTGCCCTCAGATTCAGATTCGTAGAACCTACAAAATGCCAACGAATACTTTTATATTTACGGCGGAGACAGTGGCAATTCTGTAAGCAAATAGGTTTGTTTCTATCATTTCCTTCCAGAAAATATTAATTGCGTCTTACTCTCAAAGTGTCCTTCAAACCCTACAAAACCGGAGATGGAACAAAAAAACCAGCAGCTATATTCTGGATGTGATTTCGGCATATATTCGCTGTACAAATACGGGGCGGACAGTTAATTTACTGTGGGTGCCTTCTGACGCTGGTATCTGCTATAATGAGGAAGTTTATGCATTGGCGAAACAAGAGGCATCCTTAGGCACTGTCCTGGATCTGCAACAACCATAAACAGACTTCATATTTGCTGTCAAGGAACACGCTGAACAACACTGGCAACAGATGTTGAACGTTTCCCAACAAATGAAAGGCGCTTCTTACGCTGTGCTGCAACCTCGGATTTCTACGCAGCCGTGGTTTATGAGGACTCATCTGGACCGATCCGCGATTTGTATCATCATTCGTCTTCGCTTCAATCACGCCTCTTATCCACAACATCTACATCGGATCAACGTCTACGATTCGGCGGCATGTGAGTGTGATACTGAAAAGGAAGCTGATGTCAACCACATCCTGTTCAGGTGCCTCAAATTTGACCGTGAACGTTTGAACTTCCTGCAGACATTGGTGAAGATGGGATATCCCCTTCAAAAATTCAAATGTTTGTAAATCTATCGGACCAAACTGCGTGGTCCTCAGTCCGTAGCTTACAAACTACTTAAACCAAGGTAAACTAACCTAAGGACAACACACACACACACACACACACACACACACACACACACACACACACACGCCCCAGGGAGGAATCGAACCTCCGACGGCGAGGTGCCTTAGACTGCTCGGCTACTCCACCACGGCGATATCCCTTTCCGCAGTCAGCTTCTTCCCTTTTGTTTACAAAAGACATTCGTGTGTATAAAATGCCGGCCGCTTCAGTCACGGTCAGCACGGCCACTACGGTCGGGGGTTCGAATCCCCCCCTCGGGCATGGATATTTGTGCCGTCCTAGTTAGTAAGTAGTTCATAAGTAGTTTGTAAGTTTAGGGACTGATGACCGCGTAGTTAAGTCCCATAAGCTTAACAAACATTTGAACATTATTTTTGTGTATAAAATCATAATTAAGTTTATCAAGACTACTGGACACAATCTATAAATATCAATTGTGTTCGTTATATAAGGTTTTGCTTGTGAATATGTGAAAATGTTCCAAAATTATTTGAATTGTAATGTAATGCAGTTTTCGCTTTGTTTCCACTTTCCCATTTTGACAAAATGTACTTCTATTTTTCTATTTCAATATATGTACATTTCTACTGTGTGTTGTAGATGGCCACACTGAGTTAACACTCAGAAGGCCAAATAAAGGCAAAACAATTATGTCTGTAAAATTCGATGCCGATCGGTTGAAAGTGGGAATACGTTACAGACAGAAAGACAGCGTAGAATCGCCGTTATTTTTGCAGATATCTCTGAAACAATGCATGATATGAAAAACACAACAGAGCAAAGTTGTAGGGAATCTTCTCCTCTAAAAATCAGTTTATTCAATTTTCGTGTAAGGTATTTCGTTTCCCTCCTACCACCCATATCTGGGATGCGTTCCCCGATCCGCCACCTGGGGACACACCATCTAGAGGTTTCAGGCTCCTCCGCGGGAAAAAAAACGAAACAGTGATTATTTTAAATAACGTTATTTGATCAAATGAAAATCGCTACAAAGATATGCAATGACGGTTGATAACTTTGTGTGTAAAAATACGTGAATTATAATAATTATTATTATCTGGTTCTCGTTTTTCAGTTGGTCCCAGTTATCCAACTGGGGAAAGGGGACCTGCTGTTTAACGTGGTATGCGAACCACGTGTTGTTTCTGGCGACTCCTCACATCGTTGAGAGGCGAAGGCTGGTTAAAAAGCAGAACGAAAAATTCGTGATCCGACCAGCTTTCGAACCGCTGTCTCTTGGTTTTCAGTGGAGCGCTTTACACCAAGACCACCACGCTCGAATAATACAAGTCAATACATTCGTACTTGCGCATGTATTGGCATCAATCTTTCATATAAGAATTTTATGAATAAACTTCTAAATGTTCAAATGTTTGTAGAGTCTATGGGACTTACCTACGGGGTCATCAGTCCCTAAACTTACAAACTACTTATGAACTACTTACAACTAAGGACGGCACAAATATCCATGCCCGAGGGGGAATTCGAACCCCCGACCGTAGTGGCCGTGCAGACCGTGACTGGAGCGCCTCAGTCCCCTCGGCCACCGCGGCCGACTGAATAAACTTCTTCAGCCGTTTATATTATGAAGGTTTTAATTACTAATTTCGGTCATATTGCCATCTTCAGACCCTGTGCAAAACAACAGTGACAGATTACAACAACGTGAGTGTACAAAACCAAGGATGCATAATACGATATGACAACTGTAGTGAATTAGACACTGTCAATTTACGTGTATGGGTATATCAAATTGACGATTGATAAGGTGGCAAGTATAAGACAAGCAACTGCCCAATATCATCAGACAGTAAGAAATAATGTGGGTGACTATGTCTCACATCTATTATAGCTTTTTTGTTAGTCTGATATCATTAAAAATAAACAGAGTAAAAATTAACTAAATCCATTTGGCACACAACTGCCATCTCCATTACATAATCGGTGTGGAACTATGTACAATACAGCAACGAATTTCCATTATGTAGAGCTCCTATGATAAGATAATAATGGTACCAAAGCTATCAGTGGGCGAGTGCGTATAAAGCTAACTACTATAAATACGTAGCCTTTAATAACTGATTCCAAAGAGAATTGATTGACCATATACATACGAAAAGTTGTTAGAAACTCCTGTGAAACCGAGATCTCGCTTGCACGACATAGAAGTTGTAAAAACTTTTTACCAGCGTAAAGTATGTTGGGCCTTTATCTAAGGCTATTGGCCGCGGTGGAGTAGCCTAGCGGTCTCAATCGTCACGCTGCGGAGCACGCGGTTGCTCGCCGTGGAGGTTTGAGTCCTCCCTGGGGCATGGGTGTGTGTGTTTGTCCTTAGGTTAGTTTACCTAGGTTTAAGTAGTTTGTAAGCTACGGACGGATGACCACGCGGTTTGGTCCGATAGATTTACAAACATTTGAATTTTTAAGGATATTGGACATATATAGAGTAAATTTCATATAAATTTAAGGTTCAGTAACAACAACAAATTATCAAAATTGTTGACCCATGCAGTAGAAAATTTTGATCGATTGCAGAAATACACAAAAGAACATGTGATGCGTGTGGCTGCTTTTATATTGGGCAATCAGGTAGGAGATTCAGAGATATATAAACGACGTGTCTCTACACATGATTACGACTTGCGGAATAAAGCGTACGCAATGGCGAAGAGCCTAATGCCTTTCTACTTGAGCACTGACCTGAGTACTGGCGCCAAATTACGCCTGTACAAAGCCACTGTTCTATCGAAGATGCTTTATGGCAGCTCAGTCTGGGGACTGGCCAGTGCTACCCAAATTCAACGGCTGCAGGTGATACAGAACAAAACCTTACGATGGACCCTCAGGGCAAACAGGTACACACGGAACACCGACATCCATGAGGCGCTTCAAATGGATACTATCATGGAAGCCGTCCAAAAAAGAGCGACGAAGATCCACCACAAGATTGACCAACTACGGGATACCGTACACAACATCCGCACATTGGGGAGGACAATGCCACTTCCATCGCATAGATACAAAGTGCCACGGGCCTTGACTAATCGATAAAGTTGTAAATTAGATGTAAATACAAAGTTTAATTGAAATTGTCATTAATACATCGAGAGGCGTACCTACGGACCAAAATAAAGGCCCTTACAAGTTAACCCCTAAAGTTTATTGTCATAAATAAAGTTATAGTTAAATCCCATATCCCCAACTGTGAAGTGTAAATCGTCAATGACGATGGTACTTCAGTCACTTTATACCACCATTTAAAAAAATAAAAAAATAAAAAAAAACATGATTATACTTTCTACTTTCAAACAACACCTAAAAGCGACAAAACATTACACTTTCTACATTCAAACAACACCTAAAAGCGACAAAACATTACACAACACCTAAAAGCGACAAAACATAGAGGCATGGACGGAAATGTAAGGTCTTACACTGTACTAGGAAGGGAGGCACATTAGACCTTATATAGGACTAGCTTAATTTCCGCTGCTTCGCACGCGTAGACTGGATGGTTTGCATAAGTTGTTTCCACTTCTAAATATAAATGTTCATAGACTTGGCTTTAAAAACGCTTTACTAATAAAGTATTTTGATACAACTTGGCACTATTGCACAATTGATAGCAGAATTCAAAACATCCCAAAATACATTTTTAAAAATTCTAACCGTTGTTCCAAATCCAAATTTTCGTATTTCTAGTAACAAAATAGTCTTAGTACTACTCTTCAAATATGTTGCCTTATTTCACTCGCTTAGTGGTTGAATTTCCAAAAATATCGAAACACTTGTTTTTAAAATTCCAATAAAAAACCTAAATCAGAAGTTTTGTATTTCATGCTTCAAAAATTGCCTGAATAGCAACGTATTTTCAAGAAACCGTTCATCCCCTTTTTCACCCCCTTTGGGATGGGAATATCGAAAAATCGCTGATGCCTAGAGTGTGGGATAAACAACGTCTACAGATTTCAAGTGTCTATCCTATGTAGATTTACTTTTCAGCGCCGTTTTCTGTCTTTTAGTAACGGATCGAGAACGCGAAATTTCGTTCTTACGCTTTGGCATCTGTCTTGCTAGTTTTACTTATCAAATTGCGATATGCAATTCTTTATTCGTACGCTTGTTGCAGAAAAAACTGACGAATGCGCATGACGTTTCGCTGTATATAACCTCTTTGCTGTTATAGTGCCAAAAGTCATCGCTGGTCTTCAGTCCGAATTTTATATAAGCTGACGACTTTCAACCACTATATCTTCCCCCTCTTATAGCTATCGACACGGAACTGCTATGGTGTACAACGGGAGATTTTTTTACTACTATATACAAACACTATTCGTTTAAACTTGTATCCATTCTGGAAGTGTGGAACCTGCGACTGTGTTGATTAAAGAAATCAGAAAATAACAGCAACCAGTCACCTTTCTTATGTATTTATTACCACAACCGGTTTCGAACTGCCTGGCAGTTCATCATCATGTGGTGTACATGCTTTAGATGTTGATTGTGGAACACGTTTGGCTGTGGTGAGATAGAAAATTATTATGTGTGAGCTTTGTCATTGGCACTAAATTTCAATATTTGCAAGTTTAAACTGTATTCGAAACAGCTACTTACAGTTGGTTCATATTTCTGATTGATGGTATGTGATTTTTCAAGCATTTTAGTGCTCAATGGATGCACACATAACACAACACTCGCTTTCCACATTGTTTTACAAACATAAACAATTCATAGATATATACAGCTAATTGTCAAAGATCACAGTTGATGCATAGTTATTATTTTAAACTGAATTAAGAATTACAGTTTCAATGGTTTAAGTGTTCATACATTTCTATTTACAATATTTTCTTACAGTGGTGGTTTCCTTATTTTTTTTTATTACTGTAATGGTAGCACTATTGTTACATGTGAAGAAAAATCCATAGATTGCATTTATAAGATTAAACATCTGCGGTTGGAGTAGCATTTGCGAATGGCAAAGAGGGGGGGGGGGGGGGGGTAGGTGTTATGTGATCTAAGTATGTGTATGTATGTTTGGTCTCCTCAGGGTTAAAGAGTCTTTAAAATTTTTGTAGAAAGAGTTGTTTGCCAGTTCTGTTTAATGAACAAACAGAACTGGCAAACAACTCTTTCTACAAAAATTTTATAGACTCTTTAAGCCTGAGGAGACCAAACATACATACACATACTTAGATCACATAACACCTACCCCCCCCCCCCCTCTTTGCCATTCCCAAATGCTACTCCAACCGCAGATGTTTAATCTTATAAATGCAATCTATGGATTTTTCTTCACATGTAACAATAGTGCTACCATTACAGTAATAAGAAATAAGGAAACCACCACTGTAAGAAAATATTGTAAATAGAAATGTATGAACACTTAAACCATTGAAACTGCAATTCGTAAATCAGTTTAAAATAATATCTATGCATCATCTGTGATCTTTGACAATTAGCTGTATATATCTATGAATTGTTTATGTTTGTAAAACAATGTGGAAAGCTAGTGTTGTGTTATGTGTGCATCCATTGAGCACTAAAATGCTTGAAAAATCACATACCATCAATCAGAAATATGAACCAACTGTAAGTAGCTGTTTCGAATACAATTTAAACTTGCAAATATTGACATTTAGTGCCAATGACAAAGCTCACACATAATAATTTTCTATCTCACCACAGCCAAACGTGTTCCACAATGTTATAAGCAACATCTAAAGCATGTACACCGCCTGATGATGAACTGCCAGGAAGTTCGAAACCGGTTGTGGTATTAAATACATACGAAAGGTGACTGGTTGCTGTTATTTTCTGATTTCTTCACTATTCGTTTAATATGTGTAATTTTGGCTGCAGAGTGAAGTAGAGGCCCAAACACCTCCATTTTTGTATATATTAAGATTACTCACCAAACTGAATAGTATTAATCTATTATTAACGCGATACTGTCCGCTAAACCAAAGTAATCTATGACTTACGAACTTTCCGTCACAGACATACATTAACGTATGTATACAGTCTGTGTATTGCAATGAGCTCAAAGATAATGTGGAAGTGGTACTATTTGTTATGAAACCGTGACGCCCGACGTATATTTTTCTCTCTAATCCAGTTGTCAGTATTTTGATCCTAAGCACTACAGTTGTCTTTCCAGTGTTTATATAGAGATCATTGGTGTATTGCCTGTGTAGTTAATGCTCAGTTAGTGCATGTCTGTGTTTCCCAGTGTTTTATATTTGAATTTTTTTATCTTTGAGCATCTGTTGATCGTCGTATTGCTCCACATTTTACGGATTTTTGTTCGCCACACTCACCCACCGCCACACACCGCGACCAAAACACCATAGTGCACACCGCGAACCTAAAGGCTACCCTCATGCATAAGCACCAGTGGGCTGCAGTGAATAATTTTGGCTACCAAGTGAAATATACGGACACACGTCACACGTTCCATTTTTATATATGTGTATTGATTTAGAAGTAGGTCCAACGTGTCCATGCACATAAGGAACCTTTAAAATTACTGAACGAACAAACGGAATCAAAGAGTGATTCATTTTTAATTGCTTTATGAATTTTTATGCACTTGAAAGTTGAACAATACGTATTGCAAACCGTTGTGCCGTTCTCTCACGGGACATGGAAACGCACGTGGAGGAGGAAGTGGTGACGTCGCTGCGTGGATGTCCTCGTTCCACTGCCCTGCGAAGTGTGGAACGAAGGATATGGCATGTTAGATTTTTGCTTCATGCAGTGCAACGTGGCCAATGAAAAGCGACCTGGTTTTCACGAGACAAGCAGAACTTTTGAACCGCCGTATTAAATAAATAAATAAACTTTATTCAACATCAAATGATACAAGTATCATTTTTCTGAATACGTCACTTGGTTACAAGGGATACATAGCATAATATTTATAAGGGGAATACTTATGAAGTTATGAGGTAGGAGTGGTATTTAGTACAATCTTTACAACAAAACAAGAGATACTGAGCACAATATTTTTAAGGGGAATACTTTGAACTCATGAGGTACGATATATAGTACAATGTTTACAACAAAACAGGGGATACATAGCACAATATTTATAGGGGGAATACTTATGAACAGCGTTACGGAAATGATACAGGATCTGGGATGGGAATCATTACAACAACGGCGCTTATCGCTGAGGCGTGGGTTACTTGCGAAACTCCAATCGCCAACATTCTCCTCCGAATGTGAAAATATATTGTTGACTCCCACTTACATAGGTAGAAATGATCATCAGAATAAAGTAAGAGAAATCAGAGCTCGAACAGAGAGATTTAGGTGTTCTTTCTTCCCGCGCG
Source organism: Locusta migratoria (assembly GCA_026315105.1). NCBI lineage: Eukaryota > Metazoa > Arthropoda > Insecta > Orthoptera > Acrididae > Locusta > Locusta migratoria. Next base: position 421,802,902 of record CM048748.1, read on the forward strand.
CTATTCGAGAATGGAATGGGAGATAAATAGTATAATTGTGGTTCGATGAACCCTCTGCCAGGCACTTAAATGTGATTTGCAGAGTATCCCATGTAGATGTAATGTAGATGAGGTATATAGTACAATGTTTGCAACAAAACATATATTCTCAATTTTTATTAGCTATATAAGGAACATCAGACTGAAGTTAATAAAGCTGGAATAAAATTCTCTTTATTCTGTGCAAAACAGAAATATTCATCTAGAGAGTAATGTGGGTTAGTAATTAATATTCTTTTAAGTGTGCCTTGAAATTTTTCAGTGGGAAGTGATGTTATGCAGCTTGGTATAGTATTAGCAAGTCTTTGTCCAGCATACAGTGGGTTTCTTTCATGAAGTGCAGTCCTATGGCTTAAGAGATGAAACTTATCTTTATTTCTAGTGTTCTAGTTGTGCAAACGGAACTCCGTATTTCGTGCTTTATTTTGTTGTAGCGTACTATGTATGAATAAAATACTTGAGGAACAACTTCAAACGCGACATTTTAGATATGATTTTTCAAAATAAATTACCAGGAACTACATTTCACAACTTTAAAGGTCATCGTATTTAAAGTGTGTCAGTGATATAATGAACCACAGACAATGCCGAGGTGGGGTGGCTTGCGTGCCTCAACGATACAGATAGCCGTACCGTAGGTGCAACCACAGCGGAGGGGTATCTGTGGAGAGGCCAGACAAACGTGTGGTTCCTGAAGAGGGGCAGCAGCCTTTTCAGTAGTTACAGGGGCAACAGTCTGGATGATTGACTGAGCTGGCCCTGTAACATCAGCTAATGTGGCTCTGCCACACAGTTACTGCGAACGGCTGAAAGCAAGGGGAAACTACAGCCGTTACTTTTCCCGAGGACATGCAGCTCTACTGTATGAAAATATGATGATGGAATCCTCTCGGGTAAAATATTCCGGAGGTAAAATAGTCCCCCATTCGGATCTCCGGGCGGGGACTACTCAGGAGGATGTTGTCATCAGGAAAGACAATGCTGGCATTCTACGGATCGGAGCGTGGAATGTTAGATCCCTTAATCGGGTAGGAAAATTAGAAAATTTAAAAAGGGTAATGGATAGATTGAAGTTAGATATAGTGGGGATTAGTGAAGTTCGGTGCCAGGATGAACATGATTTCTGGTCAGGTGAGTACAGGATTATAAATACAATATCAGTTGGGGGTATCACAGGAGTAGGACTGATAATGAATAAGAAAATAGGAATGCGAGTAAACTACTATAAGCAGCAGAGTGATCGCATTATCATTGTCAAGATAGATACGAAGCCAACACCGACAACAGTAGTACAGGTTTATATGCCAACTAGCTCTGCCGATGATGAGAAGACTGAAGAAATGTATGAGGAGTTAAAGGAAATTATTCAGACAATTAAGGGAGAGGAAAACTTAATTGTGATGGGAGACTGGAATTCGGTAGTAGGAAAAGGAAGAGAAGGAAAAAGAGTAGGTGAATATGGACTGGGCAGAAGAAATGAAAGAGGAAGTCGCCTGGTAGAATTTTGCACGGAACATGATTTAATCATAACAAACACCTGGTTTAAGAATCACAAAAGAAGGTTGTATACGTGGAAGAGACCAGGAGACACCGGGAGGTATGAGATAGATTTTATAATGGTAAAACATAGATTCCGGAACCAAGTTTTACAGTGTAAGGCATACCCAGGGGCAGATATAGACTCTGATCATAACTTATTGGTCATGAACTGTAGGCTGAAACTGAAAAAAACTGCAGAAAGGTAGGAAAATAAGGAGATGGGAGTTGGATAAATTGAGGGACCCTGAAATTCTTAAGAATTTCAGAGGGAGCCTTAGGCAACAATTGACAGAAACGGGGGGAATAGAACAGTAGAAGAGGAATGAGTAGCATTGAGAGATGAGATAGTGAAGGTAGCAGAGGACAAAATAGGTAGAAAAGCAAGACCTACAAAACATCCTTGGATATCAAAGGAAATACTACAGTTAATTGATGAAAGGAGAAAATATAAAAATCCAGTAAATGAAACAGGCAAAATGGAGTACAGAAGACTAAGAAATGAGATTGACAGGAAGTGCAAAATGGCTAAGCAGGAGTGGCTAGAAGCCAAATGCAAATCTGTAGAAGAATGTATAAGAAGGGGAAAAGTAGATACTGCCTACAGGAAAATAAAAGAAACATTTGGGGACAAGAAAAGCAGTTCTACAAATATCAAGAACTCAGATGGAAAACCTGTTCTCAGCAAAGAAGGGAAAGCAGAAAGGTGGAAACAGTACATAGAGGAGCTCTACAAAGGAAATGAACTTAGAGACAATGTTGTAGGAAGGGAAGAGGAAGTAGATCAAGATGACATAGGAGATACGATACTGAGAGATGAATTTGACAGAGCACTGAAAGACCTAGGTCGCAACAAGGCCCCGGGAGTAGATGATATTCCCTCAGAGCTACTAAAGTCTCTGGGAGAGCCAGCCATGACCAAACTATTTGAACTGGTGTGTAATATGTATGAGACAGGCGAAATACCCTCAGACTTTAAGAAAAATGTAATAATCCCCATTCCAAAGAAATCAGGCGCAGATAGATGTGAAAATTACAGAACCATCAGTTTGATAAGTCATGGTTGCAAAATTTTAACACGAATTATCTACAGGAGAATGGAAAAGCTAGTCGAAGCTGACCTCGGGGACGATCAGTTTGGATTCAGGAGGAACGTAGGAACCCGGGAGGCAATACTCACTTTACGGCTTATCTTAGAAGATAGATTAAGGAAAGGCAAACCTACATTTTTAGCTTTTGTAGATTTAGAGAAAGCTTTTGACAATGTTGACTGGAATACACTCTTTCAAATTCTGAAGTCAGCGGGGGTAAAATACAGGGAAAGGAGAATTATTTACAACTTGTACAAAAGCCAGACCGCAGTTATTAGACTTGAAGGGCATGAAAGGGAAGCATTAGTTGGGAAGGGCGTAAGACAGGGTTGTAGCCTTTCTCCGATGTTATTCAATTTGTACATCGAGCAGGCGGTAAAGGAAAGCAAGGAAAAATATGGAATAGGTATTAAAGTTCAGGGGGAAGAAATAAAAACATTGCGTTTTGCTGATGACATTGTAATTCTGTCAGAGACAGCAAAGGACCTGGAAGAGCAGTTGAATGGAATGGACAGTGTGTTGAAGAGAGCGTATAAAGTGAACATTAACAAGAGCAAAACAAAAATAATGGAATGCGGTCTTAGAAAATCAGGCGATGCTGAAGGAATTAGATTAGGTAACGAAACAATGAAGGTGGTAGATGAGTTTTGTTACTTGGGTAGCAAAATAACATATGACGGTCGCAGTACAGAGGATATAAAATGCAGAATGGCAATGGGAAGAAAAGCATTTTTGAAAAAGAGAAATTTGCTAACATCGAATATTAATCTAAGTGTAAGGAAGTTTTTTCTGAAGGCATTTGTGTGGAGTGTTGCCTTGTATGGGAGTGAGACATGGACGATAAGCTGTGCGGACAGGAAGAGAATAGAGGCTTTTGAAATGTGGTGCTACAGAAGAATGCTGAAGATTAGGTGGGTAGATCGCATAAATAATGAAGAGGTACTGAATAGAATTGGTGAGAAAAGGAATTTTTGGCATACCTTGACTAAAAGAAGGGATCTCTTGGTAGGACACATTCTTAGACATCGGGGAATCGTAAATTTAGCATTGGAGGGAAGTGTGTGGGGTAAAAATCGCAGAGGGAGACCACGAGACGCGTATAGTAAGCAGATTCAAATGGATGTGGGTTGCCGTTCTTATGAGGAGATGAAGAGGCTTGCTCAGGATACGGTAGGGTGGAGAGCTGCATCAAACCAGTCTCCGGACTGAAGACCATAACAACAACAACCGTGAAAGAACATCGTTCTTTTGTTACGGTATAACGTCATTCTATCAGAGGAGCGCCTTTGTGATGCTATGTCATAGATATAACATATTACAACATGTTTTAGAATTGTAGTATACAAAAAACTACATTGGTGGAAGAAGTGCAGTAGTTGTGTAGTTGATAGTGACGCGCTCTGTGGAGTAGAGTAAGGTAACTAGTCACGGTTCGCATCTGAGTGCTTTCGAAATATTTTTATTTTTTTCCCTTTTTTGTTGCCTTAATGCTTCTGGTTCTTTCTTGCTAATTTAAGTACAATAGGCGATATTCGTTGATATATCTTTTTAAGATAACGTATTAGCATGGTGGTTAGCATCACGAGCTGTGGACGAAAAGAGATGTAAATTACAGGTTTGCATCTACACTCTCCCAGATATTTATAACGAAATTGTTTAACTACGGTTTATGGAACTTATTTGCTAATTTAACACAATTATAATAGCCGGCATTCGACGTTATTATAAACAAGAACAATGATCACGAGAGAATTTGTTGAGTTTTTCATGCTAGGGCATAGGAATCAATAAATTTCAAGACAGAACCCTAAGTCACTCCGTTTTCCCCATGGTGTTTGAATTCTGTTGCAGTTTAGTACAGTGTGGTTACGGAAGCAGATGCAGTTAAGGAGGAACAGTGTTTACGTACAATACTAAAAGCAAAAATTGTCACAACGAATGTTGTCGAGCTGAGGCGTTGTTCCACGTGTATGGACAAGTATTCCCAAGGAATACCAAGGTAATCATCTGAAAATGGAGAATATGTACAACATGGAAAATGGGAATATCAGAGAGCAAGACAAGTGGAACTGGAGCAGATGATGTATTTGTTTTATGATTTTCTATGATTTTTTGCCGACAGTGATTTAGTCGTATATTTTGTTATAATTCTCTTCTGCTGTTAGATAAATGTACCGCCTTTGTGTTTCTTGAAATTTTATTTATTTATTTATTTATTTATTTTGCAGTTTCAAATCTTTTTCTCTTTACATGTAGGCGACTCCATCCGGAATCTGGTGCAGAGCGACCACATTAGTGTTATTAAAATTGGAAGAACCAGCTTTCACCGCACTGAAATCTTTATTTTTTATATACAATACAGATCGATTTCGGTCAGTATCTGACCACCCTCAGTGCTGTACAAAAAAGTCAAAAGAACACAAAAATCAGCGTCTAGAAGTCATACAGAAATTGAAAAACGTAACTGACAGTATTCCAACGTATAGGCTATCACAATATGAAGAGAAGAAATGTTGCATAGTGTCATACCTTGAATCCAAGCCCTGTGAGCCCACAAAAACTTGCAGTTTGAATATTAACATTAAGTAAGCAGTACATAAGTAGAATGTCAAACATAAACTGAGTTCTTGGCTAACAAACCTACATGCGTGTGTGCGGATAGCACCCACCGTCCTCTATATAAGATTTAAGTTACAATAAGTCAAACTTTTTAAACGACCAAAGCTGGTTCTTCCAATTTTAATACTTTCTTTCTTTGTTTCGATGATCGCTAACAATCGTATAATTTTACGCATGTCCATCTTTGTAAAACCCGCAACTGGCGCTGGAGAGCGCTGCGATCGCAAATCACGATGAGCAACACGTTGTGTTCCGTGGGATGTAACGGTTGGTCGTTTCAGAGCGTGCTGTAGCTAGACTAGGTGGACAGCACGTCTAGCCTGCGCCACGTTGGGACAACACGTCCCGTGTGAGGACGGCTTTACGAATTTCTACTACTTAGGTCTACTTTTATTCTATGTGTTTCCCTTATTATTTAAGATATTTTATGTTATACAACCTTACACGTTTTTTCTTCCTTGATGGTTAATTGACACAATTTACCTGCATATGGTAAGCTTCCATATTGTTACCTGATGTGTTCTACCTTACCTTCTTAGGATTTATTACGCCTTTTCCCTACGCATAACTGTGTTGTGACAGTTATCTGCATACATGTTTCACCTCTACTATCGATACTGAAACGTCTTTCACAACTACACTCAGCTGATCTTTGCCGCATTGAGTTACATAATTGGTTTAGCAGGCATTTGCTAATGGCTGCATATTTAACGATTTTCGGCCGGTAAGTGTTGTTTCAAATACATTCGTTGGTTGCGATTATGTTGTTTTTATGCTTTATACCGTAACGTGATTGTTTGATTCCTTTCTTCAACCTGAATAACTTTTGCAGGTCGCTCGACTGATGGATCTACGTAATAGTTAACCAGTATAGGCCCTTATTACATAAAATTACCAACACAAAGAGAAATTACGTGCTTGGCAGGGTAGGTCCTCATCAAATTTCTGAGGACGTATTTTTCTTGAACACTTAAGACTTAAAACTACATTCTCAACTCACGTAAAACGTTTTATCAATAATATTCGTGTGACAGAGGCTGACAGTTTTTAAGGGAATTATTGTTAATACCAGGAGATAGGCACTTACGGTTTGTAGGTGTTTAGTTTCCTGCCCTTAGACAAATTATTTAAATGGTGAATTAAATTCAGCCCATGGTTTTCCAAAAACGCATTCACAGACTGACATTAATAGTCCAATTCAGGTTAATATTTTTTGTATTCACAGAATAAAATGTTCAAATGTCTGTAAAGTCTATGGGACTTAACTACGGGGTCATCAGTCCCTAAACTTACAAACTACTTATGAACTACTTACGAACTAAGACGGCACAAATATCCATGCCCGAGGGGGGATTCGAACCCCCGACCGTAGTGGCCGTGCAGACCGTGACTGCAGCGCCTTAGTCTCCTCGGCCACCGCGGCCGGCTTCACAGAATATATGACATCAAGTGCGAATGGGCAAAGCTGAAAATGTGTACCCAGCCGGAATTTGAACTCGGGTCTCCTGCTTTCTAGGCAGTTGCGCTGACACCTACACCATTGGGGACACAGTGACCATCGCACCTGCAAGGACTACCTAAGTACGCCTCCCGCCAGACACAAATTTCCAGCTTTACCCTGCCGACAGTACTCAAACTTGTAGTCACTATGTACTAATTCCCGAAAGAGTAAGGGCTTCAAACTTGCCCACCCCTTCCCACTAAAGGACCATTGCCTGTCGCTGGCTGACAACTTTATTTTATCACGAGATTTACTTATTTACGTATCCTGTTACTGTCGACCCCCAAATTATAGAACAAAACACATTTGGGGGGGGGGTGTTCATTTATGAGATTAACATAAATGCACATGGATCTGACGATTTGATCTGTCTTTTCATAAGCACTTACGTCGACTCTACAGCTGTCACTGTCTACAGCTGCTATGAGCACTACACGCATAAAATGGTTAAATTCTGGTAATTTCGAGGAATGTTTGCAGTCGAAGTAGACGGAAGTGTGGGTAACGTGCGATTTAGTGTTCGCGGGAGCTAAGACGTGTTTACATTGATTATTTCTATTTCGACTACATTGACGCTTGCCGAAGGTGAAATGAGAGTAGGTAATGTAGGCATAAAGGTGAATAGATGGGGCATGGCAGCTTTCAGATGATTGCGGAACGACATGTTGACCATAGCTGTTTATTAATTCTCAATGCCACCGGTTTCGGTTATTTACCATTGTCAAGCGTTAGCAGAGATTAGCTAATAGCTTAACATGTCGGAATACAAAAATACAAAATTATAACACAAGTATTCGTTGTCATTGCTCAAGTTATTTTTGTATTCCGACATGTTAAGCTATTAGCTAATCTCGGCTAACGCTTGACAATGGTAAATAACCGAAACCGGTAGCATTGAGAATTAATAAACAGCTATGGTCAACATGTCGTTCCGCAATAATGTAGGCATAATTTAAGACCGGCATGCAATCCGTCGGCTTTGACCAATGACGTCATATCCGAATCTCACAAGATGCGCTACTTAGATATACCAAACAGCAAAGCCCACTATCAACGAATATAAACATACGGGATAATATCGTAAAACTTATGCATTGTAGATAATAATCTTTGATAATCTTCGTAAATTACACGTCACCACAGCAGAATGTACCATTGATGACAGGTCTCCGCCCAAAAATTCTCGCCTTCGTCGCTCACTTGCGTAGAATTTGGCTCTCGTCTTCATAGTCTACTTTCGTATTTGAAGTTATGAATGAAATAGTCCACGAACATTCCTAGCTTTGTAAATGAAATGCGTACCTATTTTTACGACTTTTTTTTACTAAAGTAAAAACTTTTTTCCTTACTCTGGGGCTATCAATATATGCATAATCAAACTTTTCACGCTGCAGCGGAGTGTGCGCTGATATGAAACTTCCTGGCAGATTAAAATTGTCTGCCGGAACCGGGACTCGAACCTGGGACCTTTGCCTATCGCGTGCAAGCGCTCTACCGACTGAGATATCCCGACACGACTCACGATGCCGCCTCACAACTTTACTTCCGCCAGTACCTCGCCTCCTACTTTTCAATCTTCACAGAAGCTCTCCTGAGAAACGTGCAAGACTAGCAAACTTGGAATAAAGGATTTGGTGGAGATATGGCTTAGCCACAGTCTAAGTGATGTGTCTAGAATGAAACTTTTCACTCTGCAGCGCTGATATGAAACTTCCTGGCAGATTAAAATTGCTCAGTCGGTGGAGCGCTTGCCCGCGAAAGGCTAAGGTCCCAGGTTCGAGTCCCAGTTCCGGCACACAATTTTAATCTGCCAAGAAGTTTCATATCAGCGCACACTCCGCTGCAGAGTGACAAGTTTCATTCTGGAAACATCCCTTAGGCTGTGGCTAAGCCATGTCTCCACCATATCATTTCTTCCAGAAGAGCTAGTCTTGCACGTTTCGCGGGAGAGCTTTTGTGAAGTTTGGAAAGTAGGAGGCGAGGTACTGGCGGAAGTAAAGTTGTGAGGCGGCATTTTGAGTCGTGCCGGGATAGCTCAGTCGGTAGAGCGCTAGCTCGCGTAAGTCAAAGGTTCGAGGTTCGAGTCCCGGTTCCGGCACACAATATCAATATATGGTGTACGGGTACCAAATTTGAGAAGCAACTGATCGTTTCTAGAGGCAATCTTGTAGCGAGAAGCCGTCGCACTCTCGTAGGACATCCTGCTATGTCGCTGCTTGTAGCTGTACGATGCGCGCTGCCGCTTGCTTTGTCGCTGACGTAGGACACGGCTTTAGACCACGCGGATACTCCCGCGCGACCTTTGTTTCTCCGATGTTGGATCCGGATATTTCAGGAATACTTGCTTCAAGTGTACTGCTGAGAATTCGGAAATGCACAGGAACTTGCACTCGCCTTGAACGTGAAACGTCAGCGTCTGCAGGAGTACGTAGATCAGCGCGAGCTTTCGTGGCAACTGGTGATCGATCTGCAGATAGAGAGCTCTCGTTCCGCCTGCGGCACATGGCGCTTAATTCGGCCTAATAAATTTCCTCGCTTGCCACGCTTGGTTAAGTGCAAACGCTGATTAATGGAACGCACGACTGGCTCTGCGCAGAGAAATATTAAAGTCGTGAAGCGGCGTTCCGGCGGGCGGGTCAACACTTATAAATATGGACGAAGGCGGACTTCCGCCTCTCTTTGTTTGCACTGAGGCTAGAGCGAGCTATTTTTAGCAGCTGTGTACCTCTCTGGGACACGGAGACCATTATGTATTTAAAATACTATCAAACTCACAGCGTGATTATAAATATTGTAGGTTACCTGCAGAAAATGAGGAGGGAAAAAAGTAAAAAGAGCGTAGGAAGTGACTTTTAAAGCGGAGCTCGCTTTCCACGAGCATACGCGTCACGTCAGACACCACAATTAGTACCCTAAACTGCCGGGAAACAAACCATAATGACATTCAACTAATGATAAGGCATAATGGATTTTCTAACAGCATATATATTTCTTTTGCCGGCCGCGGTGGCCGAGGAGACTAAGGCGATCCAATCACGGTCTGCACGGCCACTACGGTCGGGGGTTCGAATCCCCCCTCGGGCATGGATCTTTGTGCCGTCCTAGTTCGTAAGTAGTTCATAAGTAGTTCGTAAGTTTAGGGACTGATGACCCCGTAGTTAAGTCCCATAGACTATACAAACATTTGAATATATTTCTTTTAATCTATCGGACCAAACTGAGTGGTCATCAGTCCATAGCAGTGGCGGCTCGTACAATTTTTGACCAGTGTGCTAAAATATTACAAAAATAAAAAAAAAACAAAATATACTAAAATAAAAATTAGTACTCACTCAGTGTCGAAAAATGAAGTCCATATGTCGCTTTCTGCTGCAGAATTTGTCGGTAACTTTCGTGTTGAAAAATGTTCAAATGTTTGTAGAGTCTATGGGACTTAACTACGGGGTCATCAGTCCCTAAAGTTACAAACTACTTATGAGCTACTTACAACTAAGGACGGCACAAATATCCATGCCCAAGGGGGGATTCGAACCCCTGACCGTAGTGGCCGTGCAGACCGTGACTGGAGCGCCTCAGTCCCCTCGGCCGGCTTTCGTGTTGAAGCCCTCAATGTTGCTTACCATATTCTTCTCAATGGAGAGCATTGCAAGGGCATCAAGTCGTTGTTCTGACATGGTATTCCGAAGAAAAGTCTTGATCCTCTTCAGAGAAGAAAAACATCATTCAGGCTCAGCAGTTGTCATCGGTGTGGTTACTATTATTTTCAGAAGTTTTGATATCTGATAGAAGGTGTCATGCACACTGTTGTTAGAAATGAACTCTAGTAATGGTACAGCTTAAAAGCTGTGTGTGTGTTGTGGATTTTGAACCTATCGTTAAATCAGACAACAAATTGTTCATTAACACAGCAATTTGGTTTAATTATGGCCCTGATATTGATGTATATACTGTTAAATAAGAAACAGTGCATTAAACTGATTATGTGCGCAACGGATATTTTAAACACAAAACAACTGTGGCAAATCACCATTTGAAACAGACACTGACTATACTCAAAAATTTTGACTGCGAGAAAGATATTAAAAAAACCAAAAACCACTTTCTTAATGTTTGACTGTGAGAATTTTATGCAGATCAGTTTCTGATTATTGAAATTTAGTATCATAGTCAATTAACTATCATTTACTATGGCACCGATAACGAAATCTGTTCAACAATATTATCAAAATCAATACTGCACTTTAAATCCACTAATATCTAATTATCAAATGAAGGAAGTAGGTTAATCTTCCAACTACGTAAATGAAACAGGAAAGAAAGATCAACTTTGTTACTTATTATTAATAATCAGCATTACATTACCTACATAATACAACTTCTTCCTAATGACATCAAATGCAATTACCTTCATTCCAGCGGTGTTACAATACTATATATATTCCAAATACAATCAAATCGACTTGCTGGCACAGCAGCCTCTGCTCTACATCGGAGCCATACACACAACTCAACCGCTCTCTAAGCGAGCTGAACCACAAGTGCTACTCTCTCTCTGCGCGAGCTACAATGCTATGCAATACATGATATTTGCCAAAGATGAAACTTCACAGAGTTAAGTACACATATCGATACACACAGTAGAAGCGATATTATACATTTTCTTGCAAGCAAGTTACTCGACACAAAACAGGAGGTACAATATTAGACATTTTCTTACAAAAATATTTTTATGGACCCGTTTCAAGGTTACCTGCAGAAAATGAGGGGAAAAAAGTAAAAAGAGCGTAGGAAGTGACTTTTAAAGCGGTACTCGCTATCCACGAGCATACACGTCACGCAGACACCACAATTAGTACCCTAAACTACCGGGAAACAAACCATAATGACATTCAACTAATGACAAGTCATAATGGATTTTCTAACAATATATATATATATTTCTTTTAATCTATCGGACCGAACTGAGTGGTCATCAGTCCGTAGCAGTGGCGGCTCGTACAAAATTTGACCAGTGTGCTACAATATTACAAAAATAAAAAGGAAAAAAATATACTAAAATAAAAAGTAGTACTCACTCAGTCCATATGTCGTTTTCTGATGCAGAATTTGTCGGTAACTTTCGTGTTGAAGCCCTCAATGTTGCTTACCATATTCTTCTCAACGGAGAGCATTGCAAGGGCATTAAGTCGTTGTTCTGACATGGTATTCCGAAGAAAAGTCTTGATCCTCTTCAGAGAAGAAAAACATCTTTCAGGCACAGCAGTTGTCGTCGGTGTGGTTACTATTATTTTCAGAAGTTTTGATATCTGATAGGTGTCATGCACACTGTTGTTAGAAATGAACTCTAGTAATGGTACAGCTCCTGCAATATTTCTGAAGTCTGGTCGTTCCTACAATACCGAGAGTACCGTCATTGACCTGGGTTTCTCCAACATGGCATAATCTTGGACCGCAACATTAAGTTCTCTGCCTGAAGCGTCTTGAGTATTCTTCAAACTTAGAACAGTCTAGCAGTTTTGCTGCATCTAGATGATCTAGGGCTTGGAAACGATCCCGGGCCTCTGTGGTAATCCTGTAGCAGACTTCTGGTGCGTCAGAATGTCGACAAAGACTTATCTTCCGGCGCTTGCTCTGAGAGGTAGCTGCTGCTGTGGCTGCCGCATCAATGTATTCGATGAAAGCTGTTATATTATTACTGGCTTTTATGAAGCGGGATACTGAACCTTTTATTATTACTGCATCGACCGATCTTGCCTTCAACTGGCTGTACATGATATCTACATGAGGCATCACTTTGTGGAAGAATGATAGCCAACAGACGAATTCTTCATTTTGTAGATTTCGACGGAGTCCAACTGCTTGGCAACAATTTTGGTCGGAAGGCGATTTTTCCAGCATTGATAAGCATTCCAGCAGCAAGGATTTATTTTCATGGACCACATACATGGTGCGTGATTTGAAATTCCACCTAGTAGCTGGCCCACTAGGAATACTTCTTGCTGCCAATTTCTCTAAGGCGGAAAGTCGTTCTGATGACCTTCAAAAGAAGGCTGAGAAGCCTGATACATTTAAAAAGAACACTAGCTGACTGATTCTGTGGAGCAGCGTGCATTAGGATACACTGCTTTAATTTTTGTCTGCACACCGCCTTTGCAACCACTCATGACAGAGGCACCCTCGTATGTTTGAGCAACAAATTTATGCGGTGCATCTTTGAAGAAAGGCTCTATGACATTGAAAATACAACACGTCAACCTTTGTATGATTGCTTTTAATTAAATATCAATTAAAACTGTATTGACAGTAAGACCTTCAACTGCATGTATTCACTGCAGGTAGTAAATATAACGTTTACAAAATATTAATTTTATTTACAGAAATTAAAAATTTAGACTCAGAGGTATTTGAATATGAGCCTCACACAAATAAGTTTGAGAGACAATGCGCAAGACTCCTTAGCCAGCGCGCTATTTGACTCTGTATGCCGCAATATTCGTCATATACTATTCTTCCTCAACCGTTACACGCAGCGCGAAGAGAAATATTGATCTGGTGCTGCAGTCGGTCTCAGCACACATGAGTCGCCAGGCCTGACGTCACGTCTGCGCATGCACACTAGCGAACAGACGACTGCGCCGCCCCTCTGCGCACATACCAGCGCGGCTGAATCCCACTTCAGCACACGGAGCTGGTTTCCAGCTATTGCGGCGAGAGCGCTCCATAATGCATTTTCATCCTTATTACTAGCATTCTAATACGCATTGGAAGGGAATTGGCACAATTTTATTGTGATATCTGGCTCGCATTCCAAGAGAAAGGATGTAGTTTAACAGCGATTTCTCTCTTGCATTCGAAGAGAAATGGCATAATTTTAGTAATATATTTACAGTGTGCTGCAGCACATTAGCACATAGTCACCAGCCGCCACTGGTCCGTAGCTTACAAACTACTTAAACCTAGGTAAACTAACCTAAGGACAAACACACACATCCAGGCCTCCACGGAGAGCAACCGCGCGCTCCGCAGCGAGACGCTTTAGACCGCTCGGCTACTCCACCGCGGCTTCTAACAATAGTCACCGTTCTAGATGAGCTGAAGATGTTCATAGTTCGTTTTGACTTTAAAACTGTAGATTTATACTGCAAGTATTAACCTTGCTAGATGTATTAAGATCTGTTGCGACATTCGGGTAGATAATGAGCTTAGTATATTTTCTCACAATTAAGTCGTAATGAGTATACATGCGAAATTGTCAGAGGGGCGGTGATGCTATATTGTTAATCGGCATATTTTCGGAAGTTTCGCTGTGGCCAGTGTTGCCAATTTAGCAACTTCTCGCCAATGAACAAAAATTTTGAAATTTTGAGTTTCAGGAAACTATTTTATCAAATATTTTGTTAACCTGAATGACCTATAGTATTTTTATTGCATTTGACTTCGTTACCAGCACTGTCTTCTCTACCCTGTCAGTGCGTGATCTGATTGCAGAATGGGACTTCCCCAATGTCAGCCTAGTACCCCATTGTTGATGCCAACGGCTTTCAACATTCAGTTGAAGGACAACTGCCTAGGAATGATTGTGTTGAAGTTACTTACGATTGATGGTTCAAGTTACTTACTTTCTTGCTTTCTTTTGTGTGAAGCGTTTTTTACATTTATCTCACGTTATTTAGACAGTGGCAGGGAATGTATGTATATTAACGTATTATTTTGTTATTTTTTAAAATTACGTGGGGAATTTAGGTGAAAGAAAAATATGGATTCGACACTGCCTAAAAAAAAGAAAAAACTATATGCAGCAGTACCGAAAAAGAATAGGAATCCGACCCAAATAATACGGGATGGCTTACTACTAAGGCAGGGGACTAAACAAGTATTTGCAAATACTGTCGTTTAGCTATATATACAAATTCGAGTGATATTAAGAAACATTCAAACAGTAAAAAAATGTTGTGCGTATTAGTAATCCAAAGCAACTAAAGCTTAGTTTTACGCCTATGACTGAAAATCCATCACGCGTAGCAGAGGGAACTTTATAGCTCTTCATTACTGAACATTGCTCATTTTTAAGTGCAATGTGTAAGACTGTTTCGCTGATTCAAACAGCCAGTAATTCAACATTACATCGACCAAAATGTACAGAAATTGCTAGGGAGGTGCTTGGTCCTCATTTCATTAATCAAACTGTTAAAAATAAAGGCGTGGGTAAAATAGCTCAATATTATACGAAAGTACAGACATTAGTGTTACAAAAATGTTAGTGGTAGTTGTTGGATACTTACACGCAGATCTTGGCAGATTTGTATGTGTATTTCTTGGTCTAGTTCCTGTGAAGTCCGCAACTGCACGTGATTTGGCAACGGACTTAATAAACTACTTAAATAAACAGAAAATTAATCTTATAAACCTTGTTGGGATAGGAACTGATAATGCAACCGTTATGACAAGCACCAATAATGGCCTATTCACTATTTTGAAAAATGACCTTGATTTGTCAAACTCAGTTTTAATTCGTTGTACTTGTCATTCATTGCAACTAGCTGTTTCCCATGTCTATGAAGTTTTTGATCTTCAGATGATTTTACTAGACAAATGATGGCGTCATCTGCAAACAACCTAAGAGAGCTGCTTAGATTTTTTCTCAAATCGTTTATGTAAATAAGGAACAGCAGGGTACCAATAACACTACCCTGTGGAACACACGATATCACCTATGTTTTAGTCGATCCCTTACCATCGATTACTGCAAACTGAGTCCTCCGACAAGAAATCCACTATCCAGTCGCTTATTTCGGGCGATATACCATAACCATACAATTTGATTAAAAGCCTTTTGTGATGTACGGTGTCAAAAGCCTTCTGGAAATCAAGAAATATGAAATCAATTTGAGAACCCTTGTCGATAGCACTTGTCACTTCGTGTGAGTAAAGAGCTAGTTGTGTTTCGTATGAACGATATTTTCTAAATTCGTGTTGACATTGGGTCAATAGATCGTTCTGTTCGAGTTAATTCATAATATTTGAATACAGGATAGTTCCAAAACCCTGCTGCATATAGACATCAATGAAATAGGCCTGTAGTTTAGTGGATTACTCCTACTACTTTTCCTTAATATAGGTGCGACTCGTGCATCTTTCCAATCTTTTGGTGCAGATCCTTCTTTGAGAGAGCGGTTGTATACGGATGTTAAGGAGCTAACGCTTCAGCATAATTAGATAGAAATCTAATGGGTATTCAGTCCGGACCAGAAGACTACTTCTTGTTAAGTGATTGAAGTTGCTTCATTACTCACAGGATATCGACTTCAATGTTACTTATTCTGGCCTCTGTTTGTAATTCGAAATCTGGAATATGGGTTTTGTCTTCTTTGGTGAATGAGTTTCTAAAATATATGTCTGTAGTAACTCTTCTTTAGTAGCGCTATCACCGGCAGGATAGCCATTACTGTCACGTAGTGAGGGTATTATTTGTATTGCTCCTAGTACATTTAACATATGACCAAAATCTCTTTGGGTTTTCAGTCAAATTTCCAGAAAGTTTCGTTGTGAAAAGTATTGTAGGCATTGCTAAGTCCTCGCTAAATTTCGAGCTTCTGTGTCGGATCGCCAACCTTTGGATTGTGTGTTCGTTTAAATTTAGCATGCGTTTTCCGTTGCTTTTGCAACTGTGTCCTGTCCTGTTTTGCGTACCAAGGGGGATCACCTTTTATTAATTTATTTGGTATAAAACTGTCAACTGCTGTCGCTACCACTTCTTTGATTTGTAGCCACATCTGGTCTACACTTACGATTAGTGTTAGGAACGAGTGGAAACTGTCTTTGAAGAAGCAATGTATTGAATTTCTATATGCTTTCCTGACCAAATATACTTTTCGTCTACTTTTGGTAACTTGGGACTTTCGATATTTAATCTCGCTACGACAGCTCTGTGTTCAGTAATACCTGAATCCGTTTTGATGCTCGTTATAAGTTCTGGATTATTTGTTAAGAGAAAAGTGTGTTTTGACATACATTTATGATTCTAGTTGGCTCATGAACTGAATGTTTGAAGTAATACGTTGAGTACAATTTGCACAATGTTTTATGCGTACCTCCTGATGTGAAAATTTCGGCAACAGATTGAGGGAAAATTAAAATCACCACCTACTATTATTGTGAGTTGGGTACGTGTGTGCAATTAGACAAGTTTTCTTTGAATCTTCCTGCTATTGTATCGTCAGTCGTGGGGCCGGTAAGAGGAATCAATTATTAACTTCTTACGATTTTCGAGTACTACCTCTACCCATAACAACTCACAACTCACAATACGATAGACCACTTTTGACGGCGACAAACACGCCTCCACCTATTTTGTTTAATCAATCCTTTCTGAACACAGATCTCTTGCAAATACTTCTGCTGAACTTATTCCCGGCTTGAGACAACTTTCTCTACCTATAATTATATGTTTCGGTGCTTTCTATTAAGGCTTGGAGTTCTAGTACCTCCCGACACAGCTACGACAATTTATAACTGTTATACCGGTAGTTCCTACATCTATATTTCTCTGGTGATCGACCTGCACCCTTTGAGACAGCGCATTTAGTGTTTCCGCAAAGCCCTCTACCCGAAAAAAACCGCCCAGTCCACGCCATAAGCTAAACAAGCTGTAGTTATCAAAACAATTATTTTAGCATGCATATATCTTACTGATCGTTACGACACGGAAAATAATTGGAACTTTACAAATACAATTATAGACATTTCATATAACATCTAGAAAAGTAAAATACACATGATGAGAATCCCACACTGCGCAGCAATACAATAAAATTGGACGGCCAAGTGTAGTGTAGGCAAATTGCTGCACCAATAAACCGCAGTATTTGGTTTGCTTTTCCCCCACAACATTTCTGATTTCCAATTCAAGTCCGTCGTAGTAGTAATGCCTAGGTATTTACGTGAATCAACGGTCTTAAGATTGTATTGATTTGTCTTGTATAGGAAGTTTAGCAGATTCCTCTTAATACCCACGTGGAAGCCTTCACACCGTACACGTATCTTACGTAACTTGACCTCCTGTTTTGATTTTCAAATGACTAAAGACGATAAATGACAGAATAATCTACAAACAACCTAACAATACTGCCCGGATTTTCTCCCAGATATTTTATAGTAGATAAGAACAGCAGATGAACAGTAAAACTACCCTATGGAACGTCAGATATCACGTCTGTTTCAGCCGATTGCCTTTCCGTCAATTGATAAGAACTCTGTCAACCCCCGACAGTAAATCCCCAAACAAGTCACCAGTCTTAAACGATCCTGAATAACCAAGCTATTTAATTTGTGTTGTACGGTGTCAATACGTCTAAAAATCTAGAAATATGGAATCGAGTTGAGATCCATTGTCAATAGCTCTCATAACTTCATATGAGTAAATAGTTGTTTGAGAAGAACGATATTTTCTAAATGTTTTTTGACCTTGGGGTAATCTTAAAGATAAGAGCCTACAGAAAGAAATACGAAATTAAATACGCTGTCGTTATCCTGTACCAATCACAGTAGAATGGTCCATGTCCAACACGACAACCTAAAGTTGAACACTGCTCTCTCGAATGTGAATTGAAGGCTTTAGCCACCACCACCTCACTAGGTCCGTGTAGAGTAAATGCTGCATTTCCATTTCCTATTTAATTTTTACC
This sequence comes from Locusta migratoria, assembly GCA_026315105.1. Taxonomy (NCBI): domain Eukaryota; kingdom Metazoa; phylum Arthropoda; class Insecta; order Orthoptera; family Acrididae; genus Locusta; species Locusta migratoria. The sequence continues at coordinate 421,821,372 of CM048748.1, forward strand.
GAGTAATAAATCAATGTCCAGAGACATATTTTGTCTCGGTATATATCAAAGCTACAGAAATCATGGAGAAGCAATGAATTAAAATTGACATCACAACCAGGATTGGAACCCAGGGCCTCCTGCTTAGCAGGCAAGCTCTGTAACCACTAGGCCACCGCTACGTAATGGATATGTATCTAGCCATTTCACTCACCAGTTGTCAGTTATATAAAACTGTAAGACTGACATGTTTCGGGACCAACATTATTCCATTCTCAAGTTTTAAAAATTAATATGAATCAACCATTAGGCAACGCCCACCTTAAAATATATGCAGCATCGGTGCATTGACATGGAATAATCTAATATGTTGTCGGATACCGTGATTGCACAGACTGTCTTACATCATCTCATTTCTGTATCTTTGATATATACTGTATTTCGGGTCAAAATATGTATCTGGACATTGATTTATATCACCTGTGCCTGAGGTACAAGACAAGATCGATCCTGTTATCATTCATTGCTGGGATGCTTATTCTGCTATTGGAGAGCGTTGGCAACATTGATACCTACTTATATAGGGGGCATAATTGAATTTTGTGTTGTGGAGGGATACGTGCATGCAGTCACTGTCTATTACGTCACGGTGGCTTCGTTGTTATAGTGCTTGCCTAAAAAGCGGGAGGTCCCCGGTTCGAATCCCAGCCGCGGCACAAATTAATTCGTCGCCTCTCCATTTCTACATATTTAATAAATTTGTATTTGTGTAGATTTGTCGAAATGGTATTGAAATACTAGCATTAGAAAATCTGTACTACTGCTTGTCATTTTTGCAGGTAAAAATTTCAGAATAAATCTAAAAGTCAGTTCGCATACTGTTTCTGCAGTGTTATAACTAACATCTGACAGCTTTTCTATCTACCACTGTCTTGGAGAGTCGAGACTAAATATCAAACAGCAGAAAAAAATTGTACACTCTCTTAGTTTTCAGTTCAATCAAGATTTATTGCTGAAACAGTGCATAAGGAGTACATGAAACGATTACATTTACTGAGTAATTGCTTAAGCGGTAATGAGGTACCATGTGTTAATTCATGCTGAAACTCCCATATTAGCCCGTGGTACAGCCTCCATGAGCAACAATGCAGTCGCGATTCTGGAAGCCAAGAGATCATACAGCAAACGGCCATCACTTGCTTGCAGACTGAACATGCTTTCATCGCTAAAGACCATAGCCTACAATCCCACCCTCCTAGAGGTCATCTGACGGCAACAGGTGATCCGTGAAGTCGGTGTTGTGGCGTGCCTGTAGTCTAACTGCTAGTAACAGGTTGGCAACAGTTGGTGTTGACACTTTTGGGCTCCCAAACCCCCTTAGCTTTGCTGTTGTAGCTGAATGATCTGCTACAGCTGCCCGTACAGAAGATTTTCTTGCCTGAGATCTGTGCTGCGTGGACGTCCAGAACCTGCAGAAGCAAAGAAAATACCGAATTTAAACAGACAAAAAAGCACAAGACTTGTAATTTCTCACATAAACTCTAAAATTAGCCCCAACATCAAGGCGGAAATCTTAAAAGTTTCAACAGAGAACAGTGCTACCAAAGAAACCACCTACACTACACTTGTGCGTCCAATTTTTTAGTATTGCTGGTTGGATCTCCAGTAAGAGGGACTGACAGAAGATATGGAGAAGATCCAGAGAAGGGCAGCTGGTGTATTATCGCGATATAGAGGAAAGGATGTCACCAAAATGATGTACGATTTGGGGTGGAAATCGTTAAGAGAGAGATGTTAGTTGTTGTTGTTGGGACATTTATTTGTACCAGTGATCTCTATAGAAACTGGATGTGAAATACTGGTGTCTGAACATAGAACTTAAAAGTGGCTACACATTCATGTTTTACACACGATTTCGCATTGTCCGCCATGTTTAAGTTTGGCAAACGAGTACCATCGGTTATTACGTGACAGATTATTACTTGCTTACCTCTTTATTAGGAATTTAAATCAATATGCGATGTAATAGGTTGATACAGGGGCGGAATCGACTCTTAATTTCTTTTCGTTTTCGTATAATAATTCATAGCAGCAATATTTGAATTTGAGAAGAAACGAAATATGAACATCTATGGATGGCACGTTCAGACAGCTGAAGTTAAACATCCAGGTTGTATAGAGATCAATGCTTTGTACGAATTTTGTTTCTCGATTAAAAACTGAGACAATGTGTCTCTAACAATTTCCTTCGGACACCGGGATATTTATGTGAAACCGCGATGCCTGGTTAGCCTGCAATGTTTTATCATTGCTGTATTAGTTACTAGGCATTTTCTTATTAAAGAAGCTAAGTTTCTGAATTGTATCAATTTTTGATTTAACGAAAAATCATTTACTTGTTTCCGTTTTCATTCATTATTCTGAAGACTAATTTTTAGTGAAGTTAAATTCTCTATTATGTGAAAACGCCGTCTGCCATGCAAATTAATGATTTACAGATTGAAAAGAATAGCAATAAAGGTGTAATTTTGATGAGACCTATTTGAATAACTAATGAATCAAGATTAGTCAGGCATAGGTAACCAAAGTAAAATTGATGGGAAGAGAGTTACGTTGCATTGATGAAAGAAGAGTTGCTGGTTAATTAGTAAAGGAATTGTATGTCTGTGAGGAAGTAGTAGTAGCACGCAGTCAGTTGTCGTATGAAAAAGAAACTATTTGCATTCAGCTGTTTTCTTTTAAAGCTAATCACATGTATGAAACACGTAAGTACAAATTAGACATTGTAGCGATTGTTGTGCAATGCACATTACCAATTTCAATGACATTGTTGATTAACAGATTTTTAGTATTTTAAGTGAAATATGATTTCACGGAAACCATAAAATATAACGGACTGACGCTTGCTTATCTTGGATCTCGCAGTGGAATTGAGTCTGCACTATGATGTAAGCATTGTAATTTTTAAGCTTCACTTGATTCCGCAGTTGATATGAAAGCACAATCATATGACGGCTTCGGAATGTGTACCACAGTCTAATATATACAGTCGCGACACTACCGCTGATTTTTGTTATACTAGGCGACTGCAGCGCTCCTTGCGGACGTAAAGCCACGTTGCTCTATATCGTATACGAGACGTGTGTTTGTTGTGTGTTTTAGTGTACGAAATGGTTTGTACGAATGGAAGCGTGTGTAGTGCAATAAACTGCAGCAACAACAAGTAGAATACGTCATATTTATCATTCTTTAGGTTTTCTACTGAGCCTGAGAGGTATGTGACATAAAGTTTCGGTAATGCTTATTTACAATTATCTTGTGAGCAACACACACATATTGAAGATTATTTCTTTTTAGGATCAAGAAATGGCTCATAAATAGCAGGCGACAAGATCTTTTGGATAAAGTTGCCGCGTATTTACGTGATAATGTGAAGTTCTGCTCGCTACACTTCGATGCAAACCAGTTCATGAATGATGAACGGAAGAAGCTGGTGTGGAATGCTGTGCCTACATTGTTCTATGTTCCAAACAAACCACCGAAACTGGGAGTGAAAAGGAAACTACCGCAAAGACGTGATAATATAAAAGCGGAAGAAATTAAATTGTGTCCTGAAACAAGTATTACGACTGTGGTTGCTGCTACATCACAGCTAGAAACATTTTCGTCTGGGCATTCGAAAGTAATTCACTATAGAGGCAAACGTATAAGAAATGTATGATAAAGAAGTGTACATTGTTACCGTTATTAATGTTTGAAAGGTTAAATGTTTTCTGTTTTATCTGATGGAAACCACAGTCTAACATATAAACCTATTAATCTGAAACCACTGAGCCGTCTTATTTTACAGACGATTGTCGCCCAGCCCCCTCCAACTCCTCCCTCATCTTCGAACCATATGATGACAGACTGTGATAATGACTGAGGATCATTCATATAATATGACATTTAGACTGTCGTGTAATCGACGTAATATTATCTTAAAATAACATATAATTGAAATAATCTCGTAACAAAATTATATTAGATGAAAGTTTCATAGCCAGTGGGTGCACTCATAACTAAAAAGCAGGGAAAAACATTGTTTCGCACCTTTTAACACCGGGAAGACCAATTACATGTTTCTCATGTGTGAAATACTATGTTTACCAGCAAACTAAGGTGCAATGTCTGAATAATTTCGTCATAAATATGTTGCAGTTAGCGTCAGTTTATTCACGAGTTTTTACTAAATTTACATTTGTTGATATTTAACTGTCCGTTAGAAGTTCTGTTATAGGCTTGTCTGCACAAAATACTATGTTTATCTATCACTACCAGCAAGGTAAGCTGCAAGCAATTTCTAAAGTATTATTTCGTAACATATTGCACAATTGCAGTTTGTGTCCGATCACGAGTTTTTCCTCGGTTTGTTTCTTTTACACTCAGTCATGTGTCAAGATACTTAAATAAAGCTTGGAATGCAAGAATATATACAATATTTAGAAAATCACACAACAAGCGGGCATTATTAATGTGTCGTATAGGGCGTTAAGGGACAGCTGGCTTTACGACCGCTTGGAGCGCTAGTGTCGCTCCAAGTGTCAGGCGGTAACAGCTTTCACAGCAGTGAGTGTCGCGACTGTATTTATTAGACTGTGTGTGTACTGTATGCGTATTGCTATATCTTTAATATATCCGTATAGGTGATATCTTTGTGGTCTGGACTCACGGTGAAGAAACCCATCTCCAACCGAAATTACTGCTGGTCCTTCTCTAAACCTCAAGCCACCTTCTTTGATGTTGACCTTAAAAGTCGGGTGGTACCCACATAAGAATTTAATGTTACAAAAAAGCTTAATTTTAGCAGTAAAATTAGCAAAAGGTGTGTTGAACTACCGGCTACTTCCTGCTGCAAAACCTTGTTCCCTGGCCCAAATTGAGAACTAACTTGGTTCAAATTACTCTAATAACGGGAAGTTAACGATACAGTGGCCAATATATGTAGCAGTTCACACGAAATTACACACACAGGCAAACTACCACAAGTTATTTCATAAAGGTGGCTAAAGAAAAACATTTATGGCGCAACGGAATTTAAACATAAAAAATTTCATCTGAGCTTGTTCTCAGCACTGATGAAAAACAATATAAAATAGAAAGAGGGTCGAAAACTACTATTTATAGGTAAGTCAAAATTATACTGAATTTAACTTGTTTATTCAGGTCGAACACAATACAATAAAAGTGCATCCCATGTACATAAGTTAATACTGACGATACCTAGCATTGAATTTAACATAAATTACACGAAACTTAACGCTACGGGGGGAGAACTTATAAACAACTCACTCGCTCAGACACACGCAATGCAACAGCGGAACTCACCAAAATCGGCATGCTGAAGCGAGGCAGAAGCAGGCGCTGCTATCGTAGGCGAAATTCAGCAAAGCCGGAGGTACTACGCAACACAATATACAATGAAAATGCAAAGATGGCCCTGGTCTGTCGTGCCTGATTTGAGATGGTGCGCGAGTATAGCAAAGTTGCATTTAGATTAGACCGCGAGCAAACACGCTAACGGCGACACATGGCTACGTTACATGATCGCACTCCACTGAATGTGAAGTGGTTAAAAATCGGATACATTACACAAAATCACGGCGGACTCCTTAAGTTGCAATCTGAGAGTAAACTATCTAGACACTGGTTTTATGAGAAGTGGCGTGAATTCAGGTGACTAGCTGCAAACCGCTGAAGTCGGAGTTCGGAGCCACTTGGTTTCGAAAACCGACAAAAATGCATAAATTAAATTTCCGAAAAATAAAGAAAAATTAACTACGGCAGGCAACCCCTAGAAGTGCGTAGAATTTTATAAGGAAGCTACTGAAATGCAGCAACATGAGATTGGGAGCGTTCACAGAGACGGAAAAAGTCTCGTCTCAAAACCCGGAAAAGTGAAATAATTAAAAAGTTGGAAAAATAAAAATAAAAACTACGGCAATCAACCCTTAGAAATTTTTAGAATTTCATAAGCAAGCTATTGAAGAAGGTTGTACACGGCTCGGAGAGAATTACTGACAAGGACTGAGTGCATACTACAAGTTCGGAGAAGAAACGGCAAAATTAAAATAGGCGGGGAGAGAAAATCGCGAAATGTTAGTAGAAATCAGGAGGATACACGCATAGTTACTTGCCTAATGGGCATGGAACAAACAATAGTAGAAGCTGAAGGCTTTGTTCTAAGAATCGACCAAGTGGTACACATATCACTCACAGAAGGAAATGATAAGAAAAGTTTTAAATGCCAGTGAAAGTACGAAGAATATTTTGAAAACTCGCGACTTCTACGTGCCACTGGTGTACAAGGCAGATATTGGTACTCAGTACTAATATCGGACAGTTATTGACACTACTATGTAGTACAAATAACGGGTAGTTACCGTTATTTCTACTCAGTACTAATAACAATGTCAGTGGAATCTCAGTGTAGTGTCATGGGTAATTAAAACTGCGGACAAAGTGTAATGGCAAGAATATCGTCTGAATCGTGCCATGAACATAAAAAACAAATTATCAAGTATATATATTTCAGTTGATATCCGAAGGGTTACTGATGTCTGATAAAATATTGCGTGTACTGTATACAGGTTATCCGTTGCTACCGCAAATGTAGGCCTAATTGTCTAAGCTCCAATAAAAAGTGTATAAATGAATGTGGATTATTAAAGACATGTTTAAATAACGTCTTAACTGAATATTCTAGTAAAATCGTTAACGGTGCTTTGATAAATGTAAGATCTTGATATTCAACATGAACGTAGATGTAATACTAAGGCTATAGTTTCGTTTATTCCTCTACAAGATATTCTATTTAAGGAAACTGAAAGTTCCTTTTGAAAAACTGCTTGATTTAACAAATTTTTCTTCAATTTAGTGTGAGAGTGAGTGACTGTTCCTCCAAGCTCCCAGTACTGTTACGTTCAGCATTCAGCTATGCAGAACGCTAGTGGATGAATATTTGATGTGTAAGCTTCACACGAGTCAAAATTTTAAATGTACAAATGGAACTACATTTTTAGTCAACTGAAGCACGCGATACCTTTTGTCGGCTTTGATCCCTGACGTAAATGTGTTGTTTGTCTTGAAACTTTGATCATTTTTGTTGTTTTAATAAAAAAAGACACAAAACACTTGAAACATTTGACGTCATCGGTCAAAGTGGGCAGTTGGTATCGGGTCCTTCAGTATTGCCCATTTTATGTTAAATTCTAGAGAGGATCGCACTCATGTTCATAGTGCAAATGTTGGTGACGCATCTATAAGTATGGCAGTGAAATAGTACCGGAAAATACGAAATTTTAAAAACTTAGAGGCTACCTTGGGAGGCAACAGTTTCTTTGTGAGCGTATGAAGCTAAGGAATGAGAGTCCGTAGAACCTAGTTGTGGTTAAGCACATTATGTCAAAATTCTGTATTTGAAAACTAGGTATTAGCGACACAAATTAGCTGTTCCACCTTAGATTCACATAATCACTTTCTCACTCCGTTCATATTCTCTGCAAACTCACCTTGTGAGACTCAGTATACAAATCTAACTCATACAGGAAACGCGAATTCTGTAGTTGCTTTTTTCAGATAAATTTCTGAAGACTAAGAACAATAAAATACTGTCATGAGATACTCACCTAACCTACTTTGACAACTCTTTTATTGCAAAATCATGACTTAACAAACTGTAAATACATAAAGGCCTAAACCTTAACCTGGTAACTGGGCACATGGCAGGAAGTGAGTGCTTTAAAAAGAATAAGCTATAAACACATGCATAATATGCATATGTACTACCTACAATGGCAACTCTGTCTTGCTACTAATTAAAGTATGATTTCACTGTTGTAAACATAGAACTTGCCAAAATATGCCTCCATGACATGCTAAATTTGCCATATTTGCCTGTGTCCTAAGTATGAAGCCGGCCGCAGTGGCCGAGCGGTCTGCGGCGCGCCAGTCACAGTGCACAACCCCCCCCCCCCCCCCATCCTTGGGGCATGGATGTTTGTCGTCTTTCGTGTAAGGTAGTTCATAAGTAGTTCGTAAGTTTGGCGACTGATGACCCCGCAGTTACGTCCCTTAAGCTTAACAAACATTTTTTGAACATCCTAAGTGTAAATATGCCATTGTACAGTTTTGTGTGTAACAGTGATGTGCTCAATACCGTAGAAAGTGTGAAGTCTATGATCAAGCACTGTCATTGTTTTCTCACAGTAATATCACAGAAAGAAGTATTACTTATCAATCACATAAGTGTGTTGTATTCTGAAGTTATGAATGAGATATACTGGTATTTTAATATGCTTAGTGTGACACCACACTGGTATTTTTCCTCATAACGATGTCATTAAACACCAGACATAGTTGTGTTCTGAGATTTTGAGGACTGCTTACAATTATAGGTCACCTTCACACACACTTTCGTGTGAGTCCCTAAAATAAATTTAACTCAATTTACAGTACCTCATGGATGTGTAGGCCTACTACATAAGAGATAATACACCATGATATTCCTCGCAGTTATCAAGCTAATTTTTTTAAATATAGAAGTACCATGTTGCTTCTTTTCCCTGTGTTGTTGTGGTCTTCAGTCCGCAGACGGGTTTCATGCAGCTCTCCACGCTACCCTGTCCTGTGCAAGTCTCTTCATCTGAAAATACGTTAGGTAACCTACATCCTTTTGAATCTGCTTACTATATTCGTCCTTCGGTCTCCCTCTACGATTTTTACCCCACACGCTTCCTTCTAATGCTAAGTTGACAATTCCTTGATGTCTCATAATGTGTCCAACCAATCTATCCCTTCTCTTAGTCGGTATATGCCAGAAACTCCTTTTCTCCCAGATTCGGTTAAGCACCTCTTTCGTTACGTGAACCACCCATCTGATTTTCATCATTCGTCTGTAGCACCGCATTTCAAAAGCTTCTATCCTCTTTATCTGAACTCCTTATCTCCCACGTTTCACTGCCATACAATGCTACACTCCAGAGAAATGTTTTCAGAAAGGACTTCCTAACATTTAAATTAATATTGGATGTTAACAAGTTTCGCTTCTTTAGAAACGCTTTTCTTCCCATAGACATTCTGCTTTTTATATCTTCTCTACTTCGACCACTAGGAGTTATCTTACTACCCAAATAACTCATCTACCACCTTTATTGTCTCATTACCTAATCTGATTCCTTCAGCATCGCCTGAATTTCTAACATTACATTCCCTCGTTTCACTCTTGTTAATGTTCATCTTATATCTTCCTTTCAAGACAGTTCATACCATTAAATTACTCTTCCAGATCCTTTTCAGTCTGACAAAATTAATATGTCAACTGTAAACCGCAAAGTTTTTATATTTCCTCGCTGAACTTTAATTCCCTCTCCAAATATCTCTTTGAATTCCTTTACTGCTTGCTCAATGTACAGATCTAACAACATTGGAGAAAGGTTACAACACTGTCTTACTCTCTTGCCAACCTCTACGTCCCTTTCTTGCCCCCTCATCTCTAGGAACTACTGTCTGGTTTTTGTATAGGCTGAATGTAGCTTTTCGCTCCCTATATTTTACCCCAGATACCTTCAGAATTTGAAAGAGTGTATTCCAGTCGACATTTTCAAAAGCTTTCCATACATCTACAAACGCTAAAAACGTACGTTTACCTTTGCTTAGCCTATCTTCTAGGAAAAATCGTAATGTGTTTGTTGCCTTCCGTGTTCGTAAATCCAAACTGATGTTCCCGAGGTCGAACTCCATAAGTTTGTCCATTCGTCTGTAAATAATTCGTGTTAGTATTTTGCAACCATGAATTATTAAACAGATAGTTTTGTAATTTTCACTGTTGTCTGCACTTGCTTTCTTTGGCATTGGAATTACAATATCCTTCTTGAAATCCGAGGGTATTTCCCCTGTCTCATACATCTTGCATACCGCTCGGAACAATTTTTTCATGACCGGCTCTCCTAACGAGATCAGCAGTTCAGACGGATTGTCACATATTTCAGGGGCCTTGTTTCGACTCAAATCTTTCAGTGTTCCGTGAAATTCTTCTCGCAGTATCGTATCTCCTATATCATCTTCCATTTATAGAATACTGCCATCAAGTTTATTTCCTTTGTATAGGCCCTATATATATACTCTTTCCACAGTTCAGCTCCCCCCCCCCTCTCTCTGCTTACTACTGGTTTTCCGTCAGATTTCATACAGCTGCTTTTGTTTCCAAATATTTTTTTTCGGTATTTATCTTTCCCATAGTTCTACATTCTTCTACGGTTCTGCATTTGTCCTCTAGCCACTCCTGCTTAGCCAGTCAGCCCTTCCTGTCATTCTCATTTTTCAGACGTTTGTAGTCCCTATTGCCTGCTTCACTCGATGCATTTTTTATATTATCTCCACTCATCGATAAGCAGTGCGGACAGGAAGAGAATAGAGGCTTTTGAAATGTGGTGCTACAGAAGAATGCTGAAGATTAGGTGGGTAGATCGCATAACTAATGAAGAGGTACTGGACAGAATTGGTAAGAAAAGGAATTTTTGGCATACCCTGACTAAAAGAAGGGATCGCTTGGTGGGACACATTATTAGACATCGGGGAATCGTAAATTTAGCATTGGAGGGAAGTGTGTGGGGTAAAAATCGCAGAGGGAGACCAAGAGACGCGTATAGTAAGCAGATTCAAGTGGATGTGGGTTGCCGTTCTTATGAGGAGATGAAAAGGCTTGCTCAGGATTGAGTAGGGTGGAGAGCTGCATCAAACCAGTCTCCGGACTGAAGACCATAACAACAACAACAACACTCATCAATTAAGTTCAGTATATCCTGTTTTATCCAGGGATTTCTATTAGGTCTTGTCCTTCTGCTTATATGATCCTCTGCTGCCTTCACTACCTTATCTCTCACAGCTACCCATTCTTCTTATACCGTATTACTTTCCCTCGTTTTAGCCAGTCCTTGCCTAATGCTCCCTCTGAAGCCCCGAACCACCTCTGGTTCCTTCAATTTGTCCAGGTTCCATTTCTACCTTTTTGCAGTCTCTTAAGTTTTAATCTGCAGTTCATAGCCAATAAGTTATGGTCAAATTCTATATCTGCCCCTGGATATGTCTTACAGTTTAGAACCTGGTTTCTAAATCTAATCCTTTCAACCATAAAGTCAATCTGGTACCTTCCAGTGTCTCCTGGGCTCTTCCACGTATATAGCCTTCTTTCATTATGGTTAAACCAAGTGTTGGTGTTCATTAAATTGTGCTCTGTGCAAAATTCTACCTAGCGATCTCCTCTCATTCCTTTTTCCTAGTCCATAGTCACCTGCTACATTTCCTTCTCTTCCCTTTCCTACTACAGTTCAAGCCCCCATCACAATCAAGTTTTCGTCTCCCTTAACTTTCTGAATTATTTGTTGTATCTCCTCATACATTTGTTAGTTATCCTCATCATCGACCGTGCTAGTTGGCATATAAAATTGCAGTACTCTGATCGGTGTTTGTTTTGCGTCTATCTTTGCTACGATAATGCGTTCACTATGCTGTTCATATTAACTTGCATTCCTATTTTCTTATTCATTATTATTATTACCTAATCCTGCGTTACCAATAACTGATTTTGTATTTATAACCCTGTACTCACCTGACCAAAAATCCTGTTCATCCTGCCGCCGCACTTCACTAATCCATACCATATCTAACTTTAACTTATCCATTTCTCCTTTCAAATTTTCTAACTTACCTACGCAATTAAGGGTTATAACATTCCACGCTCCGACCCGTTGAATGCCTGTTTTGTTTTTCTTGACGACATCCTTCTGATTATTCCCCACCCGGAGATCCAAATGGGGGACTATTTTCCCTCAGGAATATTTTACCCAGGAAGACGCCAGCATATATTCACACAGTAGAGCTGCATGTCCTCGGGAAAAGTAACGTCTGTAGTTTCCCCTTTCTTTCTGCCGTTCGCAGTAACTGCATAGCAAAGCTATGTTAGCTGATGTTACAAGGCCAGCTCAGTCAATCATCTAGACTGTTGCCCCTGTAACGACTGCCTCTCTTCAGGAACCACACGTTTGTATGGCCGCTACACAGATACGACTCCGCTGTGGTTGCACCTACGGTATGGCTATCTGCATGGTTAAGGTACGCAAGCTACCCCACCTCGGCAAAGTCTGTCGTTTCCGTATCATCCCAAAACGATTAACACATATTCCGACAAAAATATTGCAGAGCTATACAATATATTTGACATTTTTTCTTACATTAAACATTCTTTCTCGTATGTTAATAAAAGCAGTTAATAAAGACCATTCGGAATAAATGGAAGTTGCAATGCATGGCAACATAATCTGCAACTTGGTGAGTTCAAAAAAGTGCTTAACTTAGTGCAATAAGAAAGTGAAATGCTCATTTAAAATAAATAAGGGATAAATTTTAAAAATTTGGATGTTCAATTTGTTTTTGTAGCTTCTACATCTACATACATACTCCGCAATTCACCGTAAGGTGCGTGGCGGAGGGTACACTGTACCACTACTAGGCATTTCCTTTCCTATTCCACTCCCAAATTGAACGAGGAAAGAAAGAATGCCTATATGCCTCCGTATGAGCCCTAATTTCTCTTATCTTGTCTTTGTGATCTTTACGCGAAATGTATGTAAGCGGCAGCAAGATCGTACTACACTCAGCTTCAAATTCCAGCCCTCTAAATTTACTTAACAGTAATTCACGAAAAGAACGTCGTCTTTCTTCCAGCGATCCCCAATTGAGTTGCCGGAGCATTTCCGTGACACTCGCGCATTGGTCGAACCTACCGGTAACAAATCTAGCTGCTCGCCTCTGAACCGCCTCTATGTCTTCCTTCAAACCGATCTGCTGCGGGTCCCAAATACTTGAGCAATACTCAAGACGTGGTCGTACAAGCGTTTTATACGCGGTCTCCTTTACAGGTGAAGTACATCTTCCCAAAATTCTCCCAATAAACCGAAGTCGGCTGTCTGCCTTACGCACAACTGTCCTTACATGCTCGTTCCATTTCATATCGCTCTGCAATGTTACGCCTAGATATTTGAACGACGCGACAGCATCAAGAAGCTCACTACTAATGCTGTATTCGAACATTATAGGATTGTTTTTTCTACTCATGCGCATCACCTTACATTTTTCTACATTGAGAGCTAGCTGCCATTCTTCGCACCAACTAGAAATTTTGTCTAAGTCAACCTGTATGCTATTACAGTCAGTTACAGACGACACCCTCCCGTACACCACAGCATCATCAGCAAACAGCCGCAAATTACAACTTACTCTGTCCATCAGATCATTTATATAGATAGAAAATAATAGCGGTCCTATCACACTCCCCTGGGGCACGCCTGACGATACACTCGTCTCTGATGAACACTCGCCGTCGAGAACAACGTACTGCGTTCTATTACTTAGGAAGTCTTCCAGCCAGTCACAAATCTGTGAACCTATTCCATAAGCTCGTATCTTCGTTAGCAGTCTGCAGTGTGGCACCGCGTCGAACGCCTTTTTGAAGTCGAGAAAAACACAATCCGCCTGTTGCCCTTCGTCCATGGCTCGCAAAATGTCATGTGAGAAAAGGGCAAGCTGAGTTTCACATGAACGATGTTTCCTAAACCCGTGCTGATTCATGGAAAGAAGCTTTTCCGTTTCAAGGAAATTTACTATATTCGAACTGAGAATATGCTCCAAAATTCTACATGAAACCGATGTCAACGATATTGGCCTGTAATTTATGGGTCAGTTCTCTTTCCTTTCTTATACACGGGAGTCACCTGCGCCTTTTTCCAATCACTAGGAACTTTGCGCTGAATTAAAGATTCGCTATAAATGCAAGCTAAGTAGGGGGCCAATGCCGCAGAATAGTCTTCGTAAAACCGAACTGGTATTCCATCCGGACCAGCAGACTTTTTCGTATTTAGCTCTCTCAGCTGCTTCTCTACACCGGAAATACCTATTGCTATGTCCCCCATTTCGGAATTAGTACGTTGATCAAATGATGGTATATTTGTGCGGTCCTGCTGCGTGAAAGATTTCTTAAACGTTAAATTTAGAACTTCAGCTTTCCGTTTGCTTTCTTCTATTACTGCCCCGGAATGATCAACTAGTGACTGGACAGTGGGCTTTGACCCGCTTATCGATTTTACATAGGACCAGAATTTTTTCGGATTCTCGGAAAGATCTTTTGCTAAGGTATGGCTGTGATAATTATTGTATGCTTCACGCATCGATCTTTTTATAGACGCACGAATCTCTACTAACTTTTGCCTGTCATCATTTGCGTGTTCTTTTTTGAATCGAGAGTACAACAGCCTTTGCTTTCTCAGCAGCTTTCTAACATTATTATTATGCCACGGTGGATCTTTTCCATCCTTAATCGTCTTTACTGGCACATATTTCTCTAACCCTTTATTAACAATGCACTTAAATTTAGTCCACAATTCCTCTACATCCATAGTCCCAGAATTAAACGATGCCCATTCATTTTCTAAGTGCGATCGTAACATTTGCTTGTCGGCTCTTCCCAACAAAAACACGCTCCTAGACTTCTTGACTGGTTTATGAACTTTGGTCACCATCGACGCTATGACGATATCATGATCACTAATTCCTGTCTCTACACAGACGTCGTTAATAAGTTCAGGCCTGTTTGTGGCTATAAGGTCTAGAATATTTCCATTGCCCGTGGGTTGCCGGTTTAACTGCTCAAGACAGTTTTCGGAGAATGTGTCCAAAAGTAGCTCGCAAGACTGCTTGTCTGAACCGCCTGCAATGTAACTAGCGAGGTCCCAATCTATACTCTTAAGGTTGAAGTCACCTCCGACTAATATCACATGGCCCGGATACCTATGCACTACCTGGTGTAGACTTTCCTTGAATGATTCTAAAACTGCTACAGCAGCACTGGGGGACCGGTAAAAACACCAAACTATTAACTTTACTTCTTTTAGACCTGTTATACGTGCCCAGATAACTTCACAGTTACTTTCAACCTCGATCTCAGTAGAAACAATATCTTTGTCCACAGCGATGAACACTCCTCCTCCAGTTGTATCAGATCTATCTTTCCGATATACATTCCACGCTTCGCTAAATATTTCTGAACTTGCCACATCATCATTTAGCCAGCTTTCGGTGCCTAAAACTATCTGAGCGCAATAACTTCCATGCAGCGCTGCAAATTCGGGAACTTTGTTTCTAACACTCTGTAAGTTCGCGGTAATATTTTTATGTTCGAATTTTTGTTCCGAACGTGGCCTGAATTCGCTGTTTGAATGCTGACAGGCGAGTGCTCATCAGAGTTAGCGCCTAGCCTCAAAAACCCCCATGTGCACTCCACAAGTACTCTGCTACCCGAGTAGCCGCTTCCTTAGTGTAGTGCACCCCTGATCTATCTAAGGGCACCCTACAATTCCCCACCCGATAACGCAGATCCAGAAATCTGCAGCCATGACTATCACAGAGTCGGCGAAGCCTCTGGTTCAGACCCTCCACTCGGCTCCAAACCAAAGGACCCCGATCAACCCTGGGAACAATGCTGCAAATCGACAGCTCTGCTTGCACCCCGCGTGCGAAGGCAGCAGCCTTCACCAATTCCGCCAGCCGCTCGAAGGACCTGAGGATGTTCTCAGAACCCAAGCGACAAGCGTCATTGGTGCCGACGTGAGCCACGACTTGCAGTCGACTGCATCCCGCACCCTCGATAGCCGCCGGCAAGGCCGCCTCCACATCTCGGATGAGGCCCCCCGGCAGACACACCGAGTGCACGTTGGAATTCCTTCCAGATCTGGACGCTATCTGCCTATGGGGCTCCATCACGCACCTAACATTGGAGCTCCCAATAACTAATAATCCGCTCCCCCCGTGCACCTGCTCGGACCCTGCTGAAGGAGTGGCCACACTTTCACTCACAGGACGAACGGGCGCGGACTACACATTAATACTGAGAATCACTTAACACATCACAGCATTATATAAGGAAGGGAAACTGGGATAACATGTCAGTACAGTGTGAGTACAAATTATAACGGACAATTATGAAGTAACATGTATCTATTAAAGGGATTTGACTATCATTTAATAATAATAATTATTATTATAGCAGCAGAAGGTATCTACCCTAATGCTCACTTATACAATCATAACCACCAACTGGTGACATCTATAGCATTCCATATTGCTGAATCTGTTCTGAAAACAGATTGTGTAATGCTAAGATTGACCACACGCTGTATGACACTTCATTAAGATTTATATACGACATTGAAACTGATGCATTGACAATCCAATACGACACGAATTCTACTCTGCAAGGATGATCTTTTCCTTTTTTTTAACGGTAAAATTTCAGTTATGGCTGTAGGAGCTGTGGAGTGTCGTGATGATGGCAACAACCTTTGAAAGCTCAAACACACAGAATGAGGTTGAATTCTTAGTGCTGTACCTACTCCATCAATAATGACAGGTTCTTACATGTATTCTTGTCCGGTCAGTAAACTAAACTTCCTTGCAAAGCGACATTTTGTTGCCAACATTAGCATACTACCTCACCGAAGCCGCAAGTAAAATTTTGCCCTTCTGATAGGTGAAGATTTTTCTCACTTGTACATTCAAAACCAGTCTCTGTACCGAAGCCAAATATGTCATATCACGGAGTGAAACATGCATTCGAGGCCAGGAAAACGTATTTAAATTGCCATGTTTACACTATTTTATTAACATCAACAACATATTATTTAGTATTTAAAACTAGCTGCTGCACGAACACGACAAATGAACAAGAAGCATTAGTAAATGGCAGTCTATTAGACGTTTTGACGTTTTATTCTAGTAGGCTATAATCGTCTGTTGGATTAAATTTCCAACTCCTAATAATAGCGTAAATTAACTGCAATGGTTTATTCTCTTCAATAGTCAGTACTGAGTAAAGAGTATGGTGGTTATCGTTATACTCCTTACAGCGTGAACGGTTATAGTATCATGAATTCCGAATGGTCACTATGTAGTTATATACGAGTTTTCCACGACACACACTTCCACCAACAGATGGATAATCGGTTAAACAGTTATTACCCATGATTCTTATGCGGTTAATTTCATGGCATATAGAACTGACAAGTATTTGGACAGGACCTCTGGTCGATACTGTGGTCGAATCACTGATTAGTACCCACTTCTGTGAACAGATGAAGCTACACACTTATTTCGATAACTGCCAGTACTTTATTTTATTTTTTATTTTATTTGGCCTTGGGCAGCTGACGGCCAATTATCCAGCTTAATACATACAGTTCACAATCAGTACATTCTTGTAATGGAGTAACATAATTAACCGTAAATGCATTTCGATCATTACACTTAGAACTAAATTGTTTTACAACTGGTTGTCATTTTGATAGAAGAACTATGTATGTACAATAGAATATATTAGTGACTGAAAAATTGGGAAGTCCCAAATATAAAAGGAATACATATAATTAACAAACAAATGTGTCCATTATGCGACGTGTAAATGTTACAAGGTAGTTTTATACAAACAATTGTTCTTGTGCCACTAGATGCCGGGGAATGAAGCGAATAGAAACACTAGACATAAAATTGCTCAGAGCCCGTTCTAAATATTTATACAATTAAGGTAATTTGTCATATCATAAAATGATGAATGACTGCCAATATTTGATGACCGTTATTACAATACCGGCGTGTTATTAATAACCGGTTATTTTATCAGTTATTTCTGTCCATCTCTACTGTCAATTGTACAGCACGAAAAGCGTAAAATAATTCTATGTGGATTTCTAAGAATATTAACATCTTGGTAAAAGTTTTCTGCCGTTTTGTTGTTGTTGCCAACATAATCACGCGAGGCCGCTGGGATGGTCGGCAAAAGTTTTACCCCTGCATCAAATGCACTGCTTTCGCATGAAGTGACGTTCCTGCAATCCCATTAGTTGAGGACTAACTTTT
This sequence comes from Locusta migratoria, assembly GCA_026315105.1. Classification (NCBI taxonomy): domain Eukaryota; kingdom Metazoa; phylum Arthropoda; class Insecta; order Orthoptera; family Acrididae; genus Locusta; species Locusta migratoria. Next base: position 421,839,351 of record CM048748.1, read on the forward strand.
TATGTTTAATATACTGCTTTTTATCAAAGTAGCTATAATTAATACATTTTGCTTTCCTCTTTCTAGTGCCAAATTTCGTCAGGTGTTTTGTGTGGTAACCTACATGTAATATTGAAAAGGCGTATTATGAACTAACATTTTGGAAAGGGTTACGTTTTTATACATCGTTATCGCACTACTGGATACTTTATTGAGCTAACATTTTGGAAAGGCTCAGTCTACGTTTTTATACAGTGGTATCGCACTGCTGGGTTCTTCACTAAAATAAACACTTTTATTCGCAGTTTCATTTAGCGTCGAAACTTTCGTAATATGCAAATATAAAAACGAAATACGTTAAATGCGGTACACAGATACATCAAATGTCATTGCAGGCTTTATGTTGTTATTTTAAAAAAAAAGGAAGTTGTAAATTTAGTCGTATATTTTTAACGAGTACCATAAATGGACAGATAAATCTAGAATATTACTGCGTATTATAGTGCAACTAGTGAGCGTTGTTTTACTGAAATTTGCGTTTATAAAGCCGACATTGTCATTTCGGAATACAGCAGTCACTTAAAAAAAAAAAAAAAATCTTGATTTCAGTAAACTTATGCTGTAGACTCACGTCTGCCCAAGAATTTGACATTCTTAAAACCGTTCATGTAACTTACTCAGATACACACTAGATATTAGATCCTGGATTCGAAAGAAATTCATTTTGTTTATAAATATTTTTTTTTATTTCACAAAGCCCACAGGCTGGCCAAAAGTACTAATTTTTCACCCCTCCCACATGTGGGCAACACTGCATTCTGGAAACATCCCTTAGGCTGTGGCTAAGCCATGTCTCTACCATATCCTTTCTTCCAGGAGTGCTAGTCTTGCGTGTTTGCAGGAGAGCTTCTGTGAAGTTTGGAAAGTAGGAGGCGAGGTACTGGCAGAAGTAAAGTTGTGAGGCGGCATCGTGAGTCGTGTCGGGATAGCACAGTCGGTAGTGCGCTTGCCCGCGAAAGGCAAAGGTCCCAGGTTCGAGTCCCGGTTCCGTCACACAATTTTAATCTGCCAGGAAGTTTCAACACTGCATATACTGGGAAGTTAAAAGTGTATCTGTGACAAGCTTCAGCAAAATGAAACACCACTGTTTAGATAAAATTCGTCGGTGCCACCTGCCTACATTATCGGTCTGCAACACCGCTATTTTGAAACAGTGAAACAGACAAGACGAAACAGTTTCACTATCGACCGCGAATGTGATATCCGAAACCGAGCAGAATGAAACAAGACGGTTGCGCAACTGTGAAACATGGCGGTTTTTAAACAATGAAACACTTCCGCGTATGGCATCATTGCTTCGAAACAATGAAACAGTGGTCACGTCTATTCAGTAATCTTATGTATCAAACCTACGCAATTGGTATTAAATCAGATATATCGTTAACAGCATAGTTTCCATTCAGAATGTTATCCGTTTGTTTCTCAAACAATCTCACACACTAAATTTAACGATTTTTATTGAATTGTTGAGCTCCGTGACTGGATTGTATTTTATTTTAATAAATTCAGCAACCAGTCACTTTTTACGTATGCTTCAGCTGAAATTGCGTTTCAGGTTTTCACCCATCAATAGTTGGCGTAATTACAATTGTTTCAGCATGCAGATGCCGACATCAGTTAGGAAGCTGCAGATAGCCTGTGTAACCCAACGAATTTTTGCTTTTCTCAATTTCGCGTATTAATTACATGAAATGTCGTGCTTCAGAATACTTAGTCTCCTCTGCCTGTTGGTGTTCAGGTTTTCTGTTGGATGCCTAAGCACAAACACGTCGTGTCTTGAAATTTGCACTATCCGCCACCTTTTCGACTGACAATGAAATCTATGGTCAATTATATTTTACTACGGCTTCTGATGTTTTTTTTTATGAACATTGAAAATATGGCATGATTATGCTCAGAGTAATGTATGACAATTTCTGGTTACTTAAAATTATTTTGCTAATTGTATATTAACATAATACTTTTATACATTGTTTAAATACAAACACTTAATTTCTGTCGTTTGTTCATTTTTCTAGTTATTTTATAGGATAGTGAGCCATAAGAAAACTCTTCAGTTTGGACTTGAACGTCCGAGGATTACAAATAAGATCTTTTTAATTCTTGTGACATCTTATTGAAAATCGATGCAGAAGAATAGTGCAACCCTTTCGCAGAAGAGTTGAGGAGGTATGATCCAAATCCAGATTCGATTTCTGCCTAGTATTAAGAGTGAAAACTGTTGGGAATAAACTGACATTGTTAACAACAAACATCAAACAAAATATGTATTTAGAGGCTAACATCAGAATTTTTAAGTTATTCAACGGGAGCAGACAAGAGGCACGTGAGCTTTTCCCACATATTGCTCGAACCGCCCGTTTCTGCGCAATAAATACTGTGGTGTCGCACAAGTCCAAAGTGCGCGCCACCTACTTTCGCCGCGCGCCGCCATGCACGCACGGCGCGGCGTTCTTACGACGACAGCCATGAGCGCCCTCTGCTGCAACTCCGCTCGTGCCCACCACTGAACGACATCGTTCACTTGGGACTGAGATAGGAACCAGTAAAGACTTCGGAATCCGATAGGCACCAGTGAAGACTTGGCTATCGTACAGGCACTAGGCAGACCTCTAGCTCAACTATGTATCAGCCTTCTGCAGTACTATGTAAAAGTTAAGTATTGTATAAATTCTGTTTAATATATATCTCGTTCTAATTTACTCTAGTGTTTCTAGTTTCTGGCTGCTCCCCTCCGTACCTGCACCAGCGTGCTGTCTTTATTCCTGTGTCGGTCTCATTCCACTCGGCCACCGACACCTACGACGGAAACGAGACACAAAAGCGGCGACGAGGCTGGGACACAAAAAAAACCATTTTTGATTCAGACTCACTTGACCTGATTAGCGAATGAAAAGTGAAGTAGACTACTTTCAGGTTGAATTATTACTGCTTTCAGACTGTTCTAATGGTAAACTAAGAGACAATTTAGTGTTTGAACGAGATCTTGAACATTGTATTTTCACGGTATCTTATTACCTACCTGAACGCGTAGTAATTTAAACTGGTGAGTCTCACTTATCTGCCCATACCGTGTAATCAAAATGTCAGTTTTTGTTGAATTGTGTATTATCTGTAAAAACTGACTCTTACTGTCTATTAGCGTCAGTTAATTTTTCTTCTAATCAAATTGTGCGATTGTGGAATAACCCCAAAGTTGTGCTATTGGATTCATGATTGTCAGAAAGGACGCAATTCGTGGTAACTGACCAGAAGTCGAGTAGAACAGAAGTGATATCTGGCGTTCCCCTGGGAAATGTTAGAGTCCCCACTGTTCCTTATCTTCATGTAAGATTTAAGAGACAATCTCAGTGGCTCTCTTACGAGGAAAGTATCTGGGCTGGAACAAACACATATACACCAAAATCGTATGAGAGATAATGTAAAGATCCCTTATTGCACTAGTGATACTCCCGCATCTGCAAAACTCTGCAGTCGTCCGTTAGAGGCCTCTGCGTGTGCCATACCGCATTGCACTTTGACCTGTCGGTTCGCCAGTAGGGATGGTGCAGTGTGCCTCCGAAGTTGCGTTTTGTGATGTTATTTGTGTGGTGAAGCGTCAGATGGGGCGGCGATTGGTAATCAATCCTGCTAATGTATTGCGATTAGTTGAGATGAAGTTACGAAGAACCCTTCTTCGTGAAGATGGTATTACTGTAGAAGATGAATCATTCGCATGCTTTCTCGTATCTGTTGAGGTACAGAAATGACCATAAGTTAGATGCTGATTTTTTATTTATTTATTTATTTATTTTTTTTTTTTTTTTTTTTATGGGACTTAACTACGGGGTCATCAGTCCCTAAACTTACAAACTACTTACAAACTAGGACGGCACAAATATCCATGCCCCAGGGGGGATTCGAAACCCCGACCGTAGTGGCCGTGCTGACCGTGACTGGAGCGCCTCAGTCACCTCTGCCACCGCGGCCGGCTAGATGCTGTTGTTACTACTCATAATAATGATAATAGGAATGATAATGACGAACAACTCATTGCAATCGGTAGTGCTACGGTAAGTGCGGTAAGAGGCGATGGAAGCAGTGGCAGTGAATACCAACAGTCTTTCGGGAAGAAGGTTAAAGTTGCAACTATCATCACGGCTTTTGATGACAATTCGCTAGAGAACATTTACGATGATTATTACATAAGATAGTTAAGATATCTTCATTACGTATGGCGTCTATAATTACATCTACAGTGCTAACTACAGCAAGATTGCAGAGTTTTGCATGAAAAAGACACCCATCAGCACATTGAGGTGTACGTAGAGATCCTGTAACCAAACGTTCATACAGATATGTTTGTTCGAGCGCATGTACTTGTTAGATTGTTCGAGGATGGTGATGTCATTTGTCTATTAGTTAAGTCAGCATAATATTAAAAACCACTTCAAAATGATTAAGTTATATACATCATGTAAAATTCGGCAATTGACTTGAATAATGAAAAGTGTGAAGTCATCCATATGAGAACTAAAAGAAAACCGTTAAACTTCGTTTACAGGAAAAGTCAAATCTAAAAGTCGTAAATTCATGTAAATACCTAGGAATTGCAATAACGAACAACTTAAATTGGTATGAACACACAGAAAATATTGTAGGGAAGACGAAGCAAATGGTACAGTTCATTGGCAAAACAAAAGGTGCACTGATTCTACTAAAGAAACCATATATACTACACTAGTGCGCCATATTTCGGAGAATTGCTGCGCATTGTGGGATACCCACCAAGTGGGACGGGTGAACGTTTAGAGAAAGTTCAGACATCAGCTCGCTTCGTATTGTTGCGATATAGGGGCGAGAGTGTTTAGGAAATGATGCAGGCATTGGGGTGGAAATCATTAAAAGAAAGGCGTTATTTGTTGCGGCGAGATTTGCGAAAATTCTGTCACCAACTTTCTCTTCCTACTGCGAACATACTATGTTAGCACCCACCTACGTAGGGAGACACGATCATCGTAATAAAAGAAATCAGATCGGAAACGTAAAGATTTGGTCCATTTTTCCTAAACGGTATTAGAGAATGGAACGACAGAAAAATATAAAACCGGTTCGATGAAACCTGTGTCAGTCACTTAAATGTGACTTGCAGAGTATTCATGTAGATGTGGTTGTACAAGCCATGAACTTAGGTCTTGAACTAAGCTGTTTAATATCGGGTCAGTATTGCAAACGTCTTTCATTTGGTATTGATTATGGGACCATCGTATGCAACTGTAAATTAGTCTACTTTAGACCAGAAGCGTTTCGATTTATTCTAAAGTATCTGCAGTGGTCAACTGTACATGAAATGGTTTGTATTAAATTATTTGCTTGACTTTTACTAAATTCGATCGGTAACAGTTCTCATCTAATAGAATTGTTTTGATTCTGGATAAAATGGATTACTAATATTACTCACGAATTTTTATGTCGTCCTCTTCATGTGTGATTTGTAGCACATTGCCACTTGCTGTCACTGTTTATATTTACACATTTTACAATTACACTTCTTACAACAGTTTTTGAAACATAGCCATTTCTGTGGCCTGACAGGCTATGTATGACGTTTTTTTTTTGTTTTTGTTTATCGTCTGTGTTATTTGCTTACAAGTTCTTTGGTTCGTGCCATAAGGTGTGTTTTTGTTTCGTTTCTGTCAAAACAGGCATCTGCTAGAAACTGACTATTTTGTGTGTGTGTGTGTGGGGGGGGGATTTGTTGTTGTTGTTTTATGTGGTCGTATTATGTTGTGGGTTTGAGGGTGGGGGAGGTTTGTCTTTGTCTACTATGTGTTTGATTAGTTTAAATAATGTTTGGTTGCTGATGTTTACTTCGTCATTTAATGTGTGTTTCATTTCTATTAATGCTTTTTGAATTTGGAAATTCTCTTGGAGGGTCAGGAGGTGTTTCGTATTGCTAAAACTATTTTGATGTCTGTTTCTATGGTGGTGGGATAGTGGTTTTCTTGTCTGAGGTGTTCTACAAATGTTGAATGGCTGTTGCCATATTTCCATGATCGTTTGTGTTCTTTACATCGTGTTTCAAATGTCCTGCTGGTTTGTCCTAAGTATAGAGCATCACAACTGTTACATTTGAACTGGTAAACACCATATTTTTGGTAGTCTCATTACCAATTGTTGTTATCAGCAAACGGAAGTGTGTAATTAGAGTGCCGTCAGTGCTGTGACAGTCATTGTTTACAGCTTGGCAACGATTACGGGACAATTTGAACCACTTAACGCTACCGAACGCCCTTGAACGCACTCTTTTTTTGCAGAGTACTTCATTATTTTGTCCGTAATCGCCTTTACTGTTAGGGACAGCAATTTCGCTTTAAAACGCGCTACACCCGTCCACCGTGTGTGGCTGGACGTCGCCTGCGATTACTTTAATTCACCCTGCGACCGTGAGCAGCCTAGCAATCGATTCCCCAGCCGCCTGTACATATTTTCAGCGCCGCCGATGCTTGTGTTGTTAAGGGCACAGTCGCGGAGGGTGGCTATTACGGGTAACACCTGCGTCCTATTCATGAAAAATTATCCGTCTCCAGAGCGCCGCCTCGACAACACCGAAGCTTACAATTACGCGAGTTGCCTGGCCTTCTGATTGATAGGCAGTTATCCTCTTGGCGCCGAAACGCCTCACTCCTCCCTCCGTGCCGTCACTTCCTTCTCGTCTTTCCTCAAGACCGATTTGTCGTTAGATGGAAAGGAAAGAAGAAAAAAAAGTAATTTCAGGAAACCGTTTTTCCTCCGGTACGTTATTATTGCTTAAAATAAAACTGATCTCACTTGCAACGGATCTCAAGACAGGGAGCTTGAATATTACGTGTTGCCAGTAATTATTGCGTGTATCACGTATTATGATAATAGAACGCCTATAACGACAGCGTAACTACTGCATGAGGCCGTGATATGGCAAGATAGCCGCAATTAAAAACGTAACTGCTGCGCGCTGTTTCTCGACCGCTTATTGCGGAAAGGTAAACACTGCTACCGCAGCCATGAAGGAGCACGAAATTAACACACTTTATATATAACGTATTCATTAATATTATGTCTAAAATAACACCCTGTCCCGTGTATAGGACAGTTATCGCCAGACTTCCGTTCGTTGTAACGCCCGTTCTACTAGTCGCGCAAATTGTCAGTTGCCGTAGTGTCGGGAGCGACCATAAACACAAATGTCAAACAAAATAAAAATGTCAAACAAAATAAAAATGTCAAACAAAATAAAAATGTCAAACAAAATAAAAATGTCAAACACATAAATAAATCTGAATCGTTGAATTAAAATTTGTGATGCGAACGGGAATCGAACGCGGACCTCTATGCGTACTAGGAATACGTCTTACAGCTAGACCACCGCATGACTAGAGATCAAAGTGCCTCGGAGTAGTCTAAGCACTATTTCTTACACGTCACAAACTGAAATTGAGCTTCTGTGGTTCCGTAGAATATTGCCACTACTGCCAAGACTATCCATGCAGCGGAATAGCACCTCGGCAATGGACATATTGGAACATTCCTGTCTAAGGTGATATAAATAATGTAAATAGAAATATACAATACCCGAGACCGATTTTCGTTCGAATTAAAGACATTAAAGATAAATCTGAGGCATTGAATTAAAATTCTATTGTCGAGGTACTACTCCACTGCATGGAGAGCCTTGGCAGTAGTGGCAATATTCTGTGGAACACAGAATCTGAATTAAAGTTTGTGACGTGTAGGAAATCGTGCTAAGACTATTCCAAGGCGCTTTGATCGCTAGAGATGTGGTGGTCTAGCGGCAGAGTCCGCTTGCGGCAGGCGAGCTGTGTGGAAGTGTTGTTTACATCCTCACTGCGGCCGGTCGCGCGCTATTCGTGTGTGGTGAGTTGGACGCTCTTGCGGCGTAGCAATAGCTGTAGGTAGAAATGAATAGAACATAAAATGACGGAACCCCTTAGACGAGATACTTTAAAGTTCACATTCGATGAACGCTTTGCGAGAGCCAAAGCCTTTGAAGTAGAAGCCTTTCTAAGAGACGTTGTGAAGCTGAGCTTTAACGAAATAATAGGAATACATCTGTCGATCGTCAGTAGTACGGTTTATGTTAAAATGATTAGTACTGCATGCTGTGCTAAAGTAATTGAACAATGTGGAGGAACTCTAAAATTTAACCATTGTGACGGGAATGTCGGTGAAGTGAGAGTCGATCATGCAGGATTCGCCACTAAAACAGTTCGAATCTTTGAACTTCCCTTCGAAATTACCGCGGAAAAGATAAATTCAGTCCTTAGACCTTACGGACGAATTATCAGTAATGTTGCAGAAAAATGGTCGCCATTTCAAACTTTCCCCGTCCTCAATGGCGTCAGGCAAGTAAAGATAGAACTTCGAAAGCACATCTATGTATGCGGGTATAGAGCGATCGTGATATACGACGGTCAGCCACGTACATGCTCCGGCTGTGGACAGACTGGACACGTACGAACCGAATTCATACAACGGAGGGTGACGCAGTTGCCGGCAAGTGAGCCGGTCGCCCCTATGACGATGACCTCACTGCCAGTGACGTACTCCTCAGCCGTCCGCGGCACCACAACCCAGGCATTGCGCGACGCAACGAACAAACCAGATGAGACAAACGATGACAACCAATGCCTGCCAATGGAGGTCAGTGATACTAAAGAAATGTCTGTTCCTTCTTCTAACACAACGGGAACAGACATTGACGAAGAACTTGGAAAAAAGCCTGAAGGGGACACAGAAAGAAATGTGCGGAGAGAAGAGGAGGGCAGTGCCACTCAAGATCCGAGTACCAATTCTGAAGATGAAGAGCGTCCGAAATCTGGATCCTCCCCTAAAAAACACAAGAAACGGCGGTTAGCACCTCCTGACGCAGAACACAAAGCACAGACGCTACGCGAAAAAGCGCAGGAAATTGGTAAAATATAAGCGGAAAAAAATCAGTAACATCTCAACGAAACCAGCCAACGAAAAACAAAGAAGACTCACGTGGTACCGAAATTCATCACCCACAGGGCGATGAAATAGACAATAGCACACGGAAAGTTTACCAAAACAAAACTACGACTCAGCAATGCCCTGAGAACAAGTCGCCCCGCCAAACTGATGGATGTACCTGGGCGGATGAAATTTTAGAATTTCCTCAAGACGAGGAAATGAAAGAAGTTACAAATACAATAATCGCCTCGTTTTTCGGACGCAGAGACGACAAATCAAAAGACAAGTCATCGTCGCGTTCGATGCAATAAGAGCAGGAGGTATCGACTAATATGAGCGGCAAAATTCAGCACATATAGGAAGTCAATATTGCTGTGCAAGCCTGCAGGGTCGGGACAGTAAATATAAACAAAATCCGCAGCCATCTGAAACTTAAGGCCCTGCAAGACATGCTGTACGTCGCCGATCTCGACATCGTCTTGCTGCAAGAGGTGACAGACGTTAATTTAGACCACATGACAGGTTTTAACGCAATCATGAATCCAGGGAACGACCAAGAACTTGGAACAGCGATACTCACAAAAGAAGGCATAATCGTGAAAGACGTCGAAAAAATACCAAACGCCAGAGGTATCGCAGCAAACGTCCATAACACGAGACTGATCAATGTGTATGCACCATCTGGCAACAGCAACAGAAGAAAACGCGCAGAATTCTTCAAAGACAAGATAGTGTCTCTCTTCCGGGGGAGATATGAATACATAATTTTAGGAGGTGACTATAATTGTGTCTTATCTGCAAAAGATCAGATACCAAATTTTAATTATTGTGCAGAACTCAACGCTATAGTCACAGACTTCAAGCTGATCGACACCTGGGAGCACAAGAACGGAGAACGGCCTGGTTTCACGCACGTCACCCGCCACTCAGCAAGCCGCATCGACAGGATCTACGTGTCCGAGAACCTGAAGACGCGCATTCTCCAAACCGAATTATGGCCCACAATCTTTTCGGACCACACAGCTTACATCTGTACCATAAATTTACAAAAGCAAGAAACCTACAGGGGACGTGGTCTGTGGAAACTGAATGTAACCAATCTAAAAGATCCAGCATGTCATGAGGCATTTAATGAAGTATGGACAGAGTGCGATAAAAGATTCCCTTCATACCCCTCGGCACTCACATGGTGGATGAAATGCGCGAAACCCATGATCAAAAGAGCGATGATAAATTACTCTCGTGAGAAAACAGCCTGGCACAAACAGACAGTTGAATTTTACTTCAAAGTTCTCCGAGATTTATACGCGTCCAATGTGTCTCTAATTGACAACCAAGCAGAGATAAAAAGAGTTCAAGCCAAACTCCTTGCATTAAAACGCAAACAGCTCGAAGGTTATAAAATAAGAGCAAGGCTTCAAAATGAAGTGCAGGGCGAACACACATCAATTTATTATGTCATAAACGAAAGAAAAGCACGGCACAGAAAAATAATAACCAAACTACGATCGACAGATGGTAGCTCACTGACCCTGCAACATGAAATCAAGACGGAAATTCAAAATTATTACACCAACTTATTAAGTAATACACCGACGGACATAACCGCTCAAAACGACCTTACAACAGGAATGACACGACAACTTGATCAGGAAGAAGCAGACAGCCTTTCAGTTGAAATAATGGAAGAGGAAGTTGAAGACGCGATAATGCGGAGCCCGAAAAATAAATCTCCTGGGCCCGATGGAATTCCGGCAGAACTTTATCAGACATTCAAACTACAGATGTTACCCAAGCTCACGTGCATATGCAAAGAACTAATGGACCCCAACACCAACATCCCGAATGATTTCAGAGAAGGAGTAGTCGTGCTAATCCCAAAAAACCCTACAGCACACTCAGTAGAAAATCTAAGACCTATTACCTTACTGAATAGCGATTACAAAATATTTGCACGCATCATGAATGAAAGACTGAAATCAGTAATGAACACCGTCATCGGTTCATATCAGTCGAGCGTAGGAAAAAACAGGTCCATTCACCATACACTCTGCGATTACAGGGACATAATTTCAATCGCAGCCACTTGTAAACTAAAGCGCGCTCTGATCTCATTAGAGTTTGAAAAAGCATTCGATAGAGTCAACCATGAGTACCTCTTCCACATAATGTGTATAATGAACTTTCCGCAAAGCTACATCAGCATCATGAAGAACTTACTAAATAATGCAACATCTATAATAATGCTAAATGGTCAACCCAACAGACCTATAACGGTAAAAAGTTCAATGAGACAAGGCTGTCCCCTGTCAATGTCGCTTTTTGCCGTAGCCATTGAACCCTTGCTTTTTCGAATCAGTGAAAATTTGGAAGGCATATTACTACGCGGGCAAAATATTGTCTGTAAAGCTTATGCCGACGACGTCACGGTCCTGGTCAAAGACAATAATGAGATCGCCCAATTATTGGATATCATACGTATGTACGAACTCGCGTCTGGCGCCAAACTGAACAGACGAAAATCCGCAATAATGGATATCGGGCGAGGATTAGGAGATCCAATCCAAGGGGAAATAAAAAAGACTGCCACTTTGAAGTGCCTTGGAATTGAATATACGCCCCATATCCAGCAAACAATCGCACGAAACTACAGAAGATACTTAATAGCATACGTGCCAGTACATACAAAAATCTACTCAGGACACTCGATGAAATACAAAGAGTAGAACTGGTGAATACCTACCTAACACCTAAAATAAATTATGTGGCGCAAGTCTTGCCAATTCCGAGGACTTTGGCAGACAGGATCTTAGCTGCCTTTGGCCACTTCGTCAGCCGCGGCCATATTTTTAAAGTCAAATACGAAACTTTAACACTATCGGTCTACAATGGTGGCCTTAACCTAACAGGTGTATATAATAAAGCACAAGCTCTGTACCTTAGCAAAACGTACAACCTGTGGACCAAAATGCCAAACTCCATAGCGGCATTTCTATTAAATGAAATAGCACCGCCCAACTGTGCTGCCCCAATCGATGTTAGCCACGTTCCCACTGAATTGTATCATTTGAAACACTTTTTAATGGAATATAGCTATATCAGTATAAGAATATCAGAGAAGGACATGTATAAAGTCAAAGCAATCTACAGAAACTTTCTGCAGTTTCATAGTAAGAACGTCATTGAAAAGAAGTATAAAGACTTCAATTGGAAAATAATCTGGAGAAACATTCACAATCCCCACTTACCAACCAACGTGAGGGCGCTGTGGTATTATGCTGTCAACCGAAAAGTCCCAACAAACCATAGACTCCACGAAATACACCTAGCAAATTCTCCCTTGTGCCCAACCTGTAATCTGAATGACACAGACGAACATCAATTTGTCTGCAAAAACGTCCACAATATTTGGCAGTCCCTCAGGTACAAACTTGCAATTATGCAACGAACTTCGCCCCACACCATAACACCCGCGAGCGTCCTACACCCAGACGAAGAACTTTACCCTCAAACAAAGCAAAATGCAGTGAACTGGTTAAAGGGACACGCGGTATTTTACATACTTACAAACATGGAGAAGAGCGAAGGAGATTTCTGGACGTACATTAAAATACAGCACCACAAACTAATGCAAATAAAGGATTATCGAAAACAATACGCAAACTTTCTCAATAGAACCATCATGTGAATTACAACTACAAAGTTATACCTGATTGTGCATACAAAACAAAAAGGTGAAAATATATAAACAAAATTAGGAACATAAGAGAAAACAAATATAACGGTCAACTATGGAACGATTATTGCCGAACAGAATCATTTTTTTTAAAAGACAAAGATTTCATCTCATCTCGTTTTGGCTCTAGAAGAGAGACGTTTTAATTTTACCTTATTTATTGCCGAACAGAATCATTTTTTTCTTTTTTTTTTAAAAAAGACAAAGATTTCATCTCATCACGTTATGGCTCTAGAAGAGAGATGTTTTAATTTTACCTTATTTTCGTTTACTCCTCATATTATACATAAATATCATTCCCTACGAATAAATCGCTACATCACCGAGATTTTATTTTCTGTTGTATCACTAAAGAAAGCGGCATTCTATCCCGCTGACGCATTTCGGAGTTAGAGAAGATAAACAAAGTGAGAAAATAAAGAAGAACCTGATAAAGTACACGGAAACGTGTGGAAACTAAATCATTTAACCTCGCGAAGACGAACTTTGAAATCGTCAGTAAGGAGAAAGAAACCGAAAAAAAAGTTCTTTTATTCTATTTCAGAAGTTGTCAGTAGTTATTTTTCAGATCGGAGAAGGGAATCATACCTCAGAGGAGAAATATTAAAAATCATTAAAATCATTATTATTTCCCTTTTTTTCTCCAGTTGCATTCTTAAATAATAAAACGCTTGAAGGACTGTTGTTTTCACCTTTAAAGAAACGAAGGAGGATATTTTAGTTCATTCAACAAATGAAAAAAAATAAAAAAAAAATAAATAAAAAAAGCGGTAAGACGTCTGCCTAGTAACCATGGAGGTCCGGGTTCTATTCCCGGTCACATCACAAATATTAATTCAATGCTTCAGATTTATCTTTAATGTCTTTAAGTGCAAAACCAAAAAACCTGAAGGCAGCAATCGAGAATTTTAATTCTGATCCATGTGCACTATCAAAGCGGGCACAGAATATAGGATTAAAGCTCAATCCAAGTAAAACAAGCGATTCTGGTAAGTCATCCTAGACTCATTAACCACAAATACCGCGAATCTCAACCATAATTAATATTAAATGACACACCTATCTGTTTTTCGCCCTCAGCAAAAAGTCTGGAAGTGATAATAGACGACAAACTAACTTGGGCTGAGCACACAGCCGCCGTGTGTAGGAAGGCATCAGCATCTCTTCATGCCCTACAGAGATATAAGAAGTTTTTTCCTCTAGATCTTAAAAAGAAACTTATACAAACGCTTGTAATTCCAATTATTCATTACAGTGATGTTATCTTGCAAGGTCTCTCTTCGGAAAGCTCACGACGTCTGGAACTAATCATGAATGCCTGCGTTCGATATATATATGTAACATCCGTCTCTTTGATCACATTTCACCATCTTATAAGCAACTATCCTGGCTCTGTGATGACAATCGCAGAGATTTTCATACACTGTTTCCTCTACTCTCTTATCAACGTACACTGTCCCTCATATCTTTCCTCGACCTTAACACTCTTATCTGATCAACATAACAGAACTACTCGTTCCTGTCAGAGCAAAACCTTTCTGTCCCTATCCATCACTCAGCCGGTTTCTCAAAATCCTTTTCAGTAGCAGGAACCAGGCTCTGGAACAATCTACCTCAGTAGATCAGAGAACTGAATAAAACTGTCAGCTTCAAACGACAGTTAATGGATTATCTACTAAAGCAATAATGACGCCAGTATTTATTACCCTTCGGTCCAGGTACGTCACATCCATTCCTCATCCCAGATATTCTCCGACTGCCATTGCTCTCGCCAGGTACAGCTTCTGTCAGAATTCGCCATGCCTTAACCAGTCTCGATATATTCAAAAGTAAATATTGAATCTGCTAATATCAATGTTGTTACTTCAATTATTACACCAGCAGCAGCAGAAGGTGTCTCAGTGGTACTGTTAGTATTAATCCTATTTAGAGTTAAGTTATTACCTTTTATTTACATCCTTTTACATTTAATCAACCTGTATAAATAATGTTATTAACTGTTCATCTTGTAAAAATCATTATGTTATAGGTAACTCACATGTAAAGAAATACTGTATTTGTAAAACCCTGGTCCGATGTAAGAGAGGGCCTGATGGCCCTAATCTGATCAGGCTAAATAAATAAATAAATAAAATAGATATTGGAGACGAAAATCCGTCTCAGGCATTATGTATTTCTGTTTACATTGATAAAATAAAAATGATTTACAGGCAGTGTGTCAAGAGCTTAAAAAGCTAACGCATTTAGATTACCTCTCTCCAGTCACGGCTAGTGAATTTGCGTGATTATACTCGGAAAATGACAGCATAAATCACCTGCGATTCAGTGGTTTCGCCGGCCGCTTACAGTGAAGATGTGGATCCACTTTTACAAGATAGGCCGGCCGCGGTGGCCGAGGAGACTGAGGCGCTTCAGTCACGGTCTGCACGGCCACTACGGTCGGGGGTTCGAATCCCCCCCCCCCGGACATGGATATTTGTGCCGTCCTAGTTCGTAAGTACTTCATAAGTAGTTTGTAAGTGTAGGGACTGATGACCCCGTAGTTAAGTCCCATAAGCTTAACAAACATTTGATTTTTTTTTACAAGATAGATGCGTACGATTGCTTTTAGACTAGGGTTGGGTAAATGGGGAATTCGAGCGCAGGGGGCCACGAGTGCTCACGCTGCTTGCTCTAGGACACTGCCAGCCTAGGGTCTCCCCTCCACCTACACCTGGCTGCTGAAACTGTTCGGTTCCCAGTGCGAGCGCACCAAGACTAGCCTGTTCACTTAGAGTGGTTATAGCAGTGTTGTCAGCGTGCTGGGACAGAATTAGAGAGAGGAAATAAGTATTGAAATACTTTTACAAGAATCTCCCCTCGAGAAGAATTCCCGCAGCTGTTTAGATTAGCTGCTCCATCTTCAGTGTGTTCGAAACTAAATGTTTGTGTGGAAATGCTTTTTTTATTTAATGAAATTACGAAATTGTAGCTTAGGAGTAAAATTACTGACTGGAACAGTGCGGTCGAAGACCAGTAAACTCATTCTAAACACAGATGCTAATAAAAAGAAATTATTTAAACAGAATGGCGGTAAGTCATCGAGTAAAACAGAAGTGATATCTGGCGTTCCACAGGGAAGCGTTATAGGTCCCCTACTCTTCCTCGTGTTTATAAAAGATTTAGGAGACAATCTGAATAGCTCCCTTAGACTGTTCGCGGATGATGCTGTCGTTTATTGGTTAGTGAAGTCAACAGAGGATCAAAAGCAACTGCAAAGCGATTTAGACAAAATTTCTGCATGGTGCGAAAATTGATAATTGACACTAAATAAAGAAAAGTGTGAAGTATTACACATGACCACTAAAAGAAATCCGCTGAACTTCAATTACGCGATAAATCAGTCAAACCTTAAGGTCTAAATTCTACCAAATACCTAGGAGTTATAATTACGAACAACTTTGACTGGAGAGAACACATCGACAATATTGTGGGGAAGGCGAATCAAAGGTTACGTTTCATTCGCAGAACGCTTTGAAGATGCACCAGCTCCACCAAAGAGACTGCCTACATCACACTTGTGCGTCCTCTCCTGGAGTACTGTTGCCCCCTCGTGGGACCCTCACCAGGTGGGACTGACGGAAGATATTGAGAAGGTTCAGAGAAGGGCAGCTCGTTTTCTTTTATCACGTTACGGGGGGAAAGCGTCACGGAAATGTTGCACGAATTGGGGTGGAAAACATTAAAAGAAAGACGTTAGTTATTGCGGCGTGATCTGTTTGCGAAGTTTCAGTCACCGACTTCTGAATGTGAAAATATTTTGCTGGCACCCAGATACTTAGGGAGACGTGACCATCCCAATAAAATGAGACAAATCAGATCGAAAAGGGAACGATTTAGATGTTCTTTCTTCCCGCGCGCTGTTAAAGAATGGAACGGTAGAGAAAAGTTATGAAAGTGGTTAATGAACCCTCTGCCAGGCACTTGAATGTGATTTGCAGAGTATCTATGTAGATGCAGATGAATTAGACAGATGAACACAAACGTTTTATCAGAAGTACTAGATCAGTTCTGAAGTTAATACTTGATAATATTAAAGTTAATAGAAGTTCAATAAAAAATTCATGTATTCTTTCTTGCTTGATGTGTGTTCTATTTGTAAGCAGGGAATTAAGTCGATCTAAATAATTTTTGGTTAGTATTAGTTCCCCCTCCTTCCCCATGCTCACGAATGACCTTAACTACTGAATTTTAAACGTAACTGCTGTCAACTTATTTTACGACACTGTTTTAATAGTTACTGGGATGGATTGTTATTTTCTTCTTTTTAATATTAAAAATATTTTACTTAAGGACAGTGTGCTGAAAGGTGCATATAAGATGAACATTAATAAGAGTAAAACTAGGATAATGGAGTGCAGTGTAAGAAAATCAGGTGATGCTGAAGGAATTAGATTAGGTAACGAAACAATAAAGGAGGTAGATGAGTTTTGTTACTTGAGCAGTAAAATAACAAATGATAGTCGCAGTACAGAGGATATAAAATGCAGAATGGCAATGGGTAGAAAGGCGTTCTTGAAAAAGAGAAATTTGTTAACAGCGAATATTGATTTAAGCGTAAGGAAATCCTTTCTGAAGGCATTTGTATGGAGTGTTGCCTTGTATGGGAGTGAAACATGGACGATAAACAGTGTGGACAGAAAGAGGATAGAGGCTTTTGAAATGTGGTGCTACAGAAGAATGCTGAAGATTAGGTGGGTGGATCGCGTAACTAATGAGGTACTGAACAGAATTGGGGAGAAAAGAAATTTCTGGCATACCTTGACTAAAAGAAGCGATAGATTGGTAGGACACATTCTTAGACATCAAGGAATTGTGAATTTAGCGTTGGAGGGAAGTGTGTGGGGTAAAATCCTCAGAGGAAGACCAAGAGATGGATACAATAAGCAGATTCAGACAGATGTATGTTGCCGTTCTTATGTGGAGATGAAGAGACTTGCTCAGGATAGGGTATTGTGGAGAGCTGCATCAAACCAGTCTCCGGACTGAAGACCACAACAACAACAACAATAAATGCTCAGAAATGACGGACAGAGGATATGAAGGGACTGGTTGGGTACGCTATTGATAGTCTGTGTTTTCAAACATTCTAGAGAGAGAGAGAGAGAGAGAGAGAGAGAGAGAGAGAGAGAGAGAGAGAGAGAGAGAGAGATCCAATTTTCTTCATCTTTAATGTATATGAAAAAAAATCTGACATGAACAATGAAGTCAAACTCAAGACCGTGTCAGTCAGTCTCTCGTCCCTAGAAGAAACAGTTGAGTACATGCACTCTAAGCAGACTTATGGTCGTTGTCGTGACTGAGTTGAATGCGCCAGTCGGACATTGCATATCACAGTATGAGAAAAAGGCAAACATTTCTGCCAGAAATTAGGCATAACCACTGCGGAAACGTCTGACATGACGCAGCAGGTGAACGATTAGGGCGCATGGAGTCGCAGTACTGTGTTTAGATTCCACCAACGTTTTGTACAAGGACGGGACAGTTTGGAAGATGACGAACGTACTGGTCGGCCACGAATAGTTTGAATGGCACCCACGATCCAGTATGTCGCTACTTTGGTGCGTGTTAACCACTTCCACTCTTTAGAGGCTCTCGCAGCAGCATTAGGGATCAGCCATCTTACTTTCCACAAAATTATGACGGAGGACCTCAATATGTCTCTTGTTACCCAACACGGTGTGCCACGAATCCTGCCGTAAGACCAACGTGAGGGTTGCTTGACGATTTGTGGTCACCTCATCAGTTGTGGGGAGGATGATCCGACTTTTCAAAAAGGGATAACAACTGGAGACTAAACGTGGTATTTCCTTTGCGTTCCACAACTGAAACGACAGCTAGAGACCTGGAATGCGGCAGCTTGTGCAACACAGTTGTGTGGGCAGCTATCCTCCAGGCGTCCGGTGTAAGTACTCATCGATTGTCCTCTCCGGGGGACACCACCTTGACGAAGCACTGTCCGTGCAAGTGGAGAGGCTTGCGTATCCGTGTGAAGCAGAGGGCTATACCGAAGGTAGAGAACCTACTGCCGGAAGGCCCTCAGCTGATGGATCAGACCAAGAGTGTCCCCACAACGTCCCGACTTCCTTATCCTCTCCCAGTCCTTGCCCAATTCCTTTCCCAACCCAAGGTGTGATGCAATCCGTGCCGAGGGGTGTGCGTGGCACATGGGTGGATGTGTCTCGAACGGAGCCTCAGGGATATCGGCCGACCTCTCTGAGTAAGTAGCCTTGCACCGCGTGGGGTTATCGTGGTGTGGACCATATAAATCCCCAAATCTCGTGGGACTAAAAAGAACACAGAGAAAAAAATTATTTTAAAAGAATCCGAGGGGCAATCTGAGACCTCAGATACTCAGACATTGGGACCAGGACCGATGGAGTGCACTCCTACTTCTCAGTGAGGGTCTAGACCTGAGCAAGAAGTGAGAACTGTAACAGAGAAGTTGGACCAGATTAGGATTAAGGCCTTGTCTGGGGCTCAGAGGAGGAAACTTCTCAAGGAACAGAAGCAAAAGGAAGGAAAAGAATGGCTTCCTAAACATAAGTGGAAGGAATCAAAAGGGCTTGAGCCAAAGACCCCCAAAAAGATACTGCCTCAGGTCGAAGGGGATACACAGACCCCCCTCGACGTTAAAGACAGGTGGCAAGAGGGTTAGGGAGGAATCTAAGACTCCCTCCTCTCTGGACAAGCGTGATCCTAAAAGGCTGAGGCAGGAAATAGGGAAACAGACCTATAGTACTGCAGTCTCGGTCTTTAGAATGGCGGTTGTCCAAGAAGGATAGCCACTGGTGAGCATCACCTCGCAACAGGAGGAGCTCGTGCAGATGGCCCTCTTTGAATAGATTGGGGGGACGCTGGTCTAGGACCCAAATTCAGGAGGGTCTATCTAGATCGCGGTGCCCTCATTTTTGTCTGCGAGGGGGAGCACTCAGTGGAATGGCTTAAGGACAAGGTGCCCATGATATCCCCGTGGGAGGATGCGAAGCTGCTGGTCAAGACAACAACCGAACTCCTGAAGACCGCAAAGGTATCAATATGGGTACCAAAGATCCTTAAGGATGTCCCTCCAAACACTCTGTTTGAGAAAATAAGGGTCCAGAACCCAAAAGTCTCGACAGAGGATTGGAGGGTAATTAACCAAAAGGTCTTTCCGGAAGGACGAACCCTGGTGGTGGAGGTCGGAGAAAAGTCCCTGAAGGCAATGCAACTGTTTTAGGGTTCTCGCAGGTCGTCGTCAGGGTAATCAAAGACCTTAAAGGCAATAATGGCAGCAAGATTGGGACTGGAAGTGTTGCAGATAAACCTGCAGCAGAGTAAAGGGGCCACTGCTGCCCTGAGCCGTCGCCTGGGGAGACAGGAGGTGGACGTGGCGCTGATACAAGAACGCTATTTATACAAAGGGGGTGTATCGGGCCTCGGTGGTACCGGAGGTAAGCTGATTTATGCTAGAAATCTAAAAAACTCCAGAACATGCATTTATGTTAGAAATGGTATACCTTTCATACCAATGATGGATTTTTGTTCCAGCGACTTGGTGACCATCAGGATGCAGCAACGTGATGAAGATATCACGAGGGAAATTGTTTTGGCCTCAGCATACCTTCCTTACGAAGACAGCTCTCCTCCTCCTTTGGAAGTGAGGAGACTGACGGAAGCCTGCCATCGGCAAAGTGACGAACTGTTGGTGGGATGTGATGCCAATGCCCACAATCTATCGTGGGGCAGGGACATCAAGAGTAGAGGTGAGCACCTTCTTGAATTTCTCCTATCTAACAACTTGGAGATCCTGAATAGGGGTGATGAACCCACATTCAGGAATAGTAGAAGGGAAGAAGTAATTGACATAACTTTTGGTTCCATGATAGTGGGAAGTTACGTCAAACAGTGGCATGTGGTCCTGGAGCCATCCTCATCATATCACATGTATATTAAATTGAAGGTTGAAATGGGAACCAGACAGACCATGGCCTATAGGAATCCCAGGAAAACGGACTGGGAAACATAGGAAAGACCTTGACTTCAGCCTATCGGAAATTAAAACTTCGATAAGTAATCCAGCAGAGTTTGAGGATGTCGCAGAGGCTGTAACCTCTGCTATAGTGACCTCATACCAGGACAACTGCTCAATCACCAAGAAGTGCACAAAGAGGAGTGTGCCTTGGTGGAATAATAACATGGAAATGCAAAGGAAACAGGTACGAAGACTGTTTAACCTTGCAAGGCGCAAGGGACAATGGGCAAAGTATCGTGAGGCCCTTGTCAATTACAACCTTGCCATCAGACGGGCAAAGGAGGCATCCTGGAAGGTGTTCTGTGAGGAAGTGGAGGGCACGGCTGCTCAAGCGAAACTTCATAAAATCCTCACTAGGGTACCAACTAATCCAGGAGGAACTTTGAGGAAGGAGGATGGGGAGTATACAAAGACAGCACATGAAACGCTGGAACTGTTCCTCAAGACTCACTTTCCTCAATATACTCTGGGGGATAACTCAGACCAGAATGCGATTCCTGAGAGACAAAGGTTCTCAGGTATTCGCAAAGAGGACTGGGATTTGGCCAAGGAGTGTGTCAATTTCAGTAAGGTCCGATGGGTCAGTGGGAACATTTCAACCGTTCAAGTCACCTGGCCCCGATGGAATTTTCCCAGCTCTCCTGCAACAAGTGGGAGAAAATCTTATTAGATTCCTATGCAGGTTATTCAGGGTTAGCCTAGCAGCAGGAATCATTCCCAATGCCTGGAGGGCAGTGAAGGTTGTCTTCATTCCTAAACCAGGGAGAATTGATCATACCAAGGCCAAGGATATGAGACCAATCAGCCTGTCCTTCATTCTTAAGACATTGGAAAAGCTGGTTAATGTGCATGTTGGAGAAAGGAGGTTAAGTAGGGCTCCTCTACATTCAAACCAACATGCATATCAACCAGGTAAATCATGTGAGACAGCTCTCCACCAACTCGTTGGGAAGGTGAAGAAAGCACTACACTTTCAGGAAATAGCCCTCTGTATCTTCCTGGACATCGAGGGGGCTTTTAGCAACACGACCTTCGATTCCATGGTTAGGGCAGCAGAGGTGCATGACCTAGGGACCACTATATGTAGGCGGACTAGGGCCATGCTCAGTGGAAGAAAGGTAGAAGCTACCATGATGAATGAAAAAATGGTAATCAACACCACTAGAGGTTGCCCGCAAGGAGGAGTTCTTTCCCCTTTATTGTGGAATCTAGTGGTGAATGATCTCATTGGAGAATTAAACTCTAGGCAGTACTTTTGCCAAGGATACGCAGATGATCTTGTCATAGTAATACTTGGCAAATTTGCTGACACAGTAAAGAATATGGCACAAGGTGCTTTGGAAATTGTGCAAGAATGGTGCAGAAAACAGGATCTGGGGGTTAGTCCTAAGAAGACTTGTTGTACCATTCACAAAGAAGCATATACAACATTAAAGTTGGAATCTAAAGCTTTTCAATGAAGCGCTACCTGTGAAGGGGACAGTGAAATATCTAGGGGTTACCCTAGATGAGAAACTGACATGGACCCCTCACATCAGGAATATTTGCTCCAAGGCAAAAGGTACTCTTGTGAGTACGAGGAGAGTTTGTGGATATACACCACAGTGATTAGACCCAGGATCACCTATGGGGCGGTCGTGTGGTGGAAGAAGGTAGAACAGCAGGTTGCTGCTAAGGAGCTTGGTAGGGTACAGAGACTAGCCTGCATAGCCATAACAGGCGGAATTAGCAGCACACCAACTGCTGGGATGGAAACCATGCTGGATATGCCCCCATTACACCTTTGGGTCAAGATGGAGGCAGCGGCTGGTGCATACAGACTCAAATCTGGCAACAACTGGAACTCTTTGGGATATCCAGAATCACACACTAAAATAGTGAGTGAGGTAAATATAGGAAAGGTTGGGGAAATGCCAGCCGACTATATTATAACCCTATACTGCTTCAACAAGCCTTTCAATATAACAATTGGAAGTAGGGAGCAATGGGAGAAAATAGTTCGACACCGTACGGGGGATATTGTCTGGTTCACTGACGGGTCAAAATCCAACCAAAGTGTTGGAGCCCGGGTATATGGGGTGCAGCCAAGACTAGAGGGCGTCATCTCTCTAGGAAAACTGGCCTCAGTATTCCAGGCCGAAATCACTGCCATCAGGGCGTGTGTGGAGGAGAATTTGCGTAGGTGCTACAAAGATCGTAGCATCTATATCTATTCAGGCAGCCAGGCAGCCCTGAGATCACTGGCAGCTCCTGCAACAAGGTCTAAAATTGTTGCAGAATGTCACAGAGTTCTGGTGGAGCTAGGGTAAAGCAATAGAGTAAACCTATTGTGGGTCCCTGGCCACTCGGGGATCAGTGGCAACGAACATGCCGACAGATTAGCCAGGATGGGGGCAGAGACTCCATTTATTGGACCGGAACCTGTCCTGACAATCACCAAGGCAATGATCAAATTGGAGCTACGTAACTGGCTCAGAAGACAGCATGTAGAATATTGGACCAAAGTCTACCAACAAAAACATGGCAAGGTAATGATGCCAAAGCCATGTTTTAAAAGAAGCTCTGCAATACTAGGCCTGAACAGGAGAGAGATTAGACTCATGGTTGGATTGCTGACAGGCCATGGGAATTAAAAAAAAAACACCTACATAAAATGGGAATAACAGAAGAGGACCCTAAATGTAGGATCTGTGATGACGGTGATGAAAGTGCATCACATCTAATCTTCGAATGAATTGCATTGGAGAGTAAAAGGCACAGAACATTTGGGACAACTAGACCCGAAGAAATTGTGTCTAATAAAGAACTGGTAAAGGGACTCCTTGCTCTGCTCAAGGGCATTGGTTGGCTTTACTAGATAAACAGGGAGCAATACCGCACAATAAACTTAGTTTCGGTGCGGGCAGTGGCGGGTTAGACCAATACTGTTTTGGCTTCCCTGGAAAAATCAAATCAAATCAAAATCACTCATCGATTGTCCACTTTACGTACAGCATAAATTATTAGAGGTGTCTTTTGTCCAAAGCAACTGTCTTTAATTTTACGCCGGCCGCGGTGGCCGAGGTGACTGAGGCGCTCCAGTCACGGTCAGCACGGCCACTACGGTCGGGGGTTCGAATCCCCCCTCTGGCATGGATATTTGTGCCGCCCTAGTTCGTAAGTAGTTCATAAGTAGTTTGTAAGTTTAGGGACTGATGACCCCGTAGTTAATTCCCATAAGCTTAACAAACATTGGAACACTTTTTTAATTTTATGCAGCATTTAAGAAAAAAAAGGTGTCTAGAAAGCGAACGTAAACGATATTTAACTTAATACACACTCAATAGTAAATGGTGTGTCATTTATATTTATGATTGCACTACTTTTATATATTATCAGAGATTTTTAATGTTCTTTACTATTGATAGCTTTTAGCTCGAAAAAATATGGCGTTCAGTTTGCTCCAAACATGACGGACGTAGCCTATATCAAAATGTTAAATATTTAAGCTGAAGAGACTTAACTGTGGGGTCATCAGTCCGTAAAGTTACAAACTACTTGTGAACTAGCTAACACTAAGGACGGCACAAATATCCATGCCCGAGGGGGGATTCGAACCCCCGACCGTAGTGGCCGAGCAGTCCGTGACTGGCGTGCCTCAGTCCCCTCGGTCACCGCGGCCGGCGGACACAAACATCCATGACTGAGGGGGATTCGAACCCCAGACGGCGGACGGCCGCGCGCACCGCAACACGGTGCACCAGTACGCGTGGCTAATCAGCCGCGACTAGCCTATATCTACTCCATGAAGTTTGCATGATGTTTGTCTTGGGGTAAAGCCATTTGCGCTTTATTTTCACCTCTTTGAATCAGTTAAGTTCCGCTGTTCTCCAAGTAACCTATGAGGATTTTCATTTGGCTTGGACTAATATGGTGTTCTTCCTGAAATTTTCCAAATAACACACTATATCAGTAATTTTATATATACCTCAACAGGCAATTTATATATATAAAAGGCAATGTCCCGACTGACAATCACCATCACGCAGCCCAAAACTAGTGAAGATAGCAACTTGAAATTTGTAGTGGTTATTGATCTTACTCTATAGGCGTGATTTAAGAAGAAATTTTTCAATATTCCGTCCGTAAGGGGGTGAAATGGGGATGAAACGTTTTTTGAAAACACGTTGCTGTTAAGAAAATTTTGAAGCTAGAGCTGCAAAAATTGATATTTGTATCGTTTGGAATTTAAAAAAATCGTATTCCGTTATATTTGGTTAAATTGGAGAAGGGATTTTTTCGAAAATCTTTTGCTATTAAGGCAATTTTGAAGCTATAACCACATAAATTGGTATGTTTTCTTGGTCAGAATTAAAAGATACGTGTTCGGTATTTTCAGAAAATTAATCATTTAAAGAGGTGAAATAAAGGATGTAACATTTTTGAAAATACGTTGCTACTAAGCCAATTTTTAACCCAGAATTACAAAAAATATTTGCATACTTGGTTGGAATTTAAGACACATGTTGGGGTATTTTCCGAAATTCAACTATTAAGGGGTGCCATAGGGGGTTACGAGTAATAAAATCAAATGTTCAAATGTTTGTAAATCTTACAACCTAGCCAGGCTTGGTGTGTACTTATTAAGAGATTTCTATAAACCTTGCCTCATTCCGATTCTCTGCTAAACATTGTTTATTTTTGGTGTCTCGTAAATTTTGTCAAGTACTGTAGTATTTTAAGAGAATTGGTACTGCCATTTGAAAATTGGGCGGATATTGTAAAGTGATTTGTAATTCCTTGTTATTTTTGGAGGTTGTTGTGGAATAGGATAGCACGCTAATTGTCGGGTTGGAACGCGCTGACTGTACTTGAGATTTGCATCAAAATTTGTGGCTTTCTTTCAACGGCCGGTTCGTTGCGTTTGCTGATCATAGGCTTCTACCCGGTTGTCGGGAACAGCACTTAGCGAACCTAAGTTAGTCAAAGTTAGTTGAAGGTAGTTTAGTTTGTAAGCCTTAGGGACTGATGACCCCATAGTTAAGTAGCTGTCATAAAAATCGCTAAAAGGAATAGATAGAATCATAAAAGTAGCTTTAACGCGTCGGCCTGATAAAACAGTTACCTTCAATTCACTTCAAGATTCGTAATATGAAAGTGGCCTTTGATAACAGATGATGCTTACACACATGGAACAACCGGAGAGCAGTACACAATGCCACAAGTTAGAATCTCAGTTTCTCACCAGATGAACTTGTTTTAGAGCCTCCCGTGTCACCGACCAACAATTCAGACCATCCAAGGTACGCTTAATTCCCGTAGCTGTTCCAGCAACCAGCAACAGCGACTGCACCATTAGACTCCGGCCCAGTGCCAGACACTCGAAGACCCATTTCCGTGTTCTTCCTGGTAAGTGACACGCGTCGTACTCACGCTACTGACAGAGCAAACGCTTCGAAGCAGCCCCAGAGCCCAACCACAGAATAAGGAGTATACAAAAAGGAAACTCCCGCTGCAGTCTGTCGTCCAAAATTTAGTGCGCATGCGCGGAATCAGCCATCTTGAAAAGCAGTAAACGTGTGATCACTCCCTACTAAGTGGCGTGGTAATGCGCCTTTTTTTTTTTTTTTTTT
Organism: Locusta migratoria; assembly: GCA_026315105.1. Lineage (NCBI taxonomy): Eukaryota > Metazoa > Arthropoda > Insecta > Orthoptera > Acrididae > Locusta > Locusta migratoria. Next base: position 421,865,761 of record CM048748.1, read on the forward strand.
TTTTTTTTTTTAGTTGTGTATTTTAACTTCCTGAATCGTATAAAAGTAAACAAGTATTTGGTACAGTGCAGTGCAGTGAAAAGAATGAACTGTGTGTCAGTAGCTGGAGCTGTTCCGTTTTTATTATGACCAGCAATAAAAGAAAAGGCGGCCGATGGTGTTCAGCACCTAATTGCCGCAATAATTCGAATATAAATAAGGATATAAGTTTCTTCACCTTCCCGAAAGATGCTGAGCAGTAAGAGAACGTCGCTATATGTGTAGTGAAAGTTAAATGTTATCAGTTTCGAATGAGAGTAATGTGTGCATAATTATTAAAAGTAGCCTTGCTTCTTCTTTTGACGATAACTCTCGCTGTTGCTGTTGCTGCAGCTGTTGAACAGCGTCGAAATGTTGAAGTACATTTATATTTTATAAGTTTAACGTTGCAGGGAATAATATAAAATGAATGACAAAGAATGGTGCGTAAGTAGGCAGGTAAAATTTTACTTACGGCATTGGAGACGTAGTGTGCTAATGTTAGCAACGAATGCTCTTCGGATACTCAAACAAATAGTTTAAGGGGAATAATTATTTTATGCTGTTCCTGCTCTGTGGTTGACAGATTCCTCTATATGCCCTTCTCCGATCAGTAAATTAATGATACTCCTAAAGCAAATACAACTTTTATATATGCCCAGACGTCATAAGTTCTGTGTAATCACGTTGTACTGCTAAGTCTGACTCAATATTTTGTGCGAATTTATTCGTGTCAAATAAAACATGGCAGTTGTAAAGTCACTTTCTTGTTTGTAACTAATTTCCCACACATAACTCCGCGTTATTTGGAATTTTTCTACAGATAAGCACCAAATAAAACGATCATCGATTCCACTGTACATTTTCGTAGTTGTATTAAAATTTAGACTTTTTTTTCGTTGGATTACAATTAGGTGCAAGAAGATGGCGCAAAATAGATGAAAGCCGTTTCCTTTCGTAAAAGTCGGTGAGATTAGCTGCGGTTCGTAAAAAACTCCACTTACGGCCAAAGTAATAAGTGGCTATAGTTCCGGGTTTACTGCTTTTCAATATGGCGTCGAGCGCAACGCTTGGTAACATACAGATCAAAGGCGCCGCCCCCAGCTTTCCCTTCTGTATGCTCCCTATTCTGTGGCCCAACTGTCCACACGAGTCTCCACGCCCTGTATTTCAAATGTGAAAATCCCGCCAAATGCGATTATCAAAGATGCTCGCGTCAGGCCGCGAGGATCGATAGCGGCCGTATATCGCTGGGCCCTGGCTCTAGCGCGTGTGTGGCGCCAGCAACACATGTGAGCCGGCACGGCTCACCTGTCATCTTGGCTGCTAGTGGCTTCGTTCGAAGAGTTGCTTTCTGGCTACCGCGCATGCGCAGTACGAAAGTTCGCGTTTAAAGAGCGCCTGGCCAACCCCCACCTAGAAGACAAGGCCTTACAACAGGCCGTGCCTACGCCATCTGACTGGCCGGCCGCTGCGCGGCGGTGGGCGTGCCCCAGCCAACAGCCACTGAGGTGGCGGCCGCGGCCTCTAAGTGTGACGTAGGCACGGCCTGTTGTAAGGCCTTGTCTTCTAGGTGGTGTTAGCCTGGCCCCGAATCTGGGTACTAGAAGTGGGGCGCCAGCTGTTCGAAGAGTAGCTTGCAAGCAGAGCCGAGTAGCCAGATGCTGCCCGATGAAATTTTTCTGGCAGCCAGATTCGCGCATGCGCGTGGCTCTCTTTTACTTGTAGTGGGGATACACGACGCTCCCTTGTTCAAAATGGAAGTTATCTTAGATGTGGACACATATCTACTGTGTGTTTCTTCTGTAATTGTACGGTCTTATTTATTCTTATAATATCACCTGTAGAAGGTGACAGAATTCAAAATTACATTTGTTCCAAATGTAGAGAGATTCAGATTTCGTATCCAGTGACGTCGATTTCTACGCAATGTTGTTGCGCCGAAATAAAAGGCAGAAATCAGAATTTATTTCCTTTTTTGTGCGTAGTTTTTTTTATTTTTTTTATTTATTTATATATTTTTTTAAACTTTGTGCCACGTTTCTCAGATATGGAATTTGTCTAATATTTGTGCTTATCCCGGTCTGAGGCATTTGTTGACCTCGTTGAGCGTTTATCACGGCGAGACAGTATAAATTAAACGTTGTTCTCTCAAAGATAGAACTTATTATTATTAGTGAAGTTTTGTATGCCCTTAACAGTCATCTACGCATTTCCACAATTTTATTTCAAAGAAGCCACCCTACCGCCCAGCAATTGCTGTTTCCTTTTAAATCGCTCTCTGTGGTTCTTGCAAAACTCTATTAACAGCCAATGTAGAGTTTGTACACCACAACGTTTCCTGTGTGCGTAACACGAGTGGTTCCTGTGTGGGAGAAACAGCTCTATAATATCCATAATACACGAATTTGGAAGCACCTGCATCTGACAAGAAAACACAAAGTGAGAACTCAGGACAGTATTAAACAATAAGTTGTCAACATGTTTCTCCTTACAAAAAGTCATTATATGGCGAAAATATTTAAAGAAAATATAATCCGAGAAAAAGTACCAACAACTTTCCTTTGTAAGTAGGCTGCCTATACTGTGCCATATTGGATATATTATTCTGTAAGTGTATCTTTCATTTAAGTATCTTGCTCAACATATTTCGTATAATTTTGTAAAAGATAAGTGGTGAATAAACAAATCAAATGTGATGTAAATAACATTCGCGCCGTTGTTGTTCTTCCTGCCGTCTTTTGACGCTACCCTAGCGAATGTGGCAAGAAGGCTAAATAAAACGCGATAGGTGTTCGAAGAGTCCAAACACCAAGCACGGGCACATGACGTCACCATTGGCGCGCATGCGTAGTAGCGCCTTTTTGCTGGCTCTCCAAGTAACTTTCTGGCAACTCTTCGAACGAATCTAGTGATACGAGGCCGTTGGGATCCAGCACGGCGTTCCGTACTGCCCTCCTGAACCCACCGATTCCATATTCTGCTAACAGGCATTGGATCGCGACCAACGCGGTCGGCAATGTCGCGATACGATAAAACGCAATCACGATAGGCTACAATGCGACCTTTATCAAGGTCGGAATTGTGATGATACGCATTTCTCCTCCTTACACGAGGCATCACAACAATGTTTCACCAGGCAACGCCGGTCAACTGCTGTTGGTGTATGAGAAATCGGTTGGAACCTTTCCTCGTGTCAGAACGTTCTAGGTGTCGCCACCGGCGCCAACCTTGTGTGAATGCTCTGAAAAGCAAATGATTTTCATATCACAGCATTTTCTTCCTGTCGATTAAATTTCGCGTCTGCAGCACGTTATCTTCGTGGTGTAACAATTGTAATGGCCAGGAGTGTGTAAGCCACAAAAATTAAATATTGTGCATCAGAATAGTGATAGTAGTTTTCTCGTTGAGGAAAAAGAATTTTTGGGGCCTCACGTCGTCTCAACAGTTGTATGCGTCCAGAATTTTTGGCTATAGTAGAGGAAGGAGGCGGCAGTGGTCCTTACAGGGAACTGCTTCGGCATTTGTCTGGAATGAAGTGGAAAAACACGGGATGGCCAGCCAGTGTTTGAACTGGGCTCTCGAGATTGCCGAAATTACTGCGATAACCCGATCAGTACAAAGTTCTGTATTCTTATTTATTTGTGTGATAGCCAGTTTAAATATAGCAGAAACATTAAATCGCTGTGTAGATGTGTAAGGTAGCAGTCATTAAACATAATAATAAATTGCGTATGATTGAAAACTTTACAAATAGTCTCGTAGTTTGTGTCAGAGCAACAGCCTGTTGATTTCACACACGTTTATGTCCTTTAAAATACATTCACCCCACGACCCTTCCTTTTTTCTTGTTGCCCGATGTTGTCATCGCTAGTCCATTTTAGACTGAAACTGTTGATCCGTGTGACAGTATCGTTTAGACGAGTGGTTTCGAGACTCTTACGTGGAAACCTAGGGTGTGTAAAAGTCCTTTTTCACTGCCTGAGTCATGGCTGTTGACTGGTACCAACTTCGCAACAAGGCGGTGAATTCACGAATGTAGTCTAGTGGGGATTCTACACATTACAGAAAAGTGTAATTATAATCATTTAATTACACATAAACTTCTCGAAATGGGTAATATAGGGCTACACTTTCCATGTGCAACAATTTTTCAGTGACATTGTATTTTATTATTAACTGGAATGTAAGGCTTACACAACTGTTAAAGTTATATGGCATCCATGTTACCCAACTGTAACTGATTTTTCGATGTTGTTTAGATCTACGGATCGTCACACGATAACTGAAATCTGCATCTGCAATAAAAACATTTTCGACAGATTACTGTTTATTGAAAGAATTGATAATAAACTGATAAACAGTTACGCTGCAGATGTGTCTTATATTCGGAAAAAGTCATGTATGCGCAAAGCATGTATAGTCCAGTAACGGGGTACCTTTTTCAAGCAAAATGTAGGGCAGTAGATTTTATCTTACGTATACAGATGAGTTTTTCCTCGATTTGAAAAAGGCATTTGACGCGGTGTCACACTATAGACAGCTAACGAAGAGCATATGAAATAGGTACACAGATTTGTGACTGACTGGAGATTTCCTAAGCAATAGAACGCGGTAAGTTCTCGACGCAGAGTGTTCATCAGAAACGAGTGTATCGTCAGGCGTGCCCCAGGGGTGTGTGATGGGACAGCTATTATTTTCTGTTTATATAAATGATCTGATGGACAGAGTGACTTGTAATTTGCGGCTGTTTGCTGATGATGAAGTGGTGTATGGGAGGGTGTCGTATTTGACTGTAATAGCATGCAGGACGACTTAGACAAAATTTCTAGTTAGTTTGAAGAATTGCAGCTAGCTCTAAATGTAGAAACATGTGAGGTGATGCGCATGAGTAGGAAAAACAATCCCATAATGTTCGATTACAGCATTATTAGTGAGCTTCTTGATACACTCGCGTCGTTCAAATAACTGGGCGTAACAATGCAGAGCGATATGAAATGGAACAAACATGAAAGGACAGTTATGAGTAAGGCTTACAGCCGACTTCGGTTTATTGGGACTATTTTGGAAAGATGCACTTCATCTGTAACGAAGACCGCGTATAAAACGCTTGTACGACCACGTCTTGATTATTGCTCAAGTGTATGGTATGGGATCCGCAGCAGATTCAGTTTAAAGGAAAGCATGGAAACCGTTCAGAGGCGAGCAGCTAGGTTCGTTACTGGTAAATTCGACCAATGCACGAGTGTCACAGAAATGCTTCGGGAACTCAAATGAGAATCGCTGGAGGAAAGATGACGTCCTTTCCGAGAAATTCTGTTGAGAAAATTTAGAGGGCCGGAATTTGAAGCCGAGTATAGAACTATCTTCCTGCCGCCTACTTAAATTTCCCGTAATGATAAAGACAGGTTAAGAGAAATTAGGGCTCGTACGGAGGCATATAGGCATTCTTTTCTTCCTCGTTCTATTTGCGAGTGGAACAGGAAAGGAAATGCCTAGTAGTGGTACAGTACACCCTTCGCCACGCATCTTACGATGGATTGCAGATGTAGATGTAGAAGAGGACCTTCGAATTCCTAGTGGCAACTTTTTGTGGCCAAAATTGCTTGAAATTTTGGCTATGTCTACAGATACTTCCCTATTACCTGGTGAATATGCATCCTATTGAAAATGTTAGTAGTACCGAAATGCAAGAGCATTAAATCTTGCGTCCAATGATCTACTTAAATGTAAAAACGGTGAAGCCATCTGGCCATAATCATTTGCCTTCTGTGAGCAACAACATTGGGCATGGAGAACGTTAATTGAGAAACAGAGCATCAAGTCTTTTCGACTCACGAACGATGGCGGGTCGTGCATGTCTGGTGTAAGATGGGAAAAGCATCTTTTCCGTTTTGAAGCTGCAATTGAAGTATAAGTATCTATGTGATTTGCGCTTGAGGAAACCTTATAGCCTTCTTCCTCGTGTTTATAAACGACTTAGGAGACAATCTGAATAGCTCCCTTAGATTGTTCGCGGATGATGCTGTCGTTTATCGGTTAGTGAAGTCAATTGAGGATCAAAAGCAACTGCAAAGCGATTTAGACAAAATTTCTGCATGGTGCGAAAATTGGCAACTGACACTAAATAAAGAAAAGTGTGAAGTACTACACATGGCCACTAAAAGAAATCTGCTGAACTTTAATTACACGATAAATCAGTCAAACCTTAAGGTCGTAGATTCTACCAAATATCTAACTCGAGAGAACACATAGAAAATATTGTGGCGAAGGCAAACCAAAGGTTACGTTTCATCGGCAGAACGCTTCGAAGATGTACCAGCTCCACCAAAGAGACTGCCTACATCACACTTGTGCGTCCTCTCCTGGAGTACTGTTGCCCCTTGTGGGACCCTCACCAGGTGGGACTGACGGAAGACATTGAGAAGGTTCAGACAGGGGAGCTCGTTTTGTTTTATCACGTTACGGGGGGAAAGCGTCACGGAAATGTTGCAAGAATTGGGGTGGAAATCATTAAAAGAAAGACGTTATTCATTGCGGCGCGATCTGTTTGCAAAGTTTCAATCACCGACTTTTACTTCTGAATGTGAAAATATTTTGCTAGCACCCACCTACTTAGGGAGACATGACCATCCCAATAAAATAAGAGAAATCAGATCGAAAACGGAACGATTTAGGTGTTCATTCTTCCCGCGCGCTATTAGAGAATGGAACGGTAGAGAAAAGTTATGAAAGTGGTTAATGAACCCTCTGCCAGGCACTTAAATATGATTTGCAGAGTATCTATGTAGATGTAGAAATAATGGCTCTCGTTTGCGTGCCAGCTGCATCACCAATGACAACATGTTAAAAATGGAATAAAATCCACTGAATAACTCGCTAAATCGAGTTTAATTATGGCAATGCCTAAGACAATTGCAGCAGAGCGTTTAGAGCAATAATCAAGTCGCATTGACTGACGTAGATGCTTACACAAAGCCTAAATTGGACCGCCGTCGTTCCTTTGTCCAACTCCTGTAGGTCACAACTATCTTGTGAATACCAAAACTACAGAGAGGCTAGAAAGCGACGTACACCAGACGGTCAGTGAGTCAGCAATAAGACGAGGCCAGCTTTCGCGTGCGGCACCGGCTATCTGTATCGCGAAGTTGACAACGTAATTTGAGACCGGATAGAGCGAGGTGTACGGGATTGTCACGACCAGCCTGTGGTCATAATTTATTGCTAACACGATGAATGGGCTGTTTTATTTTCTGGTGCTGGACATACGCTGCGAGTCACTGCTACGTCAATGGAGATATTTCTGCGGGCACGGCGACAAGATACACACAGTAACCTGGATAATGTCGCTTGTGATCATGCAACCGCTCACACCACGATAGGTTACTTGGATCTGCTTTCAAACGTGGAGGTACTCGAGAACCTTAGCGCCATAGACCGCGCTCATTCGTACAGTTCAGAAGTAAAATTCTTTACGAGTTTGTAGTACGTACAGTGGGTCGACAAAATAATATGAACACCTAACATATACACAATATTTATTTGTGTGGTGTTGGCCCACCATTGGCTTCAGGAACAGCTGAAACTCCTAGAGGCACAGACTCGTGAAGTGTCTTTACAATTTCTTTTTACGTTTTTTTAATAAGGTACGTGAACCAAATAAGACCCACGTAATGTTTATGAATTTCAAAAAAATGTTCAAGTGTTTGTAGAGCTTATGGGACTTAACTACGAGGTCATCAGTCCCTAAACATACAAACTACTTATGAACTAGCTAATACTAAGGACGGCACAAATATCCATGCCCGAGTGGGTATTCGAACCCCCGACCGTAGTAGCCGTGCAGACCGTGACTGGCGCGCCGCAGAGCGCTCGGCCACCGCAGCCGGCTTTATGAATTTCGTATGCAGTATGTGTAAGTGATATTACGAAATCGTACGTTAAACATCCTACAACTATATTCAGTTCAAAAATAAATTAAAATGGAAAGTTTACGTAATTAATATCATCATTTAAAAGGAAATGTTTAACCCCTGCAAGTGGGCCTTGTTAGGAGGCCCGTAGCCACATCTACATCTACATGGGATACTCTGCAAATCACATTTAGGTGCTTGGCAGAGGGTTCATCGAACCACCATTATACTATTTATCTCCCATTCCATTCTCGAATAGCGCGCGGGAAGAAAGAACATCTGAATCTCTCTGTTCGAGCTCTGATTTCTCGTATTTTCTTTTATTCTCGTAACTATTTCATATTAACATTTTGAGGCACGCAAATAGCAGGAAAACTGTTGGAATACATTGCAAGAGTTGTAATTTTATTTTCGACATAAGTGGAATGAGATGAGACATTAATTATAATTATATAATTAAATATTTACATTTTTTACAAATGCTTCATACAGTACTGTTGGCAACTTACTTACTGGTTATTAACTTTTAAGATTATTAAATTTAATCAGCAAACAACATTGTTCTGACAGCAGTAAGTTTCCTTATCGTAAGTTAATAGGAACATAAATATAATCATTTTCTATGATGGACCTTATTGGGAAGAACCCTTTTAAAACGCGTGGGTGTTTACTGTTTAAAAAGAAACGTTTCTTTGGGAAGATTATGCCAATATCATAATTCAGCACGATTTACTGTACACACATACACATTTACCAGTACAAATGCTGAATGACCGAAGCGATTGCATTAGATGAAACGTTCCGTGACAATAAGAAGCAGCCCTCTTCGTTGAACGTCACAGCACAACTGAAAGTAAAATGGCATAGCTCGAGAACGGGTGCGGAAGTAGTTGTTTCTTTGTCCACTAGCTGTCACAAGCTATCATTACCAACGACATTTAGCGCTGTTTTCAAACTTTGTGCTAGAAAATCAGAGTTGGCCTTATTATTAACCGGGCCTTGTCGGTACATGTACCTTAAATTTTAATTCGAAGACGAAATCTAAACATTTTGATTAAATTAAGCACTATTCTCCGTGATATGTAGTACACAACGAAAGAAGAAAGATAATTTTTTTTAATGGTGATGCTATTCTGCAAGGACTATTACACGAAAATTCACGTAGGCTGGAGCTGGCGATGAATTCTTGTATCCCATATATTTGTAACTTACGTTTCTACGACCATATCAGCCCCGCATACCAGCAGTTATCTTGGCTACGTGCAGATAAGCGTCGAAGTTATCATACACTATGTTTGCTGCATCGCTTTCTCAATCATTGCAAACTTTCATACTTATCCTCAACAATTATATTACTATCTGAACACCACAGCATAAACACACGCTCTCACCAAAATAAAACTCTCTCTCTACCTTCACATAACACTGCAATCTTCTCTAAATCATTTTCTGTATCGGGGACACGTCTGTGGAACAATCTTTTTCAAAAGTTAAGAGAGATAAAATCAATTCAAAACTTTGTTGTTGTTGTTGTTGGTTGTTTAAGGGGGACAAAACTTCAAAACTTTAAAAGACAACTAAGGGCTCACCTTCTGTCACAATAGCCGTCTTTTTCTCCACTTACCAGTCTGTAGGCCACTGTTGTCAATTCCTCCTCCCCCCATAAATGTTTCCCTTTCCTTTCGCCAGCAGAGATCTCCATTCATATATGTCCCCACTTCTTCACATCCATTAGCACTGTCATTTTTTCAATCTTCTCCTCTTTCACTAATCATTTTCCCCCTTCTGTTTATATTAAACTTAACTCAAATGTGTTAAACATCTATCTCCATGTAAATATCTCTTGTTATTATTAGTATTACTTTGATTTTTGTGTTATTATTATTATTATTATTATTATTATTAGCACTATCATATATTGTTATTATTTTAATATTATTAATGCAGTGTTTTTTGTAATTAAATCCTTTGTTTATGTTGTACCTGGTCAGATGTAAGAGAGGGCCCTATGGTCCTAATCTGGTCAGGTTAAATAACCAAATAAAAAAAAAAATAATAAGATTTTTAATAGTGGCATACGTTTCCCTGGAAATGAGTCAATATCGGCTACCAACGAAATGTTATGGAAACTAAGATGATATACATACATACATTCTTCGGCCATCTGAAATTAACACTACAATATTGGAGAACCTTCCTCTGATTTATCTTGGGCTCATACTCTAAACCACTCTTCCACAAACAAATTTTCTTTGGAAATAGCCACAGTAGTTCCCTTTCTATCCAAGAACTTTCTTATTAATTCTCAAGTCCTTTGGTGTTGAAGGCAAACCTCGTAAAGCTCACCGTGTAAGACAGTGAACCAGACCACCTTCTTCGAAGTTAAATAAATTAATAATTAGGTTCTATTTTCGCCAAGCACATAGGTATGCGATATTAAAGCACTCCAAATTTAAATTTAGAAGTAAAAATAATAAAGATAAAATCAAAAACCTCAAAAGGAAGGATGAAGGAATACCGTCTTTCTCCTAAATCGATCCAATAGGCCCGCAGCGCAGAAAATTTCTTAGACATTAATATACCAATGTGCTGCTATGTTTAACTTCTTTTATTGGATTGTTATGGATCCTTTTCAGCTAAAGTGCCATAATAAATGTCCATATCACATCAGTAGGCCATGTAATATAAACAGAGTTTTGGTTCCACACACACATTTCGTTATTACAGTGTGACATTCCCCACTGATGTGATCTGGACATCGTCTGATGATGGCACTTTAGCTCAGTTGGACTCATCACAATATAATAAAAAAACCGTGAAAAATAGCTGCATATTTGTATATTTACAGTTTTTTTTGATATTGTCCTGGAGAGTGATCTTTGGTATGGCAAACATTTCAGAGTTTGTCGTAGCGATAATATTGCTTTTTGAATCTCTCTTAGATCATTTTGTACTCGTATATAAACCTGGTTGTAGTTATACCATGCGCGCTCTCCTATAATTTTGTGATGCTCGAAGTTACCCTGAAAATTCATTTCTGCTCTTAAAATTAATTCTACCAAACACTGTTGCTTAGACACACAATAAAACTGTTGACACATTAATGGCTTACAAGAGTTTGTTTTTACACTACAAAATGAAGCTATTCTGCACGAACTCGAAATTAACAAACACTGTAAGGAATTTTTCGCGCGGAAAGTGAGACACTGAGGATGTCAGTGACCTGTATCGACTACGTATTATGGTTGTCGAAGTACTTCAGGCGTTGGTCCACTATGTGACAAAGAAAGAATAAAATAATAATTCACAGCCCAATCACGGAATTTACTCCACGTGGCCGAAATTAGGCCAGTTTACGGTATGATGTCGAGGTAATTTGTGGCGACCAAAACCTCAAGAACCATCGTGGAAACTCCACTGCATTACTAGACGGTCATGCTGTGGTGTGGATACCTTCGTTGGCTTCAGTAACGTGTCGCAGCATGTGTATCAATCATTACCTCTGCACTTAACATTATTTTCTGAAGTACTGGCTGTTAAAATGTTAACGGACTTTTGTATAATCCTTAACTGCGACTCTCGTTGTAAACAAATAGTAATTCTGAGTTGACAAATGTGATGGCACATGACTTACAATATAGTTTCATCCTTGTTTCAAATGAGCTTGTTGCTATACAGATTGCGCCGATTATACAGGGTATTCGGAAATTCCCGTTACAAACTTAGAGGAGGTATATAGGGTAAGGTGGTACACATTCGATATAGGTACAATTCCGATCAACATAATTTGTCAGTCTCGTAGTGTTGGTAACACTTGCCTTTGTGTGGCGTTGTACTGTAGCAGCTTTCTACAGGTCCTCCAGTCTTTTCCAAGAATACACCACTTTCAGCTACGGAGATATAAATTTTTTTCTGTTGAGAGGCACGTGCAGCAACTTCGTCGGACGCGCTCTTAAAAAACTTTCTAGTTTCCACGCGCTTGCAAACTTTATGTTATTGCAATGTTTGGTACTACGAAGTATGCGTTGGTGCACAAGGGAACAAGTGCTTTTTATGTGGAAGAAGCCAGTGATAAAAAGTTTACGAGGTAGTGATCATAATTGTACCTAGTGTGGTACATTTTCGATCAATTTTTCACAGTTCTGTAACCTTTTTTTGTGTTTACACTAACCTTTCTAAAGGTCTAGTATTTGTGTTACACATTCATTAAACATCCAAGAACAAGTGCCATTGTTAAAATTACTTCTTTTCTCAACATATTTCCAGTAACAACAACATTTCTACGAAATGATCGAAATTGTACCACCTTACCCTATTTTGAAAAGCAACTCACGTGGCGAAACGTAATTCAATGACGCTATGAGCAGTTCTTGATGAAGCAAATTTTTTCTACTTCAGGCTCTTAAGTTTTCGTTAGTTTTGTACAAGGTAGTGTAGAGGAAAAATATCTGAACATGAGATCTAAAATGCATACCTTCAGAACTATGAGCTGATAGTAATTTTCCCAGCTGTTAAGGTATGCATGAATATCCGTGTTTACTACACATTTTAGCCAAAAGTGGGGCGTTTGGGATGGCCTTTTGACAGCTCGAAGTTTAATTTCACGTTCATCTGAGACGAACAAACAGACTTTCAGGGAGGAAAATTCCCTGTAGCTTTGCACTCTTTCTTCAATATCTGGTAACGTTCAGAGACATTTTCAAAAATGTCGATTTGTCACTATCTGTAGCATGTGCCCACTTTCTAGGTCGCGCCGTTCAGTCGACCGGCACCCAGTATCTCTGACATTATGTTGGCAGCCAGCGAGTGAAAACTCCGACTGGCGGTATAACCAGACACTACCAGAGAGCGGCATTACGACTTGTCTTGACTGTTATGCGTAGGATCAAAAAATATTCAAGTAAAAGTAGAGTAAATTAGAACGAGATATATATTTCTTAGAGACTTAGTAATACTTAACTTTTACATAGCTCGGTACTGCAGAATGCTGATACATAGTTGAGCTAGAGGCCTGCCTAGTGCCTATCCGATAGCCAAGTCGTCACTGGTGCCTATCTGATTCCGAAGTGTTACTCGTTCCTATCGCAGTCCCAAGTGCACGACGTCGTTCAGTGGTGGCCACGAGCGGAGTTGTAGCAGAGGGCGCTCGTGGCTGACGTCGTAAGAACGCCGCGCCATGCGTGCATGGAGGCACGCGGCGAAAGTAGGTGGCGCGCACTTTAGACTTGTGCGTCACCACAGTTTTTATAAAGAAATATAAAATTTATAAAAAATCATGAATAATAATAGTGAATTACGGTTTTTGGGATTGGTTCCGGTATTTCCGAAGGTGCCCACGAAAATACGAGACGCGTCCAGAAACTAAGTTCCGTTTGGTAATAAAATGAAATTGTACACAGATACAGAAGAAAGTTTTATTGCACAAAATTCTACAACTCTTAAAAACTACTTTTCCACATTACTGCCGAAATTTTGTAGGTACTTGTCATAGCGTGCCACAAGTTTTTGCATGCATCCTTCACAGAAGGTTGCCGCCTGTGTATTCAACCATGTGGTAACAGTTCTTTATCATCGTTGAAGTGTTGACCACCAAGGACAGATTTTAGGTGTAAGAAGAGATGAAAGTCGCTAGGAGAGAGGTCCGAGCTGTATGGAGGATGATCAAACAGGTCCCATTGAAATTTCCGTTGAATTGTTTGGCCACATTCGGTGTGTGAGGTCAGGCATTATCAGGGAAAAAAATCTTTTGACAGTAATCCTCTACTTACACCTAAAATGTCCTTGGTGGACAACACTTCAACGATGATGACGAGCTGAAAGAACATGTTACCGCATGGATGAATACACAGGCGGCAACATTCTATGAGAAAGGCACACAAAACCTTGTGCCATGCTATGACAATTACCTACAAAATTTCGGAAGCTATGTAGAAAAGTAGTTTAACAGTTGTAGATTTTTGTACAATCAATATTTTTTCTGTATCTGTAACCGTTCGTTTTATATGACCAAACGGAACTTACTTTCTGGACGCGCCTCGTACATGAATTATTGCCGTAATTGAATTTCTCTCTTCCAAAAAGGCCGAAAAGTAATATATACCGCGTGATCAAAAAGTCAGTATAAATTTGAAAACTTAATAAATCACGGAATAATGTAGATAGAGAGATAAAAATTGACACATATGATTGGAATGACATGGGGTTTTATTAGAACCGAAAAAACTGTCAAAAAATGACGGAGTAAAAACATTGAGAGTCGCAGCAGATGACAAGCTGTCACTACTAAAATCCTTCTAGGTTTTACCCTCGATTAATCTGGTGTTGAATGTTTCGGTAACAGTGTATGCGCTGGTGTTGTAATACAGTTGCTTAAACAAGACTGGCATTCAAGTGAATCTTCCGATCGGAACTGATAGTGCCTCACCATAACTCCGGACATGCTTCAGTGCTGTTCATAACATTATTCCTCGACTACAGCTATTGTTGAGGAATGATGGTGAACACATTGAGCATTTCCTATAAAGAACACCATCTTTGCTTTGTCTTAATTTGTTATCGTAATTATTGCTTTTCTGATCAGATGAAGCGCCATCTGTCGGACATTTTTGAACTTTTTTTGTTGTTGTAATAAATACTTCATGTCATTCCAACAATGTGTGTCAATTTTTACCTCTCTGTCTTCATTAATCCGTGATTTATTAAGTTTTCAAATTTATACTGACTTTTTGATCACCCGGGATATATCACACTTGCCATGTTGCTAAATGAGACGTCCTTCGGGGTACCAAAGTCGAGCTCCAGGAATGATTACATTTACAAGGAAATGTTATTAGCATGCTTAAATTAACTTTTATTGGATTCGTTCTAAGGTCCTTGCACCCATATTACATCCCCATTTGGCGTCTTGTTTCAAGAGTAACATATTCGAGAAGCTGCGGTAAGTTTTCTCGCAAAAGTTACCGCACATTTGACCATTTAAATTTCCCGGGAAAATAAACGACTCCAGTATCTGGTCAAACACACACCACCACACCAAAGACTGACATTGAATCTTCGTTGAAATTGATGTACTACCGTGGCATGGATATTTTCGTCTGCCCAGACCTGCGTGTCAGTGGCGTAACTAGGACTTTGCTTTGGGGGGGGGATAGATCTGCTTGACGAGCAAATTTTTTTCAGTTTCCAGACAGACTACCATCTACCACTCCCGTTGTAGAAACTAATTCACTCCCTTCCAATGCAATCTTATGGTAAAACACCCCAAATTTCAAATCTTTACCTTTACCAGATTGCTGTTATACGACTTTTTTCTTTCTTTTTTCCCCTCTCTCCCTTTTTTTAGGGTTCTGGGGGGTGGGTTCTATCCCCCTCATCCTCCCCCCTCCATAGTTACGCCACTGATGCGTGTTGTTGGTGCCTCCTCATGTGAGGTAGTCTCTCAATGAACATTATGTTCAATGTTCAATGAACATTATGTTCAATTGTTTGTTAAGCTTAAGGGTCTTAACTACGGAGTCATCAGTCCCTAAACTTACAAACTACTTATGAACTACCTACAACTAAGGACGGCACAAATATCCATGCCCGAGGGGGGATTCGAACCCCCGACCGTAGTGGCCGTGGAGACCGTGACTGAAGCGCCTCAGTCCCCTCGGCCACCGCGGCCGGCTGAACATTAAGAAGTGATGGAGTTGCCGGTTTCCATTTAACCAGTTACAAAAGTTCCAACGCTATACAAAACATGTGGTTCTAAAAGGTGAAAATTCGTGCACATGAAGAATCCTACATACTTCAGATAGTAAAACGTTCAATTGGGTAGACCACTTCTGCAAATATTTCCCACAAAAATAATAAAATATAAGTAATAAATATGAAACTAAGCATCTGACAAGGTTCAGAGAGTAGTCCTGAAACATTAACGTAGATAAACTGTGAACTACAGTTACCTTACTGTCCTCCGAAATAGTCACCTTACCGACCGCGGTGGCCGAGCGTTCTGCGGCGCGCCAGTCACTGTCTGCACGGCCACTATTGTCGGGGGTTCGAATCCCCCCTCGGGCATGGATATTTGTGCCGTCCTTAGTACTAGCTAGTTCATAAGTAATTTGTAAGTTTAGGGACTGATGACCCCGTAGTTAATTCCCATAAGCTCTACAATCATTTGAATAGTCACCTTCCATAACTATACACCGCTGTGTTCTGCGATACATATCCTGGAAACTTTGCACGAAGTTTTCCTTGGGGATGGTGGTCAAAACCCTCGTCGCTTTTCGCTGGATGTCAGAAATACCGTCAAATCTCTTTCAAGGAAACTTTGAGTCGAGGAAATAGCAACAAGTCTGGATGACTGAGATTCGGCGAGTATGATAGATGTTAAAGTAGCAACACCCCAGGAATTGTTTGTCGGTCTTGATTGTGTGTGGGCGAGCGTTGTCGTGCAACTTGAACATACATCGATACTTGCCGGATCTCAATCCTCAAGACTTCTTTCTATTCTCTTGACTCAAAGTCGTTTTGAAAAGATAGAGATTAAGACGTTATTGCTGTCATCCAACGAAACATGACGAGGCTTTTAAACACCGTCCAAAAGGAAAATTTCGTGCATATTTTCCAGGACGTATCGCAGAGCTCAGATGTGCATAGTTATGGGAGGTGACTACTTTGAAGGACAGTAAGGTAACTGTAGTTTATCCACGTTAACGTTACAGGACTGTTCACAAAACTTTCGCAGGTTTTATATAAAAATATCGTGATTATTTTTATATGTATTAATTTCCTAATATTTTATTAAATATTATAATTTTATATATTTGATTTTACATTACATATTTATATCATTTAGACAAATATTTGCAAAAATCATAAAGTTACCGAAAAACATAAAGTGGGCTGTGAAAAACGCCAGTGCGATTTGTCTCGGTCCATAGTACGTCCTCGTAAAGTGTGGAAAGCAAAGCACATGCAGAAGAAGAGACCTGTTACACAGTGTCAGAGATCAGTGACTTCTCATAAGGTTACTAGATAACGTTTCCGGACATGGGTATCTCATCGGAATATTGTGCACACAGTATCCCCAAAGTCCCCCGAGTCCTCGAAGTTATTAACAAGAATTTACGAAGATCACGTACTTAAAAAAAAAAAAAAAAAAAAAAAAATTGAATACTAGTATATGTCAAAGTACTCGCAATCAGTATGTTTCCACCTGCACAGTGACAGTCTGACAAATGGAAGACAGCTGTAGGCATCGATAGGTTAAGCAACACCTGCAATACTAATTTGTCCTCTTCACGAGCCTCTCGTAACAGAGTGAATAATACATCCCGCTTTTAGAGAAAATTAATTCACCGTATAAACGCATGCTTAAACAGGCGTGCCGGAGCCACCGTAACAGATTCAGAGTGATTTCAAATTTCAGCGGCCGGAGAGTCCACAGTGCCGGGGGGCAAGGTGCTGGCCGCGATATAAATGGCCTTCTCGCGTGGCTGCAGCCGAAAACGACGCACCCCGAGTCCGTTTAGGGAGCGCGGCGTGGCAGCGACAAATCGACACAAATTAGAGACGTATCGACGCGTCGTTCTAAATTAATAAGCCGGCCTCGCCTCGCCATTAGGGCGGCGATTTGTGGGCCGGGTTGAGGGCAAAAGACCACCCTGCGACCCCGCGCGACGCTGACAAATCGAGCCACTTCCCTAGATTAGACTTGCCCAGTATTGAGAACGCCCGGCAAATTGTAGATGCCGCTGGCGGCGGGGCGTAATTTCAGAGATAATCACCGGTGGCCAGTCGCCGCCTCCGATTTTCACTTGTTTTCAATTTCCTCCGCCATTTGTCCGCCGTGGCGCGGTACCGATCCCCCCCCCCACCTCCCTCCTCACTCCTGTAAGGTGTTAACAGTGGCTCGGCGGATGACGGCCGATCGCTTCAAATCAGAATTCCACTACAGCGACGGTCACAGTGTATCAAGAATAAAGAATTTTATTCACCATAGATCATTGTACAATGGCATCGATTTCGTCACCTCCTCACTTTAATAATAGACAACAAAAGGTAATTTTCCACGGTGAGAAAATGGCTATGACGTACAATCGCAACGGGGCACAATTGTGGGGTGCCCCAAGGGTCTGTTTTGGGACCGTTGTTCAATAAATGTTCAAATGTTTGTAGAACTTATGGGACTTAACTACGGGGTCATCAGTCCCTAAGCTTACAAACTACTTATGAACTAGCTAAGTCTAAGGACGGCGCAAATATACATGCCCGAGGGGGGATTCGAACCCCGACCGTAGTGGCCGTGCAGACCGTGACTGGAGCGGGGACCGTTGCTGTTCTTTATTTATACAAATGACTAGCTGAAAACATGGCTTTACCCAGGTATTTATTTATTTATTCCTGCCCTGAGTTAGTACTCCTCCTATCCCTGTTCTCTCTGTCCATCTCATTTTTTCTAAATCATGCTATATTTATCGGAGAATAAATAAGAAATAAGGCTGTGTCGCATAATGTACAAAATTATAAGTATCCAAACAAAGAAAGATAGCAATCAAAACACAAATGACATATAAAATGCGTACGATCTCATATTTATTGAGTTATATGTAGTACAATTTATAATTTTGCAGGTATGTATTCATTTGTATAAGTGCTGTATGTCTGCATTAAAAATTCTTTTTTACTGCTTTATTTATTTATTTATATATTTCCTTGTTCGTATGCTTTACCCTTACAGAGAAAGAGCTGAATGGAAATTTTGTCACGGTCTGCACGGTCACTACGGTCGGGGGTTCGAATCCCCCCTCGGGCATGGATATTTGTGCCGTCCTTAGTAGAAGGTAGTTGATAAGTAGTTTGTAAGTTTAGGGACTGATGACCCCGTAGTTAAGTCCCATAAGCTTAACAAACAGTTGAACAGTTGAAAGAGCTGAAGACCTTGTAGCACGCATAAACCAAAGATATAGTCTGTGGCATCACGTTTCGCTGTATGTAACCTCCTTGCTATAGAGTTGCAAACGTCATCGCTGGCCTTCAATCCGAATTTTTTTTAATGATTTGACGACTTTCAACCACCAAATCTTCCACCTCCTTATAGCTATCAGCATGTAACTGCTACGGTGTACAACGGGAGACTTCGGACAACAATTCCACACAGACCATTCTTTTGCTTTCTGTAGTTTTCGCTGCAGAGCGAAGTATTTTAGAATTTTATATACACCGATAACTTTCCATCCCAAAATACTCCATCCTTTTATAATTATCAACTCTCAAGCAACAATGCAACCAATAAAACCATTTTCAAAGAGTAAATAAAATTTCCAAAAAGTAATTATTGTTCCGCATTTCGCGTTATATTCTTCAAATTAGTAAATATGTGCCAGATCGCTATAAAACCATGCCTAAAACCTTCCTCAGGTATAAATTAGTAACTGTACAAATATTTAAGTATCTGCGTCTTGTCGTTCGGACGTGATAAGCACACACCGAACAGACATTCACATTAATATATATAGATAAATAGCTATCTGATCGCCATAAAACCGTGCCTAAAGCCTTCCCCAGGTAGACATTAGTAACTGTACCAATTTTTAGCATTTTATGTCTTGTGGTTCAGACGTGATAAACGTACACAGAACAGACATTCACATTTATAGATATAGGTATGCCTTCGAGTATAACAGGTGATTGTAAAATATTTTTGTTTGCTGATGATACCAGCTTGGTAGTGAAGGATGTTCGTAATATTGACACAGTAACAAATAATGCAGTTCGAGAGATAAGTTCATGGCTTGTAGAAAACAAGTTGATGTTAAATCACAGTAAAACTCGCTTTTTACAATTTATAGCAAATAATTTGAAGAAAGCTAACATTTTGATTACACATAATGGTCATATGACAAGTGAGACTGAACAGTTCAAATTTATAGGTGTTCAGATAATAAGCTGTCGTGGAAAGCCCACGTTCAGCATATTGTTCCAAAACTAAATTCTGCTATTTTTACTATTAGAACAATATATGAAATAAGTGACTTTTCAACACGAAAAGTAGTCTATTACGCTTACTTTCACTCACTTACGGCATTATTTTTTGGGGTAAAGCGCCTGACACAAAAAGGATATTTCTGGTTCAGAAACGGGCGGTTCGAGCAACATGTGGTATAAGTTCACGAACGTCATGCCGACCCCTTTTCAGTAGTCTGGGAATTTTGACACTGGCGTCACAGAACGTTTTTTCTCTAATGTCGTTTGTTGTTAATAATATCAGCTTATTTCCACGAGTTAGTAGTTTTCACTCGGTGTACACTAGACAGAAGTCGAATCTACATTTCCATCAGACCACCTTGACACTTGTGCAGAAAAGTGTACAGTATTCTGTAGCTTCCATTTTCAATAAGCTGCCACAAGAACTAAAGAATCTTAGCACTAACCCAAACGCTTTCAAATTTAAATTGAAGTGTTACTTCACGGCTCACTTCTTTTATTCTGTCGAGGAACTCCTAGAAAAGTTAAACAATTAAGCTAATTCATTTTTTTATTCTTTTCACTTTGTCTTAAGATTGTCGTGTGCATAGGACCACTTAAAGATTTTCTATTACCATTCTCGTGTTAAACTTCATATATTGACTAGTTCCATGCAGTCTCACTCCTCAATTAGTTCCTGTGGAACAGAAAACCATATTATTATTATTATTATTATATAACACAATATGAAGTATTACATGCAAGATAATAAACTAATATCAATAGGACACATTATGCATTTAATCACGGAAATAATAAAATGTCGTAAGCTATAATATTCTATAATCATGGTGTAGCAAATCATGCATATAGCAATTCTTTTACATGGTATAAAATTACATGAGGCTTAAAACACATAAATCAAATACTGTTAACTAAAGAGAACTTTTAAATGTTAATATCCTCCTCTGGCATCTCTAGGAATTCTTTGTCATAAACGGATGATCTGATAGCCAGCTGTACCATTTCACTTTATAAACGTTTGGATCCATAGATCTTGCATATGCTGGTAATTTGTAGAAGAATATCAGAGTTTTCACTTTGTGCGAATTTCTAGTCCTTGACAACCTGTGTCTTGTTATATGCAAGTTATTCTTAGCTGTGGTATTGTGTTCATCTATTTCTCCCGTAGTAACAAGTTCCGAGATGTTGTTTTTAATATAGAGCACAGACACATAGATGTACATAAGTGACTGTGAGTATTCTTAGTCTCTAGAAATGAGGACGACAATCTTCCCTACGACCGCTATTACACATTATGCGTAACACTTTTTTTGTAGTTTTAAGACGTTCATAATGTGAGGAGTGTCCCCATATAATCAGACCATATAAAATATGGGACTGAAACACCCCAAAGTATGTCACTCTGAGGTATTCCAACCTCACAACCTCCCAGAGTTTCATAATAAGGTATACTACGCGACATATTTTTTCACATACAGATTTACATGTTCCTCCCAGCCACGTTTGGAATCTATGTGAATACCTATAAGTTTTACAGATTTATCCTCTACTTCGTTAGACATTCCTATTAACATGTGTTGAGCTTTATTCGGATTGCATAGTTCATTTGCTGTAAACCAGGCTACGGCCCTATCAAGATTTTCTTTTGTTAGCTTTGTCAGATTTGTGCTGATCTGATGTGTCGTAATAACTGTCGTGTCATCAGCAAAGCACACGAACGTGCTGACCTCGGACGACAGTCGTTGAAATAAAAATCGTTTGTTTTCTACGGTTAAACTGGCCGATGTTCTCACAGAGTAGACAGAGACTGTGAGAAACGTATATTTTTAGTGAAAGAAATAGATTGCGACACCCAGAAGACAATAAAAATCACATTCAAGATATAGTTCGGAATCTATGGTCTGAAATTGCAGTTTATTGGAAACCCTAAGTTGGTTAAATCCTTCATCAGAAATTTTAAGGGTAAATTATTACTTCAAAACATGTATTTAATTCGGAATTGTGGCATATCTTAATATTACTGTAGAAGCTCCGTTACATTGTTTAGCTTTATGGTAATCGCGTGTTAGCTGTTCAGAAGTTAATCTTAGTGGTTCTGGCGTTCTTTAATAAGAATCTGTTCTATGAAGTGACATGCAAATGTCGTGTACGTGTGATTTCGATTTTCAGTAGTTTCCGTGTTCAAAATTATCTTATTCTTAACTTCACCCTTTCACATTAGCCATTCATTTCGTTTACATAAGCGGATGTTTTTGTATAGCCTATAACTGTATTACCAATGGATTTAAATACGGTACTTAAAAACTGCACCCATTATGTATTTTTATGGTCAGCATAACGCATTTCGAGAATTTTTCTCGCTTATAGTGCATGTGTTTACATAAACACATCGTGACCTTTTCATGTGTGTTTTTAGCAGCTCTTGCGCAACTTGAGGTTACTGCAATGAGAAAAGTCTTACATAACGAATATTGGCGTATTTTTTATATACTAAACAGTATTTGTCTTTATTAGCAAGTATTGTCTGCTCCATTGCACTAGGTACTGGAGGTCAAAGTTGGCAAGAACCTCGTGACAGAGCCAGGGCGGGGAAGAGCTCTCTCCCGTCGGGAGCGTGGCAGGGAGCGTAAAGTCAAGATAGATGCCGAAGAAGTTTACGAAAACGGACTCCGGGAGGTATTGGAGGTCTCACGGCATAGCGATGATCAAGGAAATCATACAAAAAAGATTCATAGTAAGGGTGGCCAGGCAGCGGTGTCAACCTGCCTTCCGGTAGGACAGCGGCAATTCAGCATATACTCTCCACAGGGCTTGTGTGGAAAGCCCCTGTCACTAAACTGATCCCTTGGTTGTGGATTGTGTTAAGGTGGCCTAAGATAGATGGTCGGGCTCATGTATAGACAATGCACCCGTAAGCTAGTTTCGGGCCGACAAGGGGTCGGTACAAGCGAAGGAGGGTGGTCCGATCCGCTCCCCAAGAGGTACCACACATCACTCTGAGAACAATAAGTGAACGGATACAGCGAGCTGCCAAGTGAGAGACATGGGAGGACCCACAAAGTATCCTGTCGAATGTTAGTCCTTAGAATTTTTTATTTTCTTCAGAAGGAAGAACTCCGTTCAAGAAGAAAGGGTCGTTGAGAGCTGCAAAGTCATCAACAAAGCGAGAATCTGAGACGCCCAGTGAGAGACAGTCCATAATAGGATTAATTGCTATAGCAAATAGAATGACGCTTAACACTAAGCCGGAAGGTATACCGTTCTCCTGCAGGATAGTATTCGCAAGGGCTGAACCCACACGCACCCGAAAAACACGATTGGCAGGCGACCACGGAGACCCCATGTGTGCAGAATGCAAAGGATACCCATCCTCCAGCAGTGTCATATACCTTTTCCAAATCGAAAAATACCGCCACTGTTTGGTGCATCCGCAGAAAATTATTAATAATATGAGATGATAGGGTGACAAGTCGATTGCCTGCTAAACGGTGCTTATGAAAACCAGATTGTGCATTCATGAGGAGATTGAGATTCGAGCCACAGTACCAATCGACCATTAATCATACGTCCCATCACCTTGCAAACGCTACTGGTGAGGAAGATCGGAAGGTATCTGCAAGGTAGATGTTTGTCGTTTCCAGGCTTAGGTAGAGCAATTACAATGGCTTCACGCCAGCACCGAGGAAACGTGCCTTCCGTACCAATGCGGTTGTACGTCCGAAGAAGAAATTACAAGCTTTCAGAAGAAAGGTGTTCTAACAACTGTATATGAACGCCGTCGGGTCCTGGAATAGAGGTACGTGATGAGAGGTCATGTTGAAACGCGCTCATAGTGAAATCGGCGTTATAACATTCCCGATTATGAGTAGTGTAAGGAGCTTGAAATCTCGGCAAAAAACCGGCCGAACGGTTAAAGCGTCTTGCTGCGGAGCGCGCGGTTGCTCGCCGTGGAGGTTCCAGTCCTCCCTGGGGCATGGGTGTGTGTGTGTTTGTCCGTAGGTTGGTTTACCTAGGTTTAAGTAGTTTGTAAGCTAAGGACTGATGACCACGCAGTTTGGTCCGATATGGAGAAGACAGTGGGATCCACTATAATATCGTTCGCTATGGTTAAACCTGAGATCTAGGAATGAAGCAAGATCCCTGAAAGTCTGCTAAGTTTACCCCAAACAACAGAGAATGGTGTTAAACTGTTAAATGAACTAGTGAAGGAAAGCCAACTAGCTCGTTTGCTATTTCACCATTTAGAACCACATGTTTATTGCCAAACGTTTGCACTTTTGTAACTAGTTAAATGAAAATCGGCTGCTCCATCGTTTAATAACGTTCAGTGATGAGGCAACCTTTACTTGAGGTGGCATCAACAGACGAAAAGTCCCATGCCACGGTAGTACTTCAATTTCAACACAGAAACAGTGTCAGTGTCTGGTCTGGTGTGGTGTTATGTGTGACCAGTAACTGGGGCCGTTTATTCTCCTATGAAATAGAAACGGTCAAATGTAGGGTAACTTTTTACGAGAAGATATCGCAGCTTCTTGTTCCTCTGGAAAACAAGACGCCTAATGTTCGTCCAACATGACGGGCCACCTGCACACTTCCACCAGCTTATGTTAATCAGCAATTACCACATCTTTGGACACATCACGGGGGCCCTATCAACTGGCCCGACAGATCCCCAGTTTTAACGCTCTTACGTTGTTGCATCCGGGGGTGCATGAAAGGCATCGTGTACGAAAATGAGGTGGAAACATGGGAAGAATTGATACAACGCATTTTCGACGCCGCAACGTTAGTAAGTAACAGGCATAAGAAATTACGAAATGCTATTCGGGCGGTTCACTCTTTTCCTTCAGATGCAGGGAGGACATTTTGAACACTTGCTTTAAATCCACTTTAAATGCAAGAGACTGCTACAAAATGGTTTAAATTATTATTTGTATTTTTGATAGTGAAATGCTGAAATAGTTATTTTCTGCTACTTTCCAGAGTTTAATTACTGTAGCTCTTTAATTATTAATCTGATCCCATTACTTTTACATTTATGGTTCCAAACAACCTAACGAATACTCTTCGGTAACCGGGAGAAATCTTCTTGACTCACCCTGTAAATGGTTTCTAGCCATTTTTCTGCCGCTAAACCTATAATAATATTATAGTAATAATCCAGTTTAGGGCTTGTGAAAGGTGGTTTCCTGCCAGTGTATGCCTAAAGTATGACACGGAGATAGAAGTTGATAGTATCCAATTCTTGGGATTACAGCTTGATAAGCGTCTATACAGGTCCCTATTTGGTATGCGAATGTTGGCAGACATGACAATTATAAAACTTCATTTTTTTGCGTATTATTGGTACTTTCACTCCATAATGTCATACTGGGTTATTTTATGGGGGAACTCGGCAGGCCAAGCTAAATTTTTCAGAGATCAAAATCGTACAATAAAAAGGGTTTGCGGTGTCAACTCAAGACATCTTGCAGAGGGCTATTTAAGGAACTGGGAATACAAACTACTGCTTCCCAAAACATTTACTCTCTAGTAAAATTTATCATTAAAATGTATCTTTCTTTCAGACCAATAGCTCAAATCATGGGATCAATATTAGAAACAAGAATAAGTTTCACACAGATTTAAACTCACTTCTATGGCTCAGAAAGGTGTTTCACTATTCAGCAATTCAATAACATGCCAGTAGCCATGAAAAATTTAACTCACAATAAAGTTCAGTTTGAAGCGATACTAATGTATTTTTTTGGTTGTGAACTTCATCTCCATTGATCAGTTTCCTTGCAGAAGTAATTGATATACGTTATTGTATATAATACAGTATTCAGAAATGTAAATATTGTGTTCAGTCTTACTTCGGAACTAATCTTGTGCAGTAATGTGATCATTGTAAAGGAAATAAATAAGAGCTTAAAAATTCATATGCACCTCGTAAGTTCAGTATTTAGTATGTAGTAATATTTTATGTCCTTTAAAAAGTAAATATTCTTCAGCTTTTGTTTTTTCTAACAGATTCCACATCCACAAGGGCAATTAAATTTGTGGATCTGTGGAAGGTACTTTTTTAACACACCTGATCTCATTTTGTATTTCTACACGTTGTACATCAAAGTGTATCTCCTCAATCTACATCAACTGGAACGAAAAGGTCATCTAATCTAAACTGTGTTCCGCAGAAGTCTAGGGTTTCACAAAAGACTGGCAGGGGTTCCACGAAACAGCTCCAAAATCAAATTTAAAAAAAAAAAAAAACAAAAAAAACGACATGTTTTTGGGACGGTGTGGTATGAATTGATATATGGATTACCAAGACCACTAATGCTGTACCTATTTTATTTCAGGTACGGTTTCAACAGAACTACCTCCCATCCTCAGATACTCTCACTTCATAAAACTGGGCGTCATAGACGTCGTCGTCAAGATGGGAATGTGCTGAAGTTATAAAATACACCACTGGAAAAATAAAAAAGAACATTAATTATTCGATCCAGCAAAGGGAAATTTTCACATTTCTGAAGATGTATACAACGCGATCACACAAAGCCATACGCACGTTCAGACTACTTCTTACTCCCTCGACTCAAACCCAGTATTGAAGGAAATAGATCCTTGTACGTAATAAAATGAAGCCCCTGGATTGTCTTGTTCCAGTGGGAAAGTCAAATTGATGCCGTCGTCAAGTGTTCGTGGGATAAATCTTGAAAATGCATTAGTTTCAAATGTCGAATTGTATGCCTCATGGTCCCGTGACTGAACACCTTGACCACTATTTATTAACGCGACAGAAAACATAACTACCGATGTTGTGCAGCTACGTACACAATATATAAATATATACGTAATATATAAAGGGAAAACATTTTACCGAAAAATATTGCGATGTGTTTCACCTATTTACTACAGTGTTTACACGAGACGCTAATCTACGCCGGTCGCGGTGGCCGAGCGGTCTGCGGCGTGCCAGTCACGGTCTGCACGGCCGCTGCGGTCTGGTGTTCGAATGCCCTCTCGGACATGGATGTTTGTGCCGTCTTTAGTATAAGCTAGTTCATAAGTATTTTGTAAGTTTAGGGACTGAGGACTTCGTAGTTAAGTTCCATAAGCTCTACAAACGTTTGAACGTTTTTCGTTTATATATATATTGCTAATCAACGTGCAGTTGGACTTACCACAATTCCCATAGGTTTTTTTACCGATTTACTTCAAATTACAAGAAGCAACCTTGCTTCAAATTGAGCAAATGACAAGATAGTGTACTGAACTTTCAAACGGAAATGGACATAGAGATATGGGAGGGGGTTATGGTCTGAGAGAGAGAAATTATATATAAGAGAGAGAGAGAGAGAGCAAGCAATGAATTTAAGATGTATGTGCTAATTACAGACATCTTCAGCAATTGCGAAGCATTGCTGGATTCGCTAGTGCATGATAATAAGTAGAATGTCTTATTTCTATTTAATTTGAAATTAATTTCATTTAGACAGTTACTGGTTAATGTCTCTACCTAGGTTGGTTGAAGGCTGATTAGCATCGATGAAAACTCGAGACGGCTGGGATGACTGCCCACTTTGCGCTACAGCAAGTGGTGCAATAAATATCGCGTAAATGATCACGTGTGCAAAAAGAGCTTCGAGGGTGTGGTTGGAGGTGCAGCCATGCTTCCGCCACTTGGCGTGTCAAGAAGAGGAGAAAATTGTTACAGGCTGCTGTATTAGAACACGTAACCGTTGACAGCTTTCGGTCGGCATTTTTTATTCCACTTCATATATACAGAGTGTGTCGTAATTAATTGAGAAAACTGACACGAGTGAAAGTATATTGCAATAAAAGAAAAACCTCCTAACAAGTAGTAGGCTACAAATGGCTTTGAAAATGTGTGGCCACGTCCAACTACTGTCTTCAGTATGAAATATGAAGTACGGAATATGTTCGTGTCTTGAGCAAACACAGTTCTTCTTGTTTTAGTAGCCAAACATGTTTCGGGGAAGTTTCTCTGTCGTAATTGGTTTTGTTTTGAGGGGACTAAACTGCGAGGTCATGTCTCAATTGGGTTTTGTTTTTCCAGTAATTTTTGGGCGTGCAACTGGATCCCGTTGACATTCTGCCACGATATTTCGGCCCAGAGACATCCGTCCATCTTCAGGTGAATAGGCAACTACTGAAGAACCCGTGTACGGTCGCACTATTTGTGCCGAGTTTCGCGTATGCGAAATACGCTGGTCTCTTTCAGTATTAAATTCCTGGGATTACAGCTTGATAATAAATTTAGTTGGGAGGAGCACACCACAGAACTGCATAAACGACTCAACAAATCTGAATTTTCAATACGAGTGTTATCAGACATAGGAGACATAAAAATAACAAAGCTTGCATATTTTGCTTTCTTTCATTCCTTAATGTCATATGGTATAATATTTTGGGGTAACTCTTCAAGTCAGTCAAAAGTCTTCAGAGTCCAAAAACGTGTAATACGTATTATTTGTGAAGTAAATTCACGGACGTCTTGTAGAAGCCTCTTCAAAGAACTGGGTATATTAACTACTGCCTCTCAGTATATTTATTCCTTAATGAAATTTGACATAAATAATATATCCCTTTTCCCAACAAACAGCTCAGTTCATACATACAATACTAGAAATAAAAATGATCTACACAAGGATTTAAAAGCACTTACTTTAGTTCAAAAACGGGTCCACTACTCAGGAACACACATTTTCAATAATTTACCATCAAGTATAAAAAATTTAGCTACAAATAAAGATCAGTTTAAGAGGAACCTAAAAGACTTTCTAGTGGCCAACTCCTTCTACTCCATTAGTGAATTTCTAAATTGTACCAAATGATGCATGCACTCATACTATATTAGTATTATTATATTATCAGCAAAAAAAACCTTAAAATTATGTATCTGTATTTATATTATAAGTGTATGTATTTGTATTTATATTATTAGTATTATCTGTTATTCAACTTGTAAATTTTGTTTCTTGACATGTTCCACATCCACGAGGATCCCCTCAACATGGATCTACGGAACAAATAACTAATTTAATATAATCTTTCTGCGCATGTGTTAGGTGGTGACATGCGCGGTACGCCCGAGTTGTGTGTGCTGCCCTCGGTGGTGAAAGTGAACACTCCTCTAATCATTGAGAATCGAATGATTCCGTCGATTACGATGTGCCTCGATAATTTTAATTACAGGGTTCCAATTCTTATCCGGTTGAAAGCCGTGGTCACGATTTATAAGATTCTCAGCAAGTCGTATTTCCGCTACTTCTTTGGTAACTGAATTCCAAAAATCAGAAACTGGAGCTAAAATTGTTGTTTTATTGTATTCCATGGAGTGTCCTATGGAAATGCATTGTTCTGCCACTGCTGATTTCTACAGTTGCAGACGTCGGATTGAAATATTCTTCCCTTAAAATTTTAATTGGGGTTGGTAAATAATTGCAATAATAATAATAATAATACTTAAAAATGATAAAAGGTTGCGCCTGGGAAAATAATGTTCCGCGAAAAGAAAGTTTAGAAGAAAAGCAAATGAAGTTTGAAATTGATTTTAAATAGTGATACGAAAACTAGGGCGCTAAAATAACGGCGAGAGAAATATTTCAAATTAATGGCCGGGTTGCATATGATATATCACTATATATATATATATATATATATATATATATATATATATATATATATATATTATTGTGCCAGTAAAAA
The DNA here is from genome assembly GCA_026315105.1 of Locusta migratoria. Lineage (NCBI taxonomy): Eukaryota > Metazoa > Arthropoda > Insecta > Orthoptera > Acrididae > Locusta > Locusta migratoria. Next base: position 421,895,385 of record CM048748.1, read on the forward strand.
AATTCTGCAACTTAATAAATGTGTTCAATGGTACGGAAATATTTAATTTTAGCAACCTGCCTAAAATCCTGTCTGATTACATGGAAGACTGACTCACCACCTACACATTGCACAGAAATTAACTGTTGGAACGCAATCGTAAAACACCAATTTATCTTAAGTCCACGGCTAGGTAAAAATTAAAATAGTTAAATTTTGATGAACTGGTGCATATCTCAGGGACGTTTGGTGCGGAACAAAATATTCTAAGATTATCATGAAGTATTATGCATCGTTCCAACACTTAATATCGCACACTGCAAGAAAATGGCGGCCGATGGTAATGCGTAAAAAAATTGCACACACTATTAATATATTGTACCATTAGGAATAACGAGGTGACTTTTTAAATAAAAAAAAAAAATAATTGAGAAATGCAATTTTTCTTGAGATGAAATTAGCGGTTTATATTTTCAAGTTGCTGAACATACACTTACAATTATTTCTTACATGCATTTTGTGCACGAAAAGAATTTATGATTCTGATAAATAAAACAAAGAGCAATGCTCTATTGCTTCCAAAACTTACCAATGGTAGACCAAGAAGAGAAAGAATGGAGACTGATGCACCTTCTTATATAGTAAAACATATGATAAGCGTAAATGTACAGATAATAATGTGCTTGTTAACATTAGACTTTCTTTGCATAAGATAGCTCTATTATCGATACACAATACTTTGCATGAATTAAACACAGAATAATCGTAACACATACAAGAGATTAATTATGCAAAATAAATAAATGAATAAGTATTGAAATAAAGTCCAGGCGGCCCATGAAACGTTATAGGATGATAGGATGTGTGTTTTGTGCTCCGTTTGGCGCTCTTGAACGGTTCGCGTCGTGTGGCCTATGTACGCAGAACCACACTAGCAGGGAATTTTGTAAACTCCCCCATTTTTCAGTTGCAAATCGTCTTTAACAGATAACACTAAGGCTGGTGGGCTGAAGATGACCTGGATTTGTGTTTCCTTAGCAATCCGCCTATTTCAGAGGCCACATTGCCAGCATAAGGAAGGAATGAAACTGATTTATAATCTTTTCCATTGTCCTCAGTGCGTTGCTTTTTGTTTATGGTTACGCATGTCCTTCCTTATTTGGTATGGAGTATAGCCATTCTCTTTAAACACCTTCTCCAAGTGTACTAGTTCTGCATGACGATTTTCTTCGTTCAATATTACGTGCGCCAGATGTATTAATGTGCAGCGGTTTGTGCAGGACAGTAGCATCTGGGCGTGCGTAGGTTTCCTGTACACAGTGTACCAAAGATCCATCATCCTTACGTCGTACTAGAACGTCAAGAAATGGTACAGTACCATCTTTTTCACTCTCCATGGTGAACTTGATGTTCTCATGTAATGAGTTTAAGTAACGGTGGAATTTCTCCAGTTTCTCTCTACCATGAGGCCATACATCGAAAGTATCATCTTCGTAACGCCAGAAAACCGTGGGCTTTAAAACAGAATCTGGTGCCTTCCCCTCAAAATTCTCCACAAAAAAAAATTCGCCACCATGGGGGACAAGGGACTCCCCATGGCGACGCCGTCTGTTTGTTCAAACAATTCTTTATTGCATAAAAAGTAGATTGAGGAGAGACTTTGTGCAAACAAAGCTGTCAGGTCTGCTTTGAATAGGTTACCAGTAAGATGCAATGAGTCCATTAACTCCTTAATGCCCGAATTAATTTTTATTTGACAAAGAAAATAAAAAATCATATTTTGTTGCCAGTAAACATATGCTAGAAATTATATGTCAAATATGTAAAGTTGTTTACTGATCTGGTTTAATTAGGTATGTCGCGTATTTGCGACAACGAGCATTTGAGAAAATAAACGCTTACAAGACTTCATGTAGTACAACATTTTATTTAACATTTTAATAGTACATTGTCTGACATTACATTAGTATAAATTGAACTTCTATGATTAAAAATCGAAAATAGATTGTTGCTTTCAATTTGACTATACATGTTGCATGTAGCCGTATTCATGAAATACGTGAAAACAGTTTTTTCTCTTGTTAAAACAAAGATTTACGTTACATTTACTACACATAAACACTGTCTGTCCTGTACCGTTTTGTTTTCTACATCTTTGCACTGTTCATGTAACTTGAGGCCAAAGACGTACTGCATCAGTGCTGATAGATAGGCACGTATAACACAGTGTCAAGAAACTGCTCCTCTTTCGTTAGTTGTATAGGCTTCTTTACATTATTCTGCAGAGAAAATAAATTACTCTAATCAACAATGTGCTGTAACAGCGAGTCATCAAAATACTCTCGAAAATAATAAATTGGTGCTTTGAGATCATTTGTGTCTGGGGAGAAGTCGCTCCAAGGAGAGACACTTTTTGCACTACACTCAGCTTGTAGAGTCTTCCATATAACAGATCTTTTTACTGTACTGTTGACACTGGATACACTGAGCCGCTGTATGACCTTGACTGATACTTTCAGCGTCACTTTTATTACCAACATCTGAACCAACAAAAATTTACGAAGAGCCGGAATCAGTAAAATAGGAGATGAGGAAGGTTCTCAATTTTTTTGTGGTTATCTGAGTTTTCTGAGCTCTCATCTGTAGAGATTGTCATCCAAACCAGTTGGTTCGATATCAAAATCACTTTCGTCACTGTCACTTAGGCAGCTGTCGTCACTCTCTGCAGGTGTTGCACGAGCTACGAAACGCCCATTAGCATTTTGTGGAGAAAAAAGCTTCTTTGGAACCATCGCTAATAAAATGAAAGCGCCACAGTATTAGCAGTTCAACAGAATTTCCACGTCGTAATGAAGATGAATGTACTTGGTCAAGACATTGTTGAGATGAAATCATTATTTAAAATTAATAAACTTTCGTTATATAACTAAATAATGAACATAATTTGCAACTGAAGAAATCTGGTGGTGTACATCGACAGACCTATCCATTTACACTTTATTTACTACACAGGCACACAAAAGAACGCAAATGCCCAATGATGCATATTTTACAAAAACCGTATTTTCCAATTTACTTATACTTTCAACGCCATTATTACATCAATATGTGATTTACGTAACGCCACAGATACTAAAGAATACATAAATAATTTTCCGAACCAAACTTACCTCTTTATTCTGACGAATTTCTCCAAACAAAGATAATAACTTCTTATATGTAACTCGTAAACAAATGCGGGAACATCTAACTATTGTAGCAATCCCTTCACGACCCAGAGAGGTCGCAGCACATGTTAGAAACATTATCAGCGTCGTGTAGATTCGGCATCTATCAGAACTGGCGTTCAAAAACATTTAGCCTTTTGTTTGTAAGCATCACAACGGTATGATGCGAATTCGCTCCATTGGGCATTAAGGGGTTAAAAGCAGGTTTGTACAAAAGCAAGACGACATCAAAGCTGACTAGTAAATCCCTGCTGCTCAGCCTTACGGTCTTCAAGCTATTCACAAAATCTCCAGAATTACGTATGCGGTGACAACACTTGCTCACGTACTGCCTATGTTGTGCGACACCGTTCTTGTGAATGTTGGGAAGGTTTTATAGTCTTGGTGGTACTGCATTGTGTGGTGTCAGCGTCTTGATGTTTCGGTAAAGAACTATGGTTGAAAAGTGAAGCGGTTTTCTTTGAGATACGATTCGTTGGGATCTTTCCAGTTTTGCGGTACGTAGAATCACTTAGCTGGCTATAAATTTTCTCGTTGAAGGCTTCCCTAACCAAGTGGACAGCGGCGTTACACTTATCCGTATGGAGCACGACTGTGCTAGTATCTTCTCGTAAGCTACGGAGAGCAGCTCTTCCAGCTGGTGAGATGGTATTTCGTTTTGGAGCACATTTCAACAGGGTTCGGCAAGATTCACGACGAACTTCGCCTGCAGAACCCACCGAGAAAGGTGTTATGGCTCCCTCAATAGAACTGATGAATTCCATAAAAGGAGCCGAAGTCGGTGTAGGAGCGAAGTTTTGTCACCTTTTAACTGGCATGTGAAGGATTTGTGTATCATGATACATTAGTTTTTGAAGCTATAGTATTTACATTAATAAGTGCTACGAAAATCCTTGCTAATGCTTTTATAAATGCAAATAAGATATAAAACTGTTGAACATCACGGTGCAATCACCTAACAGGTAATAAACCACATCCCTTGTAGAAACGTTTACCAAACATGTTTGACAACTTTTTTCTTCGTGTCAAGGACATCAATTACAAGGAAAGCATCAAAGCTTACCAGTTATGGGATAAACAAGTGACTGGACAACAGGCATTAACTTGTAAAGTTAAAAAAAAATCCAAAATTAAACTATTTTCATTCAAAAGTCGACTACGTCTAAGACAGCATATAATTGAGGAGTCTGATGGACTACGGGCGCAAGTTCGAAAAGTTGTTGTGAAACGAATGTCTTTGTCTGCAAACTTTTTCCATATTTTGGGAAGAGTTGCCATGGACCAACACAACAAAAAATACAGTAACATGGTCTCAATAGTGTATACCTTAAGAGCTTTGAACTGTTCATTGAAACGCATTTCTTCCACTCGTGAAGTGCTCATAGCACTTAGTAGGGGGGAATCTTGCAGTATCGGCCAGCATAGAGCATCGGCCGCTACAGTAATTTCCCTTCACGCCGCTAGATGGCAGAAGCTTGCACAAACAAGTCGCAAGCTGTAGTCCCCATGTGCTATGAGTCAGATAACTCCCTCCTCTACATTACTTGTCCGCTGTGCGTGTTTGATGGTGGTTGATGTTGTTCTTAGCGTAGAGAGATAATTTGTCACCTGTGGTACTCCTATTTACCGTTGCTGTATTTCGTTTATCTCTCTTATATAAGGAGTGACATCTACCAATAATTTTATGATAAATTTCTAGAGAATGGCGTATGATGGGAATACACCCTACTACCTTGTGTGTCGTGCAATATCGGTCACCTGTCTGTCTTTCAGTATTGGCCAAATATTTCTAGATCTCCAACGACATAGGCATCTAAATTGAAAATACAGAAGTGGAAACCGAGGGGCCAGAAAAGTGACGTCTTGACATCGTCACCTTTCAAGTAGCAATTAAGAGAGAGGGATCTCCACAGCAGAGGAAAGACTAAAAGATGAAAAATGTCTGCAATACAGCTAAAGAAAGCTGAAGGTAGCTCAGGAATTCGAAAAGTGCATAAACACGCAAAGGATGAACACGAAAAGAAGCGCAAAAAAAAAAAAAAAAAAAAAAAACTTGAATTCTCGGAAGTAGTGGGACAACAGAGGAGAAAGATGTACACTTTGTGTTCGGAGTTATTTGAAGATTGGGTGCAGTCTACCAAGTGTAATGGCTGGGTTCTTGTTGGATGTGGAGAACATTTTGTTACCATATTTGTGATTTCTGCAGACGGCGAATTAAACATAAATGAATTGTACTTGAAATTGTAACAACAATGACTTGCCTTTCTACATTCACGAAGAAGCTAAGCTAGTTCTTTTTGCTGATGATAAAAGTATAGCTATCACGCCTGACAAACAGAAATTAAGTAATGAAATTGTAAATGAACTCTTTCTGAAAATTAAATGGACTCTCATTAAACTTTGATAAAACCCAGTACATACATTTCCATACAGTAAATGGCGTGACAGCATTTATAAATTTCGACTTTGAATAGCTAAGGTACAATATTCAAAATTTTTAGGTGTTTGCATTGACGAGGGATTGGATTGGAAGATACACATTGAAGGTCTCCTGAAACGTTTGAGTTCGGCTACTTATGCTATCAGGGTCATTGCAAAATTTGATGAAATACATCTCAGTAAATTAGCTTTCTATGCCTATTTTCATTCACTGGTTCCACATGGGATCATATTCTAGCGCAATTTAACATTTAGTAAAAAAGTATTCGTTGCACAGAGGCGTATAATCAGAATAGTTGCTGGAGCCCATCCAAGATCATCCTGCAGTCATTTATTTAGGGATGTGAAGATGTTCCCCGTCAGTCTTCGGAAAAGGAGCGGACGAACTAAGAGGCAAGGGATCTGGGAACAAGTTTGCGTAGTTCGTCTGTGGGAGCGCTCTTCCGAACTAGTTCGTTCGCGAACTACAAAGACTACAAAGAAGCTCGGGTGTGAACGGAGGCGTACTTACTAAGCAGTGTCGGCTGCTGTGTAAGAACGCTTCAATACAAGAATTTCCGACACGGTTAGAATGTAATATGTGAACCTCATGTAAAGGTTTGTAACTTGAAAAATTTTAAGTCGAATTTATTTTGAAAATCATTTGAGAACAAAAATAGTGACCATGTCACAACCACCCGCACACGCATATATATAAACTGCTCAAAACAATTAAGTCATCAGGTGAGATATACACAATATAACTATGGTGACGTATTTCATTCAGATATTGGTTACTGCACATAAGCAGGATTCTTCAAATTTCCACGTTCTCTCCAGATGAGGGAACGACGATTGTCCGACTGAACACAAAATCTTGACTCATCTGTGAACAGAACCCGGTGCCATTCATTACGAATCCAATCCTAATGTGCCTCCCCTCAGTTTCTGCGGGCCAAACGGTGTCATGGTTTTAATGGGTCTCAAACCATATGCTTCCGTCTGTAGAGGCCACACACTCGAATGCGATTTCGGACTATTTTGTTGGTATTGCGACTCCTTTTGTTGCCTGGAGGGTACGTTGCAGATGAGTTTCATTCAGCCTCCTATGTCGAGGGGCTGTTAACCAGAGAAAACGGTCATCTCTTGCTGATGTTACCCATGGACGACCTTGGAGTTGCCTTCATTCTACGGTTCCTGTTGCCTGAAATAGGTGCTGGAAATTACACTTCCGGACACTCCAATAGCTCTAGAAATCTCCCTCTTGTCTCTCCCACTTACAACCTTCCTATGGCTCTCAATGCCAAACTTTCAGGTAAGTAATGTTGTTGCATTACACTACCTGTTTACTAAAATATCTGAACCCAACTTATTGTGTAATTCGTTTGGTAAACACAAGTCAACACCAACACCCTCAGCAGCAACTGTCTTATTAGCACTATCTGTTGCCGTAATGATGTTGCCTCATTCCGTAGAACCGACAGAACGACGTCGAACCATTTTAATTCATTCTGCAGATGAAAATACTTCAAAACCTCGATATCGCCTAATTGTTCGAACAGTATTTGAATGCCTATTTCTCTTGGTCAGAGAGCTCGATAGATTCGGCAAATACTTTTTTGATGTCCTTGTAATTCTCATGAAAAAGTTTATGTGAATTAAAGCTTTTGGAAATTAACCGGAAGATTGAGAAAAGGAAGTGCGTTTGTTCAATGTTTATGTGTGTTTTTGTTGCATACAAATCAAATGCTGTGTAATGGGCCCATAAGGCAATGACGTTACGCCAATCGCGCAAGCGCAGAAACGCCTTAAAATGAGCACACCACGACGATGCCAAGTTTCACAGAGCCTCGATGAGCTTCGTTGTAGCAAAGCGGAGTAGATACTTCAGTTTATTTAAAAATAATCACACCTATATTGCGTTTAACAGTGTTCAAACAAAAATAATGAATAAATGCACAAGCAGTCAGAAATTAGGCGTTTCCGCGCTCTTGTGCTCTTATACAATAGCTACTACTGATTAAATCACAAAAACTGACTAGAACTTCTCACTACTAATACCTTACTTCCTTCACCAAAACTGTCTACTACGGCAATGCCTTCACGCATCATTCATTAAAAGAATTCAGATTCTGTACTCATTTTCCTTCCTTTTATATTAATTATTTTGGACGCCCCCCTCCCCAGTTACACACGTCCCTGAAACAGCCATTCTGTATTTTCGTAAGTAGATAGTTTTGCGGTTTACTAACCAACTCGACAGAAAGACTTAAATCGCTCCGTAGACCAAAGATAACATAGACTGCTCATGTCCCTATCTCTGCTGTGTTGTGGTTTGAAACCAACATCTAATATTGTCCCAAGTCAAGTGACTGAGGCTTTGTCATTACGAACAACAGTGTTTCTGATTTCCGGTTGAAGTCAAGCGTTGATTTTTAACAATAAAACGACTTCTCGTATTCCTATTACACATGTAATAGAAAAGGTAACGTGATTTCTGCATATTACTGATATTAATGCGGTGATTCTCTTTTTTCCCCGTGAGCAGGCGAATAGTATTGTCAGTTTCGTTTACAAGCAACAGAATTACACATGTTTGTGTTGCACTATGAATTTTTCTCTTCTTTCCCAACTGATTAATGTGATCTTTGATGGGAAGATTATTTCAGCGTGTCTTGACTGACTATACATGTCAGCAAATTAGTAATTTCTGGACAGATTTGTCATTACTAGCGTTACACAATGCTGAAGATGAATGTAGACTATTCATTAGCCCTACAAAACCAGTTCTTGTCACGTACATCCATTTTTGATCATATTATTATTTAATGTAAATAGCCAATGTTTTTCTTGTTTTACGTTTTGGTTTCACTGTATGTGGCAAAAGTCATACACGCTTTTATTATATTAAAAAGCGTACATTATGGATGCAAGCTGATTTCAGGTTTCTATAAAAGCAGGATAAAACATTTCACATGTACTGTTGAGGAATCGTATGAAAACTGACGCTGCTTGTCAAACTGGTAAAAACTGCAACCGTTGCATTGATATTGCAAATTGTGGAGAATTGACGCCCATTGTACTGCTGAATAAATTACTGTATGGTGACGATTTACAGTGTTGATATATTTATCAATATTTTTTCGCAATAGCGAATTTCACTTTGCGTCACTGTATAAGGCATAAATGTTCTACCAAATGGTGACATATGAAAATTTGTGCCGGGCCGGGACTCGAACCCGGGTTTCTCGCTTTTCGCGAGCGGTCGTCTTAACCAATTTTTTTTTTTTTTTTTTTTTTTTTTTTTTTTTTTTTTTTTTTGTCGGGTCTCCTTCCTCCCCTACAACCCGTCCTTCCGCTCACCAAATTCGCCTTCATCGGCGTCGGCTTCATCGGCCTTTGGGTAAAGTAATTTCTTCTTCTTCTTCTTCTTCAGGCGTAGGTAGTGGATCGCTTCCACGATGAAATCAAAATCTTCCTCCATAGATAACAAAATAAAACTGATGTGCCTCCGTCACAGATTTTTTTTTTCCTGGCTCTCCGAACGCATCCGAGTTCGTCTTCTCGAAAAATTAATGTTACCGTTTCTATCGTTTCTTTGCAATTCAGTCAACTTCTTTGCCTTTTCTCTTTATTTATCTTCTCTTAACTCGTGAAACGTGAGCAGCCAGTTTTTTTTAATGATAATAGACATTAATCTACAAGGGGGATGTTTAGTACATCATTAAAGGAAAGGCGTCCTCTCGTCATTTAAATGTAAAACTTATTGAAAAAAAAAATGTTAACGTTAACAGAAAATAAAGGGATAAAAACGCTCTTATTAGAAGGACATCAAATTACTTTTTATCTTCGTGTTCCATGTTTTTAAATGTCTGGGCTTCTCAGAAATTCCTACATTCTTCTCTGAAAACTGCTTCTAAAAAGTTTGCATAGTGTCGCTTGTAATGTTGTTTACGGGATAACTTGCGAAGTTGCTGGACTATATACATGGAGAAATCCTCTTCGCCTTTAGTCGTGCTTGACATTAAATAGTGGACGAAGTGTCCTTTCAGCCAGTTAACTGAGTTCCGTTTTGTTTTAGGGTACGGAACAGCATCTGGGTACAAGAAATCGTCAGGTGTAATACGAAGAATCGATGTTCTTGTGATGGTTGCAAGCTTTTTACGAATATAGTTCCAGACGTCTTTCACCTTGGAGCACACAAAAAGATGTTCATCGCTGTCCATTAAGCTGCACGTTGCACACAGTGGTGAGTCCACCAAATGTATGGAATATAGCTTGGAGTTGTTGTGGACTTTCCTGTTCACTAAGCGATACCAGGAGGCTCTGACCGCAGTTGTCAAATCACGGCAGTGGATGTTCTTCCAGATTATTGGCCATCTGTGGTTGGGATATTTTTGTTCAATGACGTTCCGGTTCTTGTTTTCCATTAACTTCTTATAAACCTTATGCGCCGTCATGAGCTCATCATTTGGCATGTTTAGCTGCAAGTAGCTCAAGTCGACTAAAAAGGTTTGAAAATGCGACATAACGCTCGGAATATGTCGGACGTTGATTGGAGGCTGCAGACTGGTAGGCGTGATCTCGTTTAACAGGTGGGCTGTTAAACTGTTTGGTGAGTTCTTCCAGATCTTGTATGTATTACACACGTATAGCGCCCGTGCCTTATTTGCAACATGCGTAAGATTTAATCCACCATCCCAAATGGCCAAAGTGAGCGTGTCGTATTTTACTTTGAAGATGTACCCTCGAGTGACGAAGTGACCCAAAGCTGACATAATTCGTTTCATTGTCTCGTGTGGCATCGGTAAAACTTGTGCAACGTAATTGATCTTCGATGTTATGTAAACGTTGGCGAGGGTAACCTTTTGTACGTCATCAAGTTTTCTGATGTAGTGACTCTGTATGCATGCACGCAGACGTGCGAGAAGATTCCTGTAATTGACAGCGATCGTGTGCCTTAAGTCACTCCGGTATTCGATTCCTAAGCATTGCAGTTTGGAGACTGGAGTTATGTATCCATGGTGCTGTACTGCAACCCCACATCCTACGTTCATAAAACCACACTTTCTTTCATTTAACTGTGCCCCTGAAGCAAGTTCGTATTTGTTAACGATTTGGAGAGCTGCTACTAACTCCTGGTCGTCCGTGACTAAAAACCCCACGTCATCCGCGCAAGCATTGCAGGCTATCTTGATTCCATGGATTGCCAAGCCTCGTAGACGTTGATTTAGTGTCGCAAGCAGGGGTTCAATGGCGATAGCAAAAAGTGCCATTGACAAGGGGCAGCCCTGTCTCACCGAGCTCTTTATTCTAATTTCTTTTGTGAGCTGTCCATTCACTAATGCTCGTGTTACACCTTTACTAAGAATTTCACCTATGAAGTTCGTGAAGCGCTGCGGAAAGCCCATAGCAAGCATGGTGCTCAAGAGGTACTGGTGATTCACTTGATCAAATGCCTTTGCAAAATCAAGTGATACTAGGGCACACTGAATTTTGCAAGCCTGTGCTGTAGCAATCACGTCTCTGTATTCACATAAGTTTTGTTGGATTTTTCTGTCAAGACCCACACACGTCTGGTATCTGCCTATTACTGTATTCAGCATCAGTTTCAGTCTACGGGCAAAGATTCGTGCCACGATTTTGTAATCACAGTTTAGGAGAGTCAGAGGTCTAAAATCGTCAATATGTCTGCTTCCTGGGTGTTTAGGGATGAAAACTGCAATTCCTTCTACCAGTTCTTGAGGCAGATTAAAATGTGGCTGCAACAATTCATTGTACATAGCTAATAATTTTGGCTGCAGTTGTTCTCGAAAAGTATGATAGAATTCCGCAGTCAGTCCGTCAGGGCCCGGTGACTTGTTTTTGGGGCTTCGTAGGATGGCATATTCCAGTTCCTCCTCATCAATGTCTGAAATAAGGTTCTCGGCTTGTGCATCACTTAATGACCCTTGAAGATTGCGTAACAGCTCCTGTTGCATTATTGCGTCGTTGCTTCCCGTTGCCAGCAGCGATTCCAGGTGAGTATGAATTGCATTTTTTATGTCATGTTGCTGCACGAGGGTGGTCCCGTCACGTAACCGGAGTTGCGTTATAATTTTTCTTTTGCCTCTCTTATTCGCGCGTATTACGTGAAACATTGAAGGTTCTTCCTGCTCTATGAGGTTATCGGACCGAGACCGGACTTTGTACCCATCACACTGTTGTCGTTTAAGTTTCACAAGTTTTGCTTTTATACGCTTTATTTGTACGTAATTGTCAATTATCGTCGCGTCCGATTTATATAACTCTCGTAAGCAAGAGAAGTAAAATTCTGTAGTCTTTTGTTGCCAGTAATACTTTTCCCGTGAATAAGTCTGAAACATTCTCCGTATCTTTGGTTTAGCATGTTTGAGCCACCATTCCGTCACCGAGTTGTACTGTGCTGCTTTACTTTCACATGCCCTCCATGTGTCATTAAATGCACGCTGGCATTCTACATCATGGAGAATGGAGTTATTTAATTTCCACGTGCCTCTGCCCCGGTATGTGCCTTGTTTGCACATGTTTATTGTACATATATATGCGGCGTGGTCTGATAAAATTGTCGGCCATATTTCGGAATGTAGGACGGCGGAACTAAGTTGTTCGGTAACATATATCCTGTCCAGCCGACTTGCAGAGTGGCTCGTGACGTACGTGAATCCTTGTAAACTGCCGTGCAGGTGTTCCCAGGTGTCAATTAAATGCAGATAATTGACAATACGTTTCAGTTCCATCGATGTGTTAAAATTGGGCGTCTGGTCTTTACGGTGCAGCACACAGTTAAAGTCACCTGCAAGTATTAGGTGATCATAATTCCTTCCAAAAAGCTGTACAATTTCACTGGTAAAGAAGTCTGCCCTGCCCCGCCGATTGCTACTGCCGGATGGCGCATACACATTAATTATGCGAGTGCGGTGAACCGTGACTGCAATTCCCCTGCTATTCGGTAATTTTTCCACATCAGTCATTATGATGCCTTCTTTTGCCAAAACAGCTGTTCCGAGATCCGCTCCACTTCCCGGATTGGTGAAAGCCGTATATCCGGCAAGTCGTTCAAGTTCTATGGCAGTCACTTCTTGAAGCAAGATGATATCAATGTCGGCAGCACGTAAGAGATCCTGTAACATGGACAGTCGTAACCCTGACCGGATCTTATTGATGTTGAGAGTGGCTATTTTATAAGCTTGCGACTGATTCATGGGTTTAAGGTTTTTCAGCAGTTAAGTTTTCCTCTTAGTGTGGCTGGGAATAGAAGGCGGTTGGGCTTCAGTCGAGGTGACCATCGTGCCACCTTTTGTTGTTGTAGTCTGCTCCGTCGAGATGGTAGACGGTTCCGTCCCCAATTTCTGGACCGCGGCTGTGTCTGCGTTCGCCTCTGTTTCTTCCATTTCCTCTGCCCAGGATTTGGAACATGTTGACTGAAGCAAAACCTCTGCTTGTCTTATTTCTGCAGATGGGGTCAGCGCTAGTTGTGAAACCAGGACAGACTCTGTGCCACCATTCGAACCTTGATGTGAAATCGATTCAGAGGAGGCAGACATCTCGACATCCATTCCTGCCGAGACCGGTTGACTTACATCAGCACTCACAGAATTTTCATGGCGGATCTTACTTATAATCTTCTTTGCTTTTTCCCGCAGTAATGGGGCGACTTGATTGGCACCCTGGTGGGCTCGTCTCCGTTTCTTAGTCTTCTTTATCGAGGACGACCCCTTTGATGACTCCGAGCCATCAGTGTCAGAAGTCCGTTGTTCCATCGACTCGTTCTCATCAATAGATTCAAGATCCATCGACTCCCGTACTTCATTAGGCCCAGGTATAGGGAGAGCTTCAGTCAAACCTATTTGTTCGCGGTCTGGTTCACTCGGTCCTGCATCATCGCTCATTTCCATGTGTGTGTCTGAGTAAATCTCGGCACTTGAAAGGACATCAAAGTTTGAACTTGCAGATACGCGTTCGGTGACTGTCTGCGCAGCATCAGGTTTATCATTGCCGTCTGATGGCGGGACATCTGAAGGTGGGGTCGCGGCTTGCACTGTAGTTAGCGCCGACGAGTAAGTCAGGGGCAGCGCCGTGGTCACGGAGGGACGCGCGGCCTCCCCGGCTGGTATCTGCGCCACGCGGCGTTGTAAACACTGCGCTCTGACGTGGCCAGTTGCGCCGCAGCCAGCGCAAGTCCTCGGCTGTTCATCGTACATAACAATTCCACGGTGTCCGCCTACAGTTATGTAAGAGGGGATATGCTTTGTTAGGTCGATCTTAACCTGTCGCACACCGCTTAACACAGGGAATTTATGGCTCGGAGAGAACTTCTCCGCAAAATTTTTCAACACCCTGCCATACGGCGCAAGGACCGCATTAATTTGTTCCACTGTTGTTTCAAAGGGCAGCTCAAATACGCGCACCGTCCGAATGCCAAGTCCTGCATGTGTGACAGTCACCTCACCGACAGCACCGTCCCTGTATTTAAATTTCAAAGCCCCTCCACTGCTTGCGACAACTCGATCACATACGTCGGAGTTGATAACTTTAAGGTAAACAACACTAGTGACGATAGAAAAGTTAATCCCAATTACTTCATCGGCAGATATCTTAGCGGTTTCTTCTAACCAATTTTCTACTTCGAAAGAGCTCGGTCTAGGGTGAGTCGTGTCAAAGGTAAACTTCAGGGTATCTATTCTCTTCGTCTGATTCATGGTTTCATGGTTTTCTCTACAGTTAGGACGACGCTGTATGCACGCGACTTACCGCGCAGACGTAAACAAACTCGCCACGGCGCGCCGCTCTGCCGGAGGTCCGCACACCGCCGTAGCCGCGACGAGACACCACTAGGCTCGCCGAACACGACTCCAGGACCGTCGCAAACTTCCATATGCCGCACGGACTGCACTTATGAGTCAACTACATTCAATTGTAAATCTTAACCATACAGTAATTTAACAGATGCCTAAGCGAGGCAATGACGATAACAGCGTAGGTTAATGCCTCGTTGTTTTCATTCTCCCTGGTGTGGGAATACAGATTAAGCTGCGAGTGTTAAGGGATGAATGTAGTTGACTCATAAGTGCAGTCAGTGTGGCATATGGAAGTTTGCGACGGTTCTGGAGTCGTGTTCTGGTAGCCTAGTGGTTAAGGCGACCGCTCGCGAAAAGCGGGAAATCCGGCTTCGAGTCCCGGCCCGGCACAAATTTTCGTATGTCACCATTTGGTAGAACATCTATACCTTATACAGTGACGCAAAGTGAAATTCGCTATTGCGAAAAAATATTGATAAGTACTACTGAATGTGTAAAAAAAAAAAAACAAAAAAAAAAAAAACGATAAGAAGTTTTATTGTCGAAATCTACCCTTAATTTCCACTAGCATGAAGAAGAACTGCGACTCTCAGCTGCTCTTCAGATTGCTTAGATGTTGGTTTCAGTATAATGACGTCATGGGCAGTCTATCTTATTTTTGGTCTACGAATCGCTCACCTTAAAGTCTCTAATTTTTACAAGTCGTGGAAAGAGGAAGTGGAACGCATTTTTTTCAGTGTGTCGACGTTGGGACACGTCAAGGCGACTGCCGGCTTTCCCTCGCTTTACGCGTCTGATTGACGGAGTCGGTGTATTAATCTCTCGAAATGAAACGCGGATCGCATCGTTATCTAGACGCAGCGGGAGCAACAAAAGTCTCCCCAGTCTTGATGAACAGATATAATACCGGCGCGACCCTGGCTCTGTAATACTGGCCGCGGTCGGTAATTGCTTCGTTTGACGGGCTGATTGGAGAGATATTCAGTTACGCAAATCGATTTTTAAATGAGTCACGCCGCGCCCAACCACTTACGGCGAGCGTGCCTGGCTTTCCTGCTTTCAGACATTTCCTTCCTTTTTCCCGGGAAGTTCCCGATGATGTCAATCCTTTTGTGCTCTCAAGCCTCCCCCCCCCTCCTGTGCCTCCATACAACATCTCTCATAATTGCCTCCAAACCGCTGATGATAGCGAGATTGGAAATGAAATGACGGTTCGACACTAGCTTTTGTTATTCGCACAAATGGTTTACATCATACTTAACTGGAAGAGTACAGGAAGTTGAAATAAGCAGTTCACTTGATATAGATGAAACAAGTAATTCCTCTAACCGGGGAGGTATGAAAAATGGGGTCCCACAAGGTTCGGTCTTGGGTCCTTTGCTATTCTTAATATATATTAATGACTTGCCATTCTACATTCACGAAGATGTTAAGCTAGTACTTTTTGCTGATGATACAAGTATAGCTATCACACCCGACAAAAAGGAATTAACTGATGAAATTGTAAATGATATCTTTCAGAAAGTTATTAAGTGGTTCTCTACAAATGAACTCTCATTAAACTTTGATAAAACCCAGTATATACAGTTTCATACAGTAAATGGCATGACACCATTAATAAATTTAGACTTTGAACATAAATCCGTAGCTAAGGTAGAATATTCAAAAATTTTACGTGTTTGCATTGACGAGGGACTGAATTGGAAGAAACATATTGAAGATCACCTGAAACGTTTGAGTTCAGCTACTTATGCTATCAAAGTCATTACAAATTTTGGTGATAAACATCTCAGTAAATTAACTTGCTACGCCTATTTTCATTCATTGCTTTCATATGGGATCATATTCTGGGGCAATTCAACATTGAGTAAAAAAGTATTCATTGCACAAAAGCGTGTAATCAGAATAATTGCTAGAGCCCACCAAAGATAATCCTGCATTTATGGATCTAGGGATCTTCACTGTAGCTTCAGAATATATATAAACTCACTCAAGAAATTTGTTATTAACAATCCGACTCAATTCAAAAATAATAGCAGTGTACATAGCTACAACACTAGGAGAAAGGATAATATTCCCTATTCAAGGTTAAATGTAACTTTAGCTCAGAAAGGGGTGAGTTATGCTGCCACAAAAGTCTTTGGTCACTTACCAAGTAGCATAAAAAATGACAGATAGCCAACTAGTATTTAAAAAGAAATTAAAGGAATTTCTGAATGGCAATTCCTTCTAAAATTTAGATGAATTTTTCAATAAAACTTATAAATAAAATTAAAAAAGAAAAACAACAAAAATGTAATAAAAATCCTTAAAATATTGACTGTCAAGTGTAGACAACATTTACTAAAGTGACACGTTCCCATCATTACGAATTGTCGTATATATGATCTATGGAACAAGTATTAATCTAATCGCTCTGTCGTGACCTCGGTGGGTACTATTTGTTAGAAATATTTTTCATCGCTCACATTGAATGATCTTATGAGGTAAGCGTGGTGGGGAAATTGCCAGAGAAGGCATTAAAGATACGTGACTCGAAATGTGCGTGGCTATATTAAGAACACGGGGGAGAGGTAGGGAGTGAATTTCACAAGAGAGAACCATAAAAAAGTAAGATTCATCATACCACCTATATTTTCTTGAAAACTCATTTTGATGGTATGCAGTTATCAGTAGAAAACGATTTCATGCCTCCAACGTCATTCCGAGTAATAAAAGTAATTTTGAAATAGAGCTATTCAAAATATGTACAGGGTACAGTTACGTGGGTCACAGTTTACAGTAACCATAAGTAATCTGTGGACTATTTTCTTTGGCGCACAGAAAAAAAGAGTAGTTCTCCATTCAGATCAGAATTCAATGAAACTTTTGCTTAAAAAGCGAATGTTTTGAAAATTCTTGACGTTTCTGGGTCAGATGTTCCAGAAATTGTGGAATTGGTTTCTGCTATTTTGGGAAACAGTTTTATTGCTTTATACGTTCTATTGCAGCGTCTGTGAGATTTTTCCTTCAGCCAAAGCTGTGGTGGTTGATGTGATGCATTGAATGATCTAGGTATTGCAGTCCATACAAGTTTCGTACTTTTCACACTCTATGGTTTGTCTGAAATGCTAATCAAATAGCGTGCTTATGAAATATCGCCACAGTTGTACTATTGGTTCCTGATTTCCTGTCAGAAAGGACACAGTACGTTGTAATTGACGGTAAGTCATCGAGTAGAACAATTGCTCATGGAAATATTGTAGGGCCCCTGTTGTTGTTGTGGTCTTCAGTCCGCAGACTGGTTTGATCCAGCTCTCCACGCTACCCTGTCCTGTGCAAGTCTCTTCATCTGAGAATACGTTCGGCAACCTACATCATTTTGATTCTGCTTACTATATTCGTCCCTCGGTCACCCTCCACGCCACACACTTCCTTTTAATGCTAAGTTGACAATTCCTCAGAATGTGTCCAACCAATCTATACCTTCCCTTAGTCAGGATATGTCAGAAACTCCTTTTCTCACCAATTCGGTTAAGCACCTTATTAGTTACGTGATCTACCCATCTAATTTTCATCATTCATCTGTAGCATCACATTTCAAATGCTTCTATCATCTTTTTGTCTGAAATCCTTATCTTCCACGTTTCACTCCCATACAAAGCTACACTCCAGACAAATACTGGAGACTAACATTTACATTAATATCAGATGTTAACGAGATTCGTTTCTTTAGAAACGCTTTTCTTCCCATAGCCAATCTGCACTTTATAGCTCCTCTACTTCGCCCACAGAATTCATTTTGCTATCCAAATAACAAAACTGATCTACTACTTTAACCGTATCATTACCTAATCTAACTCCTTCAGCATCGTCTGATTTTATGTCACTACATTCCATTACTCTCGTTTTACTCCTGTTCATGTCCGTCTTATATCTTCCGTTCAAGGTACTGTCTATTCCATTCAATTGCTCTTCCAGATCCTTTGAAGTCTCTGGCAGAATTAATATGTCATCGGCAAACCTCAAAGTTTTTATTTCTTCTACTTGAACTTTAATGCCTTCTCCAAATTTCTCGTTGCATTCCTTGACCGCTTGCTTAATGTGCAGATTGAACAACATTGGGGACAGGCTACAACCCTGTCCTAAACCCTTCCCAACATCTACGTCCCTTTCTTGCCCCTCGACTCTAATAACTGCTGTCTGGTTTTGGTATAGGTTGAGTATAACTCTTCACTCCTTATGTTTTACCCCTGATACTCTCAGAATTTGAAAGAGGGTATTCCAGTCAACATTTTCAAAAGTTTTCTCCAAATCTGTGAACTCTCAAAACGTAAGTTTGCCTTTGCTTAGCCTATCTTCTAAGATAAGTCGTAATGTGAGTACTGCCTCCCGTGTTCCTACATTTCTCCTAAACCCAAACTGATCTTCTCCGAGGTCGAATTCCACAAATTTTTCCATTCGTCTGTAAATAATTCGTGTTAGTATTTTGCAACCATGATTTATTAAACTGATAGTTATGTACTTTTCACATTTGTCAGCACTTGCTTTCTGTGAAAATGGAATTACAATATTCTTCTTGAAACGTTTCTATAAAAGAAGCGTTTCTCTAAAGTCTACGAATTGAAGAGAAGCTCCGAATCTATAGCATGAAGAACCATAGGAAAGTTGGAAACGGGACAGACACAATGGGAAGTGGCTGCAGCTTTTGGAGTGTTCCGAAATGTATTTTCCAGGATCTGGACGCGATTTCAGACAACAGTAACAGTTAAAAGAAGGTGAAGCCAAGGTCGTCGACGGATAACCTCAGCAAGAGATGACCGTTATCTCCGGTAGACAGCCCATCGAGACAGGAGGGTGATTGCATGTCAGCGGCAACGCACCCTCCAGCCAGCATAAAGACGCGGCCGCGCGGGAGTAGCCGAGCGGTCTTGGGCGCCACGTAGCGGATCGCGCGGCCTCGCGCGTCGAAGGTTAGAATCCCTCTCGGGCATGGATGTTTGTGCTGTCTTTAGTTTAAGCTAGTTCATAAGTAGTTTTTAAGTTTAGGGACTGATGACCCCGTAGTTAAGTACTATAAGCTTAACAAACATTTGAACATTTTTGAACAAGACGCGCAATATCAACACACAGAGTCGGGAATCGGTTTCGTGAATGTTGCCGCTGATCACGAAGCCTGTGGTGTGTCCCATTAAAACCACGACACCATTTATATCGCAGAAACTGGGCGGAGGAACATCAGGATGAGAGTCGTAACGAATGTCACCGGGTTCTGTCCATAGAGTAGTCAAGATTCTGTGTTCAGCCGGACAGGCGTCGTTACCTCATCCGCCTGCTAAATTTGCAGGAAACATCACCATATCAAGGGCACAGTACATCAGAGACAGTCGTGAAACTGCCTAGAAAAAAAAATGGCAGCTCAAGCGATACTAGCGCTCCAGGCGGTCAGTAGGGAATAACAGTGGAATGGCATGATACAAATTAAGAAGCTGCCATTTTTTATGCTGTTATTTTCATATTTCCTAGTCACTGAACTTCGTTGTGAACCTTCTGATACAAGTTTGAAAACATTATTAAAGTAATATCACTGCTTCTGTTAATGGCAGTCTATAATAACAAATTGTCAGTACAGTGTAATTCATACAGTTTACAATACACGACTATTGATTGAAACACAAGGTATTACTGTTACCAGTCACTTTGTTTTATTGTATCCACAACGTGTTTCGAGATTTTAATCCCTAATCATCAGGTGGAATGACATTAAGATGAGTACATTTAGGTTTGGTTGACCTGTTGCACTGTCTACAAGAGAAAATACAAAACACTAATTCAGAATGTAAATTTGTACAACTGTTCAAATGAAGTTAAATGTAAACAGTTTGTAATATTTTGGTCTTGCAGCGTTAAATATGTCACTTAACGACATAATATAATTTTTAATGATTCGCAATCGCTGCGTATTATTTTTTATTTATTTAACGATGGCCATTTCGGCTACAACGCCGTAATCAGGTTAACTGCAATTGTGTAATAAATTCCCTCGACTTGACTATAAGTAATATTAACAACGCACTCAAATTCGACATATACCGAAAACCAACTACTTCAGATAATATTATAAATGCATATTCATGCCATCCAAAATCACACAAATACGCCTATTTCCACAGTATGATCAACAGACTGATAAACCTTCCTCTAGACCAAAACTCCATCCAAAACGAAATTCAGATACTACAATATGCCGCGCAACAAAACGCTTATAATCCACAAATAATCATTAAATTATATAACAAAATGACCTCTTACAAATTACCTATCGCACAACAAGACAATCCAAAAACTCACAAACCTTACATATATTCCTACCACATATCTGGATGATATTTCCGACAAAATCAACAAAATATTGAAAGACATCGGCATAACCTTCGCTTACCAAACACATCACAACATTAGAACAAAAATACAATCAGGTATTTGCAAACCACTTATTTACTCATACCCTAGTATATATAAAATTCACTGTAAAAATTGCGAAAGATACTATATTGGACAAACCGGGAGAAATTTCGAAGTTCGTTTCCGTGAACATGTTAGACAAACTGATAACAACCCATCCACTTTCTTTCACCATCTAAAAACTGAACATCACACAGTAGACGATCTTCAAAGCGCTATTGAAGTGTTACACATTACACCTAAAGGACCAACAATGAACATCTTGGAAGAATTGGAGATACTTTTACACCTCGAAAAAGAAGCACTTCTCGTAATTAATGAACTAACAGTTCTAAAACATAAAAGTTTCCTCGAAAATTTTATCGAAGTATTCAAAGCGAAACCAGGTTAATAACACACCCAGTGATAAATTTTAGCCGGCCGCGGTGGCCGAGCGGTCTGCGACGCGGCAGTCACAGTCTGCACGTCCGCTACGGTAGGGGGTTCGAATCCCCCCTAGGGCATGAATGTTTGTGTCGTCCGTAGCATAAGGTAGTTCATAAGTAGTTTGTAAGTTTAGGGACTGATGACCCCGCAGTTAAGTCCCTTAAGCTTAACATACATTTGAACATTTGATAAATTTTAACGAATGTTACACCAAAGACCTTATAAATTATTTTCGTATATCGTTGGTAAACAAACCGTTAGAGGTATGCAATATCTTTGCCTATCATAATCAGAGACAAAATTTAATACACACTTTGAAATGTTTAATATATCGTTGGTATAAATATAAACAAGCTATTGTAACCATAAAATATCGTTGACATACACCAGCAAATGACAGTTACAGCAATTTATTACAACTGTACCATATTGGTGGCATGACAATGATCTTATATGGAAAACCACATTACAGAAAGTACGTATAACCAAAATTTATATAAATATCGTATCCTGTGACTTTTATATTATCTCACGACTTTTGTATTACACAATTGCAGTTAACCTGATGATGGCTCTGTAGCCGAAATGGCCATCGTTAAATAAATATAAAATATTACGCAGCGATTTGGAATCATTAAAAATTATATTAAATGTAAACAATTAAAATATCATACCTCCAGTGGCCAAAGGTCCCTTGTATTGTCATAACCTCACTTACATGTAACAAATCACAACCACCATTTTTGTTTATTTCTAACAGAAGCAAAGAACTTACACTAAAGACATAATGCACCAAAGATGACTAACAATATGCTTTAAATGATGATAAACTGAAGACAAGTATACAATGCACACTGTAAATATATATATATATATATATATATATATATATATATATATATATATATATATATATATATATATACAATTTGGGGTTAATATAGAATCTAACATTCACTCAGTAAGAGGTTTAAAATATATATATGAATGATAGAATGCTAGTGTTTGGTACTTCCAGAATTCATAGAAAAGGACTTCTTCCTCTGAAACCAAACAAAGAGTTGTGAAGAAGAGAAAGTGATAAGTCGGTTCGTTCTGATGGTATTGCATGTATAAAATGGAAGGACAAATGTGTTGTCACATTGATATCAACAATTGACTCACCTGTAACTATCAGCACAAATGAACTGTTTCGTGTACTAACCTGGAAAGTAATGATGTTTGATGGTGGTGATTTCATTTAAAACCACCGCGTTTGATGTGCAGTGGTTTCATTTGAAACCACCCTAAACCTACCGAAATATTCCATGAAAAACGTTTTTATCACAATTTCCATAATACTGTATGATTTATATACAGAAATAACAAGCAAGAAGTTGGATTTTATTTATTTTGCATCTGAAAAGAAAAGGTTAAACCGATTGACCGGCAGACGCATTGCAGCCAAACAAGCACCTCCCACAATGGTTGCAGAGCTGGTTGTTGCACTCATGTAAGAAAGCCAAGTGTACCTCAAGAGATGATTATTTTATAACCTAATAATATCCATTCCACGCAGGTATGCACTTTCACTGGCTATCAGAGGTGGTGATACACCATATAAGAGGGCAACGACAATGACTTTCTGACTATTATGGTAGCTTCATGGTGACTCTAAGTAAACGCCATGTAAAACTCAAGTAAAGAGTTGAGACAGCAAAATGTCGTACTGTATCAAACAAATTACAATGGTAACCAATATCTGAATGAAATACTTTCCCATATGTATACTGTGTGTGATATCTCACCTGATTTCCTAGTTGTTTTTAGGAGAGGAGAGGAACCTTGCAGTTTAACGTTTCGTTGACAGCGTGGTCATGAGATACGGACCTTACGTTCGGAGTGGTTGAGTGAGGATGGGGAAGGAAATCCGTCGTGCCCTCTGAAAGAAATTTAGGAAAATCACAGAAAACCTTAATTAGGATGGCCGGAGGTGTGAATCACCGTCTTTCCGAATGCGAGTTGAGAGTGTTACCACTGCGCCAGGTCGCTCGGTGTGTTTTTAGGAGTGTGCGCAAATAAAAATCAGTTGTCAGATGTACGTAAGAGCATCTCTTGAGAACGGATCCACGAATTTGGCTGACATTTTTCTTTGTTCTGTTCGTAATTCTCAGTACAAAGTTTGTATGAAAGATTTTTTTTTTTTTTTTTTTTTTTTTTTTTCCAAATCTACCGGATAATTGAATAATTTGAGAAAAGTTGGAAGAACGTTTTTCATTATATTCTTGAATGAACTCAACACTATAATTAACGATTAAGACAGTGGAGGTAGAGTCTCTTCCTTTCTTGTTACGTGCGTTATGTCCCTGAAATGATTTTTAAAAAAGATTGTGACAGTTACACAGGAAATTCTGAAATTCTAACAAAGTGCAAAAATAACAATATTTGTATGCACTCTCGATCACTGCTTTTCATCGAGAGGCTTTTAAGCTCCACAAACCACCGTATGCATAGCTACGGTACCTTGCAATAAACGTAAACGCCATTTCAGCGATCAGTAGATTTCATCACCGTTTCACCGGTAACGATGAAATTTGTCACATGTATGGAGAAGTTTTTTTACCTTCTGCGTGCCGCTGAATGACGCATGGCGGTAGGTAATATGCAATAGGGTCCCACCGCTTGATCAATCACCACGGAAGTTGACATGTATTTTATTTGTTCATAGATAGCGGTGTTGGGTGGCAAAGAGAAGGGGGGGGATATGCACGGAGACTGGGCAGGAGAAAGGAGAAAGTGAGCAGAGAAAGGGGGAAGGAAGGAGAGAGGGGGGAAAATGTTCGTAAACCTGTTCAATACTGCTGTGACCATCGGTCACCAGACTTACAAACTACTTAAAGGAACTTAGTGCAGAGACAACACCCACATATACACACGCACGCTAGAGGGAGTACTCGAACCTCCGACGGGAGCGGTCGCACAATTCGACATGACGTCTTAGACCGCGTGGCCATTTCGCTCGTCATAGAGATTAGGGTCGAGGAGATGGACTAGTGGAAGATTATTATATAAATACGCTAACACGAAAATTGTGGTACAGATTACTAATTTATTCATACAAGAAGGCCAATGAAAGTTACATAATTCGAAAGATTGTTTGTCGTAGATTTCACGAATATAAATATTATGTGTGCATTTAGCCATTAAAAGTGGTAAAAGGAAGTAGAAATTTTCCTATCTACAGCTTGGATCAAGTTCTACATTCTCCAACAATCAGCTTACTGATTGGCTATTCGCGACTGCCAAAGACGCTGTAATGCAGCGCATCTGCAGTATTAAAATAAGTGAATATCGAAACATGGAGTGTTCCCAACCCACTTTCTTGTGCAGTTCAACTGCTTCATTTTCGCAGTGATTAAGAGTGGTTAAAGAAAATGGGTGTTTTTATATGAATGCCGATATAAATGATGATGCGCCGGGAGAGGCATCTAGCGGTGCTCGGGTGGAACTACGAAGTCGAGAATGCCGATATAAATGATGATGCGCCGGGAGAGGCATGTAGCGGTGCACGGGTGGAACTACGAAGTCGACATGTTGTCAGCTCTGGAATTCTGAATATCGCAGTATCGAAATAACATTATTTCTTGGCGTTGTATAAATATACAAACACCGAAATTGTAGTTTCATTTCAAATATTAGGCTAATGAAAGTTATATAATTCGAAAATGGCATGAGAAGTATATACTTCCGTTTTTATTTGTTGTTATTGTGTCAGGCATTTTCCTTAACACGTAAAAGATACCGTTTCATACCTCCCAGTGCCGGTTAAATTTTACCAAACATTCCAGCGGCCTCCTATGATAATGTTGGCAACAGATGCTTAATAGTGAGAATCCTGTGAGTCTTCATTTTAGCCAATCGCTTGACAACGCTGATGTTTTCTCATGGGATCTTCGCTTTACGAGGGCAATTATTTTTACTGAGCGGACGAGGGTACAAACATAATCACGCGAGGCCGCCGACATGATACGTAAAATTTTACCCTCAGTGACCATTGTAAACACAATTGGTCGATTTTCGACCACAGGCAATACTAGTTCGAATAAATAAATGATGTAGGGAACATTACTGTGAATTACACGCACCACTACTTATATCAGGAGAAAGAGAAGATGATGATCAGAAACAAGGGAATGGATGGAGGATGAGGGGGAGACGGAGGAGGAAGTAATAAAGGGAAATAGGTGCACAGAGAAGAGGGCTTGAAGTGGATATTAAGAAAGGCGAGAGGATAGAGACAGAGAGGGAAGGAGAAAGATGGATAGGTTGTGGGATAAGAGTGTATAGGGAGTGTGGCGAAGGTGAAGGGAGAAGATGAAGAAAGAGGTGGGAAGAGGAGAGGGATAGGGAGAGGATGAAGAGATTAGGCTGTATACCCAATTGCAATACACACTAGCAGTTGCAAATCATTTCCGTGTTCACATTTTGTTTGTTTGTTTATAGTTTCAGTACTGGTAAAATATGTTTCTTTAATAATGTTTCCTTCATCATTCTCAAAATTCTTGCTCAGAATGGCATTTTCACAAATAATAACTTCAGTTTCATATTAAATATTATTTTACAATACTGTTAATTGCTGTGTAGCTACTCTAGTCAGCCGCGAAAATTCGGCTATAAAAATTGTGGGTCTCGTAACAAAAAAGATTGTGATCCACTGCCCTATTGTATCACTTTTGAATGTTTACTTTGTAGTATAAGAACTGTACATCGTTGTTTATAATCTTAAATGCGATTTTTAACTTCCTTTAACAGCTGTTTTATTTTTGCATGATCAGTGTGTGTGAATGAAAGTGTTAAGAGTATGTACCAGATGCAATATTTAGTCTTGAACACTGTTCTCGCAGTTTCTGTGTAGAAAAGGACGTCACGATTCAGCTATCGTTGAAACGTTGATTCCCTTAGTACTTGCAACACGGCAGTAAGGCGTTATTGTGTCCGGCACTCATACTACGTCGTTTCGTGGCAAGGTGATAAAATCAAGGAAGAAATCCACAATTAATTGTTTTGAATTGCAGATTACTATTCACTTTTATTCTGACACCAGCTGTTAATGGGCGAAAAGCTATCGTAACATCTGAAATGACAAATGACTGTACCGACTGCACTATCGCGATTAGACTTCTTAAAGTTATAACACTGACGTCCTTTCGTATTTGTTCCATTATTTTACTTATAATACTCGCGCTTTTTTGCACCTCCGACGTTATATGTCAAATGTTAATTTTCTCAATACGTCGCACGTCACAATCGTTGCCTTCTTTACTGCCATTGTGTGACTCATACTGACACGACGTCGGTTTAGTCTGGTGCGTTTTTTTGAGTCGCACGCTGCGATCACGTGAATAACACGCAGTTAAAAGAAGGGATATATCTAGGTTTTAAAGCACAAACCCTGACTGTTTTTTTTAAGGATTAGAGAATGCGGCAATGCGTCACTTTTGTTTTTAGGTTAAATCTGTGTGTGCTTTTTTTAACTTTGTGTCTTTTTTCATCACAATTGATCATCAGTAAATAATATGGAGGGAAACCGGCTGAGAGATTAAAAACTGATGTATTTCATGTCAAAATTAGACATCACGTATTAATCGTTATTAATGTCTGAATGACGAAACTACACAAGCCGTATATTATGAAACAATAAAGGCATTGTCGTATGACGTTCGTGTCACAGAATATGTAGATTTTCCTAAGAGTATAAATTGCTCTATTTCATGGACTTTCCTCGTCATACGTATTCACTGCCACGGACGTTAATTACACACCTTAATCTTCCTTAATCAATCACACTGTCCATTTGTTAAAACCAAGGTTATTAAAGGTAAGGATGGGCCCGAAGCGAGGAGTGCTGCGCTGTGACGTCACAGTAGAAATAAAGCTCCTATAAGTACGAACTGACGCATCCGCCATTATCATTCTCGTGGCTCGTAAGTTAAACACACTGCGGTGTTATAGGATTTGCGTCACGGCACTTTAGCAAGACACTAGCTGAACCCCCGCTGCTTCTCATGCGTAGGCTGGTTGGTCTGCACCAGTTGTTTCTTTTTAATCCTGATGAAGAATCCATATCTTAAGTTTCGTAGTTATAGCTTGAAATTTGAGTTAACAGCAACATATTTTTGAAAATCAATTTTTTGCGTCCTCTATTTACCCCCTTATTGGTTGAATTTCAAAAAATACCGAAACACGTGTCTTTTTAAATTCGAACCCCGAATCCAAATCCGGACATATGTAGTTCTAACTTCAAAATTGTCTAAATAGCAACATATTTTCGAAAAACACCTCCCTCTCCAATTTAACCCCGCTGATGTTTGAATTTCCAAAAATACCGAAACACGTATTTTTTAACGTCTAACCAACTATACAAATATCAATTTTTGCAACACTAGCTTCGAAATTGTATCAATAGCAACGTGTTTCCAAAAAGAATTTTTGATCCTTTATTTAACTCTCTTACTTGTTGAATTTCCAAAAATACTAAAAATCGTGGATTTTTAATCCTGACCAAGATTCCATATCCGAAGTTTTGTAGTTGTAACTTAAAATTTCAGTTAACAGCAACATATTTTTGAAAATCAATTTTTGGCGTCACCTATTTGACCCCCTTATTTGTCGAATTTAAAAAAAAAAAAATGCCGAAACACGTGTCTTTTAAATTCGAACCGTGAATTAAAATCCGAAATTTTGTAGTTCTAGCTTCAAAATTACCTAAATAGCTATGTATTTTCAAAAAACGGTTCACCCCCTTACGGACGGAATATCGAAAAATTGCTTCTTAAATGACGCCTACAGAGTAAGATCAACGCCCTCCACAAATGTCAAGTTTCTATCTTCAGTGGTTTGGGCTGGGCGATGATGAGTCAGTCAGTCAATCAGTCAGTCAGTCAATCGGGACACTATTTTTTATATATAGATATTACGAGTGGTTGTGTAGCCATAAACTGCTCAAATCATTCCAGAGGTGGCTACAGAACGTTTAGTTTCCCGAGAGATTGTAAGAGAAGAAAAAATTGATCGTTAAATGTCGGCGCAAAAACTGGGAACCCGAACCGAGCCCACAGTAATGTATTGTAAGTAAATAGTTATTATTACGACTTGAATCAATATTTAATAGTAAAAATCGTTTGTGGTATTTGAACTTACGGTTTGGTTTAGCTCTTCTGAAAGTACTTCCTCTTAACAGAGAAGCTGCCTGTAGGGAATTAGCAGCCGCAAAATATCATATTACAGCAAAACATCCCAGAACATACTGTTTTTAGAGCACAATATGTATGTCTTATATAGTATATTGAGATATACACCTCATCAAAAAGTTTTGTACTGACATTGTACAAATTGTTACGTTATTGCGAGAAAGTATTACAAACACTAAAACGGAAAATATAAATATACTGGCAAAAAGTTTTGTTACGGCTGTGGTAGCGTACTGTGCTAATACAGGAGACTACCGTTGAATGCCAATATTGACGCTTATCTGTAAGAGGCTGTAACATAAATGACAAAGAATACTGGGTAAATTTTACTTATGGCTACGGCGGTGTAGTGTGATAATGTTGGCAACGAAATGTTTGCTTTATAAGGATTATTGAATTATTGAAAAAACAAGGGTACTGTTAGATACGAAAACCTGTCAACCTTAGAGAAGGAATAGAATTATTTATTTATTTTATGGTCAACACATTCTATGCGATTAGAACTTCAAATTCCATTCAAAGGCTGTTGCCAACATCGGCACCGTGTGCCTGTAGGACTGTAAACTTTAGATCCTGTACACTAATATTCTTTTTCGTTTTAGTGTTTATAATACATTCTGAAACTTTCTCAGTAACTAAATAGAAGTACTTTCAGCAATTTGCGTACAAAAATCCGACGTGGTGAATTTGTCACAGCAGACAACAAACACTTACTGCAAGACAGCAAACAAACCTCGCATATTGACAGTCATTATTCAAATAGAAGCCAAGATCGCTTAAAAATTCTATCTAGATGACCAGTTTCGGCAGCATTTAACGTAGTATGCGATTTTTATCACATAAATATACATATCTTGCTGTTTTTTCTGTATTTGGACAGCAGCAGCAATAAGTAAAGAAAACGCCAGATTTTTGTGTCTAAACCATATATCGATGTAAACAAGAGCGAAATGCAAGCTCAAAGTAGCACGATTTAAGGCTCAATGCCGGGCACTTACAAAATATTTCACTAAAATTAAATAAACAACACTGTTCGTATAAGCTGCGTGCTGTGTTTAGCATTCGCAGGAATGAAAATGGCGGATGCGTCAGCCTGTGTTTTTAGGAGCTCTGGTAGAAGTAAAACGAGGCTGCGGCAGCGGCAAGCGAGCAAGCGACTTGCAAACACAAACAATGACTGGTATACATTATCATAAAATAAGTTTAAATAGTTGATTTACCTGTTTAGATGTTTGTAGCGGATGAAGAGTGCCACTGCCGTGGTTTCCGCATCTGTGCTGCTGCTGCTTTTTGCATTTTTAGTTTCGTACCTCATGCGAATGAACAGTCTAGTTCTGACATAAAGTTTTGTAATGTCCAGGTAAAAGTCTGGATATTTAGCTTTGATAGAGGCACAGATTTTTTTAGACATTTTTTTCTTAGAAATAGTGTCCAAACCGTTAAATTCACTGAAAATCAGTTCAAACTGACAATGAGACACTTCGTGAAGCGACTCATCTGTCGGTACTGTAAGCCCACCGCGAGACAGAACTTCAACTAAGATGTCCAGGCTCTGTTGGAGGAAAAAAAATATCATCAGAAGATGTTCCCAGAGTGTTGTCAGTATTTCTTGCAGCATTTACAAGTTGAAAAAAGTTTGCTGCTTCCGCTTGCACGGGCATTAAAGACCTAACGGCTTTGGCTGTTGTATTTGAAAAAAGCTGTATAGCTAAATAAATTCTTTGACTTTCTCTGTCCCTGACACTGAGGTGAATTTATGACAGTTTAGGACATAATTTCATCTCACTGCTATCTTATGCGAGCAGTCTCTCAATAATGGATTTATCAATAAATTTTCCACTCGGAAGCCTGATTCCTTCATGCAGAAAGTAGTTCTTCATCAACTTAAATAAATGTGGGACATCTGAAAACACCCATATTATTTACATATTTCGGTTTTTAAAAGCATGAATTTGCTTGTCTGACATTAAGATCTTTCCACACCGTTCGATTTTTTGTTCCAAGTTCATACAATACCGCAACTACACTGTAGCCAACATCATGAATGGAGCAGATAATACTGCTCAACAGAGCAACAGTTACTTGTCTGTCAAAGTCATAGTGAATTAGTTGCTTCCATCCAGAAAACAAACTGCGAACCATAACAAATAACACGTTAGTGTGCGGCTCTACAACACGATCTTCGACAGAATCATACGTAACACTGTTGTCTACGTTAATTTCATCGAATTGGAGCACACATACACGTTCAGATGTCGACAATACAGATGACTGGGCTTTCATTAACTGCATATTCAGGAGCAGATATAGACTCTGACCATAACTTATTGGTTATGAATTGTAGATTAAAACTGAAGACAGTGCAAAAAAGAAAAAAAAAATAAGGCGATGGGACCTGAAGAAACTGAAGGTGTGAGATTACCGCCCAATAGAAATATTGGTAATTAATAGCATTTGATAATTAAACAGTATGAAGTTCACTGCAAACATTGACCATGCCAATGCACCAAATGTTACACAATTTTAATCTTAATAATTATGGTAGCAATGTATGTACGCAGTTGGGTGACAACATTTATAGTTAGGCCATAGGCAGAAATTCTCCACGTTGAGATTTGCTGTGTGCTTGTAGCTGAGGGGAGGCAGCGAGCAGGCAGACGTTGGTGGCTTGTTCCAGCTTAGGATTTTCCAGGCTCGTTTCCGGTGAGGGGAGAGAGGGACAATGGCGAGTGCCAGGCGGAGTGCAGTGCTCAGCGTGAAATAAAATATTCTAATACTACTTGCATTTGAAGTAATACGATGCAGTCAGGAACCTTTAAGGCCCTCATTACAAAATAGCCTGTTGATAAATAAACAATACATTAGCTGATACTGTCACATCTGGCGTAATATGTTTAATTGACAATGAAAAGTAATAAATTACCAATGAATACAAGACAGTTACACAACTAGCATGGCAATGTTTTGTTTATAAAAGTAATATATTAACTATTTCTCATTTAATTTTCAATTAATCTTGTGTTTTTTATCTTGAAATATTCAGTTAAATCACTTATGTGTGATATAAGAAATTGCACGATTGTAATAAATAGTGCAAAGGATGTTTATACCAATATAAAAACATTATAAGAAATTTGTTTAATGTGTAGTGTAATTATTTTGATTTTAAGCAAAAGTTTTAGAAATGTATTGGCTGAGCGCTGTACGTTGGCAAGTCGGTTAGAACAGCTCACATGGGGAAGTTGATGACGTAGGGAAAAAAACCCGGCAGTTTGCCTTTTGGCACGCGCGCGCGGCCCAGCGATGCAGTCAGGGTCGGGAGCGAGTGGGGTAGCTGGCCGGGCGCGGCGTCGCTCTGCACGGTCAGCGTGTGGATCTCCAGGTGGAGACTAGAAGATTTTTTGTGTGGCAATTGCCAGGTCTTGGTAGCTCGTAGTAGACTACACCAAGATGAATCGAGTGCTACTGTGTGTTGTGAATATTTAGCCGGTGGAACAAGGTGTGCATCGCACTGAATTAAAGTGACTGTGTTTTGTCAATGTAACACGTGTCGTCGCATAGGCATGAAGATAAACGGTGTTTGAGACAGCCACATGGTGTGAAAACAATTTGCGACAAATATTCATTTTGTCTGGGGGCTCACGAGCTATAAGTTTATTTGATAAATGTGTCGACGTACAGACGTATCAGCCACAGTGTTCTAATATTGTGTAATAAACAACATAAAGTGAACTTTCACGTGTTTTCAAAAATAGTAGTTAGTACACCCTTTTCTCTCATGAACTTGACTTTATTGTGAATTTTTTTGTTAATCATATGCAGGGAAGGAAAGCTGCGAACGTGTGATATCATCCCCTAGAAAACGAGTCAAACAGTCGCAATCAGAGTTCCAGTGTTTTTGCATGTTTAGGAATTTGGTTCGCAGTTGGTGGTTGTGAGTTTTAAAAATTAATCTTTCCCTATTTAAACTCTCACCCCGATCTTCACCCTCGCAAAGGGACCAGAGGCGATCGACAATTTCAGAGGGATCATTATGCAAGAATTGTCTGAAACAGGGGAAAGTAATACAGTAGAACAAGAATAGGTAGCTCTGAGTGAGTAGCGAAGGCTGCAGAGCATCACATAGGCAGAAGTACAAGGCCTAATAGACTTCCTTGGATAACACAAGAGCTCATGAACTTAATTGATGAAAGGAGAAAATATAAAAATGCATCTAGTGAAGCAGGCAGTAGAGAGTACAGTCGATTGAAAAATGAGATGGGCAGGAAGTGCAGACTGGATAATCAGGGTGGCTTGAGGAGAAATGCAAGACCGTAGAAGACTGTATAACTAGGGGAAAGATAGATACCGGCGACAGGAAAATAAGATAAACATTTGGAGACAAGAAAAGCAGCGGTATGAATATCAAGAACAAAGATGGAAAACCAGTACTAAGCAAAGAAGAGAAAGTGGAAAGGAGGAAGGAATATATAGAAGGCCTGTACAAAGGAAATAAACCTGTAGGCATCATTCTAGAAATAAGAGTAATTGAATTTCCGTCAGTGCTTGACAGAACACGATAGTAATTTCAAAAAGGATAAACTGATGAACTGCGATGTTCTGAAAAATTGTTGAGACACTAACCGGCTTTCAGATTCTTAGGCCATCATCAGGTAACAACTGAAGGTTGCTATCATTAGTTCACAGACGTGCGACTTAACAAATATGTTACTATGACAGAAGATACACACCGATATGTTCACAGGAAAATGTTGCATTCATATTTTTTTCTGTCTTTTAGAAAATCTAATTCAGTGCCATAAAAAGTAAGTTTCCATTAAAATGTAAATCTTTTTTGTGAAAATGTCAGTTTGTATGAGTGATCTCCATACAAACTGGATGTGTAACTACCATTGAACTACAGGGTGCCTGCACATTCATATGTTTTCCATAAATTTTCTTATTTTCTGCCATGGTTAAAAATGACAAACTAATTTCCATCATTTATTACGTGACAAAGAAGTGCTTGCTTACCTCTTGATCTGAAAATTATGTGAATACGCTATGTAATAGTCTAATATGGAAGTACAGTGGAAACGTGTTTTCTTTCCGTTTTCTTGTAATACATCATAGCATCCGTATTTGAATTTGGCTAGAAACGAAATATGAACATATATGGCTGGCACGCTCAGATAGCTGAAGTACAACATCCAGGTAGTATAGAGATCAATGGTTTGTATATTCTGTAATAATATCTTTGTAAGTCGCACATCTTTGAACAAATGTCAGCGACAATCAGTTGTCAGCTGAAGTTGGCGTAAGAAACCGAAAGCCGGTTAGTGACTTAATAATTTTGCAGAACATCAGTAGTTTTTACTTTTTGATAAAGGAAACACACAAAGAAAACTAAACGTAATACAGCGTCCCTTTCTTTATACACAGTCGTCAACTAGGGATTTTTGGTCTCAAATAGTGGTAGGTGTTGTAATCAGCGACATCGGTCCCCTGACTTACGAAGTACTTAACGTATACTGCGGACATCACACCCATACCCATGCCCGAGGGAGGATTCGAATCTCCGGCGGGAGCGGCTATGCAATCCATGACGTGTAATCTCAGACCGTGCTCTCTTCCCTGCGTGGTTTTAATTTTTCCACCATATTAGTTGGTGGTTATTACATTACAATATACAGGTAGCACATGAACGAATGGAATGGTAAATTCCTCTTAGAGTTTGCGTTGCGATTACAAGTTAGCGTTGCAAGTGGACTAACTTTGCCGCGGCGGCGCGGCCGAGCGCATTGAGGCGCTATGCTACGATGCGCGAGGTCCTTCCCCCTCGGGGGTTCGAATCCCCGCTAGGTAGTTTGTAAGTTTAGGGACTGATGACCCCGCAGTTAAGTCCCTTAAGCTTAACAAACATTTGACATTTGGACTAACTTTACAGGGTAATGACGAAGACAGAAAAAGGGTTTTCAGTTTGATAGCGTTTGCGATATGCTTTTCTATTACAACAGCGCTGCACACATTAAGAAGGAAGAAAGATTAGGGTTTCACGTCCAGTCGATAACGTGGTCTTTAAAAGCGGAACATAAAGTGAGATTTAAAAAAATCTTGTTAAGGATGGGGAAGTACGTCGGCCGTACTCTTCGGAAGCAATTATTCCGGTATTTGATGTAGCTTCGCCGGCCGCGGTGGCCGAGGGGACTGAGGGGCTTCAGTCACGGTCTGCACGGCCACTACGGTCGGGGGTTCGAATCCCCCCTCGGGCATGGATATTTGTGCCGTCCTAGTTCGTAAGTAGTTCATAAGTAGTTTGTAAGTTTAGGGACTGATGACCCTGTAGTTAAGTCCCATAAGCCTTACAAACATTTGAACATTTGATTTGATGTAGCTTCAATACTGGTGTTGAATGTGGGACAGAGGCAGGTCAAGTCGATTGAAGAAATCCTTATTACGTACACCAACAGCTGTAAATTTGTGATTTAACTTCAATATTTCACCACCGGTTTCGATACTCCATTGGTGTCATCTTCAGGCCACACCGGCGACGTACATCCAGTTTCATGTGTTAACAATACCGTCAGAAGGGGTGAAGTCGATCAGGTGGGGGGGGGGGGGAGTCGACCGGCAATACAGCATTATAATTTACACTACTTCCGCTTGGCGGTACATCCGGGAACTTCACGCTATATATACTTGTTGGAAGCCAATGAGTTGCAGAATAGTGTTTATCTATAGAATTTTCTCTGAGTATCCGTTCAGCGGGATTGTGGGATATAAACAAATGCATTTTGGTGGCCTGTGAATGAAGTATGACTAAACCTGTCACAATACGACCCTATAGTCATATAATGCTGCTGTTTTCGGACTGTTAGTCGGTAAGTGAACTCATTGCCATTTGATTTAAGTATTTGCAAAAGCAGAAGTTTGTTGTATGGACGAGTAGTGATCTAAAAATTGAATTGTTGTATTTTGTAGGGTGATGTCGATCATGCCGCGAACATACGTGAAGAAGGTGGGAAGAGAGGAAAAAGGAACTACAATCCAGTATATCTTCAAATGTTTGTATAGTCTATGGGACTTAACTACGGGGTCATCAGTCCCTAAACTTACAAACTACTTATGAACTACTTACGAACTGTTGTTTGTTGTTATGGTCTTCAGTCCGGAGACTGGTTTGATGCAGCTCTCCACCCTACTCTATCCTGAGCAAGCCTTTTCATCTCCTCATAAGAACGACAACCCACATCCACTTGAATCTGCTTACTATACGCGTCTCTTGGTCTCCCTCTGCGATTTTTACCCCACACACTTCCCTCCAACGCTAAATTCACAATTCCTTGATGTCTAAGAATGTGTCCTACCAATCTATCCCTTCTTTTAGTCAAGGTATGCCAGAAATTTCTTTTCTCCCCAATTCGGTTCAGTACCTCCTCATTAGTTACGAGGACGGCACAAATATCCATGCCCGAGGGTGGATTCGAACCCCCGACCGTAGTGGCCGTGCAGACCGTGACTGGAGCGCCTTAGTCCCCTCGGCCACCGCGGCCGGCCCAGTATATCTGGACAATACCGTTCAGGAAGTGAAGAAAATGAAGTTGAGTATTCGGAAAGCATCTGAGTGTTACGGTGTGTCCTGTACAACGTTAAATGAGTGGGTGAAGGGTTAACGTAGATATAAATATGGTGGGCAGCCTGTTCTTAGTTCAGTAGACGAAGACTGTTTAGTTCATTGATTGATCAAGTGTATTTCCAGATGTTCGCGATGTACACAAATTGTAACAAAAATGAAGCCTAAGAGCACTGGTCGTGGACGCTACAGTTTCCCAGATTTTGACATTTAAAACATTGAGTGAAAATTATGATGCAAGATAATTTTATGTACAGTGGTTATTTTTTTTAAGGAAAATACAATGTTCTATTCATAAAATAGTCTATTTGTTAATTTTAATAGATGTTTGGTCCCTGAGAAAGAACCTCTACTATTTAAAACTTCATATAACCATAGCCTACCATACCTTGGGAGAGAGTTCAATGTGCCGGCCGCGGTGGCCGAGGGGACTGAGGCGCTCCAGTCACGGTCTGCACGGCCACTACGGACGGGGGTTCGAATACCCCTCGGGCATGGATATTTGTGCCGTCCTTAATCTTAGTTAGTTCATAAGTAGTTTGTAAGTTTAGGGACTGATGACCCCGTAGTTAAGTCCCATAGACAATACAAACATTTGAACATTCATTTTTTTAGAGTTCAATGTAAAAGACTATCGGTTTCACCCCATTGTCTGGGTGAAGCAGTTATAGGTCTTCAAAAAATGAGTAATCGTCTTCACCCCACTGGGTGCGGTGAAGCCGATCAACCTTCAAATTAATAGAATTTCAAAAGCATAATAGGCTATTTCTATATTCACTATTAGATATAATGTCGCAATCCTAAGGATTACACATAATGTTTTTGAAACGAAATCTTCCACTGGTTTTCTCGAAAACAAACCCCTTCTGACGGTATGGGCGTATTCACCGGTTTTTGCATCTCCTGGGCGTTCATGTGTGTTCCGTGGAAAAGAACCACACGAAAACATCGGTACACTGATGTTGACAGTTTAGGGTCACCAGTTGTCACTGTCAACAGGTAGAAACCAGCTGACGAAGTGTACCTGATACGGCTGAGGGAAAGTTCGGCGCGCAGTCAATCACGTTACACGTGAAACAGGTGATTCAAGGAGGAGGAGCAAATTCGTTTGTTTCTTTCACTGACAAATTATGCAAAATAGAAACACCTTGCGGATTTGATGGATGGAGGGACGTTCGAGGTTTTGAAAGAATGTCTTTTCGATGTTAACTGTCATCAAATTTTCTTTTTACCAGTTTGATAGAGTAGTCATGTAGTGTAGTGATGAAGATAAAAAATGTTTTGTTTAACTTACCTAATGCCTCTCAAGAGAAAAGTAAACCTTGTATGGTTCTTATATAAAGTTAGTACATTTTTGGTGTATAGAACCTATAACGTTTCATGGGCCGCCCGGATTTTATTTCGATATTTATTTATTCTTCATAACTAATCTCTCGTATGTGTTACGATTATTCTGTGTTTATTTCATGTCAATTACTTAACTATCATAGATACAGTTTATGAAACTAAGGTATGACCAAAGATAACATTGCGCGTGTTCCTATCTCTGCTGTGTTGTGGTTTGAAACCAACATCTAAAATTGCCTCGAGTCACGTGACTGAGGTTTCGACGTTATGAGCAATATTAAATGTGTTTGTGCCATTTTCTAGCTTCATTCAGTTACAGTAAATTTTTGCACGCACAATTTTAAGTGATTTGCAACGCGCCTACTAACTTGAAATATTTCTCACACCGTAATTTTAGCACCAATTTTTTTCATTTCAAAAATTACGAGTCAAAATTTATTTGCTTTCGGTGTTAACTTTTTTTCGCGGAACATTATTTTGTCAGGCGCTACTTTTTCTCAATTTACTTCATTTACATCAAATCATTACATTCTTTTCCATTTAAATAATTTCATTTATTTATTAATATTTTTCTATAAGGGAGAAATATTTCAAACGTCTGACAAAATATTCCTAGTATTGTTTCAAGACCTTTACCGCTATCACTGCAAATATAATACATGATCTATGATCATTCATATAAACTAGCTTCAAACTGAATCTTTGCCACATTATTGTACAACGGGAATGATAAACAGTTTAACTGGTGTTCGACTTCTGCTGGGGTGTTTCATAATCTCTTGAGAATGACTTGCGTACTGAACTGAGAACGGAAATAATTCGATATAATATTCGTCACAAGCGCAATTGCTATGATTGTTTGTATTTATCTAGAAAAGAATGTAATTCCTCCCTCTTTGCTGTCATTTCGTAAAAGCAAGCCGCTCTAGACTTTTACAACAGTAGTAAACTGTAATAATTTTTCGCAACTTTCGTTATTTCCATAATCACTGCGCGGGAAGACCCAGGGTGTGGGAGGGGGGGGGGGGGAGCACAGTAAGCGATGCGCAGCAGGAAACGCGTTTTCGCCGTTCTGCGCATGACATCACTGTGGGACACCTGGGAGTAAAACTGTGCAGTGTTGGATGTT
This sequence comes from Locusta migratoria, assembly GCA_026315105.1. Lineage (NCBI taxonomy): Eukaryota > Metazoa > Arthropoda > Insecta > Orthoptera > Acrididae > Locusta > Locusta migratoria. The sequence continues at coordinate 421,934,015 of CM048748.1, forward strand.
AACTCGTGTGCGTGTGTGCAAGGCCGGATGTAAGGGGTGGGGGGGGGGGGCAAAGGGGGCAGTTGCCGTGGGCGGCAGAATTTAGAGGGCGGAGGGCGGCAAATTTTGACCGACTCTCTCTCTCTCTCTCTTTTTTTACGGTATGTATCTTTCTGGTATAATTTAATAAAATTAACTGACACAGAATTATTAAAAGTAAAATGTCTGCAAGAAATACCAGTCCTTATAAAAAAAAGTATTTCAGGTGCGCACACTTCTTATTGAAAGTCAAAAGCATTATGGAATTAGAGTCCTCTCTCGGTGGCGGTAGAATTGATAGACATCTACACAGGATACTCTGTAAAGTGCCTGGCAGAGGGTTCATCGAACCACTTTTATACTATTTATCTCCCATTCCATTCTTAAATAGCGCGCGGAAAAAAAGAACATCTGAACCTCTCTGTTCGAGCTCTGATTTCAGGTATTTTATTCTGACGATCATTTCTACCTATGTAAGTGGGAGTCAACAACATATTTTTGCATTCGGAGGAGAATGTTGACGATTGTAGTTTCGTAAGTAGCCCAAGTCGCAGCGATAAACGCGTTTGTTTTAATGATTCCCATCCCACATCGTGTATCATTTCCGTGACGCTGTCTCCCCTTTATCACGACAATACTAAACAAGCTGCCCTTCTTTCCACTCTTTCGATGTCCTCCGACAAACCTACCTGATAAGTATCGCACACTGGGCAGCAAGACCAGATAAAACAGGAGGAATCTCACTGTATTATTGATGCTGTCCTTTTTCTAGCTACGTAAGGAAGTCCTTTTGGAGGAACACAAGAAGATGGTGATTTTGGTGATCGACATAGCGGCAAATTTCTAAATACATTTGATCTCATATCATACTATAGTGTCCCCCTTCGTCTGCGTATTGAACGTCGCAAGAAAGGCCAGATTAGCTATTTTTACAAAAATATACGAGATGAGTTTCGTGACTTGATTGCTGATAAAATAAAACAAGATATAATTAAAGATATTTTAGCTGCTAAATACTTTTCACTGATGTTTGACTGCACTCCAGATATCAACCACAATGCGCAGTTGACACAAGTAATTCGATATGTCAAGTCGAATGACTGAGAGGTTGCGGTAAGTTTTACTGACTTCTTTACAGTTACAGACAAAACAGGAGAAGGCCTTAGTCAAGAGATTCTGCAAAAATTGGAACAAGATGGGTTGAACGTTAAATACTGCAGGGGTTAGTCTTATGACAATGGGGTAAACATGGCTGGAAAGTACAAAGGGGTCCAGTCAAGAATACCTCAGAAGAATGAACTGGCCTATTTCGTACCATGTGCTGCTCACTCTTTAAATTTATTAGGAGCAAATTCATGAGACGTTCAAGAAGACTAGGTGTTCTGCAAGAGTAGATGCGGTTGAAGCTGTTTACAAACATTTTCATAAAGTTTTGAGGGCCTCGGGAGAAACAGAAACTAATAAATTGCCGACATCAGAAACAAAATCAGAGACAAGATCTATTTAAAAAAAAATGAGAAAACTTTAAGTTGCTTCTGGTATGCAATATTAAAATAAATTTCTCATGTTAAGCAGTTTCTGCGAAGTTAATACTTTACAATTGATAAAGCTGTTCGAAACATTCAAGGACTTTTGGGCTTTCTCAAAACTTCCCGGGATTCTTGTACCTCTGAAGCTATTTCTGAGGCCAAAGTGCTAGCAGAAGATAATGTATCAACGGTATTCTCCGAAAAAAGGAGGTTTGAGCTTTGTGAGGATGGAGTATCCAACATTCACAGAAAAAATAAGGAATAATTGACAGATCTTAGTACCAGGTTTACCGCACTTGAGAAAATTGGTGCAAAATTAGTTTTCTGTGTAGTGTGAAAATTCGAGAAATGGAAGTGGAGGACTTTAAGGCCAAAGCAGCGGAACTAGCAGAAGATCTTAGCGAGGAAGAACTTGAAGTTGAAAGTTTTAGACATCATAGCTGGCAGTAGACAGAGCCTTGCAAGATTCCACTGCATCATCAACATTAAATTTAATTTATAAAAATAAATTGGTAGAGGGGTATCCCAACCTTACTACAGCGTTAAAATATATCTTACCATTCTGGTTTCTGTTTCGTCTGGAGAAAGAACTTTCAGCAAGCTGAAACTAATTAAATACAGTTGAGGAGCACGACTGCTTAACAAATAGAGCACAAACGAGCTGCTTCTCTAAACTATGATGATATCAAAAACAGTTTTGCAGCAAAAAAAGCTCGAAAAGCAAAATTTTGAATTGATTGTTGTACGATGAGTAATCTTGTAATATTTTTGTATGTATTAAAATTGTTCTGTTTTCCTTTGATCTTAATTTAGTCAATAAAATAAGTTCATGTTGTGAGATTGTGACATTTATTTAGAAATATGTAACCCAATTAGCGTCAAAAAGTCGATTCTTGCAGGGGGCGGGGGTGAAAGAAGGGGTGGCAAATTTAAGCTTGCCCCCCGTGGCAAATGTCCTAGATCCGGCCCTGGTGTGTGTTACCTTTTCTGCTGTGTTTGCTTAACCCTTTCATTACCGGTGTTGTTCCTCAACAACAACGTTTTAAAAGCTGATGTATAACGTATTTTGTGTATCAGTCCTTAAAGTCGCATTGTTGTTGATGAACACCATGCTTCTAGAACGACATTTTGCCGTTCGGTACGGCGTCTAGCCATTTCTGAGACAATATCTATCCATCTTGGAGGTTATGTTACGTTGTTGTGTCTGTATGTTGCTGTGAGTGTGACCGTGAGTGTGGTGCGTGTTATTTTACTTCGGCGGTGAATTGTCTTGACTTGAGTGCTGTTGCGAAGAATATGCTAGCATTATTGATCTGGCAGTGTTAACTATCAACAGAAAAACATCCCAAGTAATAAAAACTTCGATACAAACGTCTGTGTTGCGCATAAAATATATGACAAAAAACAATAGCTCAATCAAAAATTTTAACACACATATTTCGATTTAGTGCACTGTATTAATAAAGAAAATACAGACTTCTCATTTTTCCAAAGCTAAATTCATAATTTGGGAATGAAAGGGTTAAATAGTTTGTTTCGCTTCTCAGTTTGGAAGTAAGACGTTTTCAGTGGAAAGTGCTTGTCGCGCGTGCTAATGCTTCTGCTGTAATTCTTTGAAATACTTCTGTTATTATTTATTCAATGCCAGCCTGCTCTATTACGGGTTTTCATTCCCACACTCGGAACACAATGGGAACTGATATAGTTTCATATTTTTCCTCGAGATGAAACTTTGAAGAAAGTGCGACTCTCCAAATACTACAAGGACACTCTAAACGTTGCACATTATCGAATACACTCACACTCACACACACACACACACACACACACACACACACACACACACACATGCCTGATAGTGGACTCGAACCTCCGAAGGGAGGCTTAGCTACCGTGTAGTGAAACTGAATGACATTGTTATCAGTAATACGACGAAAAAGGGATGCGCACCGACAGTCAACAAAGCCATCTATAGATTTTAATCGATAACAGCATCGGCTATTGCCCAGTCCTCCTTTAGCTGTTGTCCATTGTTGACCTTACTCAAAAATGTTCAAATGTTTGTATGGTCTATGGGACTTAACTACGGGATCATCAGTCCCTAAACTTACAAACTACTTATGAACTATTTACGAACTAGGACGGCACAAATATCCATGCCCGAGGGGGGATTCGAACCCCCGACCGTAGTGGCCGTGCAGACCGTGACTGGAGCGCCTCAGTCCCCTCGGCCACCGCGGCCGGCTGACCTTACTCCATTATTGCTATGTTAAGCACTAGCTACAGTACAGTTCTTACTTACAGTGGAATGTAATGTAACTGCTGACGTTTATTTCTTTTCCGCTGTTAAGATAGCTTACAATTATGGATACGTTCGTAACAAGAAAAAAGAGAAAAACCGACTTTCATTCGTCCACCAGCGTTATGGTAAGTTAAAATACGTACTACTATAATAGCTTATTTATCTATTTTACAGCAATTTAATGTTAGTAGTGGAGTCGTTATTTGCAGTGGTAATATTTCAGTATATCATAAGGCACCTTACTCAGTACGTGTTAATACTTTTTAAAGTTAGGTTTGAGAGTAATATTTTATCTAGAGCATGGTTACGTTTCAATGCCAACAGGAGTAAAAGAACCAATAAATTTGCAAATAAAATAAATGGGCATTAACCGATTATAGACTTACGCTCCCTAAATCAACATGCAAGGTAGTTATGCTGATGCAAAAATTAATGCAAATTTTGCGAAACACGCAGCTACAGTCGTGGCTGACAGGCAGCGAGCTTGGTGACATGCAACCGTTTCATTGCCAGTGTTCAAATACAAAGACACAGTTATCATTCTGATAACCTGACTTCGTTTAGAATAACAGTTGAAGGTTCTACTGGCGTATTTTGAAACAATAACAAGATAGGTCACTGATGCCGTGCTGTCGTTACGTCACCAATCTACCTACCTTGACCTTCAGCTAAAGTTGTAGACCAACAATATACATACTAAAGAAACCACCACAAATGCTGAAATAAAAGGCGGTGTATCGGATTACAGAAAAGAGAGAACATTTAGATTGGGGTTATTATTTTACTCAACCTTATGTATCGGTACAACTTTCGCGCTCATCTTGGGAATGCCTTCCTTCATGATAATGATGTTAAGAATCACGCCATTGAGACAGATTATACATTGTTCATTTATTTATTAACAAAATAACGTTAGTCTTTACGTAAATTGTATATAAATTTCGTGATTTCTGCTGTTTTCTTTTCGTGTACAACTGTCACGTCAAATGAAAGCGAAACTGGTTTCTTTCACTGAGAGATATTATTATTCACATAATTGCAGAAGGCTAAAGTAATATTATTGCAGTTTTCCTCAATTTGTATATAAAATACTGCAGTATTTGTAATGTCTTACAGACGCAAACTATGTACATAAAGTATAAAAAATGTTAAATTTATTTTTAGAATAGATGAAAAACATGAGCCTTTGTAAATTTCTCTTTAACAAGTCGGAGCCTCACTTTGACAATATCTTGACTACGTCAGTGCTCCCGGCATTTCAGACACTGATTTTGTAATTTTTGCGTAATTTGCCACGGAAAAAGTGTTTCAAAGATTCCTGTTCTTTTAAAGTCAGCATTTCATATTATAGACATTGTCGATATGTTTATGATCTGATATATTACTGATGCGTAACGCGTAAATCTACGATAGAATATGACTCAGCAATATTTTACAGCAGAATAGCACTTTGTATTTAAGGAAGAAACAATATCTTTCGTCAAAAACTGAATATAAATGCATATTCCGTGCCGTAGCGGACTAAGCCTGTGCAGGCCGTATGTTTTCCCCAACATGGTTGGAATCCCGTTGCACTAACAGCGTAGAAGCGCATGCCCTGCCATCTTTCACGAACGATTTCGCAAAAACTAATTTGTAGAAAGATTTAATTTTTCCGCTACTTAAATCTTTGTATGTCAGCATTGTGACGAAATGCTCGTCATTTCATTAATAGTAATAGTTAATAAGATATTGGCTTGGAAATAAGAGACTGCACTACATTAGGAAAAGTTTGCAGTAAAAAATAGAGGCTGCTATGATATTCCGTTTGGTGTTTGTTGCACCATATGTTGCTGCGGATGAAAGTTTCATAATTGATTGAATTTTATTTTCGATTTAGGAGATCTTTACCTTTCACTCATATCGCAAAACTTTATTTTATTTAGCGCACTCATTTCCGATGGCGATAAGGCCAGAATGAATCATTGTGTATTTCACACGGTTAGAGGTATTAAAATATTTTGACAAATAACATGCAAAGAGAGGAGTATTTTGCCACATGGTTACTACGCAACACTTCATTAATTGTCGTGTTATTCTAGGAAATCGGGAGAATGAAAAAGAGTAAAGATAGTGATTTATTATTAGATTTGCAGATATTCCTTCGTCACTCACAAATGTTTATTTCTTTGCTTCTTGTCCACTGTGTTTCAGAGCTACAACTCAGTTTCCAAATCTTAATAGGAGTTACATTTCCTTCAGTTTAAAGCCTAGCAGTAACAGAACGGAAGGTACTAAATATAATGAGGATTTTATGCGAGAATACTTGAAAATGACGGATAGGAAGGATCTCTTCACTAGATTACGAAATGATTGTTCTCATTTCCTCACATAATAAAGCACTCTGTATTGAGATATTTAGAATATCCTTTTCATATAAATGAAAAATTGATATTGCATTTTACATAAAGACACAGCACTTTTGTAGTGTGTAACTAGTAAATTTAATGTGTTAAAAGAAGTCAGTACCAGTATCTTCAAGTATGGATGTTTTGCAGTAACAACATGTGCCTAATTATTAGGAGCTCTAATACGGAAGACGTGTTACCACTAGACGGGCGGGCGGATCCCAGTGCGTCATTTTTAACTGACATTATCTCAAGTTATACGTTTCTCACAGAGTTTCTGTTTGGAGAGGATGAAAATTTGATGTATTTTGAACATTTCATTCGCTTAATGTGTTCACCTAACTTCAAAAGAAAAAAAAGTTCCTCGCATGTCGAAAATTCCGTAACGCCATCAGAAAGTGCATGGTCGGAAACGATCAGTATATGCTGTTTACATATAAATAAAACTAAAATGAAAATGTAGTGTAGTTCTTAACGAACAATTAATGAAAGTTTCACGTTGATATAGTGAGTAGTTTGCGAGTGTGAGCGAGTTGAATGAAACGCGAGGTAACGCATGAGCTTCGTCCGGAATGTGGTAACTCCTACAGCTTGGGGAAAAAATGGCGGATAGTTCAGCTCCGGTTTATAGGAGCCTTAGCGCTAGTCAATGGCAGAGCGGAGCGCTTACTGTCCAACCTTATATTTATTAACCTTGGGGAAGTCCCGATATTAATGTAGTTGCCGCCTCAACGTTGCTTCCCGGTGAGCAATTAGCCCAGATACTGCCTTAGCCTTACGATTTCTCCTTGAAGCGATAATTTGCAGACATGGGAGTGGCACTGGCATGCAAATACGAGCCGTCTTTGCATTGTCGGTTCGCTTACTGTTGCAAAGCGGAAATTGTGGGGCGTATTAGTTCTCGAGACGTGCGGTTGGAAGAGGGAGGCGTGCCAGCGAACCGTTGCGTGTTTTCCCCGGCTCTGTTAGGCGAGTCAGCCGCCGGGAGAGATTACACGCGCTGCGGTCACGGGTCAGCCGCTTTGCGCGATCAGCAGCTAATTGAAGTTCTCTCGCCGGCAGGGGCTGTTGACCGGTAATTAGCAAGTAATCCCGTGCCGGAGAAATTAAACATTCATTTAGTAATTGAAGGTCTGTGCAGCCTTGAATCAGGCTCATAAAGTTTATGGGCTATACTTAGCGATGTTTGTCGGCGTAACCGATGTTTAAAAACCCTTAACCGCCCGTACGCTAAATCATTCGTTCATTACACGACTGTTGAAAAATGTGAAACCGTGCTTTGAGAGCTTCGTCAAGTGGAGAAGAGGAAGGAGACGGTGAACGCGTGTTTTGCTTTTCGTGTGGGCGTGCATTACTCTGTTCATGTATGAAATATTCAGGGTAAAATGAAGGAAAAGACTTCCAAATGTTCGGCAAATATTTATTCGGTCACTAACCAGTTTTCGGCTTCCACGTCAGCTGAATGTCGTATACGTAGATGAGACTGTAAGTCACATCCAGAGACCCCTACACAGCCTGTATTTATGTTTTGGTCTCTGAGCATACAACTGCAGTGTGCTTTCATATTGGACGTATATTACTAGACTGGCGAACTTGTCTCTGTGGCTGAAGTAGTCTTGTGTAGTTCACGAACGTACTAGTTTGGAAGAGCGATCCCACAGGCGAACTGCCGGCCGCGGTGGCCGAAGGGACTGAGGCGCTCCAGTCACGGTCTGCACGGCTATTACGGTCGGGGGTTCGAATCCCCCCTGGGGCATGGATATTTGTGCCGTCCTTAGTGTTAGCTAGTTCATAAGTAGTTTGTAAGTTTAGGGACTGATGACCCCGTAGTTAAGTCCCATAAGCTATACAAACATTTGAACATTTGAACAGGCGAACTAGTTGGCAGATCCCTCGCCTCTTAGTTCGTCCGCTCCTTTTCCGAAGACTGACGGGGAACAGCGAGAGGACGCGAGAGCGCGCAGAATCGCGTGATTCCCTTCTGCCAGTTACCTTCATTTCGAGCTGAGATGCAGCTCAGCTGTAGTTTCATAGTTCACTGCCACAAGAAATCTATTTTAAAAATAAAGTATTACGAGTACTCTGTTTGCAAAGTAGTTGAATACCATTGTATGACCCATTCATGTAAAGAGCTGGTTTATTTGCCTAAGTATTTGATGTCAAATTGCCCAAAAATACGGGTAATAGCACACGCTTTGGCAACACTGATTCATTATATAAAAAAGCTGTCATAAAAAAGAGCTCTTTTAGTAGCGATAGCAAAAGCCAAAAAGAGCGGACGAACTAGAAGGAGCGGACGAACTGGAAGCAGCGGTCGAACTAGGAGCAGCGGACGATTATGCCAAACGTATCTCGCTTCATAGTTCGTTGGATTCTTTCCCGAAGACCGACGGGCAATAGCGAGAGAGCGCACGGCAGAATTAAAAATCACGTGTTTGCCTTCTGCTGATGAGTCATTTGGATGTGAATGTCTGCCTGCTTGATTACGTAATTCAGTGCTACAAAATCTCTGTTTTGATGTGTTCTGCACTCTGAAAAATCTGACTAATAAATTCCATAATGCCAAGATATAGAGATAACTCTAAACTTAAACGCGCGAGAAATTATCCAGTAACTGTTTCTTTTGGTTTGTGTGATGTCGTTAGCGGTTCAAGCAGCAAGCGCATGAAGCAGCTAGGTGGGGGAACTTCTCCCTCCACCAGCATGCTCAGACCACGCCGCTCAACCGTCACTGGGAGCGGACGAACTAAAAGAGCGTACTAGTTCGCGGCAGAGCTTAACGCCGCCATCTTTCATTACCGCATGTCAAAAAGATTCCGTATCGCACTAGCATTGCTTCCTGTGTGTTCGTTGTGAAAAAGTAAATATATAAATAAAATAGTGTTTTTACACTCTCATTCTTCGTTTCCTTCTTCTATCAGATCATTTTGTATGCACATCAAAGTATTTTATCGCAAGACAAACGATTACGTCGCGAGACAGCACGTATATGAGTCGTAGCGAAGCCGCTTCACATAGGCAGCAGTCGCTGCAGCGTTGCAATGCGCATGCGCGGCTGAGTTTTACTCTTCTGAACCCCCTGGAGTCAGCATATGGGCGCTCCCGCGGCAGGGTGGGCGAGGAAAACGCCGCTTTTAACATTGGCGTTGGAGCTTGTAGAGACACCAGCTCCCGCCTACTCGAGCTCTGGCGGTTATGCACGAATGGTTACGAAGCAAAGACAGTCGAGCTACTGCGCACCTCGCCTTGCGCATCGGCAAATACTCCATGAAAGCAACATTCGCCCTTCATATTTGTTTTTGACGCATTGTACATTCATCCATAACACGCCATATGTGGTAAAATATCGTATAACTATAGATTAAAGACGCATCAACTCTAAAAGCTTTCAGAAGATCCAGTCAGGAATAATAATGAAGTCACTGCTTTCTACCTACTAAGGCCGGCCGCGGTGGCCGAGGAGACTAAGGCGCTCCAGTCACGGTCTGCACGGTCACTACGGTCGGGGGTTCGAATCCCCCCTCGGGCATGGATATTTGTGCCGTCCTAGTTCGTAAGTAGTTCATAAGTAGTTTGTAAGTTTAGGGACTGATAGCCTCGTAGTTAAGTCCCATAGACTTTACAAACATTTGAACATTAATTTGATTAGCGGCATCGCATATGTGCCGTGAAAGGTTGTGGGTTCGAGACCGACTGTAGGATCTTTTTGTTCAAAAACCCAATCTTATTTTTAATAGATAAGGGAACAACACTGACTTTTGTATTGTTATAAGCCACATATCTTTAGACGTTATAGAAAACTGTTTCAAATGTTTGGATAGCTTATGGGACTTAACTACGGGGTCATCAGTTCCTAAACTTACAAACTACTTATTAACTAACTAATACTAAGGACGGCACAAATATCCATGCCCGAGGGGGAATTCGAACCCCCGACCGTAGTGGTGTGCAGACCGTGACTGGAGCGCCTCAGTCCCCTCGGCCACCGCGGCCGGCGTTATAGAAAATGTGTTGCAATTTTCAGGGTAAATGACATCTATACTATTTGTTGTAACATATATTTAACTATTTGAAAATATGTGGGCGAGAACACCCTTGCCTTTGCGCATGAGTAAGGTTAGGAGGGGGTGCAGTTGACAGTGTCACGTGACCCGAAGGTAGCTCGTCTCTTCATTGTAACATTCATTTTGTTATAGTCACTTAATAGTGTAATCAGTTGCTTACTGTGTTTTAGTGTTTATGTGCATATTCATTTATTCTTGGTGTTTATTATCAAAGAAAAATGAACAACGTTCAGTATGCTTCAGAAACAAATTACTAAACTTTAAGCTTGGAACAATAGTTTGTAATAAAGAAGCTTGTTAGGCCGATGACTCAGCACGAGTTGAAGCAAGCGCAAACAAGCCGAGGTAAGACATTCTGCAGGTCTTTTAATGAAAATATATCTAAAAATGGGGGGGGGGCAAACCGGGGCGCTTTCCCCCGACTCCACTCGCAGAGGTGCGCAAATTGTCTCTTTGGAAGCCTAGCAGGGATTGGCGCCAACCCCCATTCATCTGAAGCACCAGCCGCCACTGTGTACTAGTACGATCTTATGGCACAAAATGTCAGTGTAATCTTTACTAGGTAACACTACCGCAGTTGTTGCATCGTAAAATCGTGTTATGGGAAAACGTTGCACGCAGTGAAAATAAACTATATTTATCGGAAAACAGTCCGTCTCCGTAGGTCAACGCCAGCGTCGCTGACTACCACGCTGGAGGCCCGGGTTCGATTTCCGGCATGGGACTGGGAGTTGTGTGTAGTCTAGTTGTGTGCAACGCAGCAGTCGGATGGTTAACAACGATGTTTGCACTCTCGTTGTACTATATTATTTTTACAAAAAGAAACAGCGTCTTAGGAAGTATTGGGTGCATCCTGTGCTGCAAGATCCATTTAAATTTGGTGCCTTCAGTACGCTACATAAGAAACTACGACTGGACGACACAAAGCACTTTAATTTTTACAGGATGTCAAAAACAACGTTTGAGAAATTACTATCCATTTTACAAACTCATTTGCAACATGAAGACACCAATATGCGAAAGAAACGTCTTTATGGAAAAAGTTGCAGACAAACACATTGAACCTACCTCCTCCTAGGGTATTCCAAAATGTTCCAGGGATGAACAGATGAAGCGTTTGCATTGCATAATAATTTACTTCGTCCGTATGGTGGGCGAGATCTTGATTTCAAGAAGCGTATTTTTAACTATCGCTTAAGCAAAGCAAGACGATTTATAGTGTGTGCATTTGGCATAATGGCCAATACATGGAGGATTTTTCACAGACCTTTAAATGTCTCCACTGATTTTTGCGACTGACATAGTGAAGTCTTGTACTGTTCTACAAAATTTCATCCATAAAGAAGAGAGTCTTAATACTCTGTGTGCAGATACAACTATAGACGTGGACTCTGAACTACGAGATCTAACACGTACACGAGCAGTACGTGGTGGTGTGTCAGGGAAAACTATCAGAAATCAGTTCGCTAATTATTTTGTTTTTGAAAATGGGAAAATTCCGTGGTAAGATAAGTTCCCCTAAGGTATTCATATTACATGTGAAATAAACAGTAAGTGTAGAGAGAAGGAATGTGGTGTGTAATAAAAATGAAACAAAACAAATTTTAGATGAAGTTAAAGACGAAACCAATATTCCAGATTTCGAATTACGAACAGATGCCGTAATGAGTAACATAGAGGTATATATCATCGGAGTAGTGCAGCAACTAAAATCACTCAATAAGAACAAGTCTTCTGGTCCGGATTGTATACCCATTAGATTTCTATCTGATTATGCTGAAGCGATAGCTCCTTACTTAACAGTCATATACAACCGCTCTCTCATAGAAGGATCTGTACCAAAAGATTGGAAAGTTGCACAGGTCACACCTATATTCAAGAAAGGCAGTAGGAGTAACCCACTAAACTACAGGCCTATCTCATTGACGTCAATTTGCAGCAGGGTTTTGGAACATATCCTGTATTCAAATATTATGAATTACCTCGAACAGAACGATCTATTGACCCAAGGTCAACACGGATTTAGAAAATATCGTTCATGCGAAACACAACTAGCTCTATATTCACACGAAGTGATGGGTGCTATCGACAAAGGTTCGCAAATCGATTCCGTATTTCTTGATTTCCAGAAAGCTTTTGACACCGTACCTCACAAATGGCTTTTAATCAAATTGCGTGGTTATGGTATATCGCCACAAATTTGCAATTGGATAGGGGATTTCTTGTCAGAGAGGACACAGTTCGTAGTAATCGATGGTAAGGCATCGACTAAAACAGAGGTGATATCGGGCGTTCCACAGGGTAGTGTTATTGGTCCTCTGCTATTCCAATTTACATAAACGATTTAGGGGAAAATCTAAGTAGCTCTCTTAGGTTGTTTGCAGATGACGCCGTCATTTACCGTCTAGTAAAATCATCTGAAGATCAAAACCAACTGCAGAACGATCTGAATAAGATATCAGTATGGTGTAAAAATTGGCAATTGACTCTAAATAATGAGAAGTGTGAAGTCGTCCACATGAGTACGAAAAGAAAAGAAATCCGTTAAACTTTGTTTACAACATAAATCAATCAAATGTGAAGGCCGTAAACTCCACAAAATACCTAGGAATCACTATTACTTCAGACTTAAACTGGAAAGAACACGTAGATAATATCGTGGGAAAGGCGAACCAGAGACTGCGTTTTATTGGCAGAACCCTTAAAAGATGCAACAGAACTACTAAAGAAACTGCATACACTGCGCTTGTCCGTCCATTTTTGGAGTATTGCAGCCCAGTGTGGGATCCTTATCAGGTGGGTTTGACGGAGGACATCGAAAGAGTCCAAAGAAGGGCAGCTCGTTTCGTATTGTCGCGATACAGGGGAGATAGCGTTACGGAAATGATACAGGATCTGGGATGGGAATCATTACAACAACGGCGCTTATCGCTGAGGCGTGGGTTACTTGCGAAACTCCAATCGCCAACATTCTCCTCCGAATGCGAAAATATATTGTTGACTCCCACTTACATAGGTAGAAATGATCATCAGAATAAAATAAGAGAAATCAGAGCTCGAACAGAGAGATTCAGGTGTTCTTTCTTCCCGCGCGCTATTCGAGAATGGAATGGGAGATGAATAGTATAATTGTGGTTCGATGAACCCTCTGCCAGGCACTTAAATGTGATTTGCAGAGTATCCCATGTAGATGTAGATGTAGATGAAACTATATCATTTCTTTCCTTATCTCCCAGAGTTTTGAAATCTTCTTTAAGTTCTGTACACACATCCTTCCACGCTTCCAAAGTCAGTCGTCTATCCTTATATTCTTCTGGTCGTTCCTGCACCAACGCAACTAAAACTTCACAATCAATATTCAATTCAGCACTAATCTTGAAACTCGACAGGTAGCACGTATGACGGCTCAGGCGCGTCTGAAGTATGCCGGCACCCGGCGAGCTGCCGGCTCGTGGACACGCAGCCATGTTCCAACACGTCCAACTGAGAACCCGGCGGCCGGCCCCGCAGTGGGCAACCGGAGGAGCATCCGGCAGCCGGGCCGGTCGTTTTGCCGCGTCGTCCCGTGGACAGGCCCTCAAAAGAGACAATGTGTTACACTACAAACACGGCGAATCTGCCAGACCGGCGGCCGGCGGAAATTCTTCTACATCTACATACATACTCCGCAATTCACCGTAAGGTGCGTGGCGGAGGCTACACTGTACCACTACTAGGCATTTCCTTTCCTAATTCACTCCCAAATTAAACGAGGAAAAAAAATGCTTATATGCCTCCGTACGAGCCCTAATTTCTCTTATCTTGTCTTTGTGATCACCACGCGAAATGTAAGTAGGCGGCAGCAAGATCGTACTACACTCAGCTTCAAATTCCGGCCCTCTAAATTTACTCAACAGAAATTCACGAAAAGAACGTCGTCTTCCTTCCAGCAATCCCCAATTGAGTTGCCGGAGCCTTTCCGTGACACTCGCGCATTGGTCGAACCTACCGGTAACAAATCTAGCTGCTCGTCTCTGAACCGCCTCTATGTCTTCCTTTAAACTGATCTGCTGCGGGTTCCAAACACTTGAGCAATACTCAAGATGTGGTCGTACAAGCGTTTTATACGCGGTCTCCTTTACAGGTGAAGTACATCTTCCCAAAATTCTCCCAATAAACCGAAGTCGGCTGTCCGCCTTACTCACAACTGTCCTTACATGCTCGTTCCATTTAATATCGCTCTGCAATGTTACGCCTAGATATTTTAACGACGCGACAGCATCAAGAAGCTCACTACTAATGCTGTATTCGAAAGTTATCGGATTGTTTTTTGTACTCATGCGCATCACCTTACATTTTTCCACATTGAAAGCTAGCTGCCAATCTTCGCACCAACTAGAAATTTTGTCTAAGTCATCCTGTATGCTATTACAGTCAGTTACAGACGACACCCTCCCATACACCACAGCATCATCAGCAAACAGCCGCATATTACAACTTACTCTGTCATATAGATAGAAAATAATATCGGTTCTATCACACTCCCCTGGGGCACGCCTGACGATACACTCGTCTCTGATGAACACTCGCCGTCGAGAACAATGTACTGCATTCTATTACTTAGGACGTCTTCCAGCCAGTCACAAATCTGTGAACCTATTCCATAAGTTCCTATCTTCGTTAGCAGTCTGTAGTGTGGCACCGCGTCGAACGCCTTTTTGAAGTCTGTTGCCCTTCGTCCATGGCTCGCAAGATGTCATGTGAGAAAAGGGCAAGCTCAGTGTCACATGAACGATGTTTCCTAAACGCGTGCTGATTCATGGAAAGAAGCTTTTCCGTTTCAAGGAAATTTACTATATTCGAACTGAGAATATGCTCCAAAATTCTACATGAAACTGATGTCAACGATATTGGCCTGTAATTGTATGGGTCAGTTTTCTTTCCTTTCTTATACACGGGAGTCACCTGCGTTTTTTCCCAATCACTAGGAACTTTGCGCTGAATTAAGGATTCGCGATAAATGCAAGCTTGTCGTGGACAAGCACCCTAAGGCGGCCGAACAAACCGGCAAGGGTTCTCCCGGCCAAGAAAGCCATACGCTCATTTCCATTTTTCCATTGGAAAAACAGAGGAACAAAGATACGCGTTATCCACGACAAACAGCACCTTTATAACCGTCATACTATTGAAACAGAACCCGAATTTCACCGCAACGTAAAATATGAGTAAAAACATCCAATTAACGCTACTCGTTACTGGACGTCCAAAGCAAATTGCGCCGGCCGCGGTGGCCGAGGGGACTAAGGCGCTCCAGTCACGGTCTGCACGGCCACTACGGTTGGGGGTTCGAATCCCCCCTCGGGCATGGATATTTGTGCCGTCCTAGTTCGTAAGTAGTTCATAAGTAGTTTGTAAGTTTAGGGACTGATGACCCCGTAGTTAAGTTCCGTAGACAATACAAACAATTAAAAAAAATGCAGATTTCGTAAGAACACCCCAGAGAATAAACAGCCCTTTTATATATATTGACCATACTACTGAAAGAAAAGCAGAAGTTAAATGAAATTGGTAACGCATTAATAACAACAGCCTGTATGGAAACATTATCTTTCTTTTTGTGTCTTCTAAGGACCGACCGAATATTCGGTTTCGGTTTCGTCCAGTTTCGGACAAAATTATTGGTTTCGGCCATAGTTTCGGTTTCTGCCAGAAATCAGCCGAATCTTCAACTTACTGATAAATTCCGTTCGTCTTCTCAGTAGATTCAAAAAAATGTTCAAATGTTTGTTAAGCTTATGGGACTTAACTACGGGGTCATCAGTCCCTAAACTTACAAACTACTTATGAACTACTTACTAACTAGGACGGCACAAATATCCATGCCCGAGGGGGGATTCGAACCCCCGACCGTAGTGGCCGTGCAGACCGTGACTGAAGCGCCTCAGTCCCCTCGGCCACCGCGGCCGGCCAGTAGATTCAGTTAACTAACAATAACGCTTCATCTCAGTCGACGGCGCGCCGTTTAACTGCTACGAGTCTCTCCTTTCGCGTAAAAATTGCGGGTATTTTAAATGGTTTGGATTTTCCGCCGTATGCAAGACACCTGATTTTTTTAATTGTTCCCAAACATGTTTCAGCACATTTTGTGCTATCATCTGTGGGATGGTTTATTTTGTCCTGAAATTATGTTTACTGTGCAATAGTCTTTTCAGTTACTTCTAGGTTCATTCGTTTTTAAATTTTACTTACGTTATCTGACTATATAACTATTTCAGTTTAGTGAATATTAGGCCTAGATATACGAGTATCACATTTCTTACATACCTTTTACATTAGGCTACATAAAACTCGTTAAGTAGCCTACTTATTTGTTGTTTTGGTACAAACGTGTCATCTGCAAACATAACAGTTTACGATTTTCTTGCTTTTCTATTTTTCGGTCCGAGCAAAACGCGTCATTTCTGTATAGTACTAACGATTCTTTTCCTTCTCTGTTATAATTTGGTTGTTGTCGTTGGTTTTAATTTATGTGTCACTCGTTTTCCACGTTTTTTCGTGCTATGCATTACACCAGTGGTAATATTTGGCGTATGAATACAGTTCTTTCAGTGTTTTGTTCTGAAGGGTTGCGCGCGAAATACGAGTGTTTACTGTTTGTGTCGTGTTATATTCGTCTGTTGATGGGGAATGTTGGAGTGAAATAGTATTGTGGATGCGTTTTCTTCTTGTTTATATTTCGTATGTGCATATGCATCTAGCTGTGGTCTTTTTTTTTTCTGTCTTTTTCTGTGTGTGTTGCGAAAATATTGGATGTTTGTTGGTTTTTACGTTTTAATTTTGTTTCTGAGGTGGATGTGATGTGTGTTAGTGGAGGGTTTATGTGGGTTTTTGTGTGTGTCTGACAGGGATTAGGGATAGGAGTGAGTGATCAGGATACTATTATGAAGACTATTTGTACATCTCCTCTATTGTGGTAAATCGTGTTTTGTGGCAGAGTGAAGTGTATTCATTGGGTACAGTTTTTCCTTGTGCTATTGCGTTTTGTATGTGGCAGTTCTCCTCTAGTCAATCTATGGTATAAGCTATTGCTGGTCTTAAGAACTTTTAGGTCTTTCTCTATGTTTGTGGAGTGGTGATTTTCTGATATTAGATGGTCTACAAAGATTGAGTGGGAACTGTTACTTTTTAGTGCTCTTAAGTGCTCAGTGTATCCGGTCCTGAAATTCCTGCATGTTTGTCCCACATATACAGCCTGGCAGCAGTTGCATGTTAATTGGTAGATGCCAGATTGGTTGTATTTGTCAATATTGCCTGGTTTTTGGGTCATTTTGTTTTATATTGTGTTGTTTGTTCTGTATCCTATATTGAGTCCTTGTCTTCTTGATATGTTTCTTATTCTGTGTGTGGTTTTGTTGTTGTATGTCATTATGTGCCATTTGTTGTTCTCTGTTTGTTGATTTTGTGTGCACTGTGTTTGGTTTGGCTGTGTTTGGACGTTGTGGTTTTGTGTTGTCAGCTTCTGAGTTTTGTTGTGTAATCTAACTATTCTATTTGTGTAATAGCGATTCTACTGTGCAATTTGTTTTATAGTGTTTAGTTCTGTTGTGTAGTCTTTTTTATTCGTGGGAACTCCGTTCAGACTGTGAAGCATATATCTGAAGCTGCATTATTTGTCTGTGATTGGATGATTAGAGTGATGATCTATGATTGTGCTGGTCACAATTAAAAAATCAGGTGTCTTGCATACGGCGGAAAATCCAAACCATTTATCCAAGCGAACACGGAAGAAAGAAGAACAGCAGCATCAAAAGATGATTATTTTGCGGGTATTTTATTGTTAAGCATAGTAGAACTTTATCGTATATTATAGTGATATGTTAGTAAGAATTTAACTTTATCAGTATTGTACGTAATGGAACGGGTTATCGTATTGTTGTGCTGTACAGGTTTATTAATGAGTTTTCTTGAAAGGGAGGAGCTCTTTTCGTAACTAATATGAGTTTAGGATATATTGAGCTTGTGGTTCACACAATTTCCTGTTTAGTTTGCGTAAATTTATACTGGCAACAATCGTACTGTTAGTCTGAACTTTGACTTTATTTTTCGAAATTCTTTCTGCAGCAATGACTGAAGCTGCTCTGTATTCAGTAATGCCAAAAAAGAGACACACGAAGTTGTTTCTCGAATGGGGGGAAAAATAAAAGAAAATAAAACAATAAAAAAAATGGAATATCAAGCTAGCGCTCTCAAGAACGGAATCGTAAGGCCTACTTATTTGAGCAAACAAATTATTGCTTTCTGCGTATTTTCTATTGTGGTAGTCATGTTGAGGCTTTCGCGTTTTGTAGTATCTATTTCCTACAAGAAGATGTGCAGGACTGTGGAATTTGAGATAGCTATACAGTACTCTCGTTAGTTCGATGTGAAGGTGTGAAAAAAAAGAAAATCGACCTAGAAAATGTACAAAAAATGATCTCCTTTAAAACAAAGTTTTTAAATAGTCATGTACATTGGCGCCCTAAAGGTTTTAAAGTCTTGCCTCGCGTTATAATGGTGGAGTGCCTTTCTCCGCGAAGATGGAATGTACCCGTAGTTGTTGTTTTGTTTTATGACGCTAGTATTTATGGGAAACTCGTAATTCCGAGACTCGAAGTATCGCGACTCCACTGTATCGAGTTCAGTTTACTTATTGTTTAACTTCCTTCAATCTTTCTTTTTTGGGTAGAAAATGTCACAACGAGAAGAAAATAATCCAATTTGGAAGTACTTTAACAAATGTACGGCTGATTTCTCTAAACCTGTTCACCTTCCATTTCATCTTCTGCTGATTCCTGATTAGAATTACACACATTCAAGAATGCTTAGTACAGGGAGGGGATCTTGAAAAATGTGGAAAAACTAGTGACTTTTGGTGTAACGTAAATATACCGAAATTATAACTTAATTACGCAAGTTTCAGTCACGATTTCGATTTCGGCCGAAACTAAAGTCGAATATTCGGTTACCCGTTTCGGGATGTTGAGCACCCATCTAACACGCACACTCGCGCGCGCGCGCGCGCGCGCGCGCCCACACACACACACACACACACACGCACACACACAATTCATATTTCAGTCGGTCTCTAGTGTCTTCCATTTGCTGTACGATATGTTACATATATTACAGCCATATCTTCCACTATGTAACACTGACCGTTGCGTCAAAACTTTAAAAGACAGCGTAGTTACTCCCGTTCATCCGTATTTTACGACTGTTTCGCGTAATTCAAATGTTCAAATATTTGTAAAGTTATGGGATGTAACAGCAGTGGTCATCGGTCCCTGAACTTACAAACTACTTAAACTAACTTATCCTAAGAAGAACACACATGCATGCATGCATGACTGAGGGAGGTCTCGAACCTCCGACAGCTAACGGCCGCGTGCACCGCAGCAAGGCGCCTTAGTGCGCACTGCTATTCCGCTGCGGCTTCGTGTAATTACACACACGACTGCTCACACGTTTATAGTACAGAAATATGACGGCGAGACTTCAGTTAGACCAGTGATACTGTATACGACATTGCTAGTCTAGTACGCTTAGAAACTACTTTACGCCGCTATTTAGATTATTTGCACGGCTGACTGAAAGTATACAACTGTCCTGTTTAAAATTATCTACACATTCAGTTAATGTGAGAATGATCAAATTCAAATTAAATCCTTTCTGTTAAGAACTCTACTACTTCTGGAGGGGTTGGCGATCTGGCAATGAGAGAGAGGCTGGGCAGAAGACTGCTGCGGTCAAGTAAAATACGACGTTAAGTCAAAAATTGTCCGCAATGTAGATATAACTTTTCTTACATTGTTATTACTGCATTCTGTCCTAGTTGATTTTATTGTTATGATGTTGTGTCCTGCAGTTAGAAGCAAACCGTCAGGACGAGTGTGAAAAGTGCTGTTCTTGCACGACAGTGCCCGTCCACGTACAGATGATGAAACACTCCGGAAGCTCCAGTCTGCAGTAACGGGTCATCCTGCCGCTTCTGACTAGTGTGGTCCACTCCAAGACCCATTCAGAAGCCGTGGATTCACCTCGGACCAAGATGTGGAGAACACGGCACATGCGTGGCTCGCTGCACAGCCGAAAACATTTCCTGAACCCTCTGGAAGCTTGTGCAACGATGGACTAAATACGTTGAAAACAAGAATTATATATATATATATATATATATATATATATATATATATATATATATATAATGTTAACGTAATTGTCCTATTTGTATTGCAATAACAGTTATGGCTACAATGCAGTTAATTTTTGACTTACCCTCGTACTTGAACGGTTGACAGCTCCTTTCCGGCTATAGAATTCAAATGTTTGTAGAACTTATGGGACTTAACTACGGGGTTATCAGTCCCTAAGCTTACAAACTACTTATGAACTAGCTAAGACTAAGGACGGCACAAATATCCATGCCCGATGGGGGATTCGAACCCCCGACCGTAGTGGTCGTGAAGACCGTGACTGGAGCGCCTCAGTCCCCTCGGCCACCGAGGCCGGCCCGGCTATAGCAACGCCTCATGTCTCGTCTTGGAAAAAGGACGATCTGCCTGGTTAGCTGCCTTAGTTTGCAACAGTGGGATAACCTGTGCGGTAAACGGCCACTTCGTCGGGACTTCAACTTTTGCAGCAGCTAATAAGTGCCAGAATTGTAACTGAACACTGCGTGTGATTCTACACGAAAAGTAACCCATGGTGACATGTCATTCGTTGGACTAATGTTTGAAATATTTTCAGCTGACGATTGTTTCGTGTTGTGTGATCGCAAAATGGACAGTGTCTGAGCATGGCTAATGATAGTTCGGGCAGCGGCAGAGCGGCCGAGCGCAATGAGGTGCTATGATACGATGCGCGAGGCCGTTCCCCGTTGGGGGTTCGAATCCCCCCTCGGGCATGGATGTTTGTGCCGTCTTTAGTATAAGCTTGTTCATAAGTAGTTTAGGGACTGATGACCCCGTAGTTAAGTCCCATAAGCTCGACAATCATTTGAACATTTTGATAGTTGGGGATTTTGCTATCATTCTCTTAACGCAATTTTATATCTGTTCTGATAATTTTATATTGGCTGTTTCTGATTTATTAATTTCGACTGTGTAGGACCATTTGCTATAGATGAATACATTATTTAATTGAGTTAGCTGGCGTTGCCCAAATCATTTGCAAACATTAGAATAAAACCTTTCTTTTATATTTCATTATTGTTTCACAAATGTTAGCCTATCCTTAGAATTTTTTACCGGAGGATCAAAGGTAAAAGGTACTATTTGCAGTTGTTGTAGTTACTGCGTATGACAGCAGACTTTTACTCTTCGGTCCTGAGACTACATTAACCCATTTTTCATTAACAGAGGCATACATAGTACAATGCGTGTAAGTTGCGTTTGCCCAATGCAGCAGTTTGGCAGCACTTAAAGACACGTATTTTCGAGTCCTCCCTCGGCGAGGGATTTGTGTCTTGTCCTTAGGATAAGTTAAAGTTCTTTACTAACAAGGAAACGGCTTACCTCTTATATTCAATTTTAAGAGCTGCTGCGGAAGATGATCACACCAAACTGTCGTCGTAACAAATAGACACCAACGAAAACTCGAAAACTGTGGGTTAAACGAAATGGGTTAAATCATCTGTAGTTACACACAATTTTGACATGTTGTAAATGACGGTTTTCAACACTTACCTTTAGCGTAGAGTCAGACGCTACGGCATTTTGTTACAGACTTCTATTTATCCATACATTGGCGATAACAAACAATATGTATATGTAGACTATTACAATGTTAATTAATAGTAATTAAATGATGCATACTGTTGTTATTAATTACAGTGGCTCAAAAGGCTCGTACTTGTAAACGATGTTAAAATGAATTAACTTCTGTGAGCCTACGACATAGCTATCTTGTGGTTTACTGGCAAAGTGTCATAACCTCTCCTTTAGATCTTCTGAAGGAAATCGGTTTTTAATTAAATGCCTTTTGTCATAAGTCGTTTTAGATTTATTTAGAAGGCACTGATTTCAGAAAAATACAGCTGACGGTTATAAATGATTGAAATTGATAGCAATACCAACTATTTCCAAAGTTCGTAATCATCCACCAAGGTTAACCGTTCAAGGACCAATGAAAAAAAGTCATGCTTTCGAGGTCTTTGAATAGTCACAAAATAAATTTTAAAAACTTGAGGTAAGTGTTAATAAGACGTACGACTGCATTCGAAAACGGAGTGTTATGTCACGTCTGATTTGGTAGTGCATCTGGCATCCGATAGAAATAAATGGTCGATGCAAAAAAGTTGTTCAAAATACACATGCAGATCCGCAAATTCCAGAAAATATATTTAAGATTTCTCAAAGCATTTTAAAATAATTTATTACGACCAGATTCATTTTTAACCCAAAACTATTTGCCTTTCGAAGTGTGTATTAGAAACGAAGCAAGCGATACTTCGCAACAAAAATAGTAATAAATATATAAATAAATAAAAGTCCGCTTTCGGGAAACTCAGGGTATCATCGCTTGGAACTAAAATGGCGGCGGAAGCTGCCGCACAGCAGAAGTTGATGCGCATATGACGATAAGAGTTCCGTTTGTTTTATGGACGCGGTTATTGAACCCTAAAAAGCGTCAGTGTATAAAGGCCTTTCTTTAACTAACATCGTGAGTGCAGGAGTGAATTTCAGATAGTTTTTAATGAATTTTTACCGCATTATTCTTTTTTAGTCTCCTCGACAGGAAAAAGAAACGAAGTTTCTTCGATGAAAGGGCGATAAACGTGGAGGAAATTACAGCATAGTGTAAGGGTCAGAAAGGTGATTAGCCTTGTTCTGTTTAAAAGAAACTACTTTGGAAACACTGTATAAGAGCGAGAAAGGAAATCTGCCGTCGCCTATTTAAAAGAAATGTCCTGTAACTCGACGCAAGTGATTTAGGGGGAAAACATAATTTTGTTTTTATCTTCTGACGACGGACTGTGAACTGAAACTTCAAACACCAAAAATGTTCAATGTTTGTAAAGACTATGGGACTTAACTACGGGGTCATCAGTCCCTAAACTTACAAACTACTTATCAACTACTTACGAACTAGGACGGCACAAATATCCATGCCCGATGGGCGATTCGAACCCCCGACCGTAGTGGCCGTGCAGACCGTGACTGGAGCGCCTTAGTCTCCTCGGCCACCGCGGCCAGCCTTCAATCACCTCTCACGTTCACACTCCCGGTAATTTTAAAAGTACTGCGAGATTAATCGACGCAAGGAGTACAATTACGGTTTACAACGTAGAGCCAAACGGCAAGTGTGCTCTTTATTTACGTTTCTATACGGTTACTAAATGTATCAAATACTCGTCAGTGTCTCAATCACGTAACTCATTTGTTCTAAAGCATACATAGTTGTCTCGTTTATCACTACATCCTGCCGGAAAGGGTATTCATCCTTTATTAGACGACTGTAACTTCGAGAATAAAACGTGTATGTTTACCTGGCAGTTTCCTCTTATGGCAATATGAACGTTAGCTCACAATTGTACTGTAATAGTAGATCTTTCTTTGTCGTCGTTACTACGCTAGTTAACGAGCTAATTAACCGATGCCATGGAGACGCTATATTTAAATGTCCGAAAGGCGAACTTACGAGGCTATTCTCAAGAAGCATGCGGTGCCACTAAGTACCTCGCAACCGTAACGCTATACGAGAAACGGTCAGCAGTAAAGGATACATTTTTACGATGCTCTATGCGCTAATGAGTAGGAAAGGAGAAACCTACGCGAAGAGCGCGGAATTACTACGTCCATGCAGGTCAATCTATTTTCTCTGACCCTATTGAATTAAAATTTCTGCACTGGGTATGCAGTTCATTGCACACTTGCAAAGTTTTTTCCGGCTCCTCCTACTGCCATAAAATGTTCATATTTTCAGACCTATTTCCAATTAAGACAACAAATGAATTACGTTAAGGCACACGGAAATGACTTGTCAAGAGAATGGAAGATGGCAGGATTTCAAAGAAAATCCATGTTATTCAAATAGGGGGCAGGAGACCAAGAAGAAGACAAAGAGATAGATGGATCATGGAAGGAAAGGAAGAAGTGGAGAAGAGAAGAATGGCACAAAGCACAAAGTGCAAGAGGAAAAGTGGTGGGAGGATAGGGACAGGCCTATGTTGCAAGCAGATGCGGCCAGTGGCTGGAAGCTCTATTGGATGATGATGACACTGAAATGGAGCAGAACCCAATGGACAAATCTTGTCGCAGTGGATCGTAGTGTCAAGGTCACAAGATATTGGAATGTTAACAGCAGATCCCACGTCACCACTGGTTTTCCAACGCAATACTTACAAAAAGAAACTGTTATTACAAACAGACAATGAGTAGAGCACCTATACTCCATTCACCGAAACGAGAGACGTACTGTAAACACAGCAAGGCGCGTGACCACAGCGCTGCCGTCGAGGGGTGT
Organism: Locusta migratoria; assembly: GCA_026315105.1. Taxonomy (NCBI): domain Eukaryota; kingdom Metazoa; phylum Arthropoda; class Insecta; order Orthoptera; family Acrididae; genus Locusta; species Locusta migratoria. The sequence continues at coordinate 421,958,796 of CM048748.1, forward strand.
ACAAGGCAGGGGCGCGCAGTCAGCGTGGCTATCTCAATTGTAGGTGTGAGCTCTTTAGTGCGTGTTGTACAGCTGCGATTTCAGGATCTCTCAAGTTCATCTTTAAAGACGCTTGAAAGACTAGTTGAACCTCCGAGAAGTGGTTTCAAGATGTTCTTCCTCGGCTTGCAGTTATTGCTGTTGATAAAGCGCCGTACCATTATCATAGAAAAGAAAAAGTTCCCAGCGCGAATTCCAATAAGCACGAAATATCATAATGGCTAAAATCTAAAAACCTCGACTTTGAAGACGGTATGTTGAAAAAAAAAAAAATAACTTTTAGATATATTTCAAAATTACAGAACAGTGCACAACGATTACGCGATAGATGAAATGGCGAAGAATGCAGGGAAAACTGTTCTTAGAATTCCTCCGCACCGCTGTGAATTAAACGCCATCGACTAAGTGTGGGCCAGTATCAAAGGCTATGTTGCAGCGAAAGACAAAACATACAAAATGCCGGAAGTTAAAGAACTGCAAGAAGAAGCAGTAAAAACAGTGACTGCAGAAGTTTGGAACAAGTGCGTCCAAATGTTCAAATGGTGAAATGTTTGTACAGCTTATGGGACTTAACTACGGGATCATCAGTCCCTAAACTTACAAACTACTTATGAACTAGCTAATCGTAAGGATGGCACAAATATCCATGCCCGAGGGGGGATTCTAACCCCCGACCGTAGGGGCCGTGCAGACCATGACTGGAGCGCCTCAGTCTCCTCGGCCACCGCGGCCGGCAAGTGCGTCCCCGGTGTCGTATTTTTTGTTGAAAGTCAAATGTGGAAATTGTAGAGGAGAGAGAGAGAGAGAGAGAGAGAGAGAGAGAGAGGAGCGGTTTGGTACAAACCTCAATGAAAACAGTTCAAGTTTGACAGAATGAACTTGCTTCGCCGTCCTTTACTATTATTATTAGTGGGAATGTTATTAAAAATTGTGTATGAATGGAGCTTTGGAACCTGTATGAAAACAAATCTGTTTTGACAGAATGAACTCAGTTTCATCGTACTTTTAACATTATTGTAACTGGCTTTGAATCTTCCATGTCGTGCTTTATTTCGTTACATTGTTGTCCAGGTTTCTCAGGGTCCGCTATGACGTCAGCTCGGCAGCCAGACGACGCCACCAGCTGCAAAGCGTGCGCCAAGGATTTTGTACACCCCTTCGCATCACCTGAACACCGAATGCTTTCACTGGAAACGATCGTAGTCGCTCACGTGACACTGTTTACGTTTCGTCCCAGCTCTCGGTGAACGGACTATAAATACAAATAGAACGACGTATTTGTTGAAATTAATTCCCTTTCCCAGCTGTGATTCCTGGCCCAGTGACGTACATACAATTATGAACGGGGTGGTCAAAATAAAACTCCTTACACTGTCGCAATATTACAATATATATTTATTAGCAAGCAGTTGGCACGCTTAGGCTTTGAGACCATCTGCAGTTCTTCGAGGAACAGATGCGTAATTCTGTCTTTGCCGGCCGCGGTGGCCGAGGAGACTGAGGCGCTCCAGTCACGGTTTGCACGGCCACTACGGTCGGGGGTTCGAATCTCCCTTCGGGCATGGATATTTGTGCCGTCCTAGTTCGTAAGTAGTTTGTAAGTTTAGGGACTGATGACCCCGTAGTTAAGTCCCATAAGCTGTACAAACATTTGAACATTTGAATTCTATCTTTCCAGTTCCCAACAGAAAGTTACCCACACTTGTACCAAAACATCCGACAATTTCTTCAACAATCTTGGTACTGTAAATCGGCTTTTCAATCACATCTAAAACTCCACGTAACGGTACAGTTTCGTTGAAACATGGCAATTTTGCAGTTAGGGTGTTCAGATTTTCTGACTTTTGACACTATACCTCACAACAGGCTTCTAATCAAATTGCGTGTTTATGGAATTCGATTCAAGATTTCCTGTCGGAAGGACAGAGTATTTCGTAACTGACGAAAAGTCATCGAGAGAAACACATGTAATATCTAGCGTTCCCCAGGGATGTGTTATAGGACCTCTATTGATTTCTATCTTTATAAACGATTTAGGAGACAATCTGAGCAGTTCCCAGAATGAAAATTGCAGCGGAGTGTGCACTGATATGAAACTTCCTGGCAGATTAAAATTGTGTGCCGGAACCGGGACTCGAACCTGGGACCTTTTGAGTTCGCCGGCAAGCGAAGGGCGAGGTACTGGCGGAAGTAGAGTTGTAGGGCGGCATCGTGAGTCGTGTCGGTGTCGGTGTCGGGATAGCTCAGTCGGTAGGCGCTTGCCCGCGAAAGGTAAGGGTCCCAGATTCGAGTCCCGGTTCCGGTACTGGCGGAAGTAGAGTTGTAGGGTGGCATCGTGAGTCGTGTCGGGATAGCTAAGCCGGTAGAGCGCTTGCCCGCGAAAGGTAAGGGTCCCAGGTTCGAGTCCCGGTTCCGTCAGACAATTTTAATCTGCCAGGAAGTTTCAATCTGAGCAGTTGTCTTAGACTGTTTGTGAATGATGCTGTCTTTTCTAGTAGTAAAGTTACCGGAAGACTAAAAACAATTGCAAAACCATTTAGATATCTGAATCGTGCGCAAATTGGCAATTGACCTTAAATAATGAAAAGTGTGAAATCATCCCTATGGACACAGCGAGAAATTGGTTCATCTTCATTTACACGATAAATCAAATACACAGGCTGCAAATTAAACTAATTACTTCGTAATTGTAATTACTAACAACTTTAATTGGAACCTCTCTGTCTTCTATCAACCCTACCTGGTACGGTTCCCACACTGATGAGCAATACTCAAGCGCTGGCAGAACGAGAGGTTTGTAAACCACTTCCTCTGTTGACGGTCTAAACTTCCTGAGGTTTCTTCCAAAGAACCAGTCTAGCATATTTCACATCCACTACTGATTTTATATGGTCGCTTCATTTCATATCGCCCCTTGTGTCTACTCGCAGATATTTTATGGAAGTAACTCCTTCCAGTTCAAACAATAGAATCCTATTTGTATCCACGCTCTCAGTAATCCGGCACTTTTGCTAATCCGGCATCAATAAGCGATAGGAATGGCCGTATTAGTGAGAGTCTAGAGTATTTCAATATTCAAACAACTTACGGGTATGATGCCGGGTGACGTGGTCGACAACCGCCGATATTTCGGCAGGAGGTCACCCTGCCATTCTCAAGGCACAACTGCAGTTGTGCCTTGAGAATGGCAGAGTGTCCTCCTGCCGAAATATCGGCGGTTGTCGACGACGTCACCCGGCAGTATACCCGTAAGCTGTTTGAACATTCATTACGCCGGGAAAAGTTAAATATTTCAATATTGTGTATCGAGAATTTTGGAATTGTAAAACGCGATACGTCGAGAAATCTCGGGTGTTACTGGACTCTGTTACCCTCTCTTCTATTACTGATGTAAAGTTTCCACAGAGATGGTAAGGTATTCTTCAAAAGAGAGAGATTGGCTGGCTAGTACTACCTTAGTTCTGTACCGCTGATAGCCAAACAAAAAAAGATAGAAAAGAAAAGTAAAAGGACAAAAAGTAGAAATAGATATCGAAAAAGATTTTCTACATTAGGTAGGACAGAAGGGAAGAAACACGGAAGAGAAGGGGAAGATTATCCACCACCTAGGTTATGAGGTGATGATGGGTGATGTTACAGGATTGTAGAAGTTACTGTGTTAGTACAGATTCAGGACAAAGAGGATAGATCAAGTGATAAAGAGAAGAGAACTGAATAATGTTGAGTGGGATATGGGGGAGGAGATAAGGTAAATTGTTTTTAACAGGGAAACATCTAGAGCAAACACGGCATTTACAAACTGACATATGTCCACTGGGCAGCGTTTTATGTTGGGTTTAACCCCAACAAATTGAGCGCATGAACGAGCACATTCGCCTGTGGGACACCCAATATCCTGTGGCAGAGCATGCCCTCCAGTATAATTCCAGGGTTCTTTGCACGTGTTTCACCATACGTGCCATTTTGGATACAACCACCAAACACCAGTCCCTCAGAGCTACGGAGTTGGGAAGTTACCCTCAAACATATCCTCTCCTTCCGCCACCCTCCTGGCCTAAATCTACACTAACGTCTCCCCCTCCTCCATCCTCTCTCTCTCTCATATATACAGGGTGAGTCATAAATGAAGAAAGTATTTCGTGCAAATTGTCACGATAAATGACAATGCAACTGAATGGTAACAATCTGGAAATATGAAGTGCGGTTTTAGGTGTTACTGTGTGCCAACACTGGCCAAGGGGACAGATCGGCAACAGGGCATCACGGCACTAGTTCCTTTCCCTATGCCAACTAGCCTGGATACATAATACCATCCAGAGAAAACGGTACGAGGTAGATGTGAGCACTGTCATTGCTCGCAGTGTCATGCAGACATTCGCTTGACACCACATGCCTGGCCTTCTCGTGAATGGCTAGACTACCTACAACACTTGCATGTTGTGCCCTGTTGCCGATCTGTCCCCTTGGCCAATGTCGGTGCACAGTAACAGCCAAACTCCACTTCACATTTCCAGATTTTACCATTCAATTGCATTGTCATTTATTTATATAGGAACATGCGGAAAACGAATTTATGTTTATAGCTCAGAGTGTGACAATTTGCACGAAAATATTTTTACTCATTTATCACTCACTACTACAATAAGAAATCAATATCCACCCAAGCGAAGCTTAGACATTATAATTCAGTTATTAGGACACAAGCAACATATGGCTCAGAGTGCCTCACATTGAATAAGAAATGTAAACTTAGAGAACTAGAAAAAAGAGAGAGGAAAATACTAAGAAAAATTCTGGGTCCCGAGATAAACAATGAAAACATATGGATGAAAAGGAGAAATGAGGATTTATACAAAAATACAGAAAAAATAGAAAAAAAGTCACAGACACAATGAGGAAAAGACGGCTAAAATTTTATGGACATTTAAAAACAATGGAAGACTTACGGATTACAAAGAAAAATTTTAATTATGTTAATAAACTGAAGAAAACTGTAGGATGGATAGAAGCAGTGAAGAAAGATGCAAACAAAATAGGTGTTACAGAAGAAATAAGAATCGCTTCAGGCTACTGATAGAAAACGCAACCTATGATATATATATAACAGGGAAAGATATAGAGAGAACACACACACACACACACTATATATATATGTGTGTGTGTGTGTGTGTGTTCTCTCTATATCTTTCCCTGTTAACCCAGAACGTTTAACCTAACCGCCCTCCCCCATCCCCCACTCAGCAGTATTCGGTTCTCTTTTCTTCACTACTCTGTATCACTTGATCTGTCTTCTTTGGTTATATATCCTCTTTGACCTGGCTTAGCACTAATGTACAGTATCTCTGACTTCCACAGTCCTGAAACATCACCCATCACCACCTAATGACGTAGGTCGTGGATAACTTTCCCCTTCTGTTCCCTTTTTCTTCCATTCTCTCCTACCTGATGAAGGAGCCATGTTCCGAAAGCTAGTCCTACTTGTTGTCCTCCTCTTTTTTTTGTGACTATCGGCGGTGCAGAACTAAGTACTAGTCTGCCAATTTATCTCTTTTGAAGAATAGTTCACCTTCTCTTCTGTACGTTATGCTGCACGCGTGCGTCTGATAGTATCAGCCTTACTGATGATGCGAAATAGTGTACCGAAACGCACAAAAGCTGTGCGAGCGCAGCTCAGAGAGGCGGACTCGGCCTCTCCGCGGCCTGCCTACGGTAGCCGTGTCCGGGAGCCACTTAATGCAGCTCCGCGGGAGATTCGCGCGTCGATATCCGTAATAATTCAGGGGCGCTGAGATTCCTGGCCGTCAGCCCGTGTTCGCCTCAGCTGCGGTTTTTCCCGCGCCTCTGCGCTGGACGCAGCCCCGGCCGATGAATAATGGAACCCCGCCGCGTGGCATGATGGACGGCGGCGTCGCAGCGGCAGAAATTCCCCGCGGGTCGTTAAGAAACAGTTTTCGCAGTCGGGCGGTGGGAGTCGCGCCGCCGCGTGCATGTAGCAGTATGGACACGTAGCGGGGCGTGCCCTGCCTGCTTGTGATTTCGCGCGACGCCCGAGATCAAACAGCGGTCGGCGCACCGCGGTTCTTATTGGAAATGCGTGCTGAACATCGTTTGTATTCGAGATCGAAACATACGAGTATTATTCTGTGGTCTTAAATTTATTTTACTTTGCTGGACTGCTTGGCGAATCTCGTCGTGTTGGAATACAGCCGGCCGTGGTGGCCGAGGGGATTGAGGCGCGTCAGTCACGGTCTGCACGGCCACTGTGGTGCTGTATTTCTTATAAGTTGGTTTATAATTAGTTATTAAGTTTGGGGACTGATAATCCCATAAGTTTAACAAATATTTGAACATTTTATAGCACAACTGACGCATTACGTCCAGCATGTCTGGCAATTCTGCGAAAGGACCATCCCGTCACTCCACAGGCCGAAGTGTGACCCCTTTCAAACACTCTGTTTGCTGTAGGAAGCAAGACCGAATGTCTTGTGTGCTGCAGCGATGCGCTTTTCTTTTTTTTTCTGTTCATTACAGACACCACCTGCTCACAAAAGTACGTCGACCCGAACATAGACATGAGCCCAGCTCCATTCCTATGAAGTGGAGGGAACGTGTCTGGCTTCACGTTTTATACCACGGAGACAGTAAACGAATGCGTGTGTTTATTCGTGGCCGCCGAGTACTAGTGTGCGTGACGTCAGCTTCCCCCTCCACCGCAGCTCCGAGCTGTGGCAGTGAGCGCTCGTGTGCGCATCTGCTCGCGCAGCAGCCTGTTGGAACAACCTGCTATAACGGAACCATAACCGGATAAGTGTTACTGAAACACCCAGTAACCTCCATCATCTACTGATCGACGTGGTGGCAAAACCGAACAGCATCTGTACATATGGCTGGTATATACCATTACAACTACTTATGTATTGCATACGTGCAAGTGTAAATCATACTGTGATCAAAATCTGTCAGTTAATTAACATATTAATAAGCCAGTGTAGAATACTTTTATTCCCTTCTGTTACTCTCTTAGCATTTATGTAAACTACATTTTAGACCTATAGAAGCAGAACGAAACTTCTATCCATTTAGAAATGTGTAATCAATTACTTTATAAAAATTGTAGATCGTTCGCTAACATTATTATTTTATCAGTTTCGCACGCCTTTTAGCAACTAATAATACATGTTAATCACAGTTTTATACTTACAAAAGTACGGTTAGTAGTCAATAATACTCATGAGGAATTAATTTGATTGTTTTGAGAAAATTTTATGTAACACAGATGTTCAAACGTTTGAAAAGCTATGGGATCAAACAGCAATGGTCACCAATGTCTCTATTTAGAAACTACTTACACTTACTGAGGACAAAGCACACACACACACACACACACACACACACACACACACACACACACACACACACACGACTGTGGACTCGAACCTCCGACACGGAGTAGTCGCGCACTCCACAGCAAGGCGCCTTACAGCACACGTACCCTCTCCTGCTGCCTCTGTATACACTCCTGCCCATTAAAATTGCTACAAGACGAAGATGACGTGCTACAGGCGCGAAATTAAACCGACAGGAAGAAGATGCTGTGATATGCCAAAGTTCATAAACCAATCAAGAAGGCTAGGATCATGTTTTTGTTGGGAAGAGCCGATAAGCAAATGCTACGATCGCACTTAGAAAATGAACGGGCATCGTTTAATTCCGGGACTATGGATGTAGAGGGATTGTGGACAAAATTTAAGTGCATTGTTAATAAAGGGTTAGAGAAATATGTGCCAGTAAAGATGATTAAGGATGGAAAAGATCCACCGTGCTATAATAATAATGTTAGAAAGCTGCTGAGAAAGCAAACGCTGTTGCACTCTCGATTCAAAAAAGAACACGCAAATGATGACAGGCAAAAGTTAGTAGAGATTCGTGCCTCTATAAAAAGATCGATCCGTGAAGCATACAATAATTATCACAGCCATACCTTAGCAAAAGATCTTTCCGAGAACCCGAAAAAATTCTGGTCCTATGTAAAATCGATAAGCGGGTCAAAGCCCACTGTCCAGTCACTCGTTGATCATTCCGGGGCAGTAATAGAAGAAAGCAAACGGAAAGCTGAAGTTCTAAATTTAACCTTTAAGAAATCTTTCACGCAGTAGGAACGCAGGAATGTACCATCATGTCATCAACGTACTAATTACGAAATGGGGGTCATAGCAATAGGTATTTCCGGTGTAGAGAAGCAGCTGAGAGAGCTAAATACGAAAAAGTCTGCTGGTCCGGATGGCATACCAGTTCGGTTTTACAAAGACTATTCAGCGGCATTGGCCCCCTAATTAGCTTGCATTTATCGCGAATCTTTAATTCAGCGCAAAGTTCCTAGTGATTGGAAAAAAGCGCAGGTGACTCCCGTTTATAAGAAAGAAAAGAGAACTGACCCACACAATTACAAGACAGTATCGTTGACATCAGTTTCATGTAGAATTTTAGAGAATATTCTCAGTTCGAATATAGTAAATTTCCTTGAAACGGAAAAGCTTCTTTCCATGAATCAGCACGGGTTTAGGAAACATCGTTCATGTGAAACTCAGCTTGCCCTTTTCTCACATGACATCTTGCGAGCCATGGATGAAGGGCAACAGGCGGATTGTGTTTTTCTCGACTTCAAAAAGGCGTTCGACGTGGTGCCACACTGCAGACTGCTAACGAAGATACGAGCTTATGGAATAGGTTCACAGATTTGTGACTGGTGGAAGACTTCCTAAGTAACAGAACGCAGTACGTTGTTCTCGACGGCGAGTGTTCATCAGAGACGAGTGTATCGTCAGGCGTGCCCCAGGGGAGTGTGATAGGACCGCTTTTCTATCTATATAAATGATCTGATGGACAGAGTAAGTTGTAATTTGCGGCTGTTTGCTGATGATGCTGTGGTGTATGGGAGGGTGTCGTCTGTAACTAACTGTAACAGCATACAGGATGACTTAGACAAAATTTCTAGTTGGTGCGAAGAATGGCAGCTAGCTCTTAATGTAGAAAAATGTACGTGATGCGCATGAGTAGAAAAAGCAATCCCATAATGTTAGAATGCAGCATTAGTAGTGAGCTTCTTGGTGCTGTCGCATCGTTCAAATATCTAGGCGTAACATTGCAGAGCGATATGAAATGGAACGATCAAGGAAGGACAGTTGTGAGTAAGGCGGACAGCCGACTTCGGTTTATTGGGAGAATTTTGGGAAGATGTACTTCACCTGTAAAGGAGACCGCGTATAAAACGCTTGTACGACCACGTCTTGAGTATTGATCAAGTGTTTGGGACCCGCAGCAGATCAGTTTAAAGGCCGACATAGAGGCGGTTCAGAGGCGAGCAGCTAGATTTGTTACCGGTCGGTTCGACCAATGCGCGAGTGTCACGGAAATGCTCCGGCAACTCAATTGGGGATCGCTAAAAGAAAGACGATGTTCTTTTCGTGAATTTATGTTAAGTAAATTTAGAGGGCGGGAATTTGAAATGCGTTTAGGAAACATCGTTCATGTGACACTGAGCTTGCCCTTTTCTCACATGACATCTTGCGAGCCATGGACGAAGGGCAACAGGCGAATTGTGTTTTTCTCGACTTCAAAAAGGCGTTCGACGCGGTGCCACACTACAGACTGCTAACGAAGATAGGAACTTATGGAATAGGTTCACAGATTTGTGACTGGCTGGAAGACGTCCTAAGTAATAGAATGCAGTACATTGTTCTCGACGGCGAGTGTTCATCAGAGACGAGTGTATCGTCAGGCGTGCCCCAGGGGAGTGTGATAGAACCGATATTATTTTCTATCTATATGACAGAGTAAGTTGTAATATGCGGCTGTTTGCTGATGATGCTGTGGTGTATGGGAGGGTGTCGTCTGTAACTGACTGTAATAGCATACAGGATGACTTAGACAAAATTTCTAGTTGGTGCGAAGATTGGCAGCTAGCTTTCAATGTGGAAAAATGTAAGGTGATGCGCATGAGTAGAAAAAACAATCCGATAATGTTCGAATACAGCATTAGTAGTGAGCTTCTTGATGCTGTCGCGTCGTTAAAATATCTAGGCGTAACATTGCAGAGCGATATGAAATGGAACGAGCATGTAAGGACAGTTGTGAGTAAGGCGGACAGCCGACTTCGGTTTATTGGGAGAATTTTGGGAAGATGTACTTCACCTGTAAAGGAGACCGCGTATAAAACGCTTGTACGACCACATCTTGAGTATTGCTCAAGTGTTTGGAACCCGCAGCAGATCAGTTTAAAGGAAGACATAGAGGCGGTTCAGAGACGAGCAGCTAGATTTGTTACCGGTAGGTTCGACCAATGCGCGAGTGTCACGGAAAGGCTCCGGCAACTCAATTGGGGATTACTGGAAGAAAGACGACGTTCTTTTCGTGAATTTCTGTTGAGTAAATTTAGAGGGCCGGAATTTGAAGCTGAGTGTAGTATGATCTTGCTGCCGCCTACTTACATTTCGCGTAAAGATCACAAAGACAAGATAAGAGAAATTAGGGCTCGTACGGAGGCATATAGGCATTCTTTTTTTTTTCCTCGTTCAATTTGGAAGTGGAATAGGAAAGAAAATACCTTTTCAGACCATTCACACAAGGTTGACGCCGGTGGCGACACCTACAACGTGCTGACATGAGGAAAGTTTCCAACCGATTTCTCTTATACAAACAGCAGTTGACCGGCGTTGCCTGGTGAAACGTTGTTGTGATGCCTCGTGTAAGGAGGATGCGTACCATCACGTTTCCAAATATTCAAAAATGTTTGTTCAGCTTAAGGGACTTAACTAAGGGCTCATCAGTCCCTAAACTTACAAACTACTTATGAACTAGCTAATCCTAAAGACGGCACAAATATCCATGCCCGAGGGGGAATTCGAACCTCCGACCGTAGTGGCCGTGCAGACCGTGACTGGAGCGCCTCAGTCCCCTCGGCCACCGCGGCCGGCATCACGTTTCCGACTTCGATAAAGGTAGGACTATAGCCTATCGCGATTGCAGTTTATCGTATTGCGACATTGCTGCTCACGTTGGTTGCAATCCAATGACTGTTAGCAGGACATGGTGGGTTCAGGATGGCAATACGTAACGCCGTGCTGGATCCCAACGGCCTCGTATCACCAGCAGTCGAGATGACAGGCATCTACTCCCCGTGGCTGTAACGGATCGTGCGGCCACGTCTCGATCCCTGTGTCAACAGATGGGGACGTTTGCAAGAGAACAACCATCTGCACGAACAGTTCGAAGACGTTTCCGGCAGCATGGACTATCACCTCGGAGACCATGGCTGCGGTTATCTTTGACGCTGCATCACAGACAGGATGGTGTACGCAACGTCGAACCTGGATCCACGAATGGCAAAACGTCATTTTTTCGAATGAATCCAGGTTCTGTTTACATCATCCTGATGGTCACATCCGTGTTTGGCGACATAGCGATGAACGCTCATTGGAAGCGCCACATTGGCGTATCACCCGGGTGATGGTATGGGGTGCCATTAGTTACACGTCTCTGTCACCTCTTGTTCGCATCGACGGCACTTTGGACAGTGGCCGTTACATTTCAGATTTGTTACGACCCGTGGCTCTACCCTTCATTCGATCCCTGCGGAACTCTACATTTCAGCAGGATAATACACGACCGCTTGTTGTAGATCCTATACGGGCCTTTCTGGATACGGAAAATGTTCGACTGCTGCCCTGGTCAGTACATTCTCCAGATCTCTCACCAACTGAAAACGTCTGGTCAATGGCGACTGAGCAACTGGCTCGTGACAACACGTCAGTCACTACTCTTGATGAACTGTGGTATCGTGTTGAAGCTGCATGGGCATCTGTTCCTCTACACGCCACCCAAGTTCTATTTGACTCAATGCCCAGGCGTATCAAGGCCGTTATTACGGCCAGAGGTGGTTGTTCTGGGTACTGATTTATCAGGATCTATGCAACCAAATCGCGTGAAAATGTAATCACATGTCAGTTCTAGTATATTTGTCCAATGAATACCCGCATATCATCCGTATTTCTTCTTGGTGTAACAATTTTAATGGCCAATAGTGTAACTAAACCAGAACCGTTATTAGTTTCGAACTGGAAATCGCAAATTCAAAAACTGGCTGCAACATGGAAAGATTACAAAATAATGTAAATAACTGTACCAGAATGTCATTTTTATATAATTAGTGAAATAAAGGTATATATTGTTTGTAAAACATGTCATAGTTTCTCCTACTTCTACGATAATAGTGCATGAAAATAGTATTTCATTTGTTTGTTTAAATTTTGACTATTGTTCTGAAACCTCCATTCAATTTAAATTAGCGAAAAATGAATGTAAGTGAATTTGATTTTTCATTACAATATAAGAATTCTTAAGTGGTTACATAAAGCGAGTGCGCAAAGGATTCGAGAAGGCAGTAAGAAAAGAGCAACAGTAACATTGAGATCTAGACCGCCTTGTTACTTGAATTAATAGTAACAGTTCGGCTCTGTAGGTAGGAGCAGTAAGTACAGTGGACAAGAGAGATAGATGTAAACATCTTTGTACCAAACTTCCTAGCAGATTCAAATTGTTTGCCGGAACCGGGATTCGAACCTGGGACCTTTGCCTTTCGCGGGCAAACATTCTGCCAGTACCTCGCCTCCTACTTTGAAAACTTCGCAGAGGGTCTCCTGCGAAATTTGCAGGACTAGCACTCCTGGAAGAAAGGATATGCTGGAGACATGGCTTAGCCACAGCCCAAGGGATGTTTCCAGAATGAAACTTCCGCTCTGCAGCGGAGTGTGCGCTGGTATGAAGCTTCCTGGCAAATTAAAAATTAATCTGCCATGAAGTTTCATATCAGTCCACACTCCGCTGCAGAGTGAAAGTTTTATTCTGGGTTTGTACCAGTTTGAGGTTGACAAGTTGTTACCCTGAAAAAATAAGTAACGTACTTTGAAACAGAAGCAACGTGTACTGCCCTCTCAGGAAGAACGCAGAGTACAACTAGTATTCTTTGCTGCAAATATTTTAAAACCGTCCGTCACGGCCTAAATATTGCAACCGAAGTAAAGACAAACATTTATAACACTTTGGTAGTATATTGAGCTTTATACCTGTAAACTATTAAAGGTTACAAATCTATCGGACTCAACGACACGGTTATTAAACCGTAGCTTACAAACTACTTACACTAAGGTAAAATAACGTGAGGAAAACACAAAATCCCATGCCTCGGGGAGGACTCGAACCCCCGACGGCGAACTGCCACGCGCACCGCAGCATGGCGCCCCAGTACGCACGGCTAATCCACTCGGCTAAAGGTTACACACAGTGCTCTGGCAGCCAAGCCACTATGCTATCTGTTGGCGCACGACTTTAAAATCATTATCAGTACGTCTGCTGACATCTCGTCATCAAATCAAAATCCACTTATTTCCTGGTATACTAATTAACTGGAGGAGTTAGATTCTGTGCACATAAATGACACCAGCAGTAATCCACCACGAGTTTACCAAAGTGTACGCAAAGATTACGAGTAGCAGCTTTTTACGACACTGCTGTCGTACATTTCATGACTGACGTACCAACGTCCATTACGAAGAGCGAAAAGGCTGACCTGTTGTGAATGTCGAACTTGTTGCAAAACTGGATGAAGAGTGAAAGAGGTCTATTCTCTGGCTCCATTCGCAATGTTAGTGTTAAATAGCACCATGTGTGTCTAAAGTGTGAACAGTACAATTCAAAGAAGTTAGCAGTTGTAATTGTACTAGTAGCAATAGCAATTAAGTCAGTTGTTGGACGTAGAATCATAGAGGTAACATGGTTTAAGCTTACAGTTGTTGCCCACTTCATAGTAACTGTGTCAGTTACAAGTATCTTTACAGTTATTTTTAAAGTTACTATAAAAAATTGTAACAAGTATCTTTACAGTTATTTTTAAAGTTACTTTAAAAATTGTAACTCATATGTAAATCCGTAATCAATCTTACACCTGTAGAAAGGAAACAAACTTTAAAGTAAAGCAATAATTAAATACATTGACACATACACTAGTTGATCCGTGCAAATAATTCGCACTTTATCCTGATCAATTATAATAGGTAAGACAGTAATGGAGAAAAGGTAGATGCAAATACATATGTATCAAAGATAATAAACTTGAACAGTACACAACGCTTGCTTGAAGAAAGTGAACTTTCCAACAGCTGTTGTGCATCGACGTGTGAAATACAAATCTCGTGATAAACTATGGTTGCGTAAAGAATCTAAGCAACTGCAAGATCTGTAGCGCTTATTAGTTAAATTATTTGTGTATTTTTCGTCGGTACATCGACTTGTATAGCCGAAATCGTGTGATAAATTATGCGTTACATCGACGTGAATAACCGAAATTGTATGATAAACTATGCCTGCATCAAAGAAGGTCTTTGGCTTGCATTAAGAAACTAAACGACTGCAAGAGCTGTCGTTCATGTTAGTTAAACAGATTGTCTATAGATTGCACATTCTACATTGCTTTTATGTCGGCCGCGCAAAGTTGATACTCGTCGCGGTGACTGATAGGAGCAACCATAAAGACGATAGTTCGCAGTGTATCAACTTAGATTGTACCAACAGTACATTTTTTTTTTTGAAAAAAGTGAAAACAACTCTAAACTATTTGTGTATTTTTCGTCATTAGTGGAGAACGAAACCTTGAAAATGGTATCTCAATCATCAGTTTTGGTTAAGTAATACGGAAGATGGGCGTGCAAATAATATATATTGTTTAGCCTTTGCGGATGATATTGCACTGATAACTGAAAACCAGGCAGATGCAACTGTTATGCTTGATCTATTACACGAGACTGCTGAAAAGACTGGATTAAAAATATCTTATGAAAAAATCGAATATATAGCACACAAACATAATGGAGAAAACAAAATGAAAGCAAAGTATGGGAAAATTAAGGGTTGATAAATTTAAATATCTAGGGGAATTGATCCAAGCCAACGGTCTAGATAAGACAACAAATAAAGAAAATGTAAAGTAGTTAGAATTAACAGAAAACTACTACAATAAGAAATATATATCCATCCAAACGAAGCTTAGACATAATTCAGTTGTTAAGACACAAGCAACACATGGCTCAGAGTGCCTCACACTGAATAAGAAATGTGAATTAAAAGAACTAGAAAAAAGAGAGAGGAAAATACTAAGAAAAATTCTGGGTCCCGAAAAATACAATGAAAACACATGGATGAAAAGGAGAATTGAGGATTTATACAAAAATACAGAAAAAAATCAGATAATATGAGGAAAAGATGGCTAAAATTTTATGGACATTTAAAAATAATGGAAAACACATGGATTACAAAGAAAATGTTTAATTATGTTAATAAACTGAAGAAAACTGTAGGATGGATAGAAGCAGTGAAGAAAGATGCAAACAAAATAGGTGTCACAGAAGAAATAATATGTGGCAGGAATCGCTTCAGGCTATTGATAGAAAACGCAACATATGAAGAAAATAAGCCCAAACCTCGACCAAAGAGAGTGTGGACAGATGACCAGAGACGAGCAGTTGGACAGAAAATGAAGAAGTACTGGGAAGAAAGGAAGAAAAAGAAACACCATTAGTCTTAAGTTGTATGCGGTCCATAGCTGGCCAAATTCATATATAATATTATATATTAATATATATTAATTAATGCATTATTAAATAAATTGTCCACAGTATTTTCTACGTCATTGCATCTCAGTTACCTGTATGTTCATTTTCAATAAAAGTAGTTTTTCAAACGTACCGTCTCATGAATGATGTTCCGCTTCATGTTGTTCGTTGTTTGCGTCTCCCTGAAAACTGCCGAGTTCGTTGTCTACTATATGTTCGCATCGTCTGTTAAGCTGAAATGGCAAAAATGAGCAAACGTTTCAAACTATGTTTTCACATCGAGAGCTACCTCTGACAGATGAAGAGGAAGGATTAGTGATATGCGTCGCTGCACCAGTAGTAGGCTACTCGACGAAATAAGCAGACGAAGACGACGTAGTTGTCGGAAGAGAACAAAATACATATAATATAAGATGTGACGGAAATGACACGATGCCGCGCGGGAGTGATCGCGTGGTCTAAGGCATCTTGATATGGACTGGACAGACGCCACCGCCGGAGGTTAGGGTCCTCCCTCGGGCATGGGTGTGTCCTATGACCTTAGTGAAAGTTAGTTTAATTAGTTTCTAAGTTTAGGGACTGATGTTCATAGCAGTTTGATCCAATAGGTTTACAAACATTTGAATTTGAATGACACGCTGTGTGAACTGAATTAAGATGAAGTTTCTGGTTTTCGTAATTTCAACAAGAAGTCCTCGTCAGATGTTGAAATTATGATGTGTACTAGATGACCCGGTGAACTTCGTATCACTTACCTCTTAATATAAACCATGTTAATTTAAATCATATGTATTTTAGACCCAGTAACTTTATAAGGGCATCATCAGACAGTCTAAGTATCGGCTCGATAATGGGCGGAAAGAGTGGGTAGATCACGCACACATGTCCAGGATAATGTTCATGTCACATTCGTGGCAATTCAGGGAAGATTTAAACGGTGATTAAATATGGAAAAATTGCAAGGAAAAGATAGATTTAAATCATGTGAAATAATGACTTGGTTGTTGTGTTATCTAATCCACCCAGCAATGCTTTGCATTTGCTAATATGTATGTACTCTTGTTTTGAACGTCAAATGTGCAAAATTTTGTCGCAATCGTACGAGTAATATTAATATCCCAAAGAAAAGAGCTCTTTCAGTTTTCAACAAAGTTTCCTACTTTCTGGTCAACTATTCCAAACTTTTACTTTACTCAAACCTTCCTCTCGCTTTGAACGTCGAATGGGCAACATTTTATCGCAATCAGATGAATGGTAATGACATTTCACAGAAAAATGTATTTCTATTTTTTGTGAATTTTCCAATTTTCCGGAAAACTTTTCCACATTTTTGTTTCATAAGAACGTTACTCTTGCTTTGAACGTCAAATATGCAAAATTTTATCGGAATCAGATGAAAGATGATATCCCATTGAAAAAAGCTCATTCAGTTTCACGCTACTTTTCAAATTTTCCGGGTAACTTTTCCAAATTTGTAGTTCATAAGAACATTCATCTTTCGTTGAACGTCAAATCATCAAAATTTTATCGAAATTGGATGAACGGTTCTCAACTTATAGTGTTGAATACATTTAGAAACACAATGAAAAAGAAACTTGGTTCGAATTTTGCGACATTCCTTTTTAACTGTCCCTATTTTTTTATACTGAAAACTTTTCCGACACCATAATGAGCAAACCAAAAAAAGAATTATCCCACTCCGTCGTGCGAATAGTCAGTTATAGAGCTGAATTAAATGAAAAACACATTGAAAAACGCACTTTCAGATTTTTAAAAAAATTTCCAATTTTCCGGTAGATTTTCCAAAAACAAATTATTTCATACAAACGTTGTCCTGTGAAGCCGTACTCAAGTGATGCTCTTACAACAATGTGGCAATTGATTTTTAGTCATAGAAAAAATCGCTTTCGGTTTTTCGTAAATTTTCATACTTTCCGGGTGACTTTTCCAAATTTTTATTTGATTGGAGCCTTCCTCTTGCTTTCAACATGAAATGTACAAAATTTTATTGCAATTGCACGAACGGTATTAACAGCGCACTGGAGAAAGTTGTTTCAGTTTTTCCCGATTTTCCTCTTTTCCGGAAAACTTTTCCATATTTTATCATCGTTTACACCTTCCCTGGACGAATATTTCAAGAGTAAAATTAGCCAAATCGGTTAAGCCGTTCTCGAGTTTTAGATAGACTAACGAACAGCAATTCATTTATGTAGATATATAGACTATAGGGCCAGATGTTTCAAAGAAAGGCACAAATTTCAGAAAAACAGCTCCTGTGTAAAGAATTATTGCTGTTACTCATCATTTCTCGGGAACAGAAAGTGCCTATGAAAACCTTGCAGATTTAGGCCACTTTCAAAGCCAGCCATATCTCATTACTATCCCCGCAGTTTGTAAGCTTTGGATGAAGACTTATTTAAACGTACTTCAGTTATATAAATAGTACTGAAACGTATACTTAATTTATCGTATATTTACTTATGTTTTCAGATTAATCCAACTTGCCATTTTCCATAAAGGAAACTTCTTAAGCCTCAAAGTCACTCACACTACAAATGAATCTGCTGTCTACGATCTCCTTTTCGCGTCCACATTTACTACACTCTGCTACCTCCTTCATACATTCATTTCTTCTTCATAAATAACGCTGTTAAAAAAGTGTTGTCATCACTCTTTCATTGGCCGCCAACTAACGTCACTTGAAGACAACTCATTTTCCAAAATAAGATAACGACTCTTGTTGTTATTGCTGCGGTGTTGAGAACTGAGAGAATTGTTTTATCTACTTCATATACGGCTGGTGCCAAACAATGTAACAATTTTCTGTAGGGAGTGACACTTCTTTTAAATATATTTATGACGTTGAATATTCCACAGGCACTCTGCCTCTTTATTAGGTGACGAGTTCATAAATGTTGCTTCTTGTCTACTTCATTTAATAAAGGAACAAACGGAAAGACAACATGGAACTGTGTAGCTACATAGAGCAAAACCGAACACTACCACTGGAAAGAAGCACCTACAATGCTAACACAGTCTAACATAGCAGTCGCAACACTCACTGGTGTAAAATCTGTTACCCACTTACAGCTGGGCGACACTAGCGCTCCAAGCGGTGAGAAAGGGAACCGTCTGTTCGCATCATATGCATAAAATTCATTATCGCCCCCTTTTCTAACTAATTTACGATAGGATTATTTTATTTTAGACTCGAGGGTGTTCGTCTAATATCAGACGAAAAGGATGACGCTAAAAATAAACAGTAGTGGAACTAAAACTTGAAGTAAATGACGAAACCTGGTACCTACTAACGCAGGAATACATGCCGATCCGAATATTTTTGCAGCTTTCCCCATCGAAATCGAAATAATGTACTTCAAGGTACATAAGCAGTTTTAAGCGTAGTAAGTGTGTCCGTGTACCTTCATAGTTAACGGATATGACTGACAATTTCCTTTTCGTTTCGTTCTGTGCCTTTTACGTTAATGTGAATTTTTTCCGAAAAAACAGGACGATAATGACCTCTGACGCCCAGATTTGAATTTGGTGTTAATGTTTTCTTCACCTATCGGATATTTGCGCGCCTCACCAGACGATTTTCTTCTTATTTTACGAACTTTCAACAGTCTTACGGTATATTTCATAATACGCATCTTTCTGTACTTTTGGATATCCAAACTGCGCTAAATACTCGTATTTCTCTATATTCATGAGCCAATTTTCTACTTCTAAAAAGACCAAAAGCCCTTATCATACTTAAATATATGCAGTTTTCGGGTGAATCGCAACAGAAACATTTCAGCCGTATGACTGTTACATTGCTCGCTGGGTCCTCTTTTCTTTTCTTTCTTTCTTTCTTTTTTTTTTTTTTTTTTTTTTTTTTTTTTTTTTTTTTTTTTTTTTAAGGAAAAAAAAAGGAAGAAGGTAGCTTTTTTCTGGTTGTTGCTACATTTAATTGCACTACAAGCATGTTCCATTCCAAAAAGCATCATGACAACGAATGTAAGCCACGAGGAACACGATTTACAGTGTACAAAATATTGCACCTCACTAGTGCCCCCTGCTGTGCTGCTATCGCGGTGGGTAACAAAAATTCGCTCTAGTGTCGTGTCTGGATAACAAGTCTTTACCGACAAAGCCACAGAACACAGCTTTTATTTTGCTTGCATGTTGTGAAAATCTGTACCGTAGTCCAGAACTAGCAATGAACAACGTTTAGAACATGCTTCAAACTCATTGTAAACCGCCTTAACGCCAACAGCGAGCAAAAATCTAACCTGCACATCAGTGGCGTAACTAGGACTGGGCTTTGGGGGGGGGGGGGATAGATCTACTTGACGAGAAAATTTTAGTCAGTTTCCAGACAGACTACCATCTAATGAAAGCTTATGGTAAAACACCCCAAGTTTCCAATCTTTACCTTTATCAGATTGCTGTTATATGATTTCTTTCTTCTTTTTCTTTTCTCTCTCTCCCTCTTTTTTTTTGGGGGGGGGGGTTCTGGGGGGGGGGGTTCTATCCCCATCATCCCCCCCCCCCAATAGTTACGCCACTGCTGCACATGTTTTCTAAAATTCGCCGTGGAGCTTCATCTGCTCTGAATTCTTTGTCTTCCGTCACACAATTTGCAGCGAAAGGTATAATTTTTTCCATCCGACGTCAAAAATTCGAACACAGCATAAGATGGCCAAGTCATGCATGTGTCTTCGTCCTTACCCATGTCGACAAGTGTTGAAAATAATAGGAGACTCCTCGATGTTTATGTGTTACGCGTTAGCTGATTGTTGCATATATAATTTTAAAATAAAATTTTTATAAAGGAACTAGCAGTATAAAACGTCATTATGGAACTAAAATGTATAACTCATACATTTCTGATGTATGTTGCTGAAAAAATTTAATTTAGAAACAAATATTGCTTCTCTTTTCTCTTCACTAAAATCAAAGCCTGCTATTCTTGCAGTCTTTGAGATTCTTACAAAAAGTACGTTACGCTATTTGCGACAAAAGTAACGATACTTCCGTTAAATCGTTAATCCATAAAAGTAACTTTGTTATAGTTAAAGTTACTTTATGGAAACAATAACGCCATTATCATCCGTTAACTTCGAAAAGTAACTGTTACTAATAACGGCGTTACAAGTAACGCGTTACTCCCCAACTCTGTGGAAAACTGTCCCGTTCGCAGTTTTATCGCGGTACCGTTTCAACGGCTTACTGGAAACCGACGAATACGGAACCTGTCCGTTGCCCCCCAATTACAGGTCACGGGATATCACGTGAGAAGAGGGTGAACGGACATTCGCACGAGTGACCGGCGACTGTGTAATCTGCCATACCGGCTATCACGCGAACCAGTTCTGCGAGAGATATTGCTTCCAAAAGCGTAACCGGACATGACATTCTGGACCCTGCCCAATCACCGTTGTCTGAAATTAAAGGAATGAGGCAAACGAGGCGGATGCGAGACATGACCTGTACTCACCTGTTAATGGCTTGCGCTTATTTATCTCCAGGCTCCATTTACCTATCTCCATGTTCCACGTGTCAGTGCTTCTACGGTCGCCGACGGGTTTCGCTGTGATTGGAATAACTCGTCCTGTAAGCAGAACGACAACGGGTTTTTTGAAATTCAGTTGGGGGGGGGGGGGGGAGGGAGGGGTCACTTGTTATTCATCCCTATCTGATGCTTCAGAAACTAGAATATGGAGGCACTTTTAATCATTATAGAATACTATATAGGCGAAATATCCTCAGACTTTAAGAAAAATGTGAAAATACCCTTTCCAAAGAAATTAGGCGCAGACAGGTGTGAAAATTACAGAACCATCAATTTGATCAGCTATGATTGCAAAATTTTAACACGAATTATCTACAGGAGAATGGAAAAGCTGGTAGACGCTGACCTCGGGGAAGATTAGTTTGGATTGAGGAGGAACCTAGGAACGCGGGAGGCAATCCTCAAATGTTCAAATGTTTGTAAATCTATCGGACCAAACTGCGTGGTCATCAGTCCGTAGCTTACAAACTACTTAAACCTAGGTAAACTAACCTAAGGACAAACACACACACCCATGCCCCAGGGAGAACTCGAACCTCCACGGCGAGACGCTTTAGACCACTCGGCTACTCCACCGCGGCAGGCAATCCTCACTTTACGGCTTATCTTAGAAGATAGACTAAGGAAAGACAAATGAACTTAGACACAATGTTGAAGGAAGGGAAGAGGAAGTAGATCAAGATGAAATAGGAGATACTATTCTGAGAGATGAATTTGACAGAGCCCTGAAACATATAGGTCGGAACAAGGCCCCGGGAGTAGATAACATTCCCTTATAGCTACTAAAGTCTCTGGGAGAGCCAGCCATGACAAAACCATCTCACTTGGTGTATAAGATTTATGAGACAGGCGAAATACACTCAGACTTTAAGAAAAAACGTATGAAAATTACGAGTACAGAACTATCAGTTTGATGTTATGGTTGCAAAATTTTAATACGAATTATATACAGGAGAATGGAAAAGCTGGTAGAAGCTGACCTCGGGGAAGATCAGTTTGGATTCAGGAGGAACGTAGGAACCCGGGGGCAATACTCACTTTACGACTTATCTTAGAAGATAGATTAAGGAAAGGCAAACCTACATTTTTGGCTTTTGTAGATTTGGAGAAAGCGTTTGACAATGTGGACTGGAATACACTGTTTCAAATTCTGAAGTCAGCAGGGGTAAAATACAGGGAGAGTTGTTTACAACTTGTACAAAAGCAAGACCGCAGTAATTAGACTTGAAGGGCATGAACGGGAAGCATTGGTTGGGAAGGGAGTAAGACAGGGTTGTAGTATTTCTCGGATGTTATTCAATTTGTACATAGAGCAGGCGGTAAATTGAAGGAAGGAAAAATTTGGAATGGGGATTAAAGTTCAGGGGGAAGAAATAAAAACATTGCGTTTTGCTGATGACATTGTAATTCTGTCAGAGACAGCAAAGGACCTGGAAGAGCAGTTGAATGGAATGGACAGTGTGTTGAAGAGAGCGTATAAAATGAACATTAACAATAGCAAAACAAAGATAATAGAATGCAGTCTTAGAAATTCAGGCGATGCTAAAGGAATTAAATTAGGTAACGAAACAATGAAGGTGGTAGATGAGTTTTGTTACTTGGGTAGTAAAATAACATACGACGATCGCAGTACAGAAGATATAAAATGCAGAATGGCAATGGGAAGAAAAGCATTTTTGAAAAAGAGGATCTTGCTAACATCGAATATTAATTTCAGTGTAAGGAAATCTTTTCTGAAGGCATTTGTGTGGAGTGTTGCCTTGTACGGGAGTGAAACATGGACGATAAGCAGTGCGGACAGGAAGAGGCTAGAGGCTTTTGAAATATGGTGCTACAGAAGAATGCTGAAGATTAGGTGGGTAGATCGCATAACTAATGAAGAGGTACTGAACAGAATTGGTGAGAAAAGGAATTTCTGGCATACCTTGACTAAAAGAAGGTATCTCTTGGTAGGACACATTCTTAGACATCAGACAATCGTAAATTTAGCATTGGAGGGAAGTGTGTGGGGTAAAACATCGCAGAGTGAGACGAAGAGACGCATATAGTAAGCAGATTCAAGTGGATGTGGTTTGCCGATCTTATGAGGAGATGAAAAGGCTTGCTCAGGATATAGTAGGGTGAATAGCTGCATCGAACCAGTCTCTGGACTGAAGACCATTACAACAAAGGCTTGCTCAGGATATAGTAGGGTGAATAGCTGCATCGAACCAGTCTCTGGACTGAAGACCATTACAACAAACAACGTAGAATCTTTGTGTACGTCAAGAAATCGCATGTTTAGGAAGCAGTATAGCATAGATAAAATGAGAATATGGAATTAATTGAAATAAACTGAGTGGTAATCGTGTCTTATTTTGTGTGTGCGATGTGACGTTGTCACGATGAACCGTAACTGAAAATTCGCTTTTCTCTTCTTTCTCTTTGGCCACGTTCTCGCACACGCAGGGTTGTTAATTCGGGTTTGGTGTGTGTTAATATGGAAGGGGTGGCCGGATGCCCCTCCTCTCGCCACCCAATTTCCCGTCTCTCTTTTTTTTTTTTTTTTTTTTTTTTTTTTTCTTTACTGAGCTTCCAAACCAGTACATACAAAACGTTAAAGAAAACCACCATTTCTGGAGAGGGGACAAGAGCACGGCCTGCCGCGATTAACGGTGCCCGGCGGCACGGCACCATCGCCCCCACAGTCACACTTAGTATATAATTATCAACCTTATATCATGAAAGTAACAAAGTTTTTTCTTAGATAAACGAGGAATAAACAGCAAAGGGTCGGGCTCGGTGATCTTGGGATAAAGCGCTCCACTGGAAACCGAAAGGTTTGTTGTATAGTCTATGCGACTTACAAATATCCATGCCGAGGGGGGATTCGAACCCCTGACCGTAGTGGCCGTGCAGATCGTGACTGGAGCGCCTCAGTCTCCTCGGCCACCGCGGCCGGCAAACCGAAAGGTCGCGGGTTCGAAGCCATAGATGCACGGACAGCAACCCTTGATCCAAAGAATGGAGGTTTAGGTCTCGTGGATACAAAGAACAAGGTCTCCGCACTCCACATCAAGCGGACTGCCGCCATTATCAAGGAAACTCCAGAGAGCGTCATTACAAAGTTATTCCAGGTTGTCAGTATAGCAAGTCTTACACCACCTGTCGATGTACAAAAAATAAATCGTCAGCTTCTTCATATAAGAACGTATTACGTCCAAAGGAATTACCTCTGCACCGCCATAAACAATTCGACGAAAATAACAGCACGTGACAACATGTACAACAGAAAAGAAACTGGAGGGGAAAAACAATATTGAGAAAAAATTCCCGCAATTCAATTGGAACATTATATGGAGTAACACCAGAATGGGTGGTATGTCATCCGACGTCGTCACAGCGTGGTACAAGTTAGTGGACAATATCGACAGCACGAACGAAAGATTGTATGCAATCAGCATTAGCCAGAGGACCTGTCCTCTACATGTCATCTGATAGATACATTGGTACACAAGTTTACTTGTGCTGGCAATATGCAAAACTGGAATTGGATAAGGGAACAGTTGGCTTTTCTGACAAGATCTGCAGCAGACAATTTTACAGCAATGACGATTCTCAAACCGGAAAAGAACTACTTTCCTAGGACAAAAAATAATTCCGTTCATTGGTTGTTGGGACAATATGTAAGCTATGTTGTAAATGGTTTGGGTACTACCGATACCATTGACTTTCTCCTTTTCATGAAATGTGAACTGTATCAAAGACTACAGTACAAAGATCATAAAAACAAATATGGAAACATGTTGAAGATTATTTTTGAGCGAGTGGGTATAGGATAAAAATACAAAGGAATAACGATTGGTACGTATTAAACAAAACGTAAACATAATCAAAAACGAAAAATAAAAAAGACAATAAAAACAAAACGGCAATAAAATTCAGAAAAAGTTAATTCATTAAATAAGTAGAGTACTTACGTTAAGAAACGCTACAACCAAGCCCAAAAAATGAAAGAAAAAAAGAAAAAAACTCCCTTGGGGTACTATTTAGTTACAGCATAGGGTCAAAGTGGAGGTGGCATTAGATTTTATTTTTTATTTTTAAAGGTCAGTTGTCTTGTTTTGGGGAAATTTTCTAGTTAGTCGCCAATGCCTGAAGAATGGGAGTTCAGGGCAAATTCAGGGGAAGGGGGAAAAAAAAATAAAAAAAGCCTGGTCGGACCTCGGATTTTTTCAGTCTGCTTTTTAACCCCGCCTTCACCTCTCAATGATGTGAGGAGTCGCCAGAAATGACACGTGGTTCGGATTTCACGTAAAGCTTTAGGTCCCCTTTCCACGGTTGGATAAGTGGGGTAGGCTGGGGACACGCAAGTCGCCAAAGTGGCGTCCAATTGAAAGACTTTGCAAGATTTCCCCTCCTTGGACCAAACCTGCTGTACTGTGTAGTTGTAGTCCCGAGTCCGTACAAGATGGAAAACTGGGGCGTACAGATTTACCGGCCAACGCTGTCCATCCGGGACCTGCGTATGTAAGCCGACCCGTTCTCGAGTTGACTTGGTGAGCACACTTTTAGGCCCTGCTCCTACCTGTTTTTGTAGAACCGCTCCCGTTTCCGACATCCCCTTTTGCAGATTGATAGCACAGTGGAGTAACGGTGTAGTGGAGTACCGTAGGCTCGAAGCCGAGACCTCCTCACTATTTCGTACGTTGTCGGCATTCCTCTTGATAGCTAGTGTTCCAAGTCGTAATTTGTTTATCTGTTAATACACAATTAAACAAAATAAAATGACTAATAAGCAAAATTAATAATCCGTAGACCGCTACTAACGTCTGTATGCCACCAACCATTAGTTGTAAACAATCTCTATCTATAAATGTGAATGTCTGTTCGGTGTACGTTTATCACGTCTGAACCGCAAGACAAAGAGCTAAAAATTTGTACAGTTACTAATGTCTACCCGGGGAAGGCTTTAGACACAGTTTTATGGCGATCAGATAGCTATATATATATATATATATATATATATATA
Source organism: Locusta migratoria (assembly GCA_026315105.1). Taxonomy (NCBI): domain Eukaryota; kingdom Metazoa; phylum Arthropoda; class Insecta; order Orthoptera; family Acrididae; genus Locusta; species Locusta migratoria. The sequence continues at coordinate 421,985,068 of CM048748.1, forward strand.
TATATATATATATATATATATATATATATATATATATATATATATTTGTGAATGTCTGTTCGGTGTACGCTTATCACGTCCGAACGACAAGACGCAGAGACTTAAATATTAGTACTGTTACTAATTTATACCCGAGGAATGTTTTAGGCACGATTTTATAGTGATCTGATAGATATTTAGTAATTTGAAGACTATAACGCGAAATGCGGAACAATAATGACTCTTTGAAAATTATATTTACCCTTTGAAAATGGTTTTATTGGTTGCATTGTTGCTTGAGGATTGATAATGATAAAAGGGCGGAGTATATTGGGATGGGAAGTTTTGGTGTATATAAAATTCTACGTGTGTGTGTGTTAATACTTCGCTCTGCAGCAAAAACTGCAGAACGCTAACGAATGATCTGTGTGCAGTTGTCCGAAGTCTCCCGTTGTACACCATAGCAGTTCCATTCCGATAGCTATAAGGGGGTGCAAGATATGGTGGTTGAAAGTCGACAAATTATAAAAAAAATCGGACTGAAGGCCAGCGATGACGTTTGTGACTCTATAGCAAGGAGGTTACCTACAGCGAAACGTGATGCCACAGACCATATCTTTGGTCTATGCGTGCTATAATGTCTTCAGCTCTTTCTCTGTAAGGATAAGCATACGAATAAGGAAATATAACAATAAATAAATAAATCAGTAAAACAGAAATTTCTTCTAATACATCTCTTTAAAAAAATCTATTTGACGTTTCGCGCATTACAGCAAGTGTGATATTATTACAATCATTATTGTTGAATTTCCTGATTGGATTCTTCGAAACGAGTGCATTTTTACGTCTGTTTTCGTATTTCTTATATTTCTCTGATAAATGTAACATGTTTTTAGAAAAAAAAAGAGATGGACAGAGAGAGTGGATAGGAATAGTACTAACTCAAGGTTCGAATAAATAAATACCCGGGCAACGCTGGGTTTACAGCTAGTTATTAATAAATATAAAACTGCCCACTTCGCGCCATATCATCGGCGCTTCCTCAGTTTTATCTGCTGCCTAGCGTAACGGCTAGTCTCATGCAGGCCTTACAGAATCTTCTACCCACCCACTCACGCCATATGGCACCTTCTGCGACTCCTGCCATGGGAACTACGACGCCTCTGCCTGCCAGCTAGCTGTTAAACCGATCGCCACTGCAAAACTCTTCTTACTGCGGGCGCGCATATAGAATCACAATAAAAATATAAAGCTAACAAAATAAATTTAACCCCCATACAACCCTTACTACTTGCACCAGGCCAAAGAGCCACAAGAAATTTTAATTATTATTAGCAACAAAGGCATTAATACTGCAACATTTTTGTAATGTACCTAACGCCTTTTTTCCATTATTAGAACCGGAAATGAACTTTCTTCCTTTCGAAACTAAGAATTATTCTTCCTATCGGCATCATGATATTTTAAGGTAAAACTGCACACTTAATGCATTAGGTTTATCAAAGGATCACCCTTGTCTGAACTGAATAGGAACTTATAACCTCTACCGTAAAGTTTCCGGTTTGTAGCTTACCATTTTTATAACAACATCAAGTGCCAAGTAATAATATTCTGCACACAACTCAGTTTTACGTCCACAATTAAAAGATGAGGATCTGAATGATAAATGATGAAATTGTTTGTGATCTAAAAATGGATGCGAATGATATTAACAATAATTCATTTGATCATTCTATTAGTTGTAACAAATCTAACCAATCCCTTGTCTTTCACATAAGATTTTCAACATGTTGCCGGATATCTTTTTCTGAGCTGAGTATTTTTTTAACTCTTTCGTACTGCATTTTCATGTATAACTGAAAATAGATTACATTATCTGGGCCAAAAGTATTAACTACGTAGCTTACATATTTGTCCATTAACCAGTGGATGGCACTGTGTTTCGACTGAGCGGAAATAGTTTATTTGCGACCGATAGAGCAGCTCTCGAGTAACATTATCAGGTGTAGTCCCCGTCAGAAGCGCGATGCTGGATCGCAAACAGTGCCAATTATTTATGCGTCCATTACAAGTGAATCTGTGGAGGTCTGTATCCACCAGATAACATTTCAAGCAGAGATTTGTGTCACTGCGACCGATAGAGTAGAGAATTACATTGGTGCTGACAGTATTGTGCCAGGAAGAGTTGACGTCGGAGCTGTGACCTTTGATGTTGATGTTTGCCCATATAATCTTCCAATTGTAATTGGAATATTTCTCCTCAGATTTGCTTCTCCTTTCGTTCTGCCGTCTTTCTCGCAGGATGTCCCTTGCTGTGATATTGTGCGAGTTCATGATTGTGCTGCTACTGTAACTCGCTTCAGTGTAAAAGACTCGTACATGCTGTAATTTATTGTTAATTCTTTGTACATCTAACGGGAGCTGAAGACGCTATGGAGCTACACATTTGAACAGTTTAGTTGTTATACTTTCTGTGCTGACTTTAAATAAATTTAGTAACCTTTTCAGATACAGAGCAGATGCTTTATGTAAGTCAACCAGACCTAGACCTCCATTACAAGGTTCTAGCGTAACACTCTGGAGATTCACTCGGAAGATCTTTACCACCCATAAGTAACTAGCATCCAGCGACATGACGTTTTACCTATCGTCTTAGGTAGTGAGAAGACTTGTGCTATGTAGAAGGCCTTGGAAAGAATGCAACTGTTGACGTATTTCACCCTCTGAATTTGATCCATGTATCGTTGAGAATTGGCTATAACAGGCCCCTGAATTTTCCTTAAAGCATCTTTCCAATTGACAGCTGTCATTTACATTGGGCATGGTGTCAGAGTTGTCCCCAGTGGTTTGTGAATACTGTCTACTTTTGCCCAGTCTATATCTATTCGGTCGTGGCCCCTTAGATTTAAAAGTTTGCTTTTATTGCTACTCACGAGCGCTCTGGATACACTGCAGTACTTTTGAAGTATCTGTTTCAGCCTTTCCAGTTCGACTCGGTACCTCACGACAACCCCCACGTCTTCAGTGTATGTCCTTATGACAGTTTTTTGGCCAGATAATGGCATAACAGAGAGCTGAGCATGAACAGTTAGTAATAGGGGCTCTAGTGCAATGACATACAAATACATAGCCAACGGACTGCTTTGTGGAACTCCACGGCGCAAATGTATTTGTGTCGATATCTGGCCATTGACTGCAATTTTGGCCCGTAAACCAGGCACCATAATTTTTATTACATTAACTTTAATTTGGAGGAAACCCAGTTTTTGCATTACTGCGAATAAAAAATTACAGTTTACCCGATCTAAAGCTTTATAGAAATCAGTGAACATTAGAGCACATTTCATCTTGGTTACAGATATTACGGCGATTATGTCTCGGTATTCAGCGATGATGTGAAAGATACTTCTGTTGGCCACACATGATTGGTTAAAGACCTCAGGTATCGTGTTTCCATTTAGAATTCATATACAAGACACGTAAATTTGTCACCAATTAAGGACCAGTATTTAATGTGGAATTCAATAGGCAGATCGTCGGGACCAGGGGATTCTTTATTAGTGAATTCAACACCGTCTCAAGTACGTCGTCATTGTTAATTTCAGAAAGAATTCCGTCGTTATCCTCTACCGTTAACTGCGGTGTCACGGTGTGAATGAATTCTTGGAGAGATCTTTCATCCACTTGTCCAGGGAAATAAAGTGTTTCAAAGTAGCTGTGAACCTCACCTATAATATCTTTGTGTTCTTAGTGTCGTGCCGTTCATTAACTTATGTTCGTCGATGAAAGTTCGGCGTCTGTTCTTTGCATGCCTAAACAAATGATACAAAGATGTTGTTTCCTCCTCTACTGTTGACTTCGCCTTTGACTTGATTTTAAGATGCTCCATTTACATTTAATTGTAAGTAGTTTCGCTTTGACTCCTGATGTCTTGTAACCGGGTGTGGGATACATTTGCCTGGTGGTATAGGGCTCTGAGCAAAGTATAATAATATTCCATTGCAGCTTTCAGCTCCGTAGTTCGCTCGTAACCGTAACTTCTAACAACCCGACGTAACTTGCGCCTGGCCACGTGGTCCTCAAGTCTAACACTGTAGGGTACCTATCTATGAATCACAGGAATGTGCTCCACGCTGCTGTTATTTTGTCTTCCAAGTCTTATTCTTCAAACAGAGATACATTTAAGTTCCATTTATTTTTATAAATACGAGAAAGTTGTGTAGGTAAATTTACGCAAGGGAGCATGCTAATGTGTTTACTGTAATTATTTCTGCTTGCAAGAGGGAGCGTTGTAAGGTTTCCGAAACATGGTCTGTCTATTCTACTGCAGGAAGAGGCTGTCACATACGAGTATTGGACCAATGTGGGATACTTGAGTTCCCACGTATCTTTACGATGGCCATTAACTACGTGTTTCAGTTCCACCGATCCATTAAAGTTTGGTGTTTCATCCTTACGATTTAACACGCAATTGAAATCGCCGCCGATTACAAGACGTACTGGATTTTTACGTAACAAATAAACCAGTTCTTCTTTATAAAATGCTGCTCTTGCTGATCTATTAGAATTCTCAGAGGGCGAATACAAATTAATAAATGTTATTCCTGTTGCTACAGGCGACTGGCGGAATTGGTGAAGTCTGTTGCCCTCGCACACAGGGTGCAAGTAGAGTTGCCGATTTGTAGCATTGTTCCCAGGGTTGATCCAGGGTCTTCTGTTTTGGAACTGAGTGGAGGGTATGAACCAAAGGCTTCGCCGACTCTGTGACAGTCATGGCTACAGATTTCTGGATCTGCGTTGTCGGATGGGAACTTGTAGGACGCCTCTAGATAGATCAAGGGTGCACTACACTAAGGAAGCAGCTACTCGGGTAGCAGAGAACTTGTGGAGCGCATATCAGGGTTTTTTAGGCTATGCGCTATGCTTTGATGAGCACTCACCTGTTAACATTCAGACAGCAAATTCAGGCCGCATTCAGCACAAAAATTCGACTATCAAAATATTTGCCGTGAACTTTCATAGTATTTAAAACAAAGTTCCCGAATTTGTCGCGCTGCGTGGATATTATTTGTGCTCAGGTAGTTTTAGGCTGATTGTACTGCTAATGTAACTCGCTTCAATGTAAAACGCTCGTACATACTGTAATTTATTGTTAATTCTTTGTACATGTAACGGGGGCTGAAGGCACTAGGAGCTACACATTTGAACAGCTTAGTTGTTATAATTTCTGGGCTGACTTTAAATATAATCAGTAACCTTTTCAGATACAGAGCAGATGCTTTGTTTTGTATCCCATCCTCGTCACCACTTTTGTATCCCATCCTCGTCGCCACTTTTGTGTCCCAGCCACGTCGCCGCTTTTGTGTCTCGTTTCCGTCGTAGGTGTCGGTGGCCGAGTGGAATGAGACCGACACAGGAATAAAGATAGCACGCTGGTGCAGGTACGGAGAGGAGCAGCCAGAAACTAGAAACACTAGAGTAAATTAGAACCAGATATATATTGCACAGAATATATACAATACTTAACTTTTACATAGTACTGCAGAATGTTGATACATAGTTGAGCTAGAGTCCTGCCTAGTGCCTAACTGATAGCCAAGTCTTCACTGGTGCCTATCGGATTCCGAAGTCTTTACTGGTTGCTATCTCAGTCCGAAGTGAACGATGTCGTTCAGCGGTGGCCACGAGCGGAGTTGCAGCAGAGGGCGCTCGTGGCTGTCGTCGTAAGAACGCCGCGCCGTGCGTGCATGGCGGCGCGCGGCGAAAGTAGGTGGCGCGCACTTTGGACTTGTGCGACACCACACCCTTCTCGCCCAAACAGCCGCGCCGTCGTGGCGTAGGGCTGAGGGCCACGGCGACGGCACTGGGAGGAGGGCCTGGGCGGGGGCGTTACTGGTGGGACGGGCGTCGTAGCTGAGGCTGGGATCGAGACGCCGTCCGCGCCCCGGCATCCGCCTTGCGATCCCCCGAAAAACCCGCCAAAACGAGGGGAAGGGCGACGCTTCCGCCCAGATTGAGCAGGTCATCTTCTTCTGAGGTGCGCGGTCCAAGCTGGGGGGGGGGGGGGGGGGGGGGCCGCACGGTCCCGGAGTCCCTCTCGGTGACGCTGTCAGCTGAGGCGGCGACGGAGGCAAAGGGGCCGACTGCATAGGAGGCGCGTCTACATCCATCGGGATCTCGTAGCCCGGGGAAGCTGTGCCCGGTGGCGAGTGATGTGGCTGTGCTCCCTGGCGGTGAACTGGGTCTGGAATCAAGAAACCGGAGACAGGATCGCGCGGCCTGTGCAAGCGCAATTGGTTTGCGTGGCGCCACAGCTCCGACCCTGTGGAAGAACGTACAACATACATATTGCGACCGAGCACGCGCTGAATGGTGCCTGGCAACCATGTCTTCTTCATACCAGCAAACACCGGCGTAGAAACCTGAAAACGCGTAGCGCCATACGAACCGACTCGGTGCGTGGGAGGCTGCAGCAAGTGAAGGAGAGTGCGGTGACGGCGGCCGTGTAGCAGCTCGGCAGGAGACGGGCCGTCACGTGGCATGCATCGATACGTAGACAGGAAAATTTGAAGAGCTTGCTGCCTGGAGTGCTGACCTTTCATCTTTTCCATGTGAGACTTGAATGTTCGAACGAAACGTTCTGCTTCACCATTGGACTGAGGGTGAAAAGGTGCGGTGGTGATATGCTGAATGCCATTCACACGACAAAACTGTTGAAATTCCGCACTAACAAACTGAGGTCCATTGTCACTGACGATAGTTTCAGGCAAACCTTCGATGCAGAACACTGATGTTAAGGCACTGATTGTACTAGACGCTGTCGTTGAGTTCATGGCAATCACAAAAGGAAACTTGCTGAAAGCGTCTACAACAATTAACCAGCGCGTATTCCAGAAAGGTCCGGCAAAGCCAGTATGTAAACGTTGCCATGGTCCCTTGGGGCGTGGCCAATCTGAGAAACGCTGTGGAGGAGCCGCCTGATGCTCCGCACAAACAGTACACTGTGACGTCATGTTCTCTATCTGAGCGTCCATACCAACCCAGGTACAATGACGTCTGGCCAATTGATTTGTCCTAACAATACCCCAATGTCCTTGATGCAGGAGGCGTAACACTTCTCGTTGCAGGGAACAAGGAACAATCACTCTTGTTTGGTCGTTGTCCGTATGTAACAACAGAACACCCTGACTTAAAGACAATGCATGACGTTGGGCAAAATAACGTCGAACCAGAGGCCGTTGAATGTCTTTGGCTCTGGCAGGCCACCCTGAGCGAACAAAACGTGCTACCACACTTAGGTCTGCATCCGCAGCTGTTTCCTGTGCAACCCGACGAGATTGCAAAGGAAAGTCTGCGACAGCGGAAGCATCTCTGGAGTCTATCTGACAACATGCCATTTCTGAAGAATCAAATGATACATCCTGGCCAACCGGAAGTCGGGAAAGTGTGTCCGCGTTGGCATGTTTAGTGGTAGGTCGGTACAAAATCTCATACTGATAATGTGATAATATCAAGGACCATCTCTGAAGCTTTTGTGCCGTTCGTGGCGGAATTGGCTTTGTGGGTGAGAACAACGACGTGAGAGGCTTGTGGTCTGTCAACAAATAGAATTTTCTGCCATATAGATAATGATGAAACTTTGTGACGCCGTAAATGATTGCTAAGGCCTCCTTTTCTATCTGACTGTAATTCTGTTGCGTCGGCGTCAGTAGCTTGGATGCAAAGGCAATAGGACGATCGTGACATCCAATACGATGTGACAAAACTGCACCCACAACGTACGACGAGGCATCAACTGCTAACACTACAGGCTTCTGTGGGTCAAAGGGAATCAAACATGCATCACTGAGTAGTGCAGACTTTAGTTTGTCAAAGGCAACCTGACAATCTTTAGACCATACAAAAGGAACATTCTTCCTACGTAAGTGATGCAGTGGAGCTGCAATCTGAGAGGCATTGGGAATAAACCTGAAATAATAGTTCAGCTTTCCCATTACTACTTGCAATTCGTGCACATTCTTAGGAGGAGGCAAGTCTTTGATTGCTCGAAGATGTGACTATAAAGGATGAATTCCTTGGGCATTAATCACATGGCCTAGGTACTCTATTTCAGTTTAAAAAAACGAACACTTTGCTTTATTACAACGTAGACCTGCTGCAGTCAAAACTGTGAAAAGGCACTCCAGGTTTGCTAAATGTTCTTCAACTGTACGTCCGGATACCACAATATCATCTAAATAGTTCGAACAACACGGTACAGAAACTGTCAACTGTTCCAAAAAACGCTGAAAATAGCGGGGGCGGAAGAACTGCCAAAGGGTAGGCGTTGAAATTGAAAAAAGGCCCATGTGAGTATTAATGACGAAAAACTTTTTTGACTCGTCATCAAGTGGAATCTGTAAGTATGCGTCTGCTAAATCAATCTTAGAAAAGGAGCGAGACTGTCCTAATCTGTCCATAAGTTCCTCAGGTCACTATCTTGCCATCGATTAAGTTCGTCTGCAACTTTATCACGAATTGCGATAGGCACTGGTCTGGCTTTACGAAATTTTGGTACAGCAGAGTCTTTTAAAGTTACATGTGCCACGAAGTCTTTTGCACAACCTAATTCCGGCGAAAACAAGTCACTGTATTTTTCACACAATGCATTTATTTTGTCCTGAGGCACTACTGACGAAATCTGAAGCATATCCCTTTGAATAGATAAACCAAACAAGTCAAAAGCATCTAGTCCAAAAATGTTCTGCGTAGATTTGGCCTGAAGAACTACAAAAGCAACTGTTTTTGTTACACCTTGAAAAGAGGCAGGCAGGCTACACGTTCCTAGCACGGGAATATTTTGACCTGTGTACGCTGTTAGCACTTGCTGTGACGGCGACAATTTTGGCGAACCCAGAAGTTCATAAGTGTCTTTATTAATTAATGTAACAGCGGAACCAGTATCAAGCTGAAATTGCACAGTCTTATTTTCTATGGAGAGATTTACAAAAAGTTTGTGCTTCTGGCGCACGACAGGTGCGCGAATGTGGGCAACGTCTGCTACGGTTTGTTTGCTGCGTATGCGCGGGCCGCGTAGTGAAGGAAGCGGCGCAGACTCGGCACATAGATTAATATCACTGTCACTAGATGGCACTACCGCCGGATCGGCGACCGCGCAAGCATGCGAAGCTACTCCAGATTTACTAACTACTGCACTACACTTTTCAGTTGCTACACCAAATGTACTGTTACTAGCTACACAGTACTGGGCACTTTTACAATAAGAAGATGCAGAAGGCACTAGGTTCACTACAGGTTTGCACTGTACATTGTCACATTGCTTGTCCCGAACCCTTTTCCGTTGCACTGTTTTACGCGCTCGTCGGCGCTTGCTACGTGGTGCACTATATAGTTTTGCCATAGGCGCAGAACTACTTTCTTGCAATTGAGATCTAAGGAAAGCACTGTTCAATTCCACAGCCCGTATAACATTTACAGAATGAACTGTTCTCGTACTCTGCGAAGCACTGTTTCTAACGTTTCTGTTCTTTGAGTTTTTAATTTGCATACACACAGACTGTACAAGTCCCGATTTGCCACATTGATAACAGGTTGCGTTGCGACTAGGGCAATGAGCACGTTTGTGGCACACACTGGGGGCAAGATTTATGTACATTTTTCTGAAATGAGCGTTGGCGCCCGTTATTCAAATTACTGTTTCGAACACGACGTGGCGACCTTTGTGTCGCACTTCGACACTGGCTACCGTTCACAGCCTGTTCAGCTCGGCCGGTAGCATTTAAAGAATTACTAGTGCTATACTGAGAACTACGGCTAGGAAAGCATCCGTTACGGCGCACTGAATTTACACTGTGGCTTTGCATTTCTACATCAGCTAAGTTAAAAGTATCATGCGCTTCTATAAGCTGCAGTACACTGTCTAATGAGGGGTCAGACTGTTTCAGAATTGCTGCTCTAATTCTGGGGTCCTGAATATTCTGAGTAATCGCATCCCTCAACATCACGTCACTATACGAAAGTCCACAAGAGCAAGTAAATTTACATTTGCGGGTTAAGCCCTTCAGTTCCGTAATCCACTCTTGGTGTGACTGCTGCGGTAATTTTTTAAGTCTGAAAAATCGGTACCGTGCCGCAGCTACGAGAACTTTTCTCTCATAATGAGCATTTAGTGCCTCTACTATTTGTTCAAAGTCTACATCACGAGGAGATACGTCGGGAAAATGTTTTTTCAGTAACACGAAGGTGTTGGTGCCCACCACAGATAATAGCAGATGCTTCACTTTCTGACCTGTAATTTGATGAGCCGCGACGAGTTCTTGAAACTGTGCGAAGTAGTCGCTCCATTCTTCCTCACGTTCGTTGTACTGGCGAAACGTAGGAAGCGTTGCGGCGGCAGGTGTGGGCTGCTGAAGCGGCGGCTGTTGTTGTTGGTTAGCTGCTTGCGCTGTGAGCTGGGCCACAGCCTGCATGAGTTGTGTTATTTGCGCCGTCTGTAACTGAATAATTTCCATTAAGTTTGGGTTCGGGGTAGTGGCCATGCTGACCGATTAGGCGCCGCGCATACAAGTAAATTATAACAAAACACAAATGCAATATGAAAGAGGACGCGCTGCAACAAAAAAGTCCACAAAACACGTAACATAATATCTTCCCGCAAAATTCTTATAATAAGGGTGGGTGGGCGGGAGCAATTTCTGTGTGCTCCGACTACTACTGCTGCCTGGCTGCTGCAAGCGGGCTGGTCCACGGATCGTCTATCACTCCTCGTCGCCACTTTTGTATCCCATCCTCGTCGCCACTTTTGTATCCCATCCTCGTCGCCACTTTTGTGTCCCAGCCACGTCGCCGCTTTTGTGTCTCGTTTCCGTCGTAGGTGTCGGTGGCCGAGTGGAATGAGACCGACACAGGAATAAGGATAGCACGCTGGTGCAGGTACGGAGAGGAGCAGCCAGAAACTAGAAACACTAGAGTAAATTAGAACCATATATATATTGCACAGAATATATACAATACTTAACTTTTACATAGTACTGCAGAATGTTGATACATAGTTGCCTAACTGATAGCCAAGTCTTCACTGGTGCCTATCGGATTCTGAAGTCTTTACTGGTTGCTATCTCAGTCCGAAGTGAACGATGTCGTTCAGCGGTGGCCACGAGCGGAGTTACAGCAGAGGGCGCACGTGGCTGTCGTCGTAAGAACGCCGCGCCGTGCGTGCATGGCGGCGCGCGGCGAAAGTAGGTGGTGCGCACTTTGGACTTGTGCGACACCACACTTTGTTATGTATGTCAACCGGACCTAGACCTCCATTAAAAGGCTCTAGCGTACTCGGAAGATCTGTACCTACCATAAGTAACTAGCAACCACCAAATGTTCAAATGTTTGTAGAGCTTACAAACTACTTATGAACTAGCTAAGACTAAGGAAGGCACAAATATCCATGCCCGAGGGGTGATTCGAACCCCCGACCGTAGTGGCCGTGCAGACCGTGACTGGAGCGCCTGGAGCGCCAGGCTAGCAACCACCGACATGAGGTTTTTATCTATCGTCTTAGGTAGAGGGCAGACTTGTGCTATGTCGAAGGACTTGGAAAGAATGCAACAGTTGACGAATTTCACCCTCTGAACTCGATCCATGTATCGTTCAGAATTGGCCATTACAGCCCCCCTTACCGATTGCAATAGTTTGTTTTTCATGTTACTATATTCAGGCGGCCAATGGCCTGCTTAAAAAAATTTGAGAGCAGTGCCGAGAACATCGCTCCACCTCCTCTGACGACACAGGCGTTTCGCTAATCAGAAAAATGCTGTTCGCGCACTTTCGAGGAGGTTAACCGAGTCAACTCGACGGCGTACAGTGGCTTAGAATCCCAAACAGGTGGTCAAATTTTAAGGAGTGTAGAATTTGTACCCAATTTAGCATGTAAGAGTTAACGAAGTTTCTCATTAAGAATATATCAAAAAATGAAAAAAACAAAATGGCTGATCCAAGATGGCGGGTCCTATGTACAGCAGTGTGTTTATTTATATAAAAGTAATATAAAGGGAATTCTCTAGGTTGCTAAAGAAGAGTTGAGTTAAAAAAAAAAAAAAAAAAAAAAAAAAAAAAAAGCTGCTTCCAAGATGGCGGTCTAAACTGATAAGTCTTTTCATTTTTTTTTTTTTTTAATATAAAAGTCAGTATTCAGAAGTAGTTGTAATTAATGGTTAAAATAAATGCGAGAAAGTTGAAAGTTCGAAGAAAGGACGAAACTGAGGATAGGTTGTGAAAAATATTACAAATAATTATCATATACGATTATTTATTTTGTAAATTTTAGAAAAATATCTTTTTCATAAATCTAGCATAAACTGTTCTTCTGTATCTGCTTGTCGTCAATAAACGGGGATTCTAGATCTGTCGCTACGTTCTGTGCAGAATTCCGCTTTTTCTATTGGTTTTAGTCCTGTTATACTTGATTTTAACCCCCCTTTTAGTTCTTCTATTATACTATCGGTAAGGCATTACCCGAACACACCCTTGCTTGCATTTCATACAGAGGTCATGGGACTGATGACCTAGCTGTTTAGTCCCATCCAACCACCAACCAACCAACCATGTATTCTCATAAATCCGATTCTGGAATACGCTGGATCAGATGAAACTGAAAATTTAAAAATTATCTGCATTTCACTTTGTAATTTTTCTAATTATTTCATTCTTAACAATGCTTCTCGCGTGTATAGTAATTTAAATTGCAGAAATGCAACTCATACTTAATTAATTAATTCAGTTGTCATATTTGTAGGCGCTCCAGTCACGGTCTGCACGGCCACTACGGTCGGGGGTTCGAATCCCCCCTCGGGTATGGATATTTGTGCCGTCCTTAGTCTTAGTTAGTTCATAAGTAGTTTGTAAGTTTAGGGACTGATGACCCCCGTAGTTAAATCCCATAGACTATACAAACATTTGAATTTTGGGCGAAAGCACCCCGGTTGCCCCCCCCCCCATCCCACCCCTCCCCCACCCGTCTACATCTACATATGTCAGTACAATGTGTTGTTACTTCGGCTTGTTTGCGCTTGCTTCAACTCGAGCTGAGGCGTCGGCCTACCAAACTTCTAAATTTCACACTTTTCTTACAACCTTAAAGCTGAGTTATTTGTTTCTAAAAGATACTAACGTTGTTCATTTTTCTTTGATAATAAACACCAAGTAACTGATTACACTGTTAAGTGACTGTAACAAAATGAACACGATGAAGAGACAAGGTACCTTCGGGCCACGTGACACTGTAAGTAGCATCCCCTCCTAACCTTACGCATTCGCAAAGACTGCTCTCCCCACATCTTTTCAAATAGTTAACTATTTAATTATATCCATAATGGATGTGAGGTCGTGGTTGTATTACTTATTTTCTCTGGGAGACTGATAACCCAGTCGTTTAGCCCCCCTTTAAAACCCCCAACAACAACAACAACAACAACAACTTATTTTCTCAAATAGGCTCTACCACAAATATCGTGTAAAAACACTAAAATATTACGCGTTTCAAGGGTCAAGCCCTCATCATCAAATAATCTGTGAAAGAATCTTAAAACAAAAAACAATAAAAATATAAAACACAATAAAAGAAAACGTGGTTACTTCTCTTGTAACCGTGTCTACGAAGAAAAGTCCTCAGCATACTGTGCTACATCAGAATTCAAACCAGACCCCAGCACTGGCGGCGCATAACACAACAGAAATGCACCGAGTCAACAACACGACTGGGGCGCACGTATGCACATGAAAACAAAGACCTCCAAATTCGAAAGGTCATTCACAAGCTAGTGGGTACATTTAGGTGGCACGAAATCATTTGTACTGTATGACAGAGGTTGAAATTTAAAATAAACGACTTTTGTTGTAATAGATCCACAAAGTTTTAAAAAAAGCTGTATGTATTACCTTGAACTTGTTCATTTAATGAAGCGTCGCTTTTAGCGTTATTTATTATAATAACCTTATTAACGATGTCTGTGTAGAGACAGGAATTAGTGATCATGATATCGTCATAGCGTCGATGGTGACCAAAGTTCATAAACCAGTCAAGAAGGCTAGGAGTGTGTTTTTGTTGGGAAGAGCCGACAAGCAAATGTTACGATCGCACTTAGAAAATGAATGTGCATCGTTTAATTCTGGGACTATGGATGTAGAGGAATTGTGGACTAAATTTAAGTGCAATTTTAATAAAGGGTTACAGAAATATGTGCCAGTAAAGACGATTAAGGATGGGAAAGATCCACCGTGGTATAATAATAATGTTAGAAAGCTGCTGAGAAAGCAAAGGCTGTTGCACTCTCGATTCAAAAAAGAACACGCAAATGATGACAGGCAAAAGTTAGTAGAGATTCGTGCGTCTATAAAAAGATCGATGCGTGAAGCATACAATAATTATCACAGCCATACCTTAGCAAAAGATCTTTCCGAGAACCCGAAAAAATTCTGGTCCTATGTAAAATCGATAAGCGGGTCAAAGCCCACTGTCCAGTCACTAGTTGATCATTCCGGGGCAGTAATAGAAGAAAGCAAACGGAAAGCTGAAGTTCTAAATTTAACCTTTAAGAAATCTTTCACGCAGGAGGACCGCACAAATATACCATCTTTTGATCAACGTACTAATTCCGAAATGGGGGACATAGCAATAGGTATTTCCGGTGTAGAGAAGCAGCTGAGAGAGCTAAATACGAAAAAGTCTGCTGGTCCGGATGGAATACCAGTTCGGTTTTACAAAGACCATTCTGCGGCATTGGCCCCCTACTTAGCTTGCATTTATAGCGAATCTTTAATTCAGCGCAAAGTTCCTAGTGATTGGAAAAAAGCGCAGGTGACTCCCGTGTATAAGAAAGGAAAGAGAACTGACCCATACAATTACAGGCCAATATCGTTGACATCGGTTTCATGTAGAATTTTGGAGCATATTCTCAGTTCGAATATAGTAAATTTCCTTGAAACGGAAAAGCTTCTTTCCATGAATCAGCACGGGTTTAGGAAACATCGTTCATATGAAACTCAGTTTGCTCTTTTCTCACATGACATCTTGCGAGCCATGGACGAAGGGCAACAGGCGGATTGTGTTTTTCTCGACTTCAAAAAGGCGTTCGACGCGGTGCCACACTGCAGACTGCTAACGAAGATACGAGCTTATGGAATAGGTTCACAGATTTGTGATTGGCTGGAAGACTTCCTAAGTAATAGAACGCAGTACGTTGTTCTCGACGGTGAGTGTTCATCAGAGACGAGTGTATCATCAGGCGTGCCCCAGGGGAGTGTGATAGGACCGCTATTATTTTCTATCTATATAAATGATCTGATGGACAGAGTAAGTTGTAATTTGCGGCTGTTTGCTGATGATGCTGTGGTGTACGGGAGGGTGTCGTCTGTAACTGACTGTAATAGCATACAGGTTGACTTAGACAAAATTTCTAGTTGGTTCGAAGAATGGCAGCTATCTCTCAATGTAGAAAAATGTAAGGTAATGCGCATGAATAGAAAAAACAATCCCATAATGTTCGAATACAGCATTAGTAGCGAGCTCCTTGATGCTGTCGCGTCGTTCAAATATCTAGGTGTAACATTGCAGAGCGATATGAAATGGAACGAGCATGTAAGGACAGTTGTGAGTAAGGCGGACAGCCGACTTCGGTTTATTGGGAGAATTTTGGGAAGATGTACTTCACCTGTAAAGGAGACCGCGTATAAAACGCTTGTACGACCACGTCTTGAGTATTGCTCAAGTATTTGGGATCCGCAGCAGATCGGTTTGAAGGAAGACATAGAGACGGTTCAGAGGCGAGCAGCTAGATTTGTTACCGGTAGGTTCGACCAATGCGCGAGTGTCACGGAAATGCTCCGGCAACTCAATTGGGGATCGCTGGAAGAAAGACGACGTTCTTTTCGTGAATTTCTGTTAAGTAAATTTAGAGGGCCGGAATTTGAAGCTGAGTGTAGTACGATCTTGCTGCCGCCTACATATATTTCGCGTAAAGATCACAAAGACAAGATAAGAGAAATTAGGGCTCGTACGGAGGCATATAGGCATTCTTTCTTTCCTCGTTCAATTTGGGAGTGGAATAGGAAAGGAAATGCCTAGTAGTGGTACAGTGTAACCTCCGCCACGCACCTTACGGTGAATTGCGGAGTATGTATGTAGATGTAGATGTAGATGTAATCTCCAGCTGTTCTAGCAGATCAAACTTTCTTCCCTTATCCTGTCTATGCAAAATTTTAAGGTCTTCTTCAATCCGCTTTAAATGGTGACCAGTTTAGCGGATATGCGTAGCTACAGCGGACTTGTCAAAATTATTAAGTGGGATGGTGTCCATATGTTCCTTCTACTTAAAGCTAAACGATCTACCGGTCTGACCAATGTTGTTGGCATTGCAACTATTACACTGTATCTTATAAACCCCTGCTTTGTCATATTTATCAGTCTCTTGGTTTAAGTTATTCCGTAATTTATGACGTAATGTATTATTAGTTTTAAAATCAGCTTCCACTTTAAAAGGTTTTAGTATGTTGGCCACTTTCTGAAATTACCAAAATACGGAACCATTACTCTCTTGATATTTTCCGTGCCATTTTTATCTGGATTTCGCACGCTATTTCTTTCGTATTAAGTTATTCACTACGTTTTCCTGGTAACCATTCACCCTAGCAAGCTGTCTTATGATGTTAACTTCAGTAGTTCTGTCTTTTTTCGTTCATTGGCACTTTGAAGGCTCTATCGGCTAAACAGCGTAGAGAAGAAAGTTTTTGCCCATTAGGGTAAATATTTGTTAGAACTAAGAGTATAAATGTCATTTACCCTCAAAATCGGGAGGGATTTGCAAAAACGTCCGAAGATATGTGGCAAATGAAGGGGGGGGGGAGGCGGCTTCACTATAAAGATCTGTTAAAAAGAAGATTGGGTTTAGAAATCTTCTTGCATTCAGTCTCTAACCCAATACCTTAGACACCGCAGCCACAATGCCTCTAAGCACGCGGTTATTCTTGCTAGGTGGAAAGTAGTAACTTCATTATTATTCATGATCGGATCTACTGAAGGCTTTTACAGTTGATGTGTCTTTAATTTATAGTTACAAGATATTTTACCAAATATGACATGTTTTTGATGAATCTTCAATTCGCCAGATACAAAGATGAAGGCTGGATGTTACCTTCAGGGAGGATTTGCCTATGCGCAAGGCGAGGTGCGCAGTAGCTCCAATGTCTTTGCTTCAGGGCCATTTGTGCGTAACCGCCAGAGCTCGGGAAGCCAGGAGCTGGTGTCTCTACCACCTCCAACGCCAATGTTAAAAGCGCCATTCCCCTCGCCTCCTTCCTGCCTCGGTAGCGCCCATATGCTGTCTCCAGGGGGTTCAGAAGAATATTTGAACCTCAGCCGCGCATGCGCATTGCAACGCTGCGGCCACTGCCGCCTATATGAAGCGGCCGCGCTACGACTCGTATACGTGCTGTCTCCGCGACGTATGACATAGTAATTCTGTCAGAGACCGCAAAAGATCTGGAAGAGCAATTGAATGGAATGGACAGTGTCTTGAAAAGAAGATATAAGATGAACATTAAAAGGAGTAAAACGGGGGTAATGGATTGCAGTGTCAGAAAATCAGTCGATGCTGAAGGAATTAGATTAGGTAACGAGACAATAAAAGTAGTAGATGAATTTTGTTATTTGGGTAGCAAGATAACTTCTGATGGTCGAAGGAAAGAAGATATAAAACGCAGAATGGTTTTGGGAAGAAAAGCGTTTCTAAAGAAGCGAAACTTGTAAAGATCCAATATTAATTTAAATGTTAGGAAGTCCTTTCTGAAAGCATTTGTCTTGAGTGTAGCATTGTACGGGAGTGAAACGTGGACGATAAGGAGTTCAGATAAAAAGATGATAGAAGCATTTGAAATGTGGTGCTACAGGCGAATGATGAAAATTAGATGGGTAGATCACGTAACTAACGAGGAGGTGCTTAACCGAATCGGAGAGAAAAGGAGTCTGTGGCATATCCTGACTAAGAGAAGGGATAGATTGGTTGGACACATTCTGAGACATCAAGGAATTGTCAACCTAGCATTAGAAGGAAGTATGTGGGGTAAAAGTCGTAGAGGGAGACCGAGGGACGAATAAAGTAAGCAGATTCGAAAGGATGTAGGTTGCCGAACGTATTCAGATGAAGAGACTTGCACAGGACAGAGTAGCGTAGAGAGCTGCATCACACCAGTCTGCGGACTGAAGACCACAACAACAACTTGTTTTCGACGACGAGCTTTTTATCGGGGGTTCACAGAACCAGTGAGCACACAGGACGCGTCGCCACTCTCAACAAGACCACTTGTCTGCTCGCACGCTAACAATGAAATGCCACATTTGACCTGAGATATAACCGAACAAATGAACATCTTGTCGTCCGCAAAGCCGGCTTTCAGTGGTTCCAGCATTGGTCCAGCCAACCTGATAGTCCAAACTTCCCGTTAGAAACTTTTTTTTTTTCCTTTTTGGTCACGTCTTCAAGATTCTGGCCCACCGTGCTGCGAGGCGGGGATAGTGGGAGGGTCCACTGAATTTAATGCATTGCCGGCCGCGGTGGCCGAGGTGACTGAGGCGCTTCAGTCACGGTCAGCATGGCCACTACGGTCGGGGGTTCGAATCCCCCCTCGGGCATGGATATTTGTGCCGTCTTTAGTCTTAGGTAGTTCATAAGTAGTTTGTAAGCTTAGGGACTGATGACCCCGTAGTTAAGTCCCATAAGTTGTACAAACGTTTGAACGTTTAATGCATAGCAAGAGACAGGCGGTGCCGTGTTGTGTACCGCGCGTCCAACGGAAGTCAGTTTCGTTAAGTCAGCCCTCAATTTGGCACTTCGCTGTACCTGTAGCAAGCCACATTGTCGACTTCCGTCGAACTCTCTCAAATGTATTCCACTGCCCTAACCGGCGCCACAAACTTGTTGGTCCTGATGGCACCGCCGGCCGTGGGAGCTACTCCCTGAGTAACAAGTCTGCAGAGACAGCTGCGGACAAGGATTCTGCCGACCAAGGAAGTTTTCCG
The DNA here is from genome assembly GCA_026315105.1 of Locusta migratoria. Classification (NCBI taxonomy): domain Eukaryota; kingdom Metazoa; phylum Arthropoda; class Insecta; order Orthoptera; family Acrididae; genus Locusta; species Locusta migratoria. Next base: position 422,004,110 of record CM048748.1, read on the forward strand.
TATCACGTAGAAACGACGTTTCACCAAAACTACATATTGAAATAGTGACAGCACTGACATCAATAATGAAGACTGAATGAACCAGCTGGCCGCAGTGGCCGAGCGGTCTGCGGTGCGCCAGTCACAATCTGCACGGCCGCTACGGTCGGGGGTTCGAATCCACACTCGGGCATGGGTGTTTGTGTCGTCTTCAGTATAAGGTAGTTCATAACTAGTTTGTAAGTTTAGGGACTGATGACCCCGTAGTTAAGTTCAAATGTTCAAATGTTTGTATAGTCTATGGAACTTAACTACGGGATCATCAGTCCCTAAACTTACAAACTACTTATGAACTACTTACGAACTAGGACGGCACAAATATCCATGCCAGAGGGGGGATTCGAACCCCCGACCGTAGTGGCCGTGCAGACCGTGACTGGAGCGCCTTAGTCCCCTCGGCCACCGCGGCTGGCCCGTAGTTAAGTCCCTTAAGCTTAACGAACATTTGAACTGAATGAAATAAGTTGGAAAATAAATGAAAGACTGTAAGGGCTGTAATTCTCATTATTTAGGAAATTGCTCTTAAAGGTGGCTATCCTGGCTGCCTGGGTTAATCTGATGTTCACGATTCACATGAAAGTGACGCGTAATTTAGTGGCTTCGGACCACCAAAATAGCATTAAATCACTTTATGGCCATCACATTTAGCAACAGAAGGTAAGAATGAAATGAACCCAGCGACAAGCATTGACGGTTTTGTGAGAATTACAATCAAGCCACAGAAGTACAAGAGAAAAAGGGGAACTACGGTAACACACAGCGTGTCAGCTACAATCTGTGTAGACTTCAAGCATCAGAATAGGCCGGGTATAAACGGCTGCAGTTCGTGTATTTTCTGAAGGTCGCCAATAGCTCTTGAAAGTATGTGTGATTTTAAATCCTATATGATTGACTGTAACTGGTTTACAGATAAAAATGTGCAAATAGCCAATGAGATGAGTGAAAACTCATAATACTACTTAAATGTCATATGTGAAATTACTTTCGTAAATTGATGAAATCATTTTGCTTATAACCTACTTCTGAAATAAAATGTAAGGGTCGCCACCAGCTTTTTATTTATTAAATATATAAAAAAAACTTAATTTACTATAGACTGTCACTAACTGTATGCAGTGGCGACATGCAAGCTTTTCATTTGTCAATAACAATAATTGGCTATATTGCACAGTCTGTGCAAGTAAAATATTTTCCCCTGACCTACCTATCTTTACAAGAATTTTTCCTCCAAAATATTTCAGTCAAAAGTGGTTGAAATGAGGGGAGGCACAAATTTGAATAAAAACTATATTCACGTTCTAGACTTTTACAGCCTGACCAATACAACACAAATATGAGCATATGCCATATATATATATATATATATATATATATATATATATATATATATATATATATATATATATATATATATATAATGCAAAAAGATCAGTTTAAAACACAATAAAATACAATTAATATCAAATGGGTGACTTTACATAAAACAGAAATTAACTAAGGTTGCTACACGAATATAAAGGTTTCAAAAAAATGTTCAAATGTTTGTATAGTCTATGGGACTTAACTACGGGGTCATCAGTCCCTAAACTTACAAACTACTTACGAAATAGGACGGCACAAATATCCATGCCAGAGGGGGGATTCGAACCCCCTACCGTAGTGGCCGTGCAAACCGTGACTGGAGCGCCTTAGTCTCCTCGGCCACCGCGGCTGGCTATAAAGGTTTCCACTGGCGAAGTTGAGAGAAGTGGCAAAACCACGAAGTATAAAATCAGCAAGTGAAATTTAACCCCAACTCTGATCCCCGTCTATTTTGATCTACCAAAACGTCTCCTCCGACACGCGATAAACTCCCACGTAAGTACTACCATTCAACTCTCCTTCCTCAGCAGATGCGTTGGCGCAACCTTTCCGTCTTTCTGTAGAACAGGGTTGGAGTTGGCGGAGACCAGCTGATGGAAGTGCAGTGTTGACAGCAGCGATCGAGAATGTGGAATGACACGAGTAGAACAGGTTTTGTCGGTTAAGCCGACGACAATACTGCAGTGGAAAAAAAGAAACCCTGTTCTCTCAAGAAACGGTAAAAATTCTGATTACGAGTGGTGTAGCTGACAGCGAATATGCACTTCAGACTATTACAAGTTTCAATTTATACTACAGTAGCTACACAGGACTAACACCTGACTGCGCAGAAAGCACACTGAAATAATTCAAAGTCCACGATCTGGATAGGAGATGTAACACTACATCGCAATCACAGCACAAACTAGCCATTTTCATCCTGATTCAATTCTAATAATTTGTAAGAGGCAGAATTTTTTACGTATTTGCCAAAATTTCAGTAACAGTCAGTATATCTTTGAAGTGTCGAAACAGTACAGTCTCAGAGTAACCGCCTCTAAACACCGTAAATCAGAGTAATCTTTTGTCGCAATAGTAGTATAAATAGTTCCGCAGTATAGCTACTCGCTCTGTGTCTTTGTTTCTCCCAACGTCAACAGCTCTCAGAATTTGTTTCTCGTATCGATAAGATCTCACTAAGTCCTTGTGGTTGTATCTTAAATAGATAGTCAGGTGCAAAAAATATTCCAAACTTTTCGTTTACTATAATTGAATTTATTTGAAAGACTTAATTAAATCGAACTTATACGCGAGTGCGTAAATAATGTCTTGAACTTTAATTCGGGATAGGCTAGGGACTTAGAAAAATTCTGCCTCCCGATAGAAACGTAATAGTCAAGAAAATATTAATCATTGCTAAAAAGGTTTTCTTCATTGACAAACATTAAATCAAAAACTTTAACTTGATTAAAAAAAAAAAAAAAAAAAAAAAAAGGAATAATTTTAATATTTGCTTTGCCAAGAATATCAAACTGCGATTTTTTGAAATGAACTATAGAGAACAGCTTATTTAAAAATATGTCATGTGACTTTGACAGTGTTTTGTAAATCTGTGCTTAAGGTGAAATACAGGATAAATATTAATTTAAAATTTTGTGTCGACCACATCAATCGTAGTTAGCACCTGACCTTTCCATTAATAACTGAAGAACTTTTAAAAATAACATCTTTGAATTATCTGTGAATCAAAGTGACTAAAAATAATTAAAATGTTATGACTTTTATAGGTAAAGACTAGAGAATGTTTATGTGACGTGCTTCGTTAAATGGAGTAAGTTGTAATATGCGGCTGTTTGCTAATGATGCTGTGGTGTATGGGAGGGTGTCGTCTGTAACTGACTGTAATAGCATACAGGATGACTTAGACAAAATTTCTAGTTGGTGCGAAGATTGGCAGCTAGCTCTCAATGTGGAAAAATGTAAGGTGATGCGCATGAGTAGAAAAAACAATCCCATAATGTTCGAATACAGCATTAGTAGTGAGCTTCTTGATGCTGTCGCGTCGTTCAAATATCTAGGCGTAACATTGCAGAGAGATATGAAATGGAACGAGCATGTAAGGACAGTTGTGAGTAAGGCGGACAGCCGACTTCGGTTTATTGGGATAAATTTGGGAAAATGTACTTCACCTGTAAAGGAGACCGCGTATAAAACGCTTGTACGATCACGTCTTGAGTATTGCTCAAGTGTCTGGGACCCGCAGCAGATCAGTTTAAAGAAAGACATAGAAGCAGTTCAGAGGCGAGCAGCTAGGTTTGTTACTGGTAGGTTCGACCAGTGCGCGAGTGTTACGGAAATGCTCCGGCAACTCAATTGGGGATCGCTGGAGGAAAGACGTGAATTTCTGTTGAGGAAATTTAGAGGGCCGTAATTTCAAGCTGAGTGTAGTACGATCTTGCTTCCCCCAACTTAAATTTTCGCATAGTGATAACAAAGACAAGAGAAATTAGGGCTCGTACAGAGGCATATAAGCATTCCTTTTTTTCCTCGTTGTATTTGGGAGTGGAATAGGAAAGGAAACGCCTTGTAGTGGTACAGTCTAAACCTCCACCACGCACATTACGGTGGATCGCGGAGTATGGATGTAGATGTAGAAGTGCCGGTCTGCTGGTGTCGCCAGCGCCTCCTCCTCGGAAGATAATTACCCCTTCAGCGATACAATAATCAAAAAGAGTAATACTTCCAGTGAACAGAAATGTACCTCCCAAAATCCTATCCTCTGATAATTACAAGACAAATGAAAGATACTGAATATAAACAAGATAATACTATTGATAACCTTCCGGTATAAATCCAGACAATAGTGTGCAAAATAAAATGGAGAAAATAATTCTGAAATAGGACCACCATCTCTCACTCTTACTCCCGGTTTTAATTTAATGTTTTTAAACGACAAACTATAAACAGATTGGAGCCATGCATACGACGATTCTTGGGTCCAGCGCCAGCATTTTTTAGGGTGTAGCGATCCGGGCGGTCGCCTGGGGCGTCGCGGACGCTAACGTAAGTAAAAAAAAAAAAAAAAAAAAAAAAAAAAAAAAAAAAAAAAAAAAAAAAGAGAGAGTTCGATCTCATTCAACATACGTTGTTAAATCTCACATACGCCCGCTGAATTCAGGATATCAGAAGAGAATAAGTGCTGAATGCAAACTTCCTGTTGGCTGCATCCATTCATGTTTCACGCGACACTTGTCTGACGTCTGGGAGACTGATCTACCACAGCGCCTGTGTTATTTGTTTCAAGAACTGCATGAAGGGAGCGCCCATGCAGCCACACCATCTCTCGTGGACCACAGAAACTACTAGTAGCTGCCGGTCCAAAAAAGGAAAAGACGGACTGTGAAATAGTCCTTACATTGGAAATTAATTAATTTGAACGGATTTATGTGGAATATTTGTGACTTAATGACTCATCTACAGCAATTAATAGATCATGCACTGCATTAATGCAGACTACTCCCCTAACATACTGAAAGAATACAGCGCCACCTAGCGTGTGTTTGTTGGAGTGCATATGTTGGCAGCGCTACGATTTATAGCCACATCTCAGAAACTATTAATACGAGGCGGAGGCAGGGTTCGGATTTTCGTGGTGAATCATAGTGACTGAACAGAGTGTCGTGACGGGGACAACATATCAATTTTCTGGTAAGTTTAAAAACATTTTATCGTTTAGTTCATGTTTTCTTTTCTAGTTATGTCTAGAAATAGGTGATGTTATTTATTTGTTACAGATATAATATTACGATCGCAAAGTAGAGCAGTGTCTACGCCATAATTTGTCATATTGTTAAATCACGCCAGAAGAGAGGGGAACGATTAAGAAAAAGCTTTCTGGTTCAGAAAATCGGTAAAGGAAAGCTGGAGAAAAAAGAAAGAAAAAAGAGTTCTTGAAGAAACTAAAATAAAATGTATTCTATTAACTGAACGTAACTATAATTTATCGCTGACCAGCACACGTGAACAATGGGACGTCTTCAATCCTTGAAGTAGTGCTACAGTAACAAATAATAATAATAATAATAATAATAATAATAATAATAATAATAATAATGAAAGACAGGCGCGTGAAATGAACGCTCGTATGGCTGTAGCCGAGCGGGCTGGCCTTGGCTTCACGCAGTGGGAGAGAGCCGCCCGGGTGGCCAGCACTGTTTCTGCCGCGAGTGCTGCATTCCAATTCCGACAAAAACGCGCGTGGGGAAAAAGGTCGTGTATCCTTAGAAAAACAATCGAGAGGCTACTGTGATGTTTGCATAGCCGCGATAAGTATTATTGTGTAGGATTCAACCACTGTGCCATGCGCCTTTTCGATACATCGAAAGTACTTGAGAATTTCTTTGGCGCCAGCTTCGAGCTCTCGGGAGCGTGAGTGGTCTGGGAAGCTCTTCCTAACTTGTCTCCGGGTTGCCGCGAGTCATGTCTGATTTTCCGGGGAGTACGAGGCGGACCATCGTGGAGTAGTGGCTTGCCCGCCAGGCGGAACAGATGGCTGCAAGTGGATGCCACAACTAGAATGTGGTTCCTGGCGCAAATGTGCATTGGTCCGCCTCGCTGCTAAACACGTCGGAGGGGTAGCCAGTCGTTTACATTGCGCCTGTGGTCGGCTTCCGTGCAGAGTGGAGCGGCAGAAACGCGAACAAGTTCTGAGTGAGCATCGCTTACCTTAGTGTGTGGTGACTGGTGAACTGCACCTAAGAATTGTGTTCCGAGGAAACGGGTTTTGGGACGGCTTTACCCGTGCTACATTCGTGAACTTGAACTGATGCCTTCGTAATAAACTGTTACACGCATTGAACTTGGTGCGGTGTCGTAATGCACGAATGTGCACGACAGAACCTTAGCATTCCTCGTACATAACTTATTTGGGATTATGTTAACGTATTGTCAAGTCAGTTGTTACTGTCTGAAGAGTACTGTTAGACATTTGACATTCTCGAAGGTTCTCAGTTTTACTAGCAATTTCTAATTACATTTCCTGAACTAAGTTTCAAGTTTATGTAAATGTTTTTAGCGACTTATCAGTCAGCTTTCTGTTATAGTTTTGGCGGTTGTTAACGAAGCCACTCCCAATGTAAGGATGGCAGTGGTGCCGGGTGCAAAATTGCACCACTTGTATTGAACTCGGAAATTGGAATCAAACAAGCCACAGTTCTCTCGTTAATCGTAAATATCTGCTGACCTTTAATACAAAAGATCAATAATTGATTCCATTACTGACTAGATTACTAGTTGAAGACATTTGTACAAGCTTTTTTTTTATCACTAATATAAGGTTTCCACTTTCTTAAGATATTCGGGCTCTTTGTATATAAATTGTGAATCTGCCTTGTTTTCTTCTATTTATTGAGTTAAGGATACCACACTTATGGAAGTTTTCTTTAATTCAAGGAAGTGTTTTTTATTTTGTATAGTTGATGTACCCCAATGTGCATACGAAATCAAATATTTATTTGACCTGTTAAAGGTGAAAATAAAAATGTCTTTTCTGGCATAAAACATTAACTCATGATTCCTGGCACCTTACCAATTCCCAGCTCATTGCTAGCTACTCCATTTGAGCTATCATATAGACGGAAAATATGTTTTGCTTAATTTAACCCAGTTTTGCACCTTTTCTTGCGGAAAAAAATATGTGAAATTAGCCGTGACCCCCTTTCCACCACGTGAAATTTGATGATTCCCTCGCAAAAAAAAAAAAAAAAAAAAAAAAAAAGGGTCCCTCAGTAACTAATAGACGTCTCCTAATGGCGCCAAGAGGGCGAATCGTACAGGGTGCCTGGATGGATAAGGCCGGCCCTGGTTGGGTCGCTGCGGCTAACGTGATGTTCGACCGTGAACAGTCAGTTCTGTGACTGAAAGAAAGTCAACAGAACTACACTCAGTTATTGAGTGACATCTGTGTTCGTAAATTAAATCAGCCATATTACCCAGGTTCTGTAATAGAAAAGAGATTCAAAATACGAGGGTTGGAACCTAAACAGGGGTAACACTGTGGAGGCACTATACAATGGAATCTACTATAGTCGTTGATAGCACACGTTGTTGACATTCTTATAATCAGCATCAGCTACGAAGGCGGCCCAGTTTTCAGCTGTTCTGCGCATCCCCCTCCATTACCGCGATGGCAGCCAATAGTGTTCATTCTCTGGGCGCGTCGCTGGCCGCGAGTTACGCAGTGCTTCTCTCGCAGGCTCCACTGTTGGCGCTCGGCCTTAGCTCCTCCCCTCCACGATTCCCTTTTCTCTTCACCTCTATGCGCGGAAGCGCCTTCTTGTATGACGCCAGGTACACCACAGTCAACTATATACAGTCACGACACTTCCGCAGACTTTTGTTACACACTGCGACAATAGCGCTCCAAGCGGCCGGAAAGCTACATTTCTGAATACGACATTGGAAGAGTGTGAATAGAATCGTTTATATTGATTGTAACATACTTTTTACACTAGGAAACGTATTTAATACCTTAAAATAGGTAATAACTAAAAACAGCTCTACATTTGTCTTAATTAAGTTTCCTAAGGTTCTTGGTAAGGTACGGAACGGTAATTGCAGGATAGTTTATTTACCGCTATCTTGTAACCTACAAGCTTCTGCTAAATAATTTAATTTTCTATTAAAAATAAAAAAAAATGGCTAGGAAATACCAAAAGGCCTTTCCTTTGGCAGAAAGACGTCGCTTTCCTACTAACGAACTTTAAGGTTTCTTCATTATAATTCCAGTCGAATCAGTGAGTTTGAATGTAGCAAACTTATATATAATGCAATAACTACAGTATGTAACGTACCAAATGAGCCAAAACAGTTGTAGCTGTACGAAGCACGTCACAAACGTGGCAATAAAACGGCAGAAGCTATGAAACTGTTTTCCAACAGAGACGAAGGCAATTCCACAATTGTTGCCACAGCTGAACAACAAATGGCAAGAATCATCAAAACTTTGCCTTTTCAAGCTAAAGTAATTCCACTGAACATAATATGCACGCTTAAGGAAGACGGCCGCGGTGGAGTAGCCGAGCGGTCTAAAGCGTCTCGCTGCGGAGCGCGCGGTTGCTCGCCGTGGAGGTTCGAGTCCTCCCTGGAGCATGGGTGTGTGTGTTGTCCTTAGTTTACCTAGGTTTAAGTAGTTTGTAAGTTACGGACCGATGACCACACAGTTTGGTCCGATGGATTTAAAAAAATAATAAAATAATAATAATAATAAAGGAAGACGTATGAGGTGTAAAACTGTGCGGATCATTAGACTCCACACCGAATTTATACACGTCAAAAAACTGCCTGTCATAGTAAGAAAACACCATAATAGAAATTTATTATTCTCTTTTGATTATAGTCTACTTACATACAGCAGAATAAGACTGAAATACACACATATTCCTAAGAGTTTGTTCAAGACCAAGTTGTTGTTTATACCACAGAATCAGTAAAATTGACTGTTTTTACATTAATTTCCGTATTAATTTACATCTCTTGACATTACACTAATGTTTGTAACGCAAAAATTGTAGTAACTATTTCGTAAATTACGTACAAAAAATTATAAACAAAGATCACAACTGTGGTGGCTTCCCCACTGCTAGGAGCGCTAGTGTCGTTGCATCTGTCAGTTGGTAATTACTTTTAGAGCAGTCAGTGTCGCGACTGTTTGTTAGACTGTGGGTAAACCTTACCTTCGAGCAAATGGACTCGGCCTTCCCACATCACTGGCGTGCGCACAATCGAGGGAAAAACAGTTACTTGAGAGCAAGCGGTCTAACGTAACGGTGTCACTGTGTCTTTGAAACAGGAACAACGGAGTTGGATCAAGATTGAATGTGCCAGAGGCACGACAGTGTATCAAGGCCTTCAAGAGGCGTACAGGGAATCGGCACTGACGTACAGAACAGAGGCACGTTGGGTAAAAGCCTTCAACGAAGGTCGGCAAACTGTGGCAGACATGCATCGGGCAGGTCGTCCTGGCGTCTTTGAAGAAATAGTGCCTACTGTTGCAGCGTTAGAGGACAGTGACCGACGCCAGACGATTCGTGAACTCGACCACGGAACCGGATTAGCGCATAAGACTGTGCTTCGCATCGCGAAGGAACGCCTGGGGATGCGAAAACTTGCATCACGTTGGGTTCTGCATGAACTGACGGAAATGCAGAAATGGATGCGTTACGACGCTGCACAGACGCACTTGGAGTGCTATGAGCGCGAAGGAGATGCTTTCTTAAGCCGTATCGCGCCAAAACTGAAACGCCAATCCAACGAATGGCGTCATTATGGGTCGAAAGTGCGTCAGAGCTCCAGTATGATGAAAGTTATGATCATTCTCTTTTACGACTGTTATCTTAACGCATTATGTTCCTCCACGATAGACCGTCCATGCACAGTATTACTGTTCGTTTTTGGAGCATCACCTGCGACTAGCTTTGCGAAAGAAGCGGCAACACTTTCTGCGCAACCCACCCACCATTTTGCACGACAATGCGGGGGCGCATACAGCTCAAGCTGTGGCTGCTCTATTCGGTCGAAGTGACTGGGAAGTACTGTACCATCCACCATACTCCTCGGACTTGTGATTGTGCTTGTGAGCTTGTGATTTTGATCTGATTCCAAAGAACTGTATTTCCTTTCCCTCCCCCCCCCCCCGGGGGACTGATGACCTGACCAGTTTGGTCCTCCTGTCCTAAACAAACAAACAACCAAACAACCAAAACCGATGTCTTTCTGCAAAAGCTCAAGTCTTCTATTGTTTATTAGCCGATTTTTCCTTAACAGTAAATGAAATTATTCGTTAAAAAGTCGTACATTTCAAGAGAATCTTGAATAAACTGTCCTACAGTTTACCGTTCCGTACCTTCCAGTGCTTCGTAGGAAAGCTAATAAAGACAGATGTGGAGTTATTTTGTAGTTATTACTGATTTTTATGGCAATAAACACCTTCCCTACCGTAAAAATTATGTTAAAATCCATTTAAACGATAATTTTCAGAATCATCCTATATCGTATTCAGATATGTACCTTTCCTGCCGCTTGGATTTTAATAACTGTATAATGATTATGCTTCAATGTGTGCATAAACTTTGTAAATAAATAAAATACAATTTCTGTCACACCAACTACAAAATTTATACAAATGCGCTGTTTAACCTAAGGCACTCTGATGTGTCGTCTGCTGTTCAACCAGGCCGTATTTGTAATAATCTCCGCTATTTTGTTACTAATCTCCATTCACTTTAACCTATTTTGTAACAATGCCTCATATTATACAACTCCAAGTCTGCTTCATACGTATCTATTGATTTTGTGGTTGATTGAACGCACCAACTAAACTTTGCAATGTCTACACACACAGAGCAAGCAAATAACTGCAGCAATGCTAGCGCTCAAATTGGTTCTAGGCAATTAGATTATAAAATAGATAGATGGCCTTCTTTAGAAAAACTGAAGCCGTCTTCGCCATATTACTGAGTCTTGCTGAACTGTTCGTGTTGGAGTACGCTCTTCAGAAGAAAGTAAACTTACTAAAGAATGGTTTGTTGGATTGCCTATGGCTGCAGCAACAGAACTAAAAAATCGGGTTTTACTTTTACCAGTGAGTATGTCAGCAAAAATAATAATTACCGTTCAATTACGTTATGAAGCGTACATTCGACTAAAGGACTTCAAATTTTTCACAGAATGCCGAAGGATAATGAAATTAAAAGTTTATGGGTCAAGGCATTACAGCGAAAAGACTGGAACCATCAAAATATCAAAGTATCTCCAGATTATTTTCGAGAGATTGGCATTGATCGAACGTCGTTATCATGTGTCGGTATAAGAGAAGGCATAGTGCCTAAGATTTTCTCTACATTTCCGTCATACATGCAGAACGGTTAGTTCCACAAGATGTTTTTTAAATTATTGTAATGTTTCTGTGTTATGTACTTCGTAGATTATGAAATTATTAATGTGATGTCTGTACTGTATGATTTTACATAATTGTTTAAGTTTTGATTAATACAGGTAGTGAATATTGCGGTCTGTAAGAAAAATTATTTCGAAAGTGTCATCTTATGACTTAATGCCTGTCCGCCACTGCTTACGTATGTGCTCTTTGCTAATTATATGTTGGCAGATTGCTAGTCTTTTATTGAACGCCGTGTACATGTTTGGTTGAAAAATGTCTGCATACATTATAAATGTTTGTTAAAAAAGTAATGCAAGAAATATGTACTTAATTAGCTGAGGACACAATCCCTTTTTAACTTAAACGGTTTTGTGTAGCTTTATAAAATCTTTCCTATTTCTATGCAGTACTAAAATGAAATGAGTGTGCTGTGGTGTGAAGACCAGTGAAGAAAGCAGTGTAATTGAATTTGATAGTGATGAATGCAGTACATTTATTTCATGTAGTAAAAATTCATTTCATGTGATACACAACTGGACAGCTTATATGGGCACATTTAGAAACTTGCTTGTTACTGAAAAATTAAAGTGGTTGTTACCTTACTGTGCTTCCTTCAGCAAACTGATCTGCTTTGTACTTATATCTTTTTCAACCTGTAATTAAAGGCTGCTTTTTAACTGTCTGCGTTGTATTATATGTTTGTTCTCTTTTTATATTCTGCTTGCGTCCACATAGATTACAAAACCCACTTTTACGGCAATAATATATTTTTGGAAACATTTTCATTTCTCTATTTTTGGCCCACAGCACTCGATTTAAATTTATTAATAAAGAACAGTCTAGAATGCACTAATTTATTTCATTCAACTAGTTTGAATGTTATTTAGACCATCTTCAGGAATTTTGTCTCCATCGAAGTTGTGGAGCTGGCAGGTAGCTGGGAGCCTTCCAGTGCGTCACTTAAGAATCTGGGTGCCCGTATTAAGGATCAGTTGCTTTTGGATAATCACTATGTTCTCTTGTTAAGTCACCGTAAACCGTTATCCACATACAAGAATGGCACATGCAGCAAATAGCGCTAAATGACCTTGCACACAGAAGTAAAATTAGGTGCAAATACACTAAATTAATCATACCTGAAGGCCAATAAATGTGTATAATATTTAGTAATTACTTTCTGTCATATAGGATTGTATCCAATAACTATGGTACTGATTGAAATTTTTACGACTTATTATTTCCTGTGTTATTGTTTTATATTTATAAAGTTGTCTGCTTATTACCAATAAAATTGTAAATTACACATAGTATATTTGCTCCAAGCCATGATTTGTGTAAAAATTTACCTATGTTTGACAGACATGTTCTAAAGGTAAATTTGTCTCATAATATTGTGGGGGAACGAAGAGAAACAAAACTTTACATTGGAATAAGTGCTTTGTGAATCTGCTTACGAGGAAGTAATATATTTGCAGAAGACATTATGTATAACTATAGAAATTGCATGTTACTTGATATGGTTTTTATTTATATATACTATAAAAGAATTTAAAAATCTTAACCTGTTTTTGGCTCTGAAACATCAGTGAGTGCTCATCTACACATTCCTTATCAATTACTGTGCCATTACATGAGTTCTTTATGGGGGTTGTGAGATTTCACAGGACAAATGTGAATTTCAACACACTGAATAGTTAGCTTGAAATGGAAATTAACTTGTGTAGTCATCATAGCCAGAAGAAATTGTTTTATTGCAGCAATAGGTTTGTAATTCCAGCATATGAAAATTTGAGAGCTATAAAGAAAGTTCGTGTGTCTCAACTGTAAAAACCCAATTCCATAATGTTCATAGTTGCTTTATAGTATAGTACAGTAACAGTAATAGTAATAGTAATACTAATTAATTTTGGCTCATGCACTAATATATCTAATTTAGTCATCAAACATGATATATCAATAAAACCATAAAACCACAGCAATGGTCTGTACTGAAACATTTGAGATTTGTCTTTCTGTGTGGATGTAAAAATAGTTCACAGATAAAATTTTCATCTTTTAATGATCTTTGAGGACGTTGTTACTATTTATATCTAGAAAGTAAGCCATATTTTACATATGTTTCATTAGAGGCAATTGATAATGTTTTATACCAGTAATACGAACTGTGTTTGGTGGCAAAACTATGCCTTGTGATTTAGTTGCAAGACAGGTGTTAAATATGTTAAGTTCTCATGATAATCAAATAGTTTGAATTCAATTCTGGTCCAGTAAACATTTCTACTCAACCAGTCAACTTACTCTCACACAAACAGTGATAGTCTTTTATTTTATACTAACATTTATTGTTAGAACACAAAATGTAGAAACTTCTTTTAATATATCAGTTCTGTAGATCATACTTTACAATGATAGACAAGTCCAGGTTTTCAGATCTACCTGAACATTTTTTGTAAAGTTGACAATTTGTAAATAATTACACAATAATCTCTCACTCTGCCTTTCTTTATCTTTCAGGAAATGGAAAGTGTTTTGCTCGATTCCTTGTTATGTCCTTTACTTTCCGTTAAGAACTCATTTACATGATACCAACATCCAGAGATAAGAGCTTCCTTAAATTTTCTTTTGAAGGTTCTCAGTTTCTTTATGCTAAGAGGTGGTTTGTTAATAACAGTCATCCAGAATTTAGAGGGTCCGTATCTGTGAATTTCAGCCTTTAGCTTGGGTTATGGTAATTTTCTCTAATTCTACTATTGTGGTCACAAATGTCTGTTTCTTGGTACTTTACAATTTTTCATTTGAAAAAAGTAGGCTTATACCTCATGATGTACAAACTTCGTACATTTAATAATATAAATTCTTTAAATTATCGCTTGCATGAATCTTGTGATGTTAATTTCCCTATAGGTCTGATAGCTTTAATTTGTAGTTTTAAAATTATCTAAATGTGTACATCAGCTGCTCCTCCCCATACTGGTGTACTGTACAATAAGTGTGAGAAGACAAGTTCAAAGTTCATTCAACAGGTTTCTTCTGATTTTTAGATGCATATTGGATGTTTTGATTTCTTTTTAAATGGAATATTTTTGAATTTATTTTTTATGTGGAAAATTACACATATCGATGTTTATCACATTGTATGTATTTGGTGGGAGAGACTTTTTCTGGGTTATGGGTGTTCCTATAATGGGTCATATCATCACAACATAAAAAATTGTGATTGAACTGTTGATTGGTATTATTACACATTTTACTAGGAACAAAATAGCTGCACACGTTTGTGCTTCTGCATAAAGTTTGTCCAGCTTCATTATTACTTCCAATAGTGCTTTCCTGTCTCTGTCATAGTGTACACGTGTTCTGTTTTGTATTAAGTCTTTTATTCTACAAAGTGTAAATTATTTTTATCAATGTTGTCTTGTAATTCTGCAGCTGTAAAATTTGGTCATTTTAAGTAAGTAAAGATATGACGAAACAGCTATGGATAGTTTTGTGAATAAACTGATCATTTAAGTACACACTTCAGCATTTCTCTGTACAAATGCTATGCACCATTATTATTAGGGGAAATTTATTTATATTTGTATTCGTGACTGTGCTAAACAAAAGATTGTAAAGTGTCCTCTTCTGTATGCTGTGTTAGTACTGCAAATATATGTTTTACAGTAACAAAAGAATATATACAGGGTGTCCCAGCTATCTTGTCCACCCAAAATATCTCTGGAACAATAATAGCTACTGGAAAACGACTTTCACCGGTATCAATGTACGGCTGGGGCCCATGAATGTATATATTTGGAAACATTCTAAAACGAAAGCAAATGTGTTTTTTAATACAAACTTATGTTTTTTTTATGGAAGTGCGATTACGCATGTCAATCACATCGCGATTACGGGCAGCATGGGGTTCACGCGTAGCCTCAGGACGTGCGCTAGCAGCGTATTTCGAGTTTTTCGAGTGTCAAATTCTCGTCGCAATATCTCGGGATGTAATTGGAATATTGCGATGCAATCAACGCCATTGTTTATGTGATTTGTCATTGTATGGATTCCTGAAGAAAAAATATATGGTGTCCATTAAAAAAATATAATGTTTCCAAATATGTAAATTTATGGGCCCCAGCCGTACATTGATACCGGTGAAAGTCGTTTTCCAATAGCTGTTATTATTCCAGAGATATTTTGGGTGGACAAGATAGTTGGGACACCCTATATATACAGGGAAGAAGAAAGAAAAAGGTTTTGCCTGATATTGACTTAAAAGAATGCTTCTTGGTGAATGAATATTTCTCTTATGATTTTGACTTGTGCATCGAAAAAAGAAAAAATAGCGTTAACATTAGCACCTAAATTCGTAATGTAAGTAGTATATTATTTCATGAGGTGACTGGAAAACAGGGCTGTAGCCAAGGGGGGGGGGATGAAAAAGGGATCAGTCTCTCTTTCCCCCCCCCCCCCCCTTCCCATGAAACACAAGGTAGGCAATATGTCATAATTCATAGTGTTTATTGTTTGATCCTCTCCCCGTAAAACAAAATTCTGAGTACGCTCCTGCTGGAAAGGTATTATTTCGTGTGTATTACTAGCTAGTAGTGCTCACATCTGTATTTCACTTAAAATAGGACTCAACATTTCGACTGTTTTCCCGCGATAAACACCTCGCTTCGTGTATTGAAAACTGGCGTTTAAAAACCGTTTTAAAATGTCTGGAGATTAGGAGTCGCCCATGAAAACTTGTTTCAAAAGACATTCTTTGAACAAACTGTCAACTTCGTGCATTAATGTTAATAACGTTGATATACATGAGTGCTTTAACGTAGAAAGTCTATAAAGGCTCAGCAAGATGGCGGCGTGCCAAGCTCACAGGCTTCAACTGACGTCTACGCCTTGCACAGAGAAAACGCCATCACCCTTTATTCTAACCTCCTTGGTTATAGGTCTACGTCACATTGCAGTAGACAGAAGACAAATCAACGGCGAGGCCCTAGAATTGATATGTCTTAGATGAAAAACGAGATATGTCAAAGTTTCCTGTTATACTATCGAGGTTTTTTTTTGACGTAAATATCTGACATATGAACTTAAACAAAGCAGTATGATCGCGTAGCTGGCCTGTGCCAGTAATAAAGCCGGCCGCGGTGGCCGAGGAGACTGAGGCGCGCCAGTCACGGTCTGCACGGCCACTACGGTCGGGGGTTGGAATCCCCCTTGGGGAATGGATATTTGTGCCGTCTTTAGTATAAGGTAGTTCATAAATAGTTTGTAAGTTTAGGGACTGATGACCCCGTAGTTAAGTCCCATAAGCTTAACAAACATTTGAACATTTGAACCAGTAATAAAAACGCGTGCTGTGCTGCACTGCGCCACGAGTGCTACAGGTGTCTGTTTGGGCCTCGTTAGAAGCGATGTTCGTCTCTTGCATCCTGCAGGGCTCATGAAAGTTACACTGTAATGAGCGAATGGCACGTCATGCATGTAATGTGCCTTGTAGTTATTTAAGAAAAACCGGCATGAACATCACCCCACTAACAACCAACTACCATCACCAGTATGGGGAAGTATGACTGTCTAACGAGGCGGTGCCTTCACACATAATTAACTAAAATAATTCAGGTACAGGTGCCCTGCTTTATTACCCCTCCCCCCGTTATATCCGCCCTTGGCCGATATTCGTCTTTTAAACGCAATAGGAACACAGCAAAGACAGTTGCAGTCGGAAAATAATTTGCTAAATAATCTCTATAATACCATCAGTACTACACTGTCCATTTACTTTGGTTCGAGACATGGAGAACCAGTGATTTTAACGTTTTGATCCACTTGTTGCAGTGTATATTGACACCATTATCTGATGTAGTTATGAGGTACGCAATAAATAACCTTTGATGAATATTTGGTTCTGTGTAGAGATGCACTCTCAAAGGCCGGTACCAGTAAAAACTCGCAAAACATCCTCCTCCTCAGTGGAATTGTTCATTGTAGAGGTGGTGATTGATGTGAATGACTAACCAAGTTTCTTAGCTTCCGTTTTGAAATCGCAATGAGACTGAAGGATAATCGCGCCATGGTGGAATGGCCGAGCGTTGTAAGGCGCCTTGCTGTGGAGCGCGCGGTTGTTTGTTGTTGGAGTTGTCTATAGTCGCCGTCAGCTACGAAGGCGACCTATTTTTCAGCTGTTCTGCGCATCCCCCTTCGTTAACGAAATGACAGCCAATAATGTTCAGTCTGTAGGCTAATAGCTGGCTGCGAGTTACGCAATGTTTGTCCTACAGGCTCCACTGTTGGCGCTCGGCCTTAGCTACTCCCCTCCACACTTTCCCTATCGCTCCGCCTCTATGCGCGGAAGCGCCTTCTTATATGACGCCAGCTATAGTCCTCCCTTGAGGATGGGTGCGCTTGTTGTCCTTGGAGCTAGTTTAAGTTAATTTAAGTAGTTTGTAAGCCTAGGGCAGAGCTTTCCAAGCCGGCCGCGGTGGCCGAGGTGACTGAGGCGCTCCAGTCATGGTCAGCACGGCCACTATGGTCGGGGATTCGAATCCCCCCTCGGGCATGGATATTTGTGCCGTCCTAGTTCGTAAGTAGTTCATAAGTAGTTTGTAAGTTTAGGGACTGATGACCCCGTAGTTAAGTCCCATAAGCTTAACAAACATTTGAACATTTTTAGCTTTCCAAACTGGGTGTCACGACACCATGGGATGTCACGTAGTAGTATCAAGGGTGTTGCGAGACTAACAAATTTAGACTCTAAACAAGAAACTTGTCATAAAATAACACAAAATGTCCTTTTCTTCATACTACCCTGAAGACTCGCCTGCAGCTAATCATCCTCCTCTTCATTCAGTGCACCACAGATCACATATTAAAGGAATGATCGTTGCACGTTAATTGCATGCTCAGCCGCTAGGCGCCAGCTTTGCTTCATCAGCAGTAGTAGACACTCAGGGTTCGTTCAAGCAGCTGCCAGTTGCCAGATTCCAGCAAACTGCGCATGTGCAGAGCTGCTGCTGGTACTCGATAACAGCTCTTCCCATGCTCAGTTTGCTGGAACTGGCAGCTGATAGAACGAACCTTCACTGTAGTCTGCTTTCCTTCTCAAAAAGCTGCACCTGAGCGTTTTTTAATGGATTTATCAAAGCCACTTCATCCTCGGTAGCGTTTCTTACAATTAAATGTCAATCAATGACACAGTGGCTGTAAAAGCTGTCACAGATTGTAAAAGCAGTCACAATTGTTCACTGACTAAAGCTATTCAGGAGCGATGTTTAGTAAGCAATATGGCCAGGTGATTAACGGAGAGTAGTATTTTAAATGCAGTGATAGTTGGTTCGAACCCTCTCTCAGTTTCCTGTATGTAATAGATTCTGGGACCAGAAATGATATTCATATTCTTACTTGTCACAAATATTTATCCATTTCTTCCGAATATGTCGGGACTTCCGCGAACGTGGTGAATCAAGAAGCTAACAATAGAACTTAAATAATAATTCATCACTCGTCATAAATACATCCTCTTTATTTCTGAAAATAATGTTTTAGTATTGAACTGAAAGGGAACAGCCACTGTGCTGTCTAAATCAGAAATCAGAGTAGCTAATTTCCTTTTTCAGTCGATCCAGCAAAACCGTATCTGGTCCTGACATGTACACACGACAGCGATAAACGGTTTCCAAAATTCAGTTTTCATGTTTCGGAAGCTGGGTCGCATGTAGAAGAAGCAAGTATTACTGTGTGAGTTAGACATTGTTGTCTGCGATGTTACTCTGTTGTACATCTCCGTAGTTCCTAATGTTTCCTTTTCTTGCGATGAGTGTACGCAATTGCTGCAGTCAGGATCAACACTAATGTCAATGCGTACGAGGATTTCAGTTTCTTTTACAAACTACATTTATGCGATACTTTTTTTCCGCCCCCCCTCCTCGCTAGAACCATCTAAATTTAAATTCTACCATATGTATTTATATTAGTGAAAGGGTGTCGCGCAAAACTGTAAGCTATAAAAGGGTGTCGCCATGAGGGGAAACTTTGGAAAACACTGGCCTAGGGACTATAGTACACGTCACGTACGAAGGCACCGTTGTGCGCATCCCCCCTCCATTACCACACTGGAAGCCAATAATCTTCATTCTCTAGGCGTGTGACTGGCTGCGAGTTAGAAATGTTTCTCCCGCAGGTTCAACTGTTGGCGGTCGGCCGTAGCTCCTCTCCTCAATGTTTATTCTACTGCTCTCCCTCTATAGGTGAAGGCGCCTTCTTACATAACGCCGACTATAAATGACGCAAGTCCCTTAGTTTTACAAACAGTTGAACATTTTTGAGCCGGCCGCGGTGGCCAAGGGGCCGGGGCGCTCCAGTCACGGTCTGCACGGCCATTACGGTCGGGGGTTCGAATCCCCCCTCGGGCATGGATATTTGTGCCGTCCTTAGTGTTAGCTAGTTTGTAAGTAGTTAGTAGTTAACTCCCAAAAGCTATACAAACATTTGAACAGTTTTGAAGAACAATCGCGTGCACGAGTACCAATCAACACGTGTGCGGATGGCCTGACACGTATGTGTACGTGACGCCTGACCCTTTCCTCGTAAACAGCGGACCAGGACGGGACAGCGCAGCCACTGCGCGAGCGCCTTCCCTCCAGTGCTCTCCACTCGACACCTGGTGGCGCCGCGACCATTAGCGCAGCCGTGCGCGGCTATCGACTGTCTGGTGGCCGGTGGGCGGCCTGACGGCTGTCACTCAACTGGCAGGTAGCGGACAGCAGGTAGTGGGAGCGCCAGCTGCGGGCAAGGACGGGCCGCGCATGCGCTCATTACGGCTGCCTCCCTGCATAGGCCTTTCACGTCACCGCCGCCTTCGCCGTTTCATCTACTCTGCAGTATGTCCGGCGGCAAACTTTGATCTGCTTATTGCTAAAAGAAACAACCCAATTGCATGTGCGACCAATTAGTTGCGTTACTTTTCTAAATAACTTCATGTATTGGATTGGCATACGTCCCGATTAATTGGGAATATATACGGTACGATTTTTTGGCCGATATTATTGGTCAGATATATCTGAGTTAAAGGTACTGATGACCTCGTTGTTTGTTCCCTCATGTTCATCAACACACACACACACACACACAACAGTGCGCGCGCGCCGTGTGGGCGTTTTAAAAAATGGCGGACGATGACGATTGGTTGAGTAACGTGTTATGGACCAACGAAGCTCATTTCATGCTTCGAGAGTCTGCCAACGCCCAAAAGTGCAGTATTTGTGCTACCGAAAATCCTAGAACTGTCGTGGAAACTCCATTGCGGTATGGGTTGGATTTACCACATCTACCGTTATCGGGCCTTTTTTCTTCCAGGAACTGCGTGATTCTGGTTTTGTAACTGCTATCGTGACGGGTGAGAGGTACGCTGATATGTTACAGAATCGCATCATCCCCAGCCTGTCTGATAAACACCTGCTGGAAAGTACGAGTTTTATGGAGGATCGCGCTCCACCTCATATTGCTAGACGCGTGAAAGATATTTTGCGCGCGTCGTTTAGTGATGATTGTATGCTCAGCTACCACTTTCGTCATGCTTGGCCTCCCAGGTCCGTAGACCTCGGTCCGTGCGATTATTGACTTTGGGGTTACCTGAAGTCGCAAGTGTATCGTGATCGACTGACATCTCTAGGGATGCTGAAAGACAACATCCGACTCCAATGCCTCACCATAACTCCGGACATGCTTTACAGTGCTGTTCACAACATTATTCCTCGAATACAGCTATTGATGAGGAATGATGGTGAACATATTGAGTATTTCCTGTAAATAAAATCATCTTTGTGTTGTCTTAAATTGTTTTGCTAATTATTGCTTTTCTCATCAGAGACATTTCTTTGAACTTTTTTTTTTCTAATAGAACTCCATGTCATTTCAAGCACGTGTGTGAATTTTTACCTGCCTATCTACATTATTCCGTGATTTATCAAGTTTTCAAATTTATATTGACTTTTTGATCACCCGGTATTTGATATTTGGCCGATATTTAGGAACGACAAATTTGATAGTTTTGTATCTGAACCCTACCCGATTTCGTCGCTAAGTGTCTTTCTCATTAGTGGTCACAGTCACTCATAAATCGTTGCAGTCCAGAGATCTAACGGTCTGTTATCTCGTCGCTAGTTGTCACAACGCAGGCGGTCCACGCAAGTCGCCGCACAAGTAAGAAGAGGCGATAAGTCGCTCTACAGTACTTCGGGAGGGGGGAAGGCTATCAAGATCTGCAAATCAAAGAGGTGAACCCCCAGACGTCTGAAGCACCAGGAAAAAATGTTCAAGTGTTGGTTAAGCTTATGGGACTTAACTGTGAAGTTATCAGTCCCTAAACTCACAAACTACTTATAAACTACCTTATACCAAAGACAACACAAACATCCATGTCCGAGAGAGGATTCGAACCCCCGATGGGGGAACGCCTCACGCATCACACCGTAGCGCCCCTATGCTCTCGACCACTCCACGGCGGCGAAGCACAAGGACGAATACAGAAAGTTCGATTAAGTGGTTCAGGTAAACTGCAGAAATAATCTGATTCCTCAAATTGGGGACCTATCAAGAATGGGTTTCCACAGGGTTCGGTCTTGGGTTCTTTGCTGTTCTTGATTATATTAATGACCTTACATTCTATATTCACGAATGTGCATTTTTTTGTTGTTGCTCATGAAACAAGTAGGGGGATCACACCTGACAGACAAGAATTAATGGATTAAATTGTAAACGACCTCTTCCAGAAAATTACTGAACGGCTCGTTGCAAATGGCCTCTTATTGAATTTTGATAAAACACGGTGTATACTGTTGGCTTGTCACCATTAATAAATATTGTCTATAAACAATGTACCTGAGGTAGAATGTTCAAAGTTTATAGCAACACATTGAAGATCTACTGAAACTTTAGAGTTCAGCAAGTTATGCTATAATGGTTATCGCAAATTTTTGTGTCAAACATCTCAGCAAATTAGCTTAGACTGCCTATTTTCATTCACTGCTTTCATATGGCATATTTTGTGATAATTTATCGTTTAGCAATAAAGTATTCATTGCATAAAAGTGTGTGATTTGATTTCTGGAGCCCATCCAAGATTATGCTGCAAACACTTATTTAAAGATATAGGAATCTACACAGTAGCTTCACTTATAACTTTTATAAAATGGCATTAATAAACCAACCCAATTCAAAAGTAATAGCAATGTGCATGTCTACAACACCAGAGAAAGATTACCTACACTATTCAAGATTAAATCTAAGTTTGGCACAGAATGGGGCAAATTATGCTGACACAGAAGTCTTTGCTAACTTACGAAATACCATTAAATATCTGACAGATAGCCAACCAGCATCTGAAAACAAGTGAATATAAAATCACAAGTATCTTAATATCATCACATAGAGGCACGTGAGTGTTTTATCGGTTATCGACAACGGCTGCTGTGGGAAGTCAAAATTGTTGCCACAGAATCACGATTCAACATTGCATTTCCGAACCTTTACCTATAAAAACAGTATTCTGAAAAGTGTCTAGACTACCCTTTTGTATAGTTTATAGCGATGAAATTCTTCCTTTTTATTTTTTGGAACCATATTTTGACTGTTCATTTTTCAGGAAACTGTAACACAAAAATCACATAATCTAGAAAACTGTTTCATACGCAAGTACTTAGAAACACAAAAGGGCTTGATAACAACATGAAACGGAGGAAATTAAAAATTTATAAAAATTCCTGGTAAACAAGTGCCAAAAAAATCACCGTGTCTCGAAATTATTTTACTTTTAGAGCGCCTCATATAAATACATTTACAAGCAAGCCTACCTCGTACACCCGTGTAAAAAGTATCATATCTTCATTTCACGTAATTTTCGTTGCATCAGTAGCAGAACAATAATGCACTGTATTGTGAGAGAGCAGATTTGGCTGTTCCACGGAACTTCAGACGTGGTCAGGTTAGTGGGTGTGACTTGTGTAAGAAGTCTGTATGCGAGATTTCCACATTCCGAAACATCCCTAGAACCAGTGTTTCTGATGTAATAGTGAAAAGGAAACGCGAAAGGACACGTACAGTATCTAGTGCGTCACAGAGGAAAGAGGATGTGGGATTTTCTTAAATACAGTAAAGGAATAGTTAAATGCAATTGGACTGCAGTGGACGGCAGCAATGCAGAAGGTTCTTGTCTTATGGACAGCATCTAAAAAAGTGACACGTGAGCCTTTGAGTGTGATAATGGTGTGGTGACAGCTATTGTACTTCATATGTGACAAGGTGCTAGGATCTGTACGCACCGACGAGTCGAAATAATTAATTTATCTGAGCGCTAAATAATATTTAAGAAAGCAGCTAAAATCACTCAACAGAGGAAATGACATTGAATCTGACGGGATACCAGATCGATTCTACGCATAGTATGCTAAGGAACCTGCCCGCTTTCTAATAGCAGAGTACTTAAGGTCTGCAGAGAACGGAAGAGTTCCTAATGATTATAAAAAAGGTGTATTTCATCCCTAGTTTTAAGAGGGTTCGTCAAACAAATACGCAAAACTATAGTGTTTAAATCTGTCGTCGATCTGTTGTGAAACCTTGGGCACGTTTTATGCTCATGTACCGAGAATCTTTGATGAAGGAATCAACATAGATTCCGAAGGCAACGATCGTGTGAACCCACCTCAATGTATTCTTCCTCGACACACACAAGCGGTAGTTACAGGCTCGCAGGTAGATGCCGTGTTTTTTGACTTCCGGAAGACGTTCGATACGGTTCCGTACTAGAACCTAATGAACGAAATGCGAGCGTACGGAATATTAAAGCAATTAAAGGCTACACGGAAAGAAGTGACTCTTACATAATTTTTGAATGATTTCCGGATCCGTCTTAAATGCTCATTTCCCTCTTCAAATGTAGTACCATGGAGAGAAAAAAATAAATAAATAAAGCAGGTCAGGGAATGAAACTCAAAGAAGTTGAACGCCCGCTAAAACCCTCTATGTGAGTCATTTGATACCTATGACATCAACCGACATTACGGTACGCCAGCTGTGCAATCCATTAACAATGATACTTTATTTAGACACGTTTCTGAAAATAGTCTACACATTTTTGCTTAGTAGTTCACTGCACAAATACATATTTAAAACGTCAGAAAATTTGTTTTGGCATGTTCCAATGAATGAGAAATGTGTAAAATGTGGATGAAACTCGATTTCAGAGATGAAAAGTAGATAGCGGTCACTTCGTTCATTTTTGTGAGGATCCTTTTGATGTAATACACACATCGTACGATACTTCTAGTCATTACAAAATATCATGTTCTGCAGCAGCAAAGGTGTAAAGTATTAGAATGTACAGATTATTGAGCTGAATTTTACACTTGCGAAAAGGCTGTTCACTATGTGACAGGCTAACGATTTGTGTGTAAAGTCGTTTTCTAGCTTAGTTGGCCAAAGGACAAATTTCATGTTGCTTGTCAGTTTCAATATATCCATCAGTAATGCAGTATGTCAATCTATCATCGATAAATCAACAATTTGTGTTTCAGAAACGCCTTTTGAAAACATTTGGTGAATGTAACTATTTTTTAATAAAATCTGAAATGATTACCTTATGTCGTCAATAATTCGATTCCACTTATCAAATTCTTCCGCGCCAACCGTTTCGCCAACAAACAACTACGCCTAATGAGCTCTACCAAAGAACCTCTCTTCACCGATATCTTCAATGCAAAACTTCGACCGTTACTGTTCTTTGCAAATATTTAATATTCGCTTCTACACCAAACTAAGTAACTACGGCAAACTATACAAATATTCAAATGTTTGTAGAACTTACGGGACCCTGCTACGGGGTCATCAGTCCCTAAGCTTACAAACTACTTATGAACTAGCTAAGACTAAGGACGGCACAAATATCCATGCCCGAGGGGGGGGATTCGAACCCCCGACCGTAGTGGCCGTGCAGATCGTGACTGGAGCGCCTCAGTCCCCTCGGCCACCAAACTATACAGAAATGTAAATAAGATCCAATGGAAACACACTCCGTTGAAGATGTGATAAAGCCATGCGACTGCAAAAAGTTGACGAAACTTGATTGGTCCTGAAGATGAACAGTTATGTTATAATAAGCGGACCAGAATTCTCATAGTTTAGACGTATCATATTTATCTAAATTGTGTACAGGGACATCTTTAAATTAATTATCACTTCCCAATAACCGATTTTCGTGCATAGTAATCTAGTGTGATTTTCCCGTTTAGCCAGCATATCAGAGTGGCACAGCATAGAACTGCTTCAAGTATGCCATACATATAAACTGACGCAAGACAAAATTAGATTGCAATGTGGATTTTATCCATGATGGATTTTGTTGATCTCCGTGGCTGTTCCTATTATAATGATGAGATTATAAACTGCTACCTGTCACAATTAAAGATTGTATTATTTATTTATAACATGACCGGCTACGGGCTTGTGAAAACCGCTGTTGTTGTGGTCTTCAGTCCGCAAACTGGTTGATGCAGCTCTCCACGCTACCCTGTCCTCTGAAAGTCTCTTCATCCAAGAACAAGAACGGCAACCTACATACTTTTGAATCTGTTTACTGTATTCGTCTCTC
The DNA here is from genome assembly GCA_026315105.1 of Locusta migratoria. Classification (NCBI taxonomy): domain Eukaryota; kingdom Metazoa; phylum Arthropoda; class Insecta; order Orthoptera; family Acrididae; genus Locusta; species Locusta migratoria. The sequence continues at coordinate 422,030,056 of CM048748.1, forward strand.
GGTCTCCGTTAACGATTTTTACCCCACACACTTCATTCCAGTGCTAAGCTGACGATTCCTCGACGTGTCAGAATGTATACCATCGACCTATTCCTTCTCTTAGTCAAGATATGCCAGAAACTCCTTTTCTCTCCAAATCTGTTGAACAGCTTCTCATTAGTTACGTAATCTACCCATCTAATCCTCTGCATTCGTCTGTAGCACCACATTTCAAAAGCTTCTATCATCTTTTGTCTGAACTACTTGCCGTCCACGTTTCACTCCCATACTATGCTGCACTCCAGAGAAATGCTTTCGAAAAGGACTTTCTAACGTTTACATTACTTTTGGGTGTCAACAAGTTCCGTTTCTTCCGAAATGCTTATCTTCCCGTAGTCATTTTGCATTTAATATCTTCTTTACTTGAGCTATCCAAAGTTCCTGTACTACCCAAATTACAAAACTCATCTACTACTTTGTTTCATTACCTAATTACTTCAGCATCGCCTCATTTTCTAACACTTCATCCCATTGCTCTTGTTTTACTCTTGTTAATGTTCATCTTATACCTTCCTTTCAAGACACTGTCCATTCCGTTTAATTGCTCTTCCAGGTTTTTTGCTGTCTCTGACAGAATTACTATTTCGTCATCAAATCGCAAGATTTTTAACCCCTCTCCCTGGATTTTAATTCCCTCTCCAAATTTCCTCTTGCGCTCCTTCATAGCTTGCTCAACGTACAGATTTCAACACATTGGGATAAGGCTACAACCCTGTCTGACTCCTTTCCCAACCACTGCGTCCCTTTCATGCCCTTAGACTGCTGTCTAAACTCTTCACTCCCTGTATTTTACCCCTGCTACATTCAGAATCTGAAAGAGTGTATTCCAGTCATCATTGTGAAAAGATGTTTCCAGATCTACATATAGTAAAAATTTAGGTTTGCCTTTCCTTAACGCCTCTCGTAAGATAAGTCGTGATGACAGTATTGCATCGCGTGTTCCTACAAATCTCCTACATCAAAACTGATATTTCCCAAGGTCAGATTCACTTGTTTTTCCATTCGTCTGTAAATAATTGGTGTTAGTATTATGCAACCAGGACTTATTAAACTGGCAGTTCTGTAATTTCCACATTTGTCTGCACTTGATTTCATAGGAATCGGAATTACTATATTTTTCTTGATGTCGGAGGGTATTTCCCCTGTCTTATACATCTCGCATACGAAGTGGAACAATTTCTTCATTACTGGCTCTCCTAACGATATCAGTAGTTCAGACGGAATATTATCTACTCCAGGAGTCTTGTTTGGACTCAAATATATCAGTGCTCTGTCAAATTCTTCTCCAGTATCGTGCCTCTTATCTCATCTTCCTCTACTTCGTCTTCCATTTTTAGAATACAGCCTTCACTTCCTTTGTATAGGCACTTCAAATATTCCTTCCACCTTTCATCTTTCCCTTCTTTGCTTCGTACTCGTTTCTCATCGGAGTTATTGATATTAATGAGGCTGCTTTTCTTGTCTCCAAATGTCTTTTATTTTCCTGTCGGCGGTATCTATCTTTACCCCAGGTTATAAATTCTTCTACGATCTTGCATTTGTATTCAAGCACCTCCTGTCAACCTCATTCTCAGACGTCTGTACTCCCTTTTATATGTTTCACTTGCTGCCATTTTATATATTATCCTTTTATTAATTAGGTGCACTATCTCCTGTGTTATTCAAGGATTTCTCGACTCTCTCGCTGAGCTACCCATTCTTCTTCTACTCTCCCCCGTTTCAACCAATCGTTGCCTAATGCTCCCGATGATACTCTCAACCACCTCTGGTCCCTTCAATTTACCCAGGTTCCATCTCCTTAATTTTCTACCTTTTTGCAGTCTCTTAAGTTTTAATCTACATTACATAACCAATAAGTTATGGTCAGAGTCTACATGTGCCTCTGGATATGTCTTACATTTTAATACTGGTTTCTAAACCTTTGTCTTACCTTTATAAAGTAAACGTATAACCTTCCAGTGTTTCCTGGTCTCTTCTACGCATACAACCTTCTTTCATGATGACTAATCTACGTATCTGTGATTTTTAAATAGTGCTCCGCACAAAATTCTACTAGGCGATCTCCTATTGCATTCCTTTTCCCCAGTCTATATTCACCTACTATAGTTTTTTTACTTACTTTCACAAATATCGAATTCCAGCCTCCCCCTCTCTCAATGACGTTTTCGTCTCCCTTAACTGTCTTAATAATTTCCTTCATCTCCTCATACATTTCTTCGATCTCCTCATTATCGCAAGAGCTAGTTGGCATATAAACTTGTACTACTGTCATCGGTGTTGGCTTCGTGTCTATCTTTGCTACGATAATGCGTTCACTATGCTGTTTATAGTAACTTACCTGAATTCCTATTTTCTTACTCATCAGTTACCACCAACTGATTTTGTATTTATAATCCTCTACTCACCTGACCAGAAATCCTATTCATTCTGCCATCGAACTTCACTAATCTCCACCATATTTAACTTTAACATATCCATATCTGTTTACAAATTTTCTAACTTACCTGCCCGGTTAAGGGATAGAATATTCCACCTTACGATCCGTGTAATGCCTGATTTCTTTCTTTTTTTCTTTTTTTTATGACATCCTCTTGAATAGTCCCAGCCCGAAGATTCGAACGGGGACTATTTTAGCTCCGGAATATTTTACCCGAGAGAATGCCATCATTATGTATTCATACAGTAGAGCTGCTTGTCCTTGGGAAAAGTAACGACTGTAGTTTCTCCTTGCTTTTCACTTCGCAGTATCTGTATGGATTGCACGGACGCTCCCGCCGGAGGTTCGAGTTCCCTCTCGAGCATGGGTGTGCGTGCGTTGTGCTTAGCGTAACTTAGTATAAGTATTGCGGTAAATAAGGCATTAGTTGTCAGTAACACAAAATTTTAATTTTTTTTTCAAAATTTTTGTCAGTATTATCCCATTTTAAGTTCTGAAAATAAGAAAAACATTAAAATGGGACGTAAGATTTCGACGCCTCGCGTACCAAATACGCAAATCATAATATTGTAATAATAACATAGCCATAAAATTCGTCTACAGCTAAGCAATGTTGTTTATAAAATCCATGCAGCATATATGCGTTGTCAAAGTAAGGGCCGGCCGCGGTGGCCGAGGGGACTGCGGCGCGACAGTCACGGACTGCACGGCCACTACGGTCGGGGTTTCGAATCCCCCCTCGGGCATGGATATTTGTGCCGTCCTTAGTCTTAGTTAGTTCATAAGTAGTTTGTAAGTTTAGGAACTGAAGACCCCGTCGTTAAGTCCCATAAGCTATACAAACATTTGAACATTTGAATCAAAGTAAGGTTGTCGATCGTAGAGCATCTCGTGTCATGATGCACAGTTGTGAACTAACGGTCAGTAGCTCTCACATATCAAAGTTTCTGCATACGCATAAAAATTGTCAAAGGTGACCTAAGAAAATATTATCCTAACAGCTGAAAAATATACATCAAGTCATTAAATATATTTTAAGCTCCTATATATGGTATACATCCCTAAGTTAATCAGCGCTACTAAAACCAGACGTCAATATTTAAAACTAACAACCTTTACACAGTTCTGTCTTCTACTTTAGCACGTTGTTGGAATGCTCCCTTAATGCACAAAAGATATCAATTTCCTCCAAATTGGATAAAAACCATCCTTTGTCTGAAAAGTGAATGAATCATCATCCTATCATTTGTTATCCAACGAATCTTGTTCGATATTGACGTGTTTCGCTACTGCTCATGAGCCATTCTCTATTATTTCGCTCTTTATAGCTTCATATCACAATACTGACAGCTGATTTCATACATTCCTGCTTTTTCTCTTCCGTCAGTCTTATGTATCAGCCTCTACTGTTAATTTATCGTCAATTTTTACATTTTTCTTGTTAATTAATAACGCCAGTTTGTACGAGACGGTTCCCCAGAATTGCATAACTTTATATTTGTGAGTTTTCCTTTATTCGTTGGTTAGTACGTCCTGTTATCTTATCCAACCTATCTATTAAACTAATGTTGTTTTAGAATTGGGTAATGTCGTCTCGAAACATGTCCATGGCCAACCTTCGTGGTGGTGCTAATTTGCAGAACACGCCCATAAGACGTTCACAGACATGTTAACGTGACGGGATAACATATCACTTGCAGTGTGGAACCCAAGCGCAATAAGCTAGTGCTTCATTGGTGACTACAGTTTTATAAAAGAGACAGCACATCCGTAAATAAATTCATTAGTTAAGGTAAATGGCAGAAAGTTTTCTACGTAAAAAGCAGTACTAATTTTCATTACAAAATTTATGTTTGTGCTCCAACTCGAATGCTCGAGATGTGGAAGCCTAAGCCTTCCAGTCACTTTTTAATTTTGAGATTTTATTCATCAAATGGTTTACTTCAAGATGTTGAAATTTCGGAAATGGTTTTAGAAAAATATGTTGTCATTTGACACTTTTTGTGTCACCGTAGCAAAAGAATGCGGTTAACAACTTCTTGGTGGCGAAAGAATTAGTACTCAATTCAAATGAGAAAATTTATTGCAACAAATTATTCAATATGAGATTTAAGAAAACAATAGTTATTTTTGTTCAAACAGAGTGTTACATGCTATCCTAATTTACGCATAAGCGTATGTACTCCAACCAGTTTCCGTATTTCAGAGCTGGTACATTTTACTGGCACTCCATTGTTTTGCACTGAATACAAATAAGTTAGTTGCAAAAGCCGTCGCTGAAAATCATAGGGAAAGTATTCTGAAAAATATTAAGCATGACTTTTTATCTCATCAGCTTGCGAAAGGCATTTTGTTTTTGTTTTTCATTTGACGTTACCTTTCGGGTATTCATTTTCTCCTTGAGAAACTTGTTTTTCTGGTTCTGCAATGTCTCTTTCATGTTGTGAGATCCAGCACTCTCCTTGTGTTTCCTCGTATTGGCTGTATATCCAACAGTTCAGGTCCAGACTCTTCATTGTCTGAAAGCTCTCTGTCTCTAGTAGAGTCTGCTCATTTTCCTGGTCGGAAAGCTTCACCGTATCACATTATAAAAAGTTTAAATATTTACTGAAATGAGCTATTTGAAGTGTGAAAATAATCGAAATATCCATGATATATAAAGCCGACCTCGGGGAAGATCAGTTTGGGTTCAGGAGAAATGTAGGAACACGGGAGGCAATATGCACTTTACGGCTTATCCTAGAAGATAGATTAAGAAAAGGCAATCCTTCATTTCTAGCTTTTGTAGATTTGGAGAAGGCTTTTGACAATGTTGATTGGAATAAACTCTTTCAATTTCTGAAGCAAGCAGGAGTAAAATATAGGGAGCATAAGGTTATTTACAACTTGTACAAAAACCAGACAGCGGTTGTCAGAGTTGAAGGGCATGAAAGGGATGCAGTGGTTGGAAAGGGAGTAAGACAGGGATGTAGCCTTTCTCCAATCTTATTCAATTTGTACAATGTGCAAGCTATAAAGGAAAGCAAGGAGAAATTTGGAGAAGGCATTAAAGTTCAGGGGGAAGAATTAAAAACATTGAATTTTGCCGACGACATAGTAATTCTGTCAGAGACATCAAAGGACCTGGAAGAGCAATTGAACGGAATGGACAGTGTGCTGAAAGGTGCATATAAGATGAACTTTATCAATAGCAAAACTAGGGTAATGGAGTGCAGCCTAAGAAAATCAGGTGATGCAGAAGGAATTAGATTAGGTAACGAAACAATAAAGGAGGTAGATGAGTTTTGTTACTTGGGCAGTAAAATAACAAATGATGGTCGCAGTACAGAGGATATAAAATGCAGATTGGCAATGGGTAGAAAACCGTTCTTGAAAAAGAGAAATCTGTTAACATCGAATATTGATTTAAGCCTAAGGAAGTCCTTTATGAAGGCATTTGTATGGAGTGTTGCCTTGTATGGGAGTGAAACATGGACGATAAACAGTGCGGACAGGAAGAGGATACAGGCTTTTAAAATGTGGTGCTACAGAAGAATTCTGAAGATTAGGTGGCTGGATCGCGTAAGTAATGAGGAGGTACTGAACAGAATTGGGAGAAAAGAAATTTCTGGCATACCTTGACTAAAAGAAGAGATAGATTGATAGGAAACATTCTTAGACGTCAAGGAATTGTGAATTTAGTGTTGGAGGGAAGTGTGTGGGGTAAAAACCGCAGAGGAAGACCAAGAGATGGATACAGTAAGCAGATTCAGACAGATGAAGAGGCTTGCTCAGGATAGGGTATTGTGGAGAGCTGCATCAAACCAGTCTCCGGACTGAAGACCACAACAACATATTAAGAATGATTAGTTTTCACAATTATTTCAATTGAACAACATGAACGAACGTTGTCACTGGTATCAAATGACAATAACCAGATTTGAAAAAAAAATAATGTAGCTAACAATGTAACTAAGAAAAGATCATGAAAATAACACACACACACAATAACCTTGCCTTTTAAGAAAATTGTAAAACCTTCGACTTTTATAAATCTTTGACAGAGGGAAAAATGCGAAGCACGTTCCACACGCTGCAGAGCACGTAACACAGCGGGACAAAAATTCGACTTAAGGATGATTAATATTCATCGATTTATAAAAATCGATGTCTAGGCAGAAAACATCTATCTTTATGATTTGTTACGTCCTCTTAAACCTTCATGATTAAGTTCAACTCGATGATCTAATAAAAATTTTGGCTTATTATGAGAAGCAAACAAGATCGCCTATAATTTTCTTATAATAATTATAAGACATAATTTTCTCCACTAGAGGGTAAAATTTTACTCATGGGAACGGTGGCGTAGCATGCTATAAGTTGGCGCCGACCGCCAAACTCGTGAAGCAAACATTTTGTGACCATCATAAGCACACTACGATGACGCCGTGAGTAATATTAATAGTCGAAGTTATATCAGTTTATCGCAATTTCTTACGGCTGTTTCATCCGGGCGCAAGTATTTGTTTACATGTCCTGTAAAGTGACAGTAACATCAAAGAAACTGTATGCGGTGTTGCCAGTCTAGTAGTGTACGTCAGTGCATCTGCAAAGAGAGGAAGGAAGCTTAGGGTTTAACGTCCCGTCGACAGTTCGGTCATTAGAGACGGAGCTAACGGTCGGAGCTCCTGTGTGAGGATTTGGGGGAAATCGGCCATGCCCTTTGAAAGGAACCATTCCGGCATTTGACTGGAGTGATTTAGTTCATCTGTAAAGAGGTGAAATTGAGATCACACGCAACGGGAGCGTCAGGTTGACAACGTGCCCCATTTCGTGTAGCCAATGGCGTGCCACTTTGATGTTAGCAGTGACAGTCGAGAAAGATTGAATGACTTTATAACACTGAAATTAAAGTGACTGGTTTGTTGTTTTTGCGAGTGTCTTATAATGTCGTGACGTGTGGCGGACCATTCGATTAAATGGATGGAGGTAATAATAATTTTTTTCTTTTACAACCTGACCCACCAACGTTCACCAATCCACCTACCGAGCTCCATGTTTCAGTTAAAGACACTAATCATTTGAAACATCGATAATTGCGTTAATTGTTCAGAATGTATCATTATTTTTTACAATACAAACGTATCATTTTAGTTCACGCATCCACCTAACGAGCAACATTTTTAATTAAAAATGCTAATTATTTATGATGGATATCATAGTGTGGTGAAAATATAATACGTCATATTTTTCGTTGGAATACGGCTGTCTCACCTGAAACACATAGACAGACTCGCGCATCTTCTTGCCAGAATGCCGCAAACGACGCTTTCATCAAATCTGCGACAAGTCACATGAGTACAATCAATACAGAGTGTCGATACCGTTGGTCTGAAGTTTTACATTGCTTAGGGCTGTTTATTTTTACAACTAAAACATCGATGTGATCCGACATCGATGTTTTCCTTTCGATATTTGTCGTTCATAGATTTGTTTTAACGATGTTAATATCGATGTCAACATCGATAATTTTCTAATATCGATCATCTTTAATTCGACTGTCGGCTTCGCCTTCAAAGTAGAAGAAAGCGCTCCATGTGGCACACGCCACATTGCTACATTGTTCAAATGTTTGTGAAGCTTGTGGGACTTAACTGCGAGTTCATAACTCCCTAAACTTACAAACTACTTATGAACTACCTTACACTAAAGACAGCATAAAAGTCCTTGCCCGAGGGGAGGATTCGAACCCCCGACGGGGAACGGCCTCACGCACCGCAGCATAACACCGCAATGCGGTCGGCCGCTCCGCCACGACTACTACATTGATGCAATGCGCCAACCAGCGTTACGAAAGGCAAACATTCTGTTTTTCACTCTGCAGTCGGAGAGAGTGTGAAACCTGGTGTCAATTAAAAATAAAATGAAGGCAAGGGCAAATGTTTCGTTTTACTCCTAAAATGCTGATAAAGGAAACGAATATAAACTGTACCGCTTAAATTCTCTGTAAGTATTTTTCCCAAAGTCGAAAGGCTGATTTAAAAAAAAATGAAACTTTTTTCAGAATATAAAGTACGCTGTGTGCCTTCATCGGGAAAGCAGACTTACAGTTCCCTGGCATTCAATTTCGTTACGCTCTGCCGCACTGTTTACCCACACAACCGTGTAATCTGGAGCATGCCATCAGAGATAGCTTACTTAGGCGGAGTGAATTACCGTCATCGTGCAACTCAGATTACGCAGTTTATAACTAGCGAACGTTACTCATAATAGATAGCTATCTCTTTCTTGACATCTGGAAGGCATTATATACGGTTACTCGCTAGTGCCTGCTCGACAAAATAATTTATTCCTAAATATGGAGTAAGATTTTCAATCAAATGAAAATCGTTCAGAAATATTTTCTGAGGACTTCTGTGAGAAAGACAGGTTGCCTACGGTGGCTCGCTGCAGGGTAGTATTGCACTCATTATTTAGAAGCTTTTTGCCCCAATTACCTCTGGTTTTGTGAAATAACGTGCACAAAAGAGGAAAAGTCTGTAATATGAAGTCACTCAAAGTCATTCATTCCAGAAGTGGATAAAGGGGTGAGACAGAATCACCGTTTCACGAATTGTAAACACTGGGAATATTTTCCACAAATCACTTTTACTGTCCTGTTCAAATGTTTGTAGAGTCTATGGGACTTAACTAGGGGTCATCAGTCCCTAAACTTACAAACTACTTATGAACTAGCTAATACTAAGGACGGCACAAATATCAATGCCCGAGGGGGGTATTCGAACCCCAGACCGTAGTGGCCGTGCAGACCGTGACTGGAGCGCCTCAGTCTCTTCCGCCACCGCGGCCGGCTAACTGTCCTGTACGAAGTTCAAATGTTCAAATGTTTGTTAAGCTTATGGGACTTAACTACGGGGTCATTAGTCCCTAAACTTACGAACTACTTATGAACTACTTACGAACTAGGACGGCACAAAGATCCATGCCCGAGGGGGGATTCGAACCCCCGACCGTAGTGGCCGTGCTGACCGTGACTGGAGCGCCTCAGTCACCTCGGCCACCGCGGCCGGCTTGTACGAAGTGATAACACAAAGGTCACAGTATCACAAATGCTCACTGGTTACCGAAATTACTTACTGAAACAGAAAAGGACCCTCGGATGGGGGCAGCATTAAGTTTTATTCAGCGCTACCATAATGAAGACCAGATGTTTATCGACCTGTCACTGAGAAGTGGGTTCGATAATTGAATTCCGAAACAACGGAAGACATTAACGCGGCGGTACCAACACGTTTTAGCCCTATGTCGTTGTTTGCACAGCATAACTTCCACAAAGCCACGTTCTGTTGGATGTTTGCAGTATTTGGTCAAAGAGACTATCTTCAGACCAGAGTGTCTGTCCAGCACCCAACTGACTTTAAACGTTACGCGGCCCAATGCAAGCAACTTAAGGTTTCCTGTTCTGCTTCATAGCACTTGTTTGTTCATTCGTATCAAAATTTTGACACGAAATAAAATATTTTGTGTGTACAGCAACGTAGAATAAGTAGAAAGCCGACTGCACATTTTAGAAGTGAAAGTCTGACGTCTTAAGATTACGACGGCTACAACTTGTATCGGAACATGATGGACGAAGACTCGCGGATATTTATTTATTTATTTTTTGCAACATTTATGTCAATAATATCCCGCAGGACCGAATTGATGTGCAAGTCTTCATGGTCATGGAACGAGTCATTACATGAAATTGTAATAGAAAAACAATAAAAGTAAAATGAAAAGTATAGGAATCACATGAGCACGACACTCCTAAGTAAATAAGTCAACAGCGTAACTGAGAAATTGGATTAATTTTTAAATTTTTTGGGAGTTCCTCGACAGAATAGAATGAGTGAGACATGAGTAAATTTCATGTTTACCCTTGTAAGTGAGTGGATTACTAGTAAGCTATTCTAATTCTTGTGGCAGATTATTTAAATGGATTTGGTAGAATACTGCACACCTTTCAGCACAAGAGTCAAGGAGGTGTGACAAAAAAGCTGATTCTATTTCTGCCTAGTACAAAGGAAGTGAAAGCCGCTAACTCTTTTGAATAAGCCAATATTGTTTACTATAAACAATCTTAAAGAAATTTTGTTTTGAGAGTGCTATGTCAGAATTCCAAGGCTACTGAACAGGGTCGACACGAGGTTCGCAAGCTTGCACCATATACTGCTCGAACCATCCGTTTCTGCGCAAAACATACTGTATTTCGATCAGAATAGTTCAATAAGAAAAATAGTCTAGTTTGCTTATTTGCATTATCTTATAACGGATGACCTGCTTTTTTGGGCTATCACGTATTACAGATACTCTTCTGAAGGCAAATAATGCGACATTTGGTTTTACTTTGACGAGGTCCTGAACAAGGGCTTTCCACGTCTACTTACTGTCTATCTGAATGCCTACATGTTTTAATTCTTCAGTTTATTTATCATATACCCATTCTGTGTAATAAAACTGTTAATTGTTGCTGAACTGTGTATTAGAAACTGTATAAACTGAGTCTTACTGTCATTTAGCTTCAATACATTCTGTACGACCTATGAACTAATGTGTAACTGTATTGTTTGATATATGATATTAAAATATTAAAATATCCTGCACTCCCAAGCTGGTGTCATCGACAAACACAAATATCTTAGAATCACCTGTTATATGCCGGCCGCGGTGGCCGAGGGGACTGAGGCGCGGTCCGCACGGCCACTACGGTCGGGGGTTCGAATCCCCCCTCGGGCATGGATATTTGTGCCGTCCTAGTTCGTAAGTAGTTCATAAGTAGTTTGTAAGTTTAGGGACTAATGACCCCGTAGTTAAGTCCCATAGACTATACAAACATTTGAATCACCTGTTATACCAGAAGGCATATCATTTATATAAATGAGGAACAACAGGGGCCGGCCGCGGTGGCCGCGGGGACTGAGGCGCTTCAGTCACGGTCTGCACGGCCACTACGGTCGGGGGTTCGAATCCCCCCTCGGGCATGGATATTTGTGCCGTCCTAGTTCGTAAGTAGTTCATAAGTATTCTGGGTATGGTACCGCGTCATGATGTAAGGCTATTACTTAAATAACCAACGTTTCGGCCAACGTTACAGTGGCCTTCATCTGGGTAACTGGTTATTTAAGTAATAGCCTTACATCATGACGCGGTACCATACCCAGAAAACTTTTATGTCATCTGACTCTGGCCGCGGAAGCCTACGTAATTATAGTTCATAAGAAGTTTGTAAGTTTAGGGACTAATAACCCCGTAGTTAAGTCCCATAGACTATACAAACATTACAACATTAGAACAACAGGGCCTCACAACAGACATCTGGGGTACCCTCCCATTTAACTGTGACCCAATCTGAATGTACTGGGTGATCAAAAAGTCAGTATAAATGTGAAAACTTAATAAATTCGGAATAATGTAGATAGAGAGGTAAAAATAGACACACATGCTTGGAATGACATGGGATTTTATTAGAACCGAAAGAAAAGTTAAAAAATGTCCGACAGATGGCGCTTCATCTGATCAGAAAACAATAATTAGCACAACAAATTAAGACAAAGCAAAGATGATGTTCTTTACACAAAATGCTCAATATGTTCACCATCATTCCTCAAAAATAGCTGTATTCGAGGAATAATGTTGTGAACAGCACTGTAAAGCTTGTACGGAGTTATGGTGAGGCATTGGCGTTGGATGTTGTCTTTCAACATCCCTAAAGATGTCGGACGATCACGATACACTTGCGACTTCAGGTAAGCCCAAAGCCAATAATCGCACGGACTGAGGTCTGGGGACCTGGGAGGCCAACCATGACGAAAGTGGCGGCCGAGCACACGATCATCACCAAACGGCGCGCGCAATAGATCTTTCACGCGTCTAGCAATATGGGGTGGAGCGCCATCCTGCATAAAAATCGTATGTTCCAGCAGGTATTTATCAGCCAGGCTAGTGCCTCACAGACAAAAGGGGATGTGGGATTTTCAATTGTTAAAACAATTCTAAAAACAAACTGCACGTTTTACATCAAATTATGTGACCGGAAATAATAAATTAAACGTGAATATCCAACATTTTCAATAACTTAAGCAAATACCAATGGCACAGAACTAGTCCAAGGTTTTCTACATTATCCCTTCCTCCTTTCGGGTTTTTATTGCGACGTCTTATCTTAAAACAGCAGGTGTCTGCTTGGCGTGTAATTGCTAACTATCTTGACCACGTATTTACGCACAGGAGAGAGTAATTCGCTGTCGGACGGCTCTCGTAGCGTTTTTGTACGACACTACAAGCAGAATGCATTACGTGTTGTCAATGAAGTGACATCTCAAAACTGCTGAAGTGTCAGATTAAAATTCTTTGACTTTAATTTCATAGGTTTAATAACGATTTTAATGCACTTAACATGTTTTTGTGCGTTGTCACTTTTTGCGTTCATAGTATCCAAGAGCAATGTGAGTGAAATTGCGTGTTTCAACAAACGTGTGTGCTGTTCCGCGCACAGGAGGAAATCACTGAATTGGAACCACGAATGGAATCGTGAGGCTTTCAAACCAAACTTTGTATCAACTTCTACTTTTATTACTGCCATATTAAAGTCCAATTAATGTTTTTTTTTGACAAAGAAATCATTCCATAAAGATAATTCTGAGATTTTAGCAAATTCTGAAAGTAAATGAGATTCGGAGAGTATACCTCTTCTATTAACGAAAAGAAAAATATTACAATTTGCAACCACTATCTATTCAATGTCTGTGGCAACCATTCTTATGAAACACTAGGTGAAAAACCGGCTTCTCCCAGGTACTTATGTATCCCACTCTTAACTTAGTGAACGTCATCTTTCCTTTTCCCTCTGTCCTCTTTCCTTTCCTTCTCTTTGTCTCTCTCTCTTCATTTCCTCCTACCCCTCTCATTACCCATCTCCACCTTCCCGTTTCTCTTTGATGCTTCACATCTCTATAATGTTGCCAGTTTATTAGTAGATTGATACAAGCGGATTTGTATGTACTAAGTGAATTTTTCTTTAAGATCTTGATAAAATTGGAAAGAGTTTTATTTACTGTTACTAAACGAGTGGTTATTTCTGTATCTGTACTCTTGTTATTGCTAAGAAGACTCCCCAAGTACTTGAAATGATCAACTTAAAAGTCGAACACTGTACGAAACAAGAGCCTTGTTTTATCACTAAAATTAGCAAATGAGGTCCGTGTGAACTACTGGTTACTCCCTGCTACAAAGCCTTGTTCCCTGCCCCAAACTGAGAACTGACTCGGTTCAAATTACTTCAGTAACAGAAAGTCATCAGTGGTCAATATACATAGCAGCTCACACGTTATTACACCCAGACATTAATAAGTAAACCACCACAATTAAAGTTATCTTAGAAAGGTGGGTAAGAAAACATTTATGGCGCAACGGAATATAGACATAAGAAAAAATTGCATCTGAACTTGTTCTTAGCACTTGTGAAGAACAGTATTAAATAAAGAGGGAAGGTGCTCTAAAACTACCATTTATTGGCAACTTACGGATTATGCTGCACTTAAACTTGTTTATTCAGATAGAAAACAAGCAAAATGGGGAACCAATTTTGTTAATACAATAAAAATGCATCTCTTACATGTGTTAATGCGGACGGTGCCCAGCCTAAATTATACATGATTTAACGCTACTGGGGGGAAGTATTCACAAACAACACTCATTCGCTCACACACACGCAATGCCACAACGAAATTCACCAAAATCAGTGTGCTGAGACGAGGCGGAAGCAGGCGCCGCTATCGTAGGCGAAATTCGGGAAATCGGAGGTAGCACAAAACACAATAAACAAAAACACTTTGAAGCTGGCTCTGATCTGTCGTGCCTGTTGTGAGATGGTGTGTGTGTATAGCCAAGTTAAATTACATCTGAAATGGAGCGCGAGAAAACACACTAACGGCGACACACGGCTACGTTACATGAACGCACGCCACTGAAGGTGAAGGGGTTGAAAATCGGGTTCATTATTCAAAATCATGGTGGATTCTTAAGTTGCAGTCTGTTAGAAATCGATCTAGGTACTGGTTTTATACGAGAAGTGGCGTGAATTCAGGCGACTAGCTGCAAACCCCGGAAGTCGGAACTCGGACCCACATGGTTCCGAAAACCGATAACATTTAATAAATTCAGTTTCCGAAAAATAAAGAAAATTAATTACAACATGCAACCCATAGAAATGCTTAGAATTATATAAGGAAGCAAATGAAATACAGCTACATGCAATAGGGACCGCTTACAGAGACGCCTAAAGTCCAGTCTCAAAAAATAATTACAAAGTCGGAAAAATAAAATTAAGGATTACGGCATGCAACCTATAGAAATGTTTAGAATTATATAAGGAAGCTACTGAAGGAGGTTGTACAAGGCTCGGAGAGAATTACAGAGAAAGATAGAGTGCGTACTACAAGTCGAAGAAGAAACCGCAAAATTAAAATAAGCGGGGAGAGAAGATCACGAAATATTAGTGGAAATGTGAAGGATACCCGCGTAGTTACTTGCCTGATGGGCTTGGAACAAACAAGAGTGGAAACTGAAGGCTTTGTTCTATGAACCAGCCACGTGGAACACATATCACTCACGGAAGGGAACGATGAGAAGATTTTTACATGCACTGTACAAAAATGAACATATCACCTATTAGAAATCGGACCCCTCAAAGCTAGAAAGTATATACACAGAGTTCATACACTGCCACATGATCACAAAAGGTTTTAACATACCAGGCCGTTATCAAACTGCAACTAGAATCCCACACACCGCGTTTATCTATTGAAAATCACTGAACTGAAAAACGAGAACATATTTCCGCACACGATCGGAGAAAATATTCCAAAAAATGATTCTAAGTTCACGAATCTAAGTTAAACGTGCTAGTCAATGAAACGCTACCATCTCCAAACACAAGAGCAGAACCAACCTCACCTCACCAGAAGACCAGAACAGAATGGCTAGACCGAGCGGCCATGGGACGTGGGAAGCCACCGGAAGCCGGAAAAACTAAGATCAGCGGTGGTGGGGACGGAGAGACTCGCCCTAGAGTAGGTTCGACGACTGGACTGTAACCAAAGGGTGTAGAAACCTCTTTCGTAGCCTCAGCAGCTATCGACTCTGAGCCAGAGAGAACGATGCAAAGCGAGTTGTCACCCCCCCCCCCCTCCCCACATTCAGACAGCCATAGATTCTTGCACATCCACTTAAAAGTAAGAGAAGTACACATTCTCACAGGGACAGTGGCGTAGCGGAGAAGTCACATTTCTGCCACATTAATTAATATTGTAATAAATTATTAGCCGGCCGCGGTGGCCGAGGGGACTGAGGCGCTTCAGTCACGGTCTGCACGGCCACTACGGTCGGGGGTTCGAATCCCCCCTCGGGCATGGATATTTGTGCCGTCTTTAGTTGTAGCTAGTTCATAAGTAGTTTGTAAGTTTAGGGACTGATGACCCCGTAGTTAAGTCCCATGGACTCTACAAACATTTGAACATTTAGATCTGTTTGTTCATTAATTACGAGAAGTGGTTTTTTTGAATAAATTATTAACGTAACAAAATAAAATTAAACTTAGCAATATTAACTAATATTTTAACACATGAAATAAAATGCTATTCCTCAAGCCTTGAAAAAAGTGGGGTTCAAGTTTTAACAAAATGATAATCTAGCGACATTAAATGTATCATAACTTTACAGAAATATTCAAAAAATTTATGTGGAAGACGACAGACGGTCGTCTTTCAAACTGACCTGAAAGTGAATCCACCTACAACCGAAAGTGCGGCACTTTAAATTTTCTTTCTAATCAGCAGATAAACTGTATTTTCTTTATACACTTCTAATCAGATTTTATCAGTTAGTTTGAAAAGTAATGTTGTATTATTTTGATTCTCTTTTGGAGCTCCTTATTAATGCAATATCATCTGCATTGGCAAGTCTAGTAATTTTCACGCCCTGCATTTAAATCACTTGTGGACATATACGTGGTATGACGAATAAAACAAATAAATATTTAACTGTGACCAAAATCATTTTTTACGGAATCGTTTGCTTAAAATGGATAGACAGATATGTGTTAACTGAGTTAAAATCAACCACACGCAAACCTGCTGCAACACTTCACTTAATTTGATGCTGGACATCGACTGTGACAAATAACGAAATAAACTTAACCATTCACCGAGCGGAAACATCAAACTGTGAGATGTGAATAAAGCGTAGATTTCTTATAACCAGACTAGCTAAAAACCAGTCTTTTCCCGGGTATTTATTTATTTATTTCTGCTATTTTTCAGATATATATTCATTTGTATAAGGGCTGTATGGCTGTAAAATCTCTTGTGAATACAATTAGTGGTAAAGAAGTAATAGATTAAAACTTGGTGCATGATGGGCCAGTTTTCCATGAACGTTACTATTTATGTGCTCATATCTCATGAACCACGTGTCGTACTGTGCTACAATGTAGAAGGTACACTCAACTATATGCGTGTATACAGTCTGTAAAATTTCCTGCGGCTACAATTTTTAGTGTAGAAATTATAAATTGTAGCGTCATACCGAATGCCGTAGTTTTAGTCCATCAACAGCAGAACATTACTGTTTATCTGCTCATATCTCATGAACTACGTGTCGTACTGTGATACAATTTAGAAGGTACATTCAACTATATGTTCGTATACTGAATGTATACTGAATAGTAAATTGTAATGTCATACCGAATGCCGTAGTTTTACTCCATAAACAGCGGAAAAGTAGTAAGCGAGAAACTTTTTTCCTTTAATCATTTTGCTATGCTTGTCAGCGAGGAAAAGTTTAATAAAGGTTTAAAATTATATATCAAATTTGTTGCAAGTCGCTAAGTACTGTCATTCTCATACACTGTATTTCGAAAGTCTCGCCGCATTATATGGCACTTTTTGCGATTTCTATTGGCTATGACGAAATATCTTTTGAACCATGTGCCGTATGTGATTCTTAACTATACAGCAATTGTTACCTCACGGTAAGGAATATGTGTACCAAATTTGGTTGAAATGGGTCCAATGGTTTAGGAGAAAATGAGCAGCATTGTCGCAAAATGCAGCAGTTTTTCGCGCATCTCATTGTTTATGACGTAATATCTCCTGAACTATATATCGTATGTGATTCTTACACTTACGGCGACCGTTCTCATGGATTGAAGCTTACGTGTACAAAATTTTAAAAAGATTGGAACAAAACTGTAGATTTGTGTGAAACACGTACAAATATACGGACACTCTGCTTTATATATTAGAAAAAGAAGATTGTAAGTTTCGTGGAGGACGTCTTTCAACGCACTCGCCACTTTTGGTAACCAGACATCATTGCATGTAACTTGATATTGGATAATGCATTTCAAAGAACGGGAAAATGGCGTTTCTAGTTAAATGTCTACATAATATATTATTAAAATCTGAACCAATTCTTTCATTCAGATATATGCGGTCCACAGTGCTAAAACGGCGAAAAACTTATTTTTGTAATTTTGAGCGTATGTGCGGTAAGTTCGAACATTTAGATTTCGATAACTGATAAAAGGTATAAATAAAATTACAAAAGAATTTTGGGAATATAATTTTCAGAACACATCATAAAATTTTGACTGTTTTCAATTAATAAAAATTGTAGAAGTTGCCATCGCGTAAATCGAAGTTTTTGTACCCGAAAACCATGGTCTTTAGTGATTTTGTCAGGAACCGCCCATGAACAAATGGTGTGTCTTTTATAAGCCGTGTAAAGGCCAACATTGACCATACGTAGCCCACAGGGGCACCTCATGATGCTCTTTGTGCGGTATCTCTATGAGCATCTGATTTGCTTGGAGACTTCGATGCACGGCCAGGAAAGAAACGCTCCCTACTTTTAGTAGGAGCTTTTTCTATCTGAGTAACGTTATCACTTCATCATAGGGCTGATGTGTGTTGGACTACTGATACAAATATGCACCACAAGATCGGTCAACAACTTCAGGAGGTCACCACGAATCTCAACGTTGCAGGTAGAGTATTAGGCAGGGTGATCATGTAAGATGCTATATCTAAGCAGAAAACTCATATAGCAGATACACCATCATATAGAGCGTGCCATTAATATGTTTGACAAAGCCGCGTTCAAAACTACGATTATTCAGGGGGGGTCATTTCTCGGATTGTATTGATCAGAGAGATGAGGGGTACAGTGTTTTGGATAGCCCTTTGTCTAGTAATAATTTTTCTGCCTATCAGGAGAACTAATATACGGTGTCTCTCATGCATTACAGACATCGGTATACATTTCACACGTTATTCAGTCCAGTCAAATTATAACCGGCCTATAAACGGTTTGGTGCGAACGCCTCCTACGATGACCATAAAGGACATGTTTTGAGCGGTTCTGTGCAATTCCCTGTCCTGCAGTCCGATTCAGACAACCAGTGCGACGCAAGTGATGGCTACTTAAGTAGCTTCGTGCACGCTTATCAACTTCCTGTGCAGTGCAACCCCAATCACGCCCCTTCAATTAGGAAGCGTTGATTTCCTGGCCGTGCATTGTCACCGAGCGTACAAACGACAGTGTTACGCATTCAAAAACCATGTGTCGCGGCTTACAGATTATCCGATTGGTGCCCCACACAGAGAGCATCCCAGGGTATCTCTGAGAGGTACAACACCAATAATCGCTTCTCGGCTTTCGGCTTTCGGCAAGATCAACGTGTTGTTTTTTTAACTTCACATATGATAATACAATGTACTGCGGCGTGAGGCTATATAAGCAGCGGCGATTTCGCACTCACACCGTTTACATGAGCTCCCAAAACCGGATTTCGTAAACCGATTTCCCAAATCCGCTTTGGGCTGGTCATGTAAACACTACAAAATCTATCCTGGAAATACTCTTCTGTAAAGTGGTTTTCCAGATCCACAATCGATTTTCGTCTATGTAACGCAGCACGTCACACTAGTTTATTTTCAGACTCAATTGACTGTCCCTGCACCATGACTTTCATTGCAGATAATCTTGCTTTCCGCTTTTCTTTTCCAGTATTGCAACACTGAAAGTCGCATCTTCTCGATAAACTGCACAATCATCTGCGAAAAGCCTCATTGAACTTCTGACGTTACCTACGAAGTCATTTATATATATTATCAAAAGCAACGGTCCTATAACAATCCTGTGGACTGGATCTCCCGTAATTAGTTTTGTGCTGAAGATATGGCAAGATACAGAACTATCGCGCCTAATACTCTGCCTGCAACGTTGCAATTCGTGTTGTCCTCCTGAAACGTCCACTCCCGGTGATGTCCAGTCATGTCATCCGAGTCAGAAAGTGCTTAACGTTAGTCGGATAGAAAAAGCTGTATGTAAAACTCAACGTCACTGTATGCATCTACATGTTGCTTAAAGTAATATTTTCACAAGCAACAGTTTGTCTAGGCCACTATAAGACGACTTTTTCAGGTACAGTTTGTCGTTAACTGTATGACACGAACGCCGGCGTTGCTTTAATTATTTCACCGCAGATGCGGTCATACGTCCGACCTCGCACGGGAATCCGTAATGGCGAGTGTAAGAGGGCATGGACGATAGGGGCGCTACAGCCATTGCGTGCGACTTGTGAGAATTTGAGACGGACGGGGGGCGAGCACGGGTGACCAAGTAGTTAAGGCGACTGCTGGCCCGAAGCGGGAGACCCGGGTTCGATTCCCGGCCCGGCTCACATTTTCACTTGTCGCTTTAATATCAATGCCCAAATGCGGCCACTGTCAATCCTTTCTTTCCTATCCTTCTTCCTTCCCTTCCTTTAACACTCATTTGCAAATGCTATTTGGCTGCGAAGCAGGTGTCGTGTCTGTTCTTTCGGACGTCCGAAAGAACAGACACCACACCACCTGAAGTTGAATGAAACCGCTGATTTCAGTAAATTAAATATATATATATATATATATATATATATATATATATATATATATATATATATATATATATATATTGTGATCTTGTCTTAAGTACCTCAGAAACAAAGTGTATACAATACAAAACTAAGAAGACAAAAATCTCAAATTCTTCTGACAGTGAGGTTGCTAGCGAACGTTCTCTGGTAGACACCGAGGACGATCTCGAAGTCGACGATCATTTTGCAGATGCGACCTGGGCATTTTGCAGTAAGACGTTTTCCGATGGTCTTAGTGGAGAACGATGGGTATGTATTCTTCACGTTTGAACAGAAATCGCAAATTTTGTGAAGTAGCGAGTGGCTAAAGCTGATGGTAACAATCAAAACCAATGGTAAAAATGTGCTACAACTTTCCGATAAATTCTAAACCTTCTAATTTTTCCATACTTTTATTTTAAATCCTTTCTGAGAGATCCAGGTTCAAATCTGCTTTAAAATGCGCTCTTCCATTTTTAAACAGATGCTCATCATTTCGCTGAGTGGGTAATAGGAGGAGGGGTAGACGGTATTAGGAACCTATTCTCGGAAAATTTCTTTTCAAAACTTCCTAAATCACATAAAAAATTAACATTAAAATAATATAATACATAAAAATAAAAAAAAATCGAAGTAGTGGAGCGGTAGTAGCGGTTTGGCGTATGGAAACCAGAGGCCGACTGTTTGGTAATATTTATTTAATTTCAAGCTTGATTTCACAAATTCAGATAGCTGATGAAAATTGGAAATGGTTACTGCAGAATTATTTTTAATACATATATAGAATAACGTAACTACGCACTGGCACTGACTGTAATAAAACCTTTGCAGAGAAGTTTAAGGTTTAATTCTACAGTTGAACGGTAGCGAATAAATAAAAATACGTGTGTCGAAACACTTAAAAGATTCTTTGAAAACATGAACTCTTTCATAGTCGATAACTAGATTGATTAAGTCATATTTAGACACAATTCTCATGTTTATAAAGCTATGGGACCAAACCGCAGTGCTCATCAGTCGATAGACTTACAAACTTCTTACACTAAAATGATGCTAAAGACACACACTAGGGTGGCCGTATAAAATTTATGCTGGAATTTTGTCAACGCGAACCCTACAAAGTGATCATCCTTTCCAGATATGAAGATGGAGAGTGCTCACCCGTGCCAATGAGCACAAGTTACAAAAACCGCCTGCGGCCCTACTAGGGACATTTACGGGTCGTATCTCGGGGACTACCCATTATTTCTCGTGATTTATGTGTCAAATAAAAGGCAATATTATTGTGTGCAATGTAATTCTATATATATTTATTGCTATTTCTAACAGAACCGAGCTATAAATGGGACTTAACTACGTGGTCATCAGTCCCTAAACTTACAAACTACTTATGAACTAGCTAACACTAAGGACGGCACAAATATCCATGCCCGAGGGGGGATTCGAACCCCCGACCGTAGTGGCCGTGCACACCGTGACTGACGCGCCCCAGTCCCCTCGGCCACCGCGGCCGGCAGAACCGCGTTACCTACCTTCCCGCCACCATATTCTTGAAGTCCTGCTAGAAGGTGTTTTCGAATGTAAGTTCGGATCAACAGTTGGGCCTCAACCCGATATATTCAAAAGATTCCAAAATGCATAGTCGAATCTGAACAAGAAACAGTTTGACATGGGTATCACCAACAAAAATGTGAGAAAACTTCTACCTCTAGACGTAATTGTCAACATAACTGCGGATTTCAACGCTAAACTCATTGAATCACAACCGAAAGACGATTACAAGAATCTCATACAATTGGTATTGCTTTTTGTAGGAGCACCGGATGGAAGGGAAGTGGTATTTAACCCTCGCTAAAAGTTTTTGAAACTTGGTGTATATTAGGATTGTAACACTGCCTACACGTACGTGATGTCAACTCAAACGTCCGCATTGTTGTTGCACTACTGTCAAGCTGTAAAGATTGCTGAACGCCCGTGGGGTCTTGATTACCCCAGTGTTCATTCCGTGTAGCTCATTTATGGTTCACTATATCCGAGAAAAAGGGACACAAAAACCGAAATGTGTTGCCAGGATTGTAAAAGGGCGATCTGTGATGATCGTAGAGCCATAATTTGTACCGAGTGTGCTCACTGACAATGTCAGTGGTGACTGATATATGAGTTACAGTTTTTGACTTCATTCGAATAATTATTTCCATCTTCCTTACATGTTTATGCAGAAATATGCTGCGATAGTAATTTTGTAAACATCCTATGCCAAAATATACTGTAAATATCAAATAAGCCATTATATTACAATATATTACTTTGTACATTGAAGTTCAGACTCATGTTGAATTTATACATTATGTTGAAGTGTGACATGTATCATATTTGTAAATACCATATGTTACTCACTGTAATAACTAAATAAAGTCATTAAGGTATTCTGTTGCATTATATACTTTCAAATATAAGAAGGCTAAACATATAGAAATACAAAAAAAAAATTTAGTAATAATACTGTGCACATTTGATAAATATCATTCATGACTTGTAGTTGTAATAATAAAAAATCACTACGGGTAACTAAATAGTTATTTACAACGTTTCAGATACATAAGACATTACACTGTATATATTAATGAGCTTGTAACAATTGATAAATGATAAAATATTGTTGGGGTCCAGTAGACCCCAGTGTGCAGTAGAAGGTAAATGAAAACAAGGGTGCGGTGCGAGGGTTAAACCTCCAGGTGCCATCAGTCATGCCAAGTGGATGGCCAGAGCCATCTGTTGTCTGAAGATATGCCTATTCCGCGGACAGTTCAAACTGAGTGATGAAGAACTCAGTTCCTCAGAAGGAGTCCTTTGATCCCTCAATTTCAAACGAAGAAAAATCGGAAATCGCGAACAGAGTGCCTAACTCAGACCGAGTCCGCGGCAGAAAATTCCAGAATTAAAAAAAAAAAAAAAAAAAAAACAAATTTCGAAGGCACCAACTGTAAGATCTACTTATTTCAGAATTATCTGGTTTAATTACCGTGGGGACGAATGTCTTTGAGCGTTTCCAAATTAAAGCAGACTTTCTGAGAGAACCTCAAATGTTCAAATGTTTGTATCGTCTATGGGACTTAACTACGGGGTCATCAGTCCCTAAACTTACAAACTACTTATGAACTACTTACGAACCAGGACGGCACAAATATCCATGCCCGAGGGGGGATTCGAACCCCCGACCGTAGGGGCCGTGCAGACCGTGACTGAAGCGCCTCAGTCCCCGCGGCCACCGCGGCCGGCTGAGAGAACCTTCCTGTCGGTGGCATGAAAATAAACATTTTAAGGAAGGATTAGGGATTGCGAAGTCAATAAAGTTCGTGAATGAGGAGTGAAAATAATTACAGACTTTAATAAGCTTCTCAGCAAAGATGAGGTAAAGAAACAATACGTTTTACAAGTAGTACACACATGCCGAAAGTTGTATCCTGATGTTTCAAAAAAGACTATGATCAAATCGATGGAATAAATTTGTCATTGCATCCCTTTTAAGGATGGCAAAGATAAAATGTCATTCTATTTTCTAATTAGAATAAATTGTTATATGTAAAAATCAACAAAACTGTAATGTTATTCCAGCACAATTTATTTCATAGTTTGAAAATTATTAAATAATGCTGATATCATAATTTCGGTAATAGAGGTCCCTAGATACGTATTTGGTGGCAGAGGGTGTTACAGCTTGTAGTGGGACAAGATAGTCATACTACATTTTCCTATGTCAGCCCTGTTTTGTAGTTGTAAGTAGGAAAAACGAAACTTTTTATTTAAAATGTATACATATTTGATGTTCATGTAAATATTGTTATTTTATAATATAATTCTTATAATGTTTTATTTTCTGTATGTTACATGTACGATCGAGGCGCCGCAATCAACAAGGGCAGCGTCGTCGCCGCCGCAGCCAACCTTGAAGTACGTGACCGCTAGCAGAATTTAACCGACGGCTACGGGGCTACAAATGCAGCTGCGCCTTCTTTATTTCCGCGCGTCAATCGTTTCGAAGAAGAAAAGAAAAGAAAATTAAATTATTATTATTGTTGTTTGAAATTCAGTCCAAGCTGGTTGTACAGGATCAAGTCTCTTGCGAAACTGACTTTGTATTAGTATGAAGAAGAATAAAAATTTGTTAATATTGAAAAGTAGCTTGCATTTATGAAGAGTTATTTATAATCAAGAATATATTATAGAAAGAGTAATTTGATTTTTGTGGAGAACTTCTACTTATTTAAAAAAAAAATTAAAAACTGATGGAATTTATTATTGACTGACTTCAATGTAATATTACATTTGTATCGAGTGTGAATGTGGAAAAACAGTGTTTAGTAGGCGGTGGAATATTAATATTTTAAGTACATGTTAGCGACAGCAAACAGTAGTGGCTGTGTTTGACTCGATAAAATTTTATTAACGGCCACAGACTAGTTTCCTTTCTCCGCTCGTACAAGAACGTAATTTATATTTTGTGAACTATTTAAAGGAGATATTCCTATATTTTCTGATTTATATTGTGGTGCGGGACACTTCTGACGAAGTCTTGAAATGTTACACGGTTATATTGTGGCATTTGGTGTTGCTAGGGGACAGTAAATAACTAATCAACAACGTCCTAGGAACCGATAAATCCTTTCTAGGATCAATATACTTTCATGATCAGCAACTAAAGATGAACACAACTGTATTAACTGTCGCAGTTATCCCGTCCCCGTTCCACCACAAGCTCAGTTGTACTACAAGTAACAACGAACGTGAGTTCCGGAGATACTGCCCTTAAATGTCGCTAGTCGGCCAACACGTTTTTTTTTTTTTTTTTTTTTTTTTTTTTTTTTGCACGCGTTTTCGGTAACTTTGAGTGCCCAGCGGCACGGGTTCCTTAAAATCTCCAAAGACTGATGACTGATCATATTGTAGGGTTCCCGTTGATAAAATTCCGGAAAGTTTTGACCCCCTTATCACTGCGGTCACCGTACAAACACACACATACACACACACACACACACACACACACACACACACACACACATGCCTGAGAAAGGAATCGAACCTCGTACGGAGAGCAGATGCCACTCCGCAGCGGCAAGCGCCTCAAAACGCACGGCCACTCCCGCGCAGCAGACTAGTCTTGTGTAGTTCGCGAACGAACTAGTTCGGAAGAGCGCTCCCACAGGCGAACTACGCGAACTAGTTCGCAGATCCCTCGCCTCTTAGTTCGTCCGCTCCTTTTCCGAAGACTGACGGGGAACAGCGAGAGGACGCGAGAGCGCGCAGAATCGCGTGATTCCCTTCCGTCAGTTACCGTCATTTCGAGCTGACATGCAGCTCAGCTATAGTTTCATAGGTCACTGCCAGAAATTTTCTTTTCTAAGGTATTCAGCAGTGTCTAATATTTTCTACTGATCACTTCCGAAACTTTATAAAAATTAAAAAGTCATTTATAAAAGTGCATTTTATTCACGAAAATAGACACATTTAGCATATTTTGTAGGTAATGTTCCTTGAATGACCTATTAAATAAATTGAATTAAAAATAAAATACTCTACGAGTACTTTGTATGCAAAGTAGTTGAATACCATTGTATCACCCAGTCGTGTAAATAACTGGTTTATTTAAGTATTTGATGTGTAATTGCCCAAAAATACGGGTAAAAGCACACTCTTGTGCAACACTGATAATTATATAAAGAAGCTGTCATAACAAAAGTAAGAGCTGCTTTGGTAGTGGTAGCAAAAGCCAAAAAGAGCGGCCGAACTAAAAAGAGCGACCTATTTCGCGGCCGAGCTGCGAATAAAAGGAGAGCTACCGGTCGCGAACAAAATATGCGCGATCGGTAGCGAACTAAAACATGAGTTACCGGTCGCGAACTATTATGCCAAACGTATCTCCTTCTTAATTCGTTGGATTCTTTTCCGAAGACCGACGGGCAATATTGAGCGGGCGCGCAGCAGAATTAAAAATCACGTGTTTGCATTCTGCTGATGAGTGCCATTTCGAGGTGAGCGTCTGCCTGCTAGATTACATAGTTCAGTGCTACAAAATTTCTGCTTTGAAGTATTCTGCACTCTGCAATATCTGATTAATAAATTCCATAATGCCAAGATATAGAGATAACATTTTTAGTTCCTTTTGTCCTGTTTTTCCCACAGTTGTTATATTATAAAATTATAGTGTAGATATTTTGGTTATGTGACTATGCAACTGATTTAATAAAATATTTTATTGCCAAATGCATTTCGCCTTTATTTGGAAGGCATCAAACAAGTAATAAATGAACAGACAAACATTAATGAAAACTCACTAATAAATCTAGTCAAAGACATAAGACAGTAATCAAAGAGAGAAAAGAATTGACACATACGCACACAAACGAAAATATTAATTATAATAATAATGAGTGAAAAAAAAAGAACCACACAACTCTCTCTCTCTCCCTTTCCCACAATCCCCATCTCTGACTGTCTCTATATTATCTCCCTGTCCCTCTGTAACTCTATACCTCTTCACAATCAGACCTCACAAAAAAAAAAAAAAAAAAAAAAAAAAAAAAAAAAAAAAAGAAAGAAGAAGATGCACACACAAACACTGACACAAAGCAAAGATAGGACAAACACATACTCAACAGTTGGAAACACCAACAAAAACAAAAACATAACACAAACAAAAATGGCATGTGCCTAGTGGTGATAGCTGTGAAGTTCTGGAACAACAAACACAGAAAAATTAACAGAACTGAAGCAGAACAGCCAAAGAGCACCAGATGTAAAGCAATATCCATGAAATATTGTAAGTACAACATCCAGATATCAATACTATACCTAAATAACGCATCAGAACTGTTCAAAACCTAAAAATACTGACGTGGTGTCGCACAAGTACAAAGCGCGCCGCCATGCACGCACGGCGCGGCGTTCTTACGACGACAGCCACGAGCACCCTCTGCTACAACTCCGCTCGTGGCCACCACTGAACTACATCGTTCACTTGGGACTGAGATAGCAACCAGTTAGGACCTTCGTAATCAGATAGGCACCAGTGAAGACTTGGCTATCGTATAGGCACTAGGAAGCAGTACTAGGCAGGCCTCTAGCTCAAATATGTATCTGCAGTACTGAGCAATGTAAAAGTTAAGTATTGTATAAATTCTGTGCAATATATATCTCGTTCTAATTTAATCTAGTGTTTCTAGTTTCTTGCTGCTCCCCTCCGTACCTGCACCAGCGTGCTATCTTTATTCCTGTGTCGGTCTCATTCCACTCGGCCACCGACACCTACGACGGAAACGAGACACAAAAGCGGTGACGAGGCTGGGACACAAAAACTGAGAAATGTAAATATCAAATATTGTAAAAGATAATAATGTATATATTACAGGCCACTGATGATGCCTTCCAAATAAAGGCGAAATGCATTTGGCAATAAAATATTTTATTAAATCAGTTTCATATACAGATAACCAAAATATCTACACTATTTTTATGTAGAGATAACCCTAAACTCAAACGCGAGAAATCATCCACAAACTGTTCCTTTTGGTTTGCGTGATATCGTTAGAGGCTCACGCAGCAAGCCCATGAAGCAGCTAGGTGGGGGAACTTCTCCCTCCACCTGCATGCGTAGACCGCGCCGCTCAGCCGTCACTGGGAGCGAACCAACTAAAAGAACGAACTAGTTCGTGGCACGGCCGCGAATAAAGTGAGCGCTCCCGATCGCGAACTATTATGCGCAAATCTACAGCAGACACAGTGCCACCAACAGGTGTCTTGGCGCACCAAACACGGTATTCCGCTTCGATAGAAGAAGCTGTACCTCTGCTGAATAACTGAGTGACTAGATTGGAGTCGCGGTGTTGCTGTAACACCTTGCAGTGTAACGAGAAACATCGGAACCTCTAGACCGGAGGGAGAGCTACAGACAGCCTGGCGCGGGCCGCATTCCTAGGGCGCTGCACGCGTTTTTCCGCCTCGGCTGCACTCTTGTTCCCACTGGCAGCGCGGCGTGCAGCTACACGCTAGCGCTGCGTCTTGGAACGGAGCCAGTGGTGGCAAGGGGGCCGTGTTTATTGCATTGTCAGAGTGCCGAGTCTACTGCTGCCCGCTCCTAGGCCAACCACGTGGCGAGCAGCAATTTCTAAACAGGTTCCCACATTCTCGTGTGAACTGCGCTGTAAACCTTACGTTGGGCGGACTAGCTCATGCGAGTACATGAAACTCACACACAAACACAGTTACGGTTTACGGCTCGAACAATGTACAACTACCGACTTAATAATTTCATTGGGGCGTTTTCCTTGGTCGTCAGTAGAAATATTGCGTATGCATTCGTATTTCGCAAGCCACCTCACCGCGAGTGGCGAAGGCTACTGTGCATTGCCACTTCCTCCTATTGCACTGGCGTTTGGTTCGCGGAAAAAAAATGATTGTATGTATGCCTCCGTGTGGGCCCTAATGTCTCTAATTCATCCTTGTGCTCGCTTCGCGAGATATACAGGATGTCCAGAAAAGGACTCACGGTTTCAAAATTAAATATCTCGAAAACAAAGGTCGATAGAAGAATGCAGTAAACGGTATATTTATTGTGAAAGCTTTAAGAAGTTTATACAGAAGTTTGAAATAATAGTTACAAAAGCTGCTAACAGATGGCGTTGCACGCTGTACAGCTCATATCTGCACACATATGCGAAATAATCGTATGAAAACACTCTTTGCAAACAATCACATCACAGTGCTTTCAAAATGTTCACCATTGGCACTACAGAGGTGGCGCAAAAGAAAAATGAAATTCGCCATCACATTTCGTAGTGTGTCAACCGAAATGGATTCACATGGCACAGAGATCGCCGATTCAAGCTCGTCCAGAGTGGAGGGATGCTTCGAGTAGACCATGTCTTTCACTGTGCCCACAAAAAAGTCACAGGGAGTCAAATCCGGCGAATATGGAGCCAATCCATGCCTGCGCCAATAAATTTGGGATATTCCAAAGCAATGACTCGATTCCCGAAGTATTCCTCAAGAACGCGAAACACTTGTTCGGTCCGATGTGGTCGGGCTCCATCTTGCATAAACCATTCAGTACCTGGTCGATCCTCTAACGCTTGCTGTGTGGCGACAAATTGTTCAAAAATTGCAACGTAACGTGCACCAGTGACCGTTTCTCGAATGAAAAAAGGGCCAATAATGCCTCTGCTGGATATTGCAGCCCACACAGTAACTTTAGGAGAATACAGGGGTTTCGCTTCACACCAATAAGACTTTTCGGAACCCCAAAATCGCCAGTTCTGCTTATTCACGTATCGATTCAGGCAGTGGCGTAGCTATGTCACCAAGGGCCCCGGGGCAAAAATGTCGTTGGGGCCCTCTTTACACTAATACTGTACAGATGCAAAACTACATCATCATGACATAATAAGGCAAACCTAAATACTACCAAGTAAATTATTGTGTGTCACGCAGCAGATAATGTTTAATCGTACTCTCTAATATAATTGTGAAAGTTGGTTTGTTATGTTTTCATGCAAAAATTACTAGGTGATTTGGACGAATTTGGATTTTGGTAGGACATACAGATGAAAATGCCCCATGGGATATTTTTCGTCAGCGGTGACAGCAGGAGGACACTGTCAGTGCCGGCCACTCACTCTCGTGCAGCTACTACGCTGTTGGCTCATTTCGTTGACAGCCCGGGCAAAGAAGGAAAATAGGGGAAATATTCGTGTAGGAGGGTTTCAGCAAAAGGAAGCTGCCGGCTTGGTTTGATGAAACACTTTGGATTGAGCCGTACCCCTACCAGGCTTCTTGAAGTATTTTAGTGTCTGGCCAGGAAAAAGTAATAAGTAAAATAACTAAGTCGATATCTTCGCTTATTATCGTGACAGTGGAGTAAAGGGCAGCGTCTTGATGCACAATTCACTTTTGAGACAAAGCAATTATTACATGAAACTTCTGATACGTGGATGTAATTAAACATTTAAATGGCAGAATAAACAGCGTGCGGGTAGAAATGTACCTTAAAAGATTGCGTGAAGTGCTGAATTCTTACCACAATGAAGTTATTTGTTTTCATATACAAGAACTGAGCAGAATGCGGCGGAGTGTATAATGTTAGTATGAACGTAAATTGAAGAGCGAATATTTCTCATGGTATGGGAAGCCGCCGTTCCCAGAAAAAAGCCACAGAATGCCGAATCCATTTCCCGCCTACCATTGCAAGGTAATGTGTAGAAAGGTACGCTCTACTGTAACTTTTTTCGATCGTCGCTCACGGAGGCCGAGGGGCCCTTGGAGCTCGGGGGCCCCGGGGCACTGCCCCGCCTAGCCCTATGATAGCTACGCCACTGGATTCAGGTGGAAGAGTGCTTCATCTGTAAACCAGATGCAGCCAACATCAAATCCTTCACTATCAATCATTGTGAGCATCTGATTAGCAAAGGCAACCCTCTGTTGCACAGCTCGTACGGGTATGGCCTGGTGCGTTTGAATTTTGAATGGAAACATGTGTAGGCTCTTTCTCAGTATTTCTGCGTGTTGGAACGCTTCAAACCAGTCTCAGATGCAATTCTACGGACGGATGACATTGGATTTCGCTGAATAATTCCAGAAACTGTGTAGATATAATTCAGGCGTAACTGCGGTTTGCTTGCGGCCAACATGCCCCACAAGATTCTCAGTTACGCTGCCTGTTCTTTGAAATTTTGCGAAGAGCGTACGAATGGTTTTCGCATCGGGTCCTTTTGGATCATTAAATCGTGTTTGAAAACTTCGCCTTGTTGCCGTAGCACTCTCTTCTAACCTGTGGTACTCTAGCACCAGAAAAACGCGTTGTTCAATGGAGTACATGGTTTTAATCTCTTCCTTCGGTACGCTAACCTTCTGTCACGTTTCAATAGTGGACTGATCGCTCTGGGCTTCGGATCACTATTTATACTAGGCATTACGTATGGTGATTATAGCGCCATCTGATAGCAGCTTTTGTAACTATTATTTCAAACTGCTGTATAAACTTCTTACAAGTTTCACAATAAACATACCGTCTACTGCATTCCTCTATCGATATTTTTTTTTCGAGATATTTAATTTTGAAATCAGGGAGTCCTTTTCTGGACACCCTGTACCTTTCCTTGAAACCGCCAGCTTTTGAAGGCTGCTCGTCACGAAGATGACTTTGAGCGGTGGTCATTGGATCAGGGCCTCTGTTTGTACTTTAGGTTCAACATGTCTCGCGATGTCCCAGTGCCATTTCTGCAAGTTTCGACTGGGAGCTAACGCACCAATTCGGTTACTTTTCGCTCTTAGCGTGACCCAAGACCAACGTCGTGGATGTGGCGAAGACATAATTCATTTGGGCTGCTTTATTTTCATGAGTCCATATCTCTCACACGTCCGGGACCTTGTTTCAGAAGAATGTTGTAAGCTAGGTAGGTATGTGCTGCATCAAACTGAGGATAAAAGACCTGTCTGCTATAATTTGATTCAAACAAGGAATAGGATGAAGGGATATAATTTGAGGCACCAAGGAAGGGTTAATTTGGTGAAGGCGGTGCCTATGGCGCTTGATGACAGCTCCTCAACGACTAAGTGTAATGAGTTGTTCGTCATTATCATCCCTATTATCATCATTATATGTTAGTGTACATCAGTATCTAACTTATGCTCATATTTCTGTACCATAACAGATACGAGGAAGCATGCGAATGATACATCTTCTACACTAATACCATCTTCACGATTCTTCGTAACTTCATCTCAACTAATCGCAATACATTAGCAGGATTGATTATCAATCGCCGCTCCATCTGACGCTTCACCACAGAAATAACGTCACAAAACGCAACTTCGAAGGCACATTGCACCGTCCATACTGGCGAATGACAGGTCAAAGTGAAATGTGGCAAGGCACACGCAGAGGCCTCTAACGGACGACTGCAGAGTTTTGCAGATGCAGGAGTATCACTAATACAATAAGGGATCTTTACATTGTCTCTCATACGATTTTGGTGTATATGTGTTTGTTCGAGCCAAGTACTTTTCTTGTTAGCTTCCGCGGTCTATGTTTTTGTGGCGATAAATAATTTTTATACAAGGGACCGATGATCACAATAGTTTGGTGACTTCCAATCTCAGTACTTTGGTCCCTTGCAATGAAAAAGCAACTATAAAAAAAATCAGCCGTGTTTAAGTATGCCTGCTTCATTTCGCTCCAACCCTCAACTGGCGCGAAATTACGAATGTAGCGGACTTTTTTCTCCTGTTTTATTGACCTCATATCTCATTCCGCGTTACCTACTCGAATGGTGGATCAGTGAGAAGGGATCGGAACCGATGAAGAACCCATCAATAAAACAAGGGTACGGAAATTAGTGCCCGGTACTGCAACGCGTACAAACAGAGATCTTAGTTACAGACTACGCTATTGGCGAGGAGCGGCCTCGAGTGTTGGCACTACTGATAGCGGCAGAGTTTGCAGCCCTGAATGTGGGGCGGGCGCGGCTATAATACGATCTCTGGAGGGATCGCGGGTCAGCACGGCAGAACGAGGCGCCGTATCTGGCCGCTCCATTAACCTCGCCAGCCTGGCTTATCATGCATCTATTGAACCTTCACCGTCTTAATTAGTTTTCCAATTTACTGCGGCACGCACAACAATGTAATTACGAGGCGCGGTCGGCGGGGATCCCCGGAACGCCCTCTGCAGCCAGCCAGAGAGGTTACAGCTGTATAGCAACAAAGGGGACGTGGGACACGACTAATTCTTGGCGCCGTAACGGTTATTGTTGAGATTTTGTAATTGCGTCGCACGGTTCCAAAATTAGAGGTTTTCCCACAAAATTTAGGGGGAAGAAAGGTAGATACGGGTTTATGTAGGGGGATGAAAAATTTAGCGTTATTATACTTTACTACATGACCTGGTGAACTTCGTATCACTTACCTCTTAAGATAAACAAAATTAATTAAAATCATATGTATTTTAGACCCAGTAGCTTTATATAGGCATCATCATCAGATAATCTAAGTATCGGCTCGATAGTGGGCGGAAAGAGTGGGCAGATCACGCACACATGTCCAGGATAATGTTCATGTCACATTAGCGGAAGTTCAGGGAAGATTTAAACGATGATAAAATATGGAAAACTTGCGAGGAAAATTTAGATTTAAAACATGTAAAATAATGACTTGGTTGTTGTGTTATCTAGTCGACCCGGCAATGCTTTGTAATTGCTAATATGTATGTATTTTTGCTTTCAACGTCAAATGTGCAAAATTTTGTCGTAATCGTACGATTAATGTTGATATCCCAAAGAAAAGAGGTCTTTCAGTTTTCCATAAATTTTCCTTTTTTTTCTGGTCAACCATTCCAAACTTTTACTTCACTCAAACCTTCCTCTCGCTTTGAACTTCGAATGTGTAAAATTTTATCGCAATCATATGAATGGTATAAACATTTCATAGAAAAATCTATATTTTTTCTGAATTTTGAAAATTTTCGGGAAACTTTCCACATTTGTATTTCATAATTACGTTACTCTTGCTTTGAACGGCAACATTTTATATTGATATTGAGCCGGCCGCGGTGGCCCAGGGGACTGAGGCGCTCCAGTCACGGTCTGCACGGCCACTACTGTCGGGGGTTCGAATCCCCCCTCGGGCATGGATATTTGTGCCGTCTTTAGTATAAGTTAGTAAATAAGTAGTTTGTAAGTTTAGGGACTGATGACCCCGTAGTTAAGTCCCATAGGTTAAAATAAATAAATAAATAAAAAAGATATTGATATACCATTGAAAAAAGGCTCTTTCAGTTTCTCGCGAATTTTCAAATATTCCAGGTAATTTTCCCAAATTTTTATTTAATAAGAACGTTCATCTTTCGTTGAACGCCAAATGATCATAATTTTATCGCAATCGGATGAACGGTTATCAACTTAGTATTGAGTACATTTTGAAACACTTTAGCGACTTTCCATTTTAACTGTCCCAATTTGTTTACTGAAAACTTTTCCAAGACCATAATGAACACAGCAATACGGAATTACCCTTTCCGTCGTGCGAATAGTCAGTTATAGTGCTGAATTCTATAAAAACACATTCCAGTAGATTTTCCAATAACATTATTTCACACAAACCTTGTCCTTTCAAGCCGTACTCAAGTGATGCTTTCACAACCATGTGGCAATAGATGTTTATTCATGGAAAAAATCGCTTTCAGTTTTTCTCGATTTTCCTCTTTTCCGGACAACTTTTCCATTTTTTTTCACCGTTTAAACCTTCCCTGGACTTACACGAATATTTCAAGACTAAAATTAGCCATATATATATATATATATATATAATCCGATTTAGGGAACATCAGTATGGGTTTAGGAGAAATGTAGGAACACACGAGGCTGTAATCACATTAAGACTTAGCTTAGAAGATAGATTAAGGAAAGGTAAACCTAGGGTTTTAGCAATTGTGCCTCTGGAGAAAGCTTTTGAGAATGCTAACTGGAATACACTTTTTAAGATTCTGAAGGTAGCAGGGATGAAATATAGGGAGCTATATCAGCTTGTACAATAACCAGACAGCAATTATCAGAGTCGAAGGGTATAAAAGGCTCGCAGTGGTTGGAAAGGGAGTAAGAGAGGGTTGAAGCTTTTCCCCAACTGTACATTGTGCCAGCTGTGAAGGCATACAAAGAGAAATTTGGAAAGGGCATTTAAGTTCAGGTAGAGGGAATAAAAACCTTGCGGTTTACTGACAAGATACACTACTGGCCATTAAAATTGCTTCACTACGATGTAATTCAGATGATAAACGGGTATTCATTGGACAAATATATTATACTAGAACTGATATGTCATTACATTTTCACGCAATTAGGGTCCATAGATCCTGAGAAATCAGTACGCAGAACAATCACCTCTGACCTTAATAACGGCCTTGATACGCCTGGGCATGGAGTCAAACAGAGCTTGGATGGCGTGTACAGGTACAGATGCCCATGAAGCTTCAACACGATACCGCAGTTCATCAAGAGTAGTGACTGACGTAGTGACTGGCGTAGTGACTGGCGTAGTGACTGGCGTATTGTGACGAGCCAGTTGCTCGGCCACCATTGACCAGACGTTTTCAATTGGTGAGAATGTGCTGGCCAGGGCAGTAATCGATCATTGTCCGTATCCAGAAAGGTCCGTACAGGGCCTCCAACATGTGGTGCATTATCCTGCTAAAATGTAGGGTTTCGCAGGGATTGAATGAAGGGTAGAGCCACGGGTCTTAGCACATCTGAAATGTAACGGCCATGTTCAAAGTGCCGTCGATGCGAACAAGAGGTGACCGAGATGTTGTAAAATAATTATATATATTAAATATTGATATTCATTACGTCTGACATAATTATTCTGATTTAAATGTCTCTTTAAAAGTTTCTGGTCAGTTTCTGATCAGATGCTGCGAAATTTCTGAAAAGGAACAATTTTATTTGTTTCTTACCACCACAGGCTAGACTTTGTGGTGTTGATGCAGCTCGTAGTTTCTTGCTTCATGGCAAACTTTTTAATTTAATTTCTTGGATGACAGAAGGTCTCTATGTACCAAATGTAAAATTAACTACCCAATCTGGAATTGCCAGGAGTATCTGTGTCTAATATGACAGTCAATTTTATAATTAGCTTCAAATAAAGTCCCATGTGTAAAATCTGCAGGTTCGTAATACCAAGTGAGGTAGCTCACGTAGACTCTCTTTCTACTACACCAAAATTACATGTTGAAGAGATTAAATAAGTGTAGACAACGCAGAACTTACTTTAAGTTGAAATATATGTATTGAGCGTTCGTAATATACTTTCCATAACATTCCAGCAATAATGTCTTACTCCTATAGAATACTCTAAACTCTATCAGCAAAGAACAACCACTTTTTCTCTTCCTAGCAATTACATGGAGATTCTATATGTTCTGAAAAATACTTTACGGTAAATTTTGATATATATTAAATACAGCAAACGTTCTAATTAGCCTTGAAATTAATTTATAACATAACAAAATCTTTTATCTACAATTACATCGTTAACAAATATGAGACACATAATACTAACAGGTATCTTACAATGTGTAACCAATAGCACCCCATACCATCACGCTGGGATGTATGGCAGTATAGGGATGACAAATACACGATTCAAATGTGCGTTCACCGTGATGTTGCCAAACACGGATGCGACCATAATGATGCTGTAAACAGAACCTAGATTACATCGCTTACCGAATTTTATCATTCGAATTTGCATGTAATCCACAAACATGTATTAACGATTAACTATTCTTCTCAGGAGAAAAAAATGGGTAGTGAATAGTGTCAAGTGAAGGACTTCAGTTGTGGACAAAAGCCAGGACCTAAATTCAAACGTTAAATTTTATTGCCACTTCAAGAGCTATGAAGACAATTTTGAAAGCATGATTATTTGTAGTGAAACAGTTTATTCATTTTTCAAGAGTTGTGAGGAGCAGATGGCTTCTTTTTTTGAACGAGAAGCTCACAAGAAAAACTATGGTGCATTATTTGTGGACACGTTGAAAGGGGTTTCAAATTTTCCTGCTGGGTGCTGTGATGAAGTTAAACTTCTGTTAATAAGACTTTTTGTCAAAATCAGTTTTAACTTTCTGACCCAAGACGTAGTTTCCAATAATAAGAAATCAAGCAAGAAACTTACAAAATTTGCACATTTAGACCGATGATTTGTTTGGCGAGTAATCAATTCACTTCTGTTGCTAGTCACTTAATGTTTCTTGCTTCCTTCTGATGAAACATTTTCACTGACAGATTTTCTGAAAAGTAGGCTACGTAATTTCAATATTTGAATTTAAGTGAACTTAATGTAATCAACAAATTGAAATGATGATTTCAACATATTTCTATCATTATTTGGAAGTTGTTTGTCAGGCACTAATGACATAAACATAGTAATCAACGACTCCTTTTGATCCTGAAGATGCAGGTCAGTGCCGTTGACGTATGTATACGCGTATGTTTATAGTTTTTCGGTGTCAATGTGGTAGGCAGCAGTTCTAAAATCTAATGTTTGTTAAGCTTATGGGACTTAACTGCGGGGTCATCAGTCCCTAAACTTACAAACTACTTGTAAACTAACTTATACTAAAGACAACATTAACATCCATGCACGAGGAAGGATTCGAACCTCCGACGCGGGAGGCCTTGAGATCCGCAATGTGGCGCTCTAGATCGCTTTTTGTTTTGTTTTTGTAGATATAGGCATTGCGTTCGTTGCCTAAGTTTGTTCTTGGTTAATCGTTGAATATGTGGCTCAGCTTTTTTATTACAGAGAGCGTTTAGTCCCCTGACCGGGCGCGCTGAGCCACGGCGCCTGACTACCGCTCGGCTACTCCCGCGCGGCAAAAGTCCTACCCAACATCGTAAATATGTTGTAGCCAACATTGGATTTTCAATTTGCAGTCATATTCGATATTTGAGAATCATAAATTCTTCTGGTTTTATACCAATGATTGGAGGTAATGAAAGACGTTAAATATATCGTAAATCGCGTAAAAAAAATCGTACTGACGTGTTTTACGGGCCACTTTAGATTTATAGTTTTATAAGTTATTGTAAATATTTTGGACCAAAATAATTATCTAAATAAAAAAATTAATTAATAAGAGTGTCTGAAACCCTTTTAGGAAAAAAAAAAAGGTAGTGAAGGGTTCCGAATCACCGACTTTAGCGGCATACTCGAACGCCTTGCTCACTACGCTACCGCCATCAATCGAAACATGAATTATTTAACCTCATACTATTGATGGCAGTTGTTAACTGATACTAATATAGAATTTGTAGACACTAGATTATCATTTATCGTACGAAGAACGGTGTGTTTTTGTTAATTCTTCAGTGCGCCATTACTTTGAAATGACAGCGTCTAAGTTACAATAAGAAAATAATCAAATACGCAACGCAAGATGGCGTATGCCAGAGAGAGTTCTGGGCGAGGAATGTCACGTGACATCGCCGAACGGCTGGTTTTCGTTTATTCAATGGAGGGTGTCAAATCTCCGTTATTTTTGCAAATATGTCTCATACGATACGAGATATGAAAAAAAAAAAAAAAAGGGTAAGGGAGCTAAGTTGTAAAGAATTTTCTCTTCTACCAATTAGGTTATTGAATTTTCGTGTCAGATGAACGGTTCATTTGCAATTACAATAATATTACAAACAGCTTTTTTTGGTATTACTACCGTATTTTTTGTCCGAAAAATTTGAAAAAGTGAGGTTCTGGTCTCTGGTGGCCTACAATCATGTCTGTAAAATTTGGTGGTGATCGGTTGAACGGTTCGTCTTGAAAACAGGGAACACGTTACGTACAGACGGACAGACAGACATGCATCCCAAAATCGCCGTTATTTTTGCAAATATCTTTGAAACGCTACGAGATATGATAGAAACATAAGAGAGCAAAGTTGTAGAGAAGTTTCTCCTCAACAAATTCGGTTATTCAATTTTCGTGTCAGATGAATAATTAAGCCGTTATTTTCAATTAAATTTCGAGCTGTCAAAAGACGATCGCAAAGGCGCACTTTTAGTGTTACTACCGTAACCTAAAGTGGGCCAAAAGGGACGAAAGCAAACCTTATCCATACGACGTCAATGAGTGTCACATGGCTAGCCGCTTGGGGCGCTGGTGTCGCTCCAGCTGTCAAACGGTAACAACTTTCACAGCAGTGAGTGTATATCTTAGACTGTGCTTAATGCGCAGCTAATCCTTTCCACTCGACCTCTCTAAGAGTAAACAACACGTCACGGCGTCCATCACTTATCTACAATGGACGACTCCCCGCAGAGGCCCGCGAAGTTGCTTGCGTTAGCAGCTGTTGGCGACGACGCGGCCGCAAGCAAGATTAATGCTTCCTCTCTTAGTCAGCAGAAACGGGAGAAAGCCGTAAGAGTGCGGGGCAGATAGGACGGTCAGAAGGCAAGCAGTCAGCAAACATGTTAGTTCTACCAACCGGTGAAAACCCAAAACACAGCTTACAAATCAGTTGTACCATTCTCCTGACGCTCAACATAAATTTACAGAGTCAGCGGAACAAAATAGGCACAGTGAATGTAATGTTTCAATAGAAATCTGAATAATTTTTTGTCAAACACTGTTTTTGTTTTGTATTGCTTCTGTACTGACGTGAAAAAATGAGAAATGACACCAACCATATGTCATTAACACTACGTAGTGATAGAACACTGCACAAGAACCTTTGCAGGTACTCTTCAACATTTTAATGAAACTACAAAATCATTCGTCACTCTCAGCACTGATATGTTTTTCGTCCAAAACTGCTGGCTTTAGTGACAGGAGAAATCCATTATGGATAGGAGAGGAGATATGTTATCTACAAGTGACAGGACGTCAGCAACATTATATATTATTATGTAGATATTTATGTAATCTAAATAATAAAAGTTTTATACTGCCATATGCATTTCGCCTTCATTTGGAAGGCATGATTATGTTTTAAAACTTTTTTTTTTCCTTTCGATTTTAGTGTTTTAGGTTATAAACATTTGTCGTGCGTTATCAACTACAGTTTATGATATTTCGATGTTATTACTTACAATATTTGGTGAATGCTGTAAGTAATGACATACAAATACTATTAATTACACTTAGATATCGCACCAGAACTGTTTATAACCTAAAATACTAAAAACGAAATATTGTAAAACAATCATGTATATATTACAGGCCAATGATGATACCTTCCAAATAAAGGAGAAATGCATATGGCAATATGAAACTTTTATTAATCAGTTACACAGACAGATTACATAAATATCTACATTATATAATACAAAAACAACTGTGTAAAGACAGGATTAAAAAAGGAACTAACAGTGTCAGCAATTTTCTTCTTTTCAACACATGACATAAATATCTACATTATAATATGTAAAAATCAACTGTGAAAAGACAGGATAAAAATAGGAATTAAAATGTCAGCAGTTTTCTTCTTTTCTATAAGCTTTGGTCCGTTGTATTTAAGTGGAAGGGGTAGTACCTTGCCTTTGCCTTCCACGTGTACTGTAACTTATTTCCTGCTAGATGTCATGACCGAGTGCCTCGCCCATGAATAAAGACGTGGGATATTTTGACGTCACTTTCAACCTACATACACATGTGATCAAAAGTATCCTCACAACTGGCTGAAAATGACTTCGTGGCTCCCTCTGTCGGTAACGCTTGATTTCAAAATGGTGGTGACCCACCCTTAGCTCTAATGACAGCTTCCACTCCCGCCAGCAAATGTTCAGTCAGTCGCTGGAACATTTCTTGGGGAATGGCAGCCGATTCCTCACGGAGTGCTGCATTGAGGAGAGGTATCACTGCAGGTCGGTGAGGCCTGGCTCGAAGTCGGCGTTCCAAAACATCCCAGATCGGTTATATAGGATTCAAGTAAGGACTCCATGCAGGCCGATCAATCACAGGGATATTATTGTAGTGCAATTACTCCGCCACATATCGTGCATTATGAACAGGTGCTCGATGGTTTGGGGACATGCAATAGCCTTCCCCGAATTGCTCTTCAACGTTGGGATGGAAGAAGGTGTTTAAAACATTAATGTAGGCCAGTACAGCAATAGTGCCACGCAAAACAGCAAGGGGTGCAAGCCCCTGCATGAAACACCGTAACACCAGCGCCTTCGAATTTTACTGATGGCACTAAGCACGCTGATAGTTGTGTTCACTGGGCATTCGTTAGACTCACACCCTGTCATAGGATCGCCACATTGTGTTCCGTGAGTCGTCACTGCTCAGTAGTCCAATGTTTAGTATCCTTACACCATGCGAGGCGTCGTTTGCATTGACCTGCATGATGTGTGGCTTATGGGCAGCCGCTCGACCATGAAATCCAAGTTTCCTCATCTCTCGCCTGTCATAGTACTTGGAGTGGATCTTGATGCGGTTTGGAATCCCTGTGTGATGGTCTGGATAAGTGCTTCCTATTACACTGCACGATCCTTTTCAACTCTCTTCGGTATCAGTTAAAAGACGAGATCAGGCTGTACGCTTTCGTGCTGTACGTGTCCCTTCACGTTTCCACTTGACTATCACGTCAGAAACAGTAGAGCTAGGGATGTTTAGGAGTGTGGAAATCTCTCGTACAGACTTCCCTGCAGCGACTCCCATTTGAGTTCCCGAAGCATTTCAGTAACACTCGCGCATTGATCGAATCTACCAGTTGCAAACCTAGACACCCGCCTCTGAACTGCCTCCATGTCCTCCTTCAAACCGATCTGGTGGGGACCACAAACACTCGAGCAATACTCAAGAAGGGATCGGAAAAGCGTTTCG
Source organism: Locusta migratoria (assembly GCA_026315105.1). Lineage (NCBI taxonomy): Eukaryota > Metazoa > Arthropoda > Insecta > Orthoptera > Acrididae > Locusta > Locusta migratoria. Next base: position 422,071,875 of record CM048748.1, read on the forward strand.
TATGCGGTTTTCCTTTACAGACGAATCACATTTTCCCAGAATTCACCCTATAAACTGATGTCGCCCGTCAGCCTTCCCTATGACATATGCTCGTCCCACTTCATATCGCTGTGTTGCGTTACGCCTAGATATTTAATTGAAGCGACTCTGTCAAGCAGCATACTACTGATGCTGTATTCGAAGATTCGAACAGTCATCTTGCAGTCTATTAGTGTCATTCAATAACGACACATTTCTGTGCACCATTTGCAGAAGGAGGACACTGCTGTAGAGATCGACAGAGAGCGGGGAAGCTGGAAGATAAAGACAGTGACGGGGGATGGATGGGTGGATACTGGCCGGGGGGGGGGATTGAAGAGGATTACCAGGAGGGGTAGTAGTACATGGACTAATATTGTAAATATATAAATACTGTGGCACGGCCGGTATTCAACATGATAAAGACGTATGTAGATAATTCTTCATTTAAATTCTTCGCCCGTGGCCTGGCGGGCCGTCCGGGTTTCGAGCCAGTGCCAATGTGGTGTCAGGGCGCTTGAGCGCGGTTTTGTGGCCGGCCCTGAGTTAATCCACGTACTGCTTCCTCCTGTCTCTATCCTTCCCCTGCTCCCTGTTCTCTCCGTCTGCCTTCATCTTTTATTCAGTTGCTCATTGCTCCTCCTACACCAACTCTTGCTCTCCCTCCTGCTACCCTTGTCTCTCTTTATCCATTCACCTGCCTCTATCAATATCTTCCCTTCTCACTGCCAGTCGTCTCCAGCGCTGTATCCTCGTTTCCCTCTATGTGTAAAATTATGTAACTCCTGAAAAACGAAAAAAGAACACCATGAATACGTCGACCTACCAGAGCGAACTTTTATTGAGACATTGTTGAGGACATGTAAAACACACGATAACAAAGAAGGAGCTATTACGCACCAGTCACCAGACCGTGGGCAATGTCGACTGTAGCACCGTGTATGCTCTCCTTTTTCTAGCAATTGAAGCTGAAATTTTCGCATGGAGGCGAAGGTACAGAATACAGTCTTCTGGAATGGCCTGCCATTCCACTTGATGCCTCAGGTAGTCCAGATTTCGTGCCGGTTTGCAGACCGTGCAAGATATTTCATCTGGTCCCAAATATGCTCATTCGCCAACAGATATACGGATCGTGCTGTCTACGGTAGTTGACGTACACCTTGAAGAGCACATTGCGTGGTACAGCGTCGACGTTAAAATGGACCACTGTACGAAATAAAAGCTTAATTTTGGTAGGAGGTACCCAGATAAGAGTTTAATGTTATAAAAAAATCTTAATTTTAGCAGTAAAATTAGCAAAAGGTCCGTGTGAGCTACCGGCTACTCCATGCAGCATAACCTTGTTCCCTGGCCGAAATTGAGAACTGACTTGGTTCACATCACTCTAATAACAGGAATTTAACGATACAGTGGCCAATATACGTAGCAGCTCACACGAAATTACACACCGGCATTATTAAACAAGCCACCACAATTAAAGCTATTTCATAAAGGTGGCTAAAGAAAAACATTTATGGCACAACGGAACTTAAACATAAAAAAAAATTGCATCTTAGTTTGTTCTCAGCACTGGTGAAAAACAATATTAAATAAAAAGGCGAAGGTGCTCGAAAACTACAATTTATAGGCAAGTCAAAATTATACTGAACTTAACTTGTTTATTCAGGTCGAACGCAAGCAAAATGGGGAACCAATTTTGTTAATACAATGAAAATGCATCCCATTTACATATCTAATACTGACGATACCCAGCATGGAATTTAACACAAAATACACAGAACGTAATGCTACTGGGGGAGGGATATACAAACAACACTCACTCGCTCACACACACGCAATGCAACAGCGAAACTCACCAAAATTAGCGTGATGAAAAGAGGCAGAAGCAGGCGCCGCTATCGTAGGCGAAATTCAGCAAACCTGGAGGTACCACACAACACAATATACAATAAAACTGAGTTGATGGCTCTGGTCTGTCGTGCCTGATTTGAGATGGTGCGTGAGTATAGCAAAGTTAAGTTGAATTTAGATTAGACCGCGGGTACACACGCTAACGGCGACACACGGATACGTTACATGATCGCACTCCACTGAAGTTGCAATCTGAGAGTAAACTATCTAGGCACTGGTTTTATGAGAAGTGGCGTGAATTCAGGTCACTAGCTGCAAACCCCTAAACTTGGAGTTCGGACCCACGTGGTTCCAAAAACCGATAAAAATGTATAAATTCAATTTCCGAAAAATAAAGAAAATTAACTACGGCATGCAACCCATAGAAATGTTTAGAATGTTTAGAATTACATAAAGAAGCGAATGTAATGCAGCTACACGCGATAGGGAGCGATTACACAGTCTCAAGAAACCAGAAACGTGAAATGATTACAAAGACGGAAAGGTGAGAATAAAAACTACGGCATGAAACCCTTATAAATACATAGAATTTCATAAGCAACCTGTTGGAGGAGGTTGTACAATGCTCGGAGAGAATTACTGACCAAGACCTATTGCATAGTACAAGTTCGGAGAAGAAACAGCAAAATTAAAATAGGCCGGGAGAGAAGATCGCGAAATGATAGTGGAAATCAGAAGGATGCACGCACAGTTTCTTGACTGATGGGCATGGAACAAACAATAGTGGAAGCTGAAGGCTTTGTTCTATGAATCAACCACGTGGAACACATATCACTCATGGAAGGAAACTATAAGAAAGATTTTACATGCACTGTACAAAAATGAACATAGCGTCTGTTAGAAATCGGGCCCACAAAGCTATAAAGAATTTACAGAGAGTTCGTAAACCGCCACATAATCACAAACGGTTTGAATATATCAGGCCATTATCAAACTGCAACTAGTAATGCATACATCGCGTTTATCTGTTGGAAATCACCGGAATGAAAAACTAGAACACATTTCCGCGCACGATCGGAAAAAAATATCCCGAAAAATGAATCTAAGTTGAAGAGTCTAAGTTAAACATGCTAGACAACAAAATCGCTACTATCTCCGTGGACACGAGAGCAGAACCAACCTTACCTCACTACGATCCAAGCACAAAGTGAAGACCGAGAGGCTAGGAGGCGCGAAGCTACCGGAAATTGGCAAAACCCAAGAGAGGGTTCGTCGACTGGCTTGTAACCAAAGGATGTAGAAAGCTCTTTGGTAGCACCAGCAGCAGAGCTTGGTAGCGACTAACTGTCGACTCTGAGCCAGAGAGAACCATGCAGATTCTCACACACCCACTTAAAAGTAAAACAAGTACACATTCTCACAGGGACAGTGGCGTAGCGGAAAATCCGTACTTATTGACACATTCATAAATACAGTAATAAATTATTAAAATAACAAAATCCTAGCAATATTAACTAACTTTTCAGAAACTAATATTTTAAAATATGAAATAAAAATGCCATTCCTCATGCCTCCAAAAGAGTGGGGTTCTAGTTTTAACAAAATGCTAATCTAGCGACATCAAATAAATTACAATTTTATAAAAAAATATATGGAAGACGACAGACGGTTGTCTTTCAACGTGGACGTGCATCGTTCTGTTGGAAGAGGATGCCACCTTGTTGGCGCATGGACGGTAGCAGGACGGGTTGAATGATGGTTTCAATGTACGGTTCACTGTTCAATCTTCCGTCGACGATCACCAGAGGACAACGGCCATTGTAGAGTATGGCTCTCCGCACCATGATGCCAGGTGTCACCACTATGTGCCTCTGTCACATACACTCCAAGTTTTGGCGCTTCTCTGCTCGAGGGCACACACGCGTACGACCATCATTTGCACCGAAGCAGAAACGAATCTCATCACTGAAGACGACACGTCTCGATTCGTGCTTACATAAGCGCCATCGCGACACCCTTTGAGGCGGGGTTGGAACGTGAGCGAAAGAAGCCCTAGCGGCAGGCATGATGGTGCATCAAGGTGCCATGACTCATGCCCTAACTGGCCGTTCTCCTCAGGTGATCGTTGAGGGAACATTGTGAACAGTGCACAGTAAATTGAAACCATCATTGAACCCGTCTCGATACCGTTCATGCACCAATAGGCCGACATGCTATTTCCGACTGAACAGTGCATGTCCACATGTATCCCGTACCACTCTACGTGCTCTTCAAAAAAAAAAAAAAAAAAAAAAAAAAGTTCAAATGTTTGTATAGTCTATGGGACTTAACTACGGCGTCATCAGTCCCTAAACTTACAAACTACTTACGAACGAGGACGGCACAAATATCCATGCCCGAGGGGGGATTCGAACCCCCGACCGTAGTGGCCGTGCAGACCGTGACTGGAGCGCCTTAGTCTCCTCGGCCACTGCGGCCGGCTACGTGCTCTTCGAAGTGGGTCTGGCCAGAACGATCCCCCAAATCTGTCCTCCATCGAGCATATTTGGCACCGCATGAAACGTCATCTTCAGAAGTCTGCATGACTAGCACGATATCTGGACAGATTGAAGCATCATGAGGAAACTGAATGACAGTTCCGCAAGACTACATTCGTCACCTCCACGATCGTCTCCGTGGGAGAATTGCAGATGGCATCAATTAGAAAAGGAGGGTATACACGGTACTAGCGTCGAAATTCCGCACGCTCTGGTGAGTGTACTCACATGCGTATGGTTTCCGACTGTGTGATGGTGTGTTGTATACATGCTAACGAATGTGTCAATAAAATTTCGCACTGCTAGGTCAATGAAATCATGGTGTTTTTTTCCCTTCATTTTCTAGCATTATATATCTGCCAAATTTCATGCTATGTGTGAACATCTGTAGTGAGAATTTAAATGCCTTTAAATTGCGTCAATATCCATAGTTTTAAGGCGTCTATGACTTACTTGGACGATGATGTTGATTTGAAAGTCAAATATGCGAAGTTTCATCAATATCAGATTGTGTCTAAATCTGTTGTAAAGTATCCTCCGCTCTGCTCAGTACGGAAGTCTTGCATGGACAGTGATCTTCTTGTTTTGAAGGTGACGTGTTCAAAATTTGATCGAGAACGTAATAAAACTGTAGATTGGTGTCCGTCATGCACAATACCGTGTGAAATGTTACGTAGACAGTGCAGGACCTGTTGCTTTGACGATGAAGCATACACATTTCATCACCATCGGATGAACAGTATGAAAAGGCATAAAATACGAACAACTCCAAAGTTACGATGCTCATACAAAATTACCAATTTCGATTTTTCAGCTGCTCCTTTAAATTTTCCCGGTCATTTTTCCAAACCATCCCTGTAATAAGGCAGACTAAAGAAAACAAAAGTTATTCGAATTCATTTCCAATACAAACAATACTAACTATTTTTTAATGTCCAGAATAATTTCTGTCCCCCTTAATGTATCTTTGAGGTCTTTTCCAACACTTTTCAATACCCCATGCTGTAGTGTGGTTTTAGTGTCTAACTCATGAAATGCATGTTGTATGTAGACGTCAGCAATGGTCTGTGGCTTTTGAAAATATTTATCGAGCACAGCTAGAGAGCAAAGTGACACTGCTTCGAAGCCAGACGGCAGCACCTGCTGTTTTTTTCTGAAATCTTGGCAGCCATGGATTGGCCGAGCGTTTCAAGGCGCCATGCTGCCAAGCGCTTGATTTCTCCCCGGCGGAGGAGATTTGAGTCCTTCCTGTGGAATGTGCATGTGTGTTGTTCTTAGGTTACTCTAAGTAGTCTGTAAGCCTTCGGACATAAACGCATTAGTTACGTCCCATAGATTTACAAACATTTGTGAAATGTTCAGGACTTATTTTGATTAGTTTATAGGAAACTGTTTCAGAACTATCTTCCGTAAGAAAGACGTGCTTTTTATGGTAAGGAAGTAGAGGGGAGGAGGAGGAGATGAGGCGGGAGGGAGGGGGGTTGGCTTCTGTGCTGAAGAGGTGGTTCCGGTAATGAACGTTCTAGAAGTTAGGCGCAGAATGGAGAAGTAAAGATAACATCCATCCTGTCACGAAGGACAATCGATATATGACGAGTACGCATTTAGCAGAAATATACTATTTTGTAAGCCCACTGATTCAACGTAGACATTTTCATCGTGAAAACCTTACAATAATTGCGTCTGATAAAAACCAGACATATTTTAATAACCTTTTCCTCTTTTCAATGTATGAATGTCATCCTAATCTCCTGTATTCACCGTCCTATTGTAACCGTTTTACATATGTGCCTCAAACAGTGGGAGCTGTATGGCATAACAGGTTATAACATCATTCTTCTACCATAATGTTCAAAAATGTTTGTAAATCTATCGGACCAAACTGCGTGGTCATCAGTCCGTAGCTTACAAACTACTTAAACCTAGATAAACTAACATAAGGACAAACACACACACACATACATACCCATGCCCCAGGGAGGACTCGAACCTCCACGTCGAGCAACCGCGCGCTCCGCAGCGAGACGATTTAGACCGCTCTGCTACTCCACCGCGGCCTACCAGCATGAACCACAGGCATTGGCGACGTTGGGTGGCTTGCGTGCCTCAACGATACAGATAACCGTACCATAGGTACAGCCACGAAAGAGGGGTATTTGAGGAGAGGCCTGACAAATGGGTGGTCTCCGAAGAGGGGCAGCAGCCTTTCCAGTAGTTACAGGGGCAACAGTCTAGCTGATTAATCTGGCCTTGTAACGTCAGCTAATGTAGCTTTGCCATGCAGTTATTACGAACAGCTGAAAGCAAGGGGAAACTACAGTCGGTACTTTTCTCGAGGACATACAAATCTACTGTATAAATATATGATGGCGTATTCTTGGATAAAATATTCCGGAGTTGAAATAGTCCCCCATTCGGATCTCCGGGCTGGGATTTCTCGGGGGATGTCGTCATCAAGAAAGACAAAACTGGAATTATATGGATCGGAGCGTGGAATGTTTTGTCCCTCATTCGGGTAGGTGAGTTAGAAAATTTGAAAAGAGAAATGGATAGAGAATAGTGAAGTTCGGTGATCAGGTGAGTACAGGGTTATAAATACAAAATCAGTTAGTAATAACGCAGGAGTAGGTCTGATAATGAATAAGAAAATAGAAATGTGAGTTACTATGAACATAATAGTGAAATCAATATCGTAGAAAAGACAGACACAAAGCCAACACCTACTGCAGTAGTGCAAGTTTATATGCCAACTAGCTCTGCCGATGTTGAGGAGATCGAAGAAATGTGTGAGGAGATAAAAGAATTATTGGGACAGTTAAAGAAGAGGACTGGAACTCTGTAATATGAAAGGGAAGATAAGGAAATGTGGTAGGAGAATATGGACTGGCCACGGAAGAAGGTTATATACGTGGAATAGACCAGGGGACACAGGAAGGTAACATATAGACTTTATAATTGTGAGTTATAGATTTAGAAATCAGCTTTTAAACCGTAAGACATAACCAGGGGCAGATACAAACTCATGGTTATGTAGCTCTTGCAATACGAAAAAAGTTTCTTCTAATGATACAGTGATTTTATGATACTCATAATGGACATACATACAAAATATTTTCGGGTTTTAATAGTTGCAAAAACTAGTACTTAAATAAGCAGTTTCTAAGTCTACTGACTGTATTCGAGAAACACTCGAAGTCAATACAATGCAGTTTCATAACGTTCTAAGAACACAGCTTTGTGTTTACAGTCCACTATTGGAATATGAAATGACTGGCAGTGTGATTCAGTGTAACTTACCTTATCGCAGTTGCTAAACAAGTATCACTGCCCGACCAACGAACGCTGATCTGTAGTTTGCGGAGGCGTTTATAAATTAAGAAAATTTTATATCGCATGGCAATCAGCACGTAACCTTTCTTGGGCTTTGTAATCAGTGATTTAGACAGAAAAAATGCTGGGAATGACTCCCGTAACTGAACTTGAAGAATAAAGTGTTAACGATGTATCATAACGAAAATAAAATAGAGTATAAGAAATTCATAATGACATTATAATTGAAGATAGTTACAATGTTTGTACGTATGACCTGAAAACAGATGTGATATATAATGAGCAAAGCTATTAAAGTCGAAAATTGCTTGTGTATCGAATGTTTAATGGTCCGTAACTGGGTTACGTTTCTGTCAGCCTGTAATTATTTAAAAATCCTGCTCCGTTCACCGTTAATACATTTAAAGCACACAGTTCATTTTTATTTGCTGCAATTATTACGATGAAATTGACTCTCTTAATAGTAGTAGCTACTGCATTATGAGCTATCTGTGCGACAGCTGGCAATAACTACCATTCTTTATACACTCAGCTACAGAAAAAAAAAACACCTTGAAACACTATAGACTGGTGGTCATATTCATATGTGCATCGGAATATTCTGCAGAAATCATGTAGGCCCTTGGGCTCAAGGTCAACATCGGTATCTCGTAGCAACACTACCAAACAGTAAAACAATGCCTGCGGTTCGAGTTGTTTCTGTAAATGGAAGCGTCAGTCAGACTTCAGCACATTTGTATTGCCACTCGCAGGCGTCTTCGTGATGGCACATTTCTGCCGTATTTGAAAATTACCTCGAACAGTTAAATAGACAACCAATTCGTGGAGATAACGCTTTTGACAATGTTGATTGGAATAAACTCTTTCAAGTTCTGAAGCAAGCAGGAATAAAATATAGGGAGCGTAAAGTTATTTACAACTTGTACAAAAACCAGACAGCAGTTGTTAGTTGTTAGAGTTGAAGGGCATGAAAGGGATGCAGTGGTTGGGAAGGGAGTAAGACAGGGTTGTAGCTTTTCTCCAATGTTATTCAATTTGTACATTGAGCAAGCTATAAGGAAAGCAAGGAGAAATTTGGAGAAGGAATTAAAGTTCATGGTGAAGAATTAAAAACATTGCGTTTTGCCGACGACATAGTAATTCTATCAGAGACAGCAAAGGACCTGGAAGAGCAGTTGAACAGAATGGACAGTGTGCTGAAAGGTGCATATAAGATGAACATTAACAAGAGTAAAACAAGGGTAATGGATTGCAGTCTAAGAAAATCAGGTGATGCTGAAGGAATTAGATTAGGTAACGAAACAATAAAGGAGGTAGATGGGTTTTGTTACTTGGGCAGTAAAATAACTAATGATGGTCGCAGTACAGAGGATATAAAATTCAGAATGACAATGGGTAGAAAAGCGTTCTTGAAAAAGAGAAATTTGTTAACCTCGAATATTGATTTAAGCCTAACGAAGTCCTTTCTGAAGGCGTTTTTGTGGAGTGTTGCCTTGTATGGGAGTGACACATGGACGAAAAACAGTGCGGACAGGAAGAGGATACAGGCTTTTGAAATGTGGTGCCACAGAAGAATGCTGAAGATTAGGTGGATGGATCGCATAACTAATGAGGAGGTACTAAACAGAATTGGACAGGAAAGGAATTTCTGGCATATCTTGACTAAAAGAAGGGATCGATTGGAAGGACACATTCTTAGACATCAAGGAATCGTGAATTTAGCATTTGAGGGAAGTGTGTGGGGTAAAAACCGCAGAGGAAGACCAAGAGATGGATACAGTAAGCAGATTCAGACAGATGTAGGTTGCCGTTCTTATGTGGAGTTAAAGAGGTTTGCTCAGGATAGGATATTGTGGAGAGCTGCATCAAACCAGTCTCCGGACTGAAGACCACAACAACACAACGCGTTAGACCCACTGATGATATATAGACCCGAACTTTTGACTCATCGTAGAATAGGGAATCAGCGATCGTAAGGCCGTTAAAGAATCAATGAATAAAGCTGTAAATAGAAACATCAAGAAGGCAGGCAGGTTTTCCTATTTAGCATCACGAATGATTTGTTTCTGACACTGACAGTGTTGAGCATGTCGATCGCGTAACATGAATGCAAAAAGAATCGAAATACCGGTGGAGGTGAGGAAGAATATTATTGAGCTCCGTAATAAGGGCTTTTCACTGCGGAAAATTGGGGAAATTGTGAGAAGGAACCATGCAAGTGTCCCAACCGCAATAAGAAATTACAGGGATCGAGGAAGTGTCGAAAACAAAGATAGATGTGGACGACCATCAAAATTATCTAACAGGGAGCACCGACATGTCATTAGAAAAGTGAATGCGGATCCCAGAATTACAGCTACGGAGTTGGCATTAAATGACGCGAATACTAGTGGAAATAGTGTACATCCCATAACAGTATGAAGATTGCTGCACGTCATGGGTTTGAAAGTAGAACAGCAAGGAAGAAACCGTTCATAAGCAGGGTAAATGAACAGAAGCGCCTAGAATTTGCAACTCTGCACCGCAATAAGGATTCCACATTTTGGAATACAGTACTTTTCTCGGATGAGAGTAAGTTTAACATCTTCCAGTGTGATAGATAGCAAAAAGTGTGGAAAAGAAGTAATGAAAGTTGGAAGAAAAGAAATCTTGTCCCATCAGTGAAGTATGGTGGTGGAAATATTCTTGTGTGGGGTTGCACGTCTGGAGCTGGATTTGGGAATTTGGTATTTATTGAAGGTATTATGGATGAATGGAAGGATCTCACCGTGTTAAAGGAGAATCTGAAGCAATCTGCTGGGTGCTTCAGCAAGACAATGGCCCCAAGCGTACGGACATTGTCGTAAAAGAATGGCTACTTTACAAAGTACCAAAACAGTTGCATTCGCCTCCACAGTCACCAGACGTTATTCCAATTGAACACCTCTGGGGAAAACTAAAGCGTAGGATAAAAAACTACAACATCAAAAGCAAAGATGATTTAATAGCAGCCTTAGTGAAAGAGTAGAATAAAGTTACTTACACCTGTGTGCACAAAAAAATTGATGGAATCCATGCCTCGACGTTTGGAAGCTGTGATCGAAGCAAAAGGCGGCAATACAAAATATTAAACAGGACCTGAAAGTGAAGAACATCACAGTGTATGTTTTTGTTGTTATTATTACAAAAATGGATTTACTGTTGCTGCGCCAGGCCAATCAAGAGTGGAGTAGTATATATACAGTGTATGTTTACTTTTGCACCTGACCGCTGCTCCATTTGTATGCTCAAGATATCAGTATATGGAATTATTATTAATTATGTAGTGTATATGTTGTTTCTCAGTCTCTAACATGTCTCTGTATGTCACACAAAGTGAATATATTATATTGTTCATTTATTTTGACTTCACGTTTTATCTTTATATTGTATGTAGACTTTAGTGTCCGACTGTAACTACGCAATAGAAGGAGAAACACTGGAAACAGTTGCTTCCGTGAAATATTCGGGAGAAAACATACGGAACAATCTGAAATGGAAGGAGCACATTATATTAATCATGGGTAAGGCAGACTCCAGATATTCATAGGAAGAATCCTCAGGAAGTGTAGTCAGTCAAGTACGTTACAAAACTTACGAGTATTCCTTACCAGTGTGGGATCCGTAGCAGGTAAGGTTGTTAGAGGACATAGAGCAGATCGAACGGAGTGCAGCACGCTTTGTTATTGACTCATTTTGTAAGCTCGGAAAGCGCCAAAGAGATGATTAGGAAACTATAGTGGAGGACGCTGGAAGAGAGACTTAATATTCTAGGTAAGGCTTCTGTTCCGAGAGAATACTTTCTCGAAGTGTCAACCAATGTATTGCTTTCTGCGACGTATATGTCGCGAAACCATCACGAACAAGGGGACAGTCAGAAATGTGATATTGCAAGCAACCCCAATCACCATCACCATCACCAGCACCAGCACCACCACCAACACCACTGACACCATCATCACCACCACCACCACCACCACCACCTTACCGCACAGATCAATCCATCCCCTTCACCCCAATCACCACCACCACCAACATCACCCCCAATTGCACTGCACAGATCCACCTGCACATCTCACCTCCAATCACCACTGCCGGCACCAGCATCACTACCACCACCATCGCCATACTGCACAGATCCACCCGCACCCCTCACCCCAAATCACCACCACCACCACACTGCACAGATCCACCTGCACCTGTCACCCCCAGTCACCACCACCACCACAACCACCACCACCACCGCCGCCGCTGCCACCACTAACACCACCATCATACTGCATAGATCCACCCACATCCCTCACCCCAACATGACCACTAACCCACCATCACCACCTCCAGGTACACTACACAGATCCACCTGCACCCCTCACCTTCAATCATCAACACCACCTGACCACAATTTTAGAATCATGCTGAAAACAATTAGTGGAACAAGTGAGATATCATAGACAATATATGTATGTTACCGTATTTTATTCCGATATTGGTTATAATTTTAATCTGTGTCTGATGTAGTTCGTGAGGTATACATGGCATTTACTTATAGCGAGGTACCATGAGGCCACCATAATAGTGAAACGTCATTCTCATTACCCTGTAATATGGTGTCTGACCATCTCGGATGGCCAGTACAGTTGCACACTTGCACGGCATAGACAGTATGAGGTTATCAATCAGCACTTGAGGGATATTTGGGCATTCTTCCAAGAGTGCAGTATCCATCTCTGTAACCGTTGTGGGAAGTGCTGGTCTGGCTGCAATGCGTCTGTGAAATGCAGCCCAGACATTCTCAAATGAGTGAACAAATTGAACATGCCATTCATTCAATTGCATTAGCATCAAGCATGTTGTCCATCATTGCAGCAATGAGGATACGAGCATCATCGTCCATCAGAAGGAACCCATCTCCTATGGCACCAGTGAAGCCACAACGAAAGGTGGAAGGATCTCGTCTCTATACCTCTGAGCTGTCAAGCGCCATTCTGGATGATACAGAGATCCATACGTCCACCAAAACTGACTCCTGTCCACACGATTCGTCCACTACCATTATGTGGGGATGTTTACTGTTCCAGTCCCAGGTTCTCTCCAGATGAGGGAATGAAGATAGTCCGGACGCACACAAAATCTTGACTCATCTGTGAAAAGACTCCAATCCTGATGTCCTCTGCCCATTTTCTGCGGGTTAAACGGTGTCTTTTTTAATGGGACGTGATAGGCTTTCGTGTGTAGAGGCCACATCCCCAAAGGCAGTTTCAGACTGTTTGTATTGACATTGCGCATCCAGTTGTTATCCAGAGGGTGCATTGCAGCTGAGTTGTATTCAACATCCTATTTCAACGGGCTTTTAATCGAAGGTAACGGTCATCGCTTGTTGATGTTACCGGTGGATAAACTTGCCCTTGCCTTCTTTCTGACAGTTCCGGTATGATGTTGCGTCCAGGTCCTGTAAATTACACTTCGGGAACTTGAGACGTTGAAAATATGGTTCAAACAGGGATTATAATTTGGATCTTATCTTTTGCGGTATTCGACTCTCTTGGAACCATACAGCTGGATCATTTAGTTACTTTCTTCGAGACTGCAGATTTCTCTAGGTCTCAACGAAGAGCACGCATATGTTTCGAATCTTGGATAAGCTCAAAAAATTGATGATTTCATTTGAAGCTCTAGATAGAGCATGCTGGACTACAAGTGAAATGCAATTTTTGATGTATCTTCGTGCATTATCAATAACTACGATGTCCGCCCCACGCAGGGGCTCAAGGTTAGATTCCCGGCAGGGTACTGGGTGTTCTATGTTGTCTTCATCATAATCGACACGCAATTCGCCAAGGTGGCGTCAATTGAAAAGACGTGTGCCAAACGGCCGAACAATCCCCCGCGGGATCTTCCAGCCAAAAATGCCTTACATTCTTGTTGAGATAACATAAGATATTTAACGTCTATTAGTGCACAGAAACAACAAGGATAGGTTCGGGGGTTCGATTCCCGGTTAGATATAACGTAATTATATGTCACTGCTGGTGAAAACATTCGACTACTAACATCGGACTTTACTTACTTATTATCCAATTCACTTTCAATTATGCGAACTGATACTGATGGTGAAAATTCCGATATTTACACATCTTTATGCCTAGACAGCTATGACGACCTTCGGCATGATTGAGTATCGATAAGATACTCCAGGTGATGGGTTTTAATCCAGTACCAGAATAATATATTTCTTTATATAATGATAAGTTCGAGTACAAATATTTGTTCAGTGATGGTACAGAAAATTGTCATTACTACTATAAACTTCGATATTGCTAGAAAATATTTGTCTTTAGAGTAATCATATGTAAATCTTAAGGTTTGTGACGAGATAAATTCAACTATGTAGAACCGAAAAGAACAGCACGGTTAAATTGTGGGACACATCTTCTAACCACTGATGCATTAATTGCGTTTTCTTCGTAAAACTCACAGATGTTTTCGAGTAATGTCACTGGTTTAACATTCTTAGCGACCAGAAAACAAATCACAGATATCATTTTACACAAGGCGGGATTTTAGATCAAAGATGTCATTATAAACAGTCACTACGAACGACAACAACACAGAACGAACTAGAAGTGGCGTAATTTCGTTCAGCTTATACCAGGGATTGATGGGACTGCGTTCGTGCCGCGGAAAAATAATGAAACAGAACTTAGTATCTTCACTCCGGACAGATTTTTTGTTTAGGAAGATAGTTGTTTATGTGAGAACACGGTCCAATATCTAAATCGTAAGTACGTATGTGTTTGTGTAAGTGAATTAAATTATTATTCTTAAACTGTAATTTCAATGTTTTTAAAAGCGATCCGAGGGATTAAAGAAAAAACTAATACTGTACTTCTTTTGATTTATATGACAAGTATAATATTCTCCTATTCACGTTTATGACCTACGATCAACAGACGCTCTGAAATAATTCCCGTGCTGCCGTTCGTTGACGCACCTCCAAAGTTAGGGTCAGAATTTAATATTGACGATAGCTTAACGATCTAGAATGAGGTTGTTAAGGAACCCGTTTTGGTAGAATACATGTATGAAGTCGGCTGTAACGAGAAGTAAACTCGTGGTTTATTTCAGTCGGTTTTTACATAAACTGATAATTTCCGCCTCGTACGGCATTGTGCTATCTCCAATGGCGTCGTTAATGTAGACGAATAGCCGCGGGTAGCTGTGGCAGCGAGTACGGTAGTGTTACGAGTCGTGCAGTTAACAGGTCATGAAGACAAGTGGATTATCTCGTTAGCGTCCGCGCGGCCAACGTGTAATTCAAATTTCTGCTTATGAGCTTTTTATAGGCTCTAATGCGCTCTTAGGTGCCTTTGCTGCAGGGTCATCAGTCCCGATGCTAGTCTTAATCTAAGAATTTCGTCGTCGATGCCACCATCAGATACCAGCAAGCGTCTGCTATATATCCTAGTGCTTTTATTAAAACATAACGCCTCCAGTAACTTCTTTTTGTCAGAGAAGTTCTTAATAATCATCCCGCATTCTTTATGAGTGTCTGAAGGCAAAGAAATAGTATTAATGAAGGCGATAGTAACACCCGATATGAGGGCTAGAAGACAGCGCTCTAATGAACTGGCAACAGTCGTAAAAAATAAGGCCAATTCAGGAACTGATCACGGATGATAGATGAAGCGAAGATTATGGAATGTGTATTTCATACTAGGTGAAGAAGTATCTGTAACTATGATTTGTACAAGGGAAAAAATAATCGCACTTGTTGTGTTTTACGGCCCACTTAAGCTTTTCATTTAGTTTTGACTTTTGAAAACATTTAGGAGGAAACATCAGAATATAAATAATAAAAAGTTATGAACGATACGATTACTACTCTACTGTTGCGATAATATCTAGATCTATGCACTCAACACGCAAAATTCTATCTGACCGTATTTTAAGAAAGAGGGAAAATGTTTTGATATTTGAGTTTGGCATTCTCTTCTTTTTTAACTTTTACCTCTTTAAACTATTATTGTAATATCTCTCCCATATTTTCATTATGTTTCTCCGTTAAAATATTATCACCTGTCGTGTGGTTGTAATTTGTTCTCTCCTTCAAATTTATTTTCTTTGCCTGCACTAGTTTAAGTAAAATCAACTCACAGAGCCAAATTGCTGCTATTTTTGCAAATATCTCTGAAAAGAAACGAGATACGAAAAAAAGACCTTATAGTTGTATAGAACTATCTCCTCTACAAATTTGTTTATTCAATTTTCGTTTCAGATGAGCGGTGAAGCTGTTATTTTCATTTAAATTTCGAGATGTCAAAAGGCGAACGCAAAGCTCTACTTTTATCGTTACCGCCGTAAACTAAATGGGTCAAAAACCAAAACAGAAAGGATGTAAGTAAGCGAAAATTAGGTATATTCCAAGTCGCAGGTGTACATGTGTCAGACAAAGTGATGTGTTGTGGTCTTCAGTCCGCAGACTGGTTTGATGCAGCTCTTCTCGATACCCTGTCCTATGCAAGGCTCTTCATCTGAGATTATAAATGGCAACATACATCCTTTTGAATCTGCTTACTGTATTCGTACCTCGGTCTCCCTCTACGATTTTTACCCCACACACTATCTTCTAATGCTAATTTGACAATTCCTTGATGTCTCAGAATGTGTCCAACCAATCTGTCCCTTCTCTTACTCAGAATATGCCACAAACTCCTTTTCACCTCCTCATTAGTTACGTGATCTACCCATCAAAAATGTTTCAAATGTTTGTATAGCTTATGGGACTTAACTACTGGGTCAACTAAGTTGATGATTCCTTGATGTCTCAGAATGTGTCCCACCAACCTATCCTTTCTCTTACTCAGGAAACGACAGAAACTCCTTTTCTCTCCAATTCTGTTGAGCACCTCCTCATTAGTTACGTGATCTACCCATCTAACCATCATTCGTCGCCGGCCGCGGTGGCCGAGGGAACTGAGGCGCTTCAGTCACGGTCTGCACGGCCACTACGGTCGGGGGTTCGAATCCCCCCTCGGGCATGGATATTTGTGCCGTCCTAGCTCGTAAATAGTTCATAAGTAGTTCGTAAGTTTAGGGACTGATGACCCCGTAGTTACGTCCCATAAGGTTTACAAACATTTGAACATCATTCGTCTGTAGCACCACATTTCGAAAGTTTCTATCATCTTATTGTCTGAACTACTTACTGTCCACGTTTCACTCCCATACAATGCTACACTCTAGAAAAATGATTTCAGAAAAGACTTCCTAACATTCCAAATAATATTGGATGGCCGCGGTGGAGTAGCCGAGCGGTCTAAAGCTTTCTCGCTGCGGAGCGCACGGTTGCTCGCCGTGCAGGTTCGAGTCCTCCCAGGGGCATGGGTGTGTGTCTTTGTCCTTAGGTTAGTTTACCTAGGTTTAAGTAGTTTGTAAGCTACGGCCTGATGACCACGCAGTTTGGTCCTATACATCTACAAAAATTAAGGTTAATATTGGGTATCAACAAGTTTCGATTCTTCAGAAATGCTTTTCTTCCCATAGCCATTCTGCATTTGAGGAGCAACTAATCAAAATATATAATGTTCGTTGATTCAAAATTTTCAGGGGAAGCGAAAAACTGATATCTGCTAAACTACTCAATAAAATTTTAAGGTGTTTTCACATTTAATTCAATTTTCAGGTACTGAACTAAAATATACCTTGCAACAGATCAATGTTTTTTAGTTAGGTTAGAAATCCATTTATATATTGGACAATATACGTTTTGATCCGTCATATAGGACATTACACGTTTTGAGTAACATACCTTCATTACTTCACATTAATTTTTGTATCTGAAAATGTTATATTAGACATTTGCACTTCACGTGAGTGTATCATTTATAAGAACTTAAGATTAATGTTTACTTCAAGGAATGCTACAAAGCTTTATATTACTGTGGAAAACTGGACCAACACAAATTTCTGTTACAGGCAGAATATTATAGAGTACAGTAACTTTACTACATTTTGTCCATTCCAGGTTCTTCGTGAAAGCAATCACAATCAATAAGTTCAGGAGTGAAGACGCTGCATGGAACATCTAAAGCCGAAAAAAATTAACTGTTTTTCTTCTTTTCAATGTGTGCCGAATCTGGAGATTTACCTGATTTCAGTTTCCATTTCTCGTTTTGATTTCTCCATTTTATTTCTTGTCCCACGATCTATACCATCCTTCCCAACAACCACACAGTCTTTTTCTAAATCCATTGGAAGCACAAACCACAACACTATACTGCCGGTGTGCATTGCTAACAGTAACGATTTAGCTCAAGTAATGTCAAACAATGCCAGAAGGCGACAATGCCGTATAATGCTTTGAAATACTGTAAGCCCTGATACGTGTTAAACTCGACTGTATTGTCAAATTAGAGGAAAGAAAAGCAAAATGAAACGTAAATGGTGGACATTATATGTTCTGATACATTCAGTGATGTGGACAATAAACGATTGGTTTTAACCATTCATTTTCAACATCCTATTTCAGTGTTAAAATATAGATTAAATATGACTGCATTAGCTTGTAGAGCCCTTAAAAGTACTTCCGAAAACCATATCAAACTCAATTTTTTTCGGAAGTGGTCAATATACGTTTTGATTAGTTGCTCCTCATTTTATATGTCCTTTACTTCGGCCATCAGAAGTTATCTTGCTACCTAAATAACAAAACTGATCGACAAATTTTATAGTCTCATTAAGTAATGTAATTCCTTCACAATCGCCTGATTTTCTGACTCTACATTCCATTACCTTTATTTTGCTCTTGTTAACGTTCATCTTATACCTTCCTTTCAAGACACTGTCCATTCCGTTTAATTGCTCTTTCAGGTCTTTTGCTGTCTCTGACAGAATTACTATGTCATCAGCAAACCACAAGGTTTTTATTCCCTCTCCCTGGACTTTAATTCCCTCTCCAAATTTCTCCTTGCAATCCTTCACAGCTTGTTCAATGTATAGATTGAAAAATATTGGAGAAAGGCTACACCCCTGCCTTACTTCCTTTCCAACCACTGGGACCATTTCATGACCTTCGACACTAATAATTGTTGTCTGGATTTTGTACAAGTTGAATATATTTCTTTGCTCCCTATATTTTACCCCTGCTACCTTCAGAATCTGAAAACGTGTATTCGAGTCAACATTGTCAAAATCATTCTACAGATCTACAAATGCTAAAAACGTAGCTTTCCCTTTCCTTAATCTATCTTCTAAGATGAGTCGTAAGGTGAGTATTGCCTCGCATGTTCCTACATTTCTCCTAAATCCAAGTTGATCTTCCCCAAAGTCGGATTCCACCAGTTTCTTCATTTGTCTGTAAATAATTCGTGTTAGTATGTTGTAGCCATGACTTATTAATCTGATAGTTCTTTAATTTTCACAATTATCTGAACTTGCTTTCTTAGAAATTGGAATCACTATATTCTTCTGTAAGTCTGAGGGTTTTTCCCCAGTCTCATACATCTTGCATATCATGTGGAACAATTTGTTCATGACTGGCTCTCCTACGGATAACAGCAATACAGACGGGACATCATCTTCTACAGCGGCATTGTTTCTACTCAGATCAATTAGTGCCCTGTCAAATTTTTCTCGCAGTATAGTATCTCATCTTCATCTACTTCGTCTTCCAATTTTATTTCCTTTGTACAGGCCGATAATATATTCCTTCCATCTTTCAGCTTTCCCTTCTTTGCTTAGTCTTCCATCTGAGCTCTTGATATTCATATCGCTGCTTTTCTTGTTTCCAAATGTCTCTTTTATTTTCCTGTAGGTGGTATTTATCTTTCTTCTGGTTATTCATTCTCCTACGGTCTTGCGTTTCTCCTCAAGCCATTCCTGCTTAGTCAGTCTGCATTTCCTATCAACGTCATTTTTCAGACATCTGTACTCCCTTTTGCCTGACTTCACTTGATCTATTTTTATATTTACTCATTCCATCAATTAAGTTTAGTATCTCCTGTGTTATCCAAGGATATCTATTAGGCCTTGTCCTACTGCCTATATGATCCTCTATGTCATTCACTACTCTATCTCTCAGAGGCAGATATACCCATTCTTCTTCTAATGTATTACTTTCCCCCGTTTCAGACAGTTCTTGCCTAATGCTCCAACTCTCAACCACTTCTGGTTCTTTCAATTTGTCCAGATTCCATCTCCTTAATATTCCACCTTTTTGCAGTCTCGTAAGTTTTAATCTACGGTTCATAACCAATAAGCCCCCAGGGGGCTTAAGGTTCTTTCGTGAGTATGTGCGTGACGAGCACGGGGCCCCGAGCTAATGCAGTCTTCCTTCCTTCTTCACTTCCCGGACTGCATTTCCTTTCCCCCTCCCCTCCTTTCCTATCCTCACTCCTTTCCCTCCCCACCGGGGAACTGATAACCTCAGTAGTTTAATCCGGTATCCCAAACAAATAACCCAACCCCAACCCTCATAATCAATAAGTTTTGGTCAGAGTCTACATCTACACCTAGATATGTGTTACAGTTTATAACATGGTTTCTAAATCTTTGCCTTACCACTGTAAAGTCAATCTGGTACCTCCCAGTGGCTCCTGGTCTCTTCCACGTCTATAACCTTCTTTCGTAATGATTAAACCAAGTGTTTGTGATGCTCAAATTGGGTTCTGGACAAAATTCATCCAGGCGATTTCCTCTTTCATTCCTTTTCCCCAGTCCATTATCACCCAGTACATTTCCTTCTCTTTCCTTTCTTCCTACCTAGTTCCAGTCCCCCGTCACAATTACGTTTTCTTCTCCTTTAATGGTCTGAATAATTTCTTCTATCTCCTCACAAATTTCTTCGATCTCCACATCATCGGCCGAGTTAGTTGGCATATAAACTTGTAATGTTTTGGTCGGTGTTGGCTTCGTGTCTATCTTTGCTACAATAATGCGTTCACTATGCTGTTTATAGTAACTTACCCGCATTCCTATTTTCTTATTCATTATCAGACCTACTCCTGCGTTACCACAAACTAATTTTCTATTTATATCCCTGTACTTACCTGACCAAAAATCCTGTTCATCCTTCCACCGAACATTACTAATCCCAACCTATCCATTTCTCTTTTCAAATTTCTAACTTACCTACCCGATTGAGGGTTAGAACATCCGATCCGTAGAAAGCCTGTCTTGTTTCCTCCCGGAGATCCGATTGGGGGATTATTTTACCATCGGAATATTTTACCCAAGAGGAAAAAAAAAAAGAGGATTATTTCCCGTAACGCGTCATGCTAAATTAAATATAAATTATCGTGACTGGTTGCAGAATTGTTACTTGTAAACTAAACGATTGATTTATGACTGTTAAATAATTTCTCGTAACGTTAAACATATGCACACTCAAGAAGTCCGTTCAGGTTAATGAATCACTGTACTGTGTCTTGCTTGTTGTCTTTTGTTTCCACATTGTATTACAACTATTGTTGCAGTGCTATTGGTACGATGTAACAGAGGGATTCCACAACTTTACTAATATGTGAGATTTATTACAAATAAATTATTACTCAACTTTGGGCGTTGCAGAAGTAACATCACTTTAGTCTGATAAAGTGCAGAGATCTGCGAATACTTCAGTTTTCAAAAATTTCCGCCGGATTGAGTATTCGAAGAGATTTCGTGCCTACTCGATAAATTCAAATGTTTGTAAGGCTATGGTACTGAACTACTATGGTTATTAGTCCCTAGGCTTACATACTGTCTTAAACTAACATAAGTACAAAGCACACACACACACACACACACGCACACACACACACACGCACGTACGCGCGCGCCCGAGGGAGGTCTCGAACCTACAACGGAAAATAACCACGAGTAACTTCTGCAACTTCGTAATGGCAACGCTACCACGCGGCTGGATCAAATAAACGAAGCAAATTCAGAATACCATCCTGTTTGGGAGCTTTTGTAGTTCTACAAATTGTAGTAGCAATAGAAAAGGTATTCCGCAAATCACTCATTTCGATTCGCAAAGATGCTGAGAAGTAAGAAAATAATGTTACGAATAATAATTGTTCATTTACGATGATTGGTAATATTTTCAGAAACTCAAGGAAATATTTAGCAATTCATTCCCTTCGAGACTTCAGCTCTTAATGACAAAAGCAAAAGCTTAACCACTACTTCGTGGAGACATGGCAATGGAATCTGCTACTGTCGCTGGTAGCACATTTTGTTGATATAACTAACTTACCTCTGAGCAAATGGACTCGGCCGTCGCACGTCACCATCGGGGGAAACACAGTCATTTGTGAACGAGCCGTCCAACGTAACGGTGTCACTATGTTTTCGAAACAGAAACCACGGAGTTGGATCAAGACTGAATGTGCCACAGGTCGTACAGCACGATCGTGTGATAAAGGTGTTCAAGAGGCGTGCGGGAAATCGCCATTGCCGTACAGAACAGTGGATCGTTGGGTAAAAGCCTTCAACGAATGTCGGAAAACTGTGGCAGACATGGGTCGAGCAGGTCGTCCTAGCGTCTCTGAAGAAGAAGTGCATACTGTTGCCGCGTTAGTAGACAGTCATCGACAACTGACGATAAGCGAGCTCGCCCACGAAATCGAATTAGCATAAGACTGAGCTTCGTATCCTGAAGGCACGCCTGAAAAAAAAAAAAAAAAAAAAAAAAAAAAAAAAACCATCACGATGAATTCCGAATGAATTGACTAAAATGCAGAAATGCTCCATACGCACTTGGAGCGCTATGACCACGAAGTAGAGGCTTTCTTATGCCGTATCCTAACACTGGACGAGACATGAGGCATATCGTACGAGCCAAAACTGAAACGCCAATCCAAAGAACGGCGTCATTATGGGTCGCCGCGAGAGTCGAAAGTGCGTCAGACGATTTGTGCTCCTCATTTCAACATTGATGTACAAAAATTTTTAGTTCGTGTAGTTACATTATATTTGGCCTTCAAGAAAATCCCGAGGAGAGTAACACGTGAAAGATAATATGCTGGCTTTTGCGGATGATATTGTGGTGACAGGAAAGAAAATGGAAGACCTGGGGAAAATGTGGATTGTGCTAATGGAAGAAGCTAAGAAAGTAGGTACAAGTATAAATGAAAGTAGAACAAAGTTCATGGTATTAGGAAGAAAAGCTCATTTAGGACCAAACCTTCTAAATATTGGAAATGTAACAATACAGGAGATACACAGATTCACTTTCCTCAATGCCAACATCAACCAACAAAACCTGATAGTGCAAAAGATAGTGACAAGAATTCAAGCTGGAGGAAGAGCTATGCACATCATCATTAGATCAAAGTTACTATCTAGGCAGGCAAAAATAAAAAATATATCAGACCATCATCAAGCCAATAGTGTGCTATGCAAGTGAGGCATGGACCGTAAGAATGAAAATGGAGAAAATGCTAATTACCTTTGAAAGCCAAGCACTGAGAAAAATATATGGACCAGTGAAAGAAAATGAACATTGGGGACTAAGGAAAATCAGAGAACACAGACAATTATACACACTGCCTGACATCGCGGCGAGTGTGAAAATGAAGAGACTAAGATGGTACGAACATGTGAGGAGAAGAGGCGAGAAGACAGTAATAAATGCAGTAAGCCGGCCGCGGTGGCCGAGGGGACTGAGGCGCTCCAGTCACGGTCTGCAAGGCCACTACGGTCGGGGGTTCGAATCCCCCCTCGGGCATGGATATTTGTGCCGTCCTTAGTTGTAGCTAGTTCATAAGTAGTTTGTAAGTTTAGGGACTGATGACCCCGTAGTTAAGTCCCTTAAGCTTAACAAACAAACAAACAAAAAAATGCAGTAATGGATGGAGAAGCTGAATAAAAGAGACCACTGGGCCGGCCGAGAATGAGCTGGAAGGATAATACCATGGTGGGAGACATGTAGATACTGGGTCTGGTGGATGAAGACGCAAATGACGGGAAAGTGTGGACGGCTGGACTGAGTGAGGCCAAGGTCCGGCTGCGGTTTGTGTGGCCAGAATAAGGAAGTGAGTTACGTTATCGTGACGACCCATAATGCTTGCACACATTCCCATTTCAACGTCGATGTGACACCTAATTTCATGAGGCAGTACGTATGTTTATGAATTGCTACGTATTTTTATCAAAAAGGAAAAAAAAATTGCTGATGTCGCGCAAAATTATTTATTGGTCCACTAAAAGGCTTTCGTTTTCTTAAGCCATTGTCACGTACCCACTGAATGCTGCTAACATACTTTCTCAGATGTGCGTCTTACAAATATGGTATTATCACACCTACAAATTGATATGTTCACAAGAAAGTGTTACATTTATATGTCAACTGTTACATCTTTATGGAACTGAATTACGCTTACTAAAATATTAAAAGGTGATGTTTACATGTAGAGGTTCAAACCTTGAATATTCTCGTTAAAAAGGGGCGGGAGTGGATGTGGGGGTCCTTACATTATGAAATGATACTGAAATGGTAACATTGAAACACGTCCACTGATTGTATAGTCGTGTTCCGCTTTGATTTATTCATGAACATAAAGAGTTTATGCACCATTAATGTTATCTATCTGTGTGTTGATTATTTTATTCTTTTTGTTAGTGATCAATGTCTCATGTTTATGTATGTTTGCCCCATATTTAGAAATGTTTCCACCCATGTGATTGAACTTGTGTGTTTATGTGAATGTGTACTCTTAATATTGACTGACTGCTGTGCAATGGCTTACAGTCACCGCTTCCCGTTTTAGGCCTTGTTTTGCTGCAGTTTAGAACGCATGACTTCGTTTGTCGTCTGTGCTGGCGTCTGCTGGCTGGCCAGAGACAAGCTTACTTGGCAAGGTGTCGAGGTGGCGTGTTCTTAGTGTCGTACCACCTTAATCTTGGAAGAAAGAGGTGACAGGAGACCTCTGAGGGAGCGGTTCAAGAGGGAATTGTCTTGACCAGGTAGCAAAGGTTGGTAAACACTAGTCTCTGAACGCAATCTGTGTCACTTTTAGCGTGCTCTACATCCAGTGTATGGTAGGGGAGGTTTTTACGAGGCCTTAGAGCTTCAGTATTCACTCTTCATTCTGGCTCTGACAACTGTGCAAGTAATTACTCCGTCAAATCATGCTGAGGGAAGGGCATGCTGTTAGGACTTTGATTTATTTGTGAACAGGCAGTCTTGGTTCTTCAGTGATAGTTCTCTTGAGTTATTCTTTCGCTATGTGAGGTGAAGTGTTTCTTAATTTAAAGAACTAAAGTGAATTCAGTGTAAATTTATTATTTGCATTTTCATTCCAGTGATGATAATGTGTCCGGTTATGCTCAAATTAGAATACAAGTGTGTGGCCTTAAGCCTTTGTGTAAACCTAGTATGTTTAAATTTCCTGCATGTTTTAACTAACTTTTCATGTCATGTCTGTATCCGTAAGTGTGCTAAATATTTCTCAGATTTTCTAGCTTGAGTCTGTCTTACCTGTCTGGTATGACTGATTGCACCATGGGCTTTTGTAATGTTCGTTACTTCGGCCTTCAGCCATGCTTTTATTAATACTAGCTTTCTGCTACACGAATTCTCACATGTGCTTTACCTGCTTATTCTAAATTAATTCCTGTTTGTAAATGTTATGAAATTTGGCATGGTTGCACACCACATGGTACCTAAGAATAGTGAGCTGCTGCCTCCCCACACATGAGTTCGTTTAGTGCACAGTAAACTTAAAATTTGTGATCAAGACACCTGCCATCTCGTCAAGACCCTGCCGACGCTTCTTTTCACTGCTGTTATCGAGTGTTCACGCTGAGTAATGTACCGCCAAGCATTATGTGCATGTCTGTGAATGAATTAATGTGCTTTCAGCTACCCACTGTGTGTTTGAAAATTTCCTCCCATGTTACCTCAATATTCATAAAGGGCAGAAACAATTTTAATATGGGCATTAATATATAATTTAATTCACTATCGTACATGGTGTGTGCTTCATTTGATCTCCCCACATTTATTTGCTTGTTATTTTCTGAATAGATAATGATTTTAAAGTATCAAACCTCTGCTTTATGATCTCATGCTCTCTGTCCCATACTTAATTATCTATTCATTTATTTTTTAACATTGATTTTGTGTTTGTTAAAACGTTGGCTGCTTCCTTAAGGAGTGAGGAGTTAGATAAATTTCCATTCCGCATGTATTGTGGCCACTCATAAAGTAATTTAGAGCAGCAGTGAGCGTTTTAACTTACATTTGCAGATATCGATTGCCCGAGATTTTGCTTATTTTAACAACAGGCTACTTGTCACTTTATCATTAGTATTGAATAAATATTTTGAAATGCTGTTAATGTTGTAAAATGCATGTCTCTGACTTAGAGATGTTAGCAAGATCATGTAAATTTCACCTAAACATTTTTTCTGACTACTGAGTCTTATTCGCCAGATTACAGAAGTGGTGTAATTTTTCTCATTTTCTTATTACGTAGTGTATGATGAATGAATACAGGGCTATATCCATTATTGCACGCCATACATTTGTAGGTTTGTAGTTTTGTTTGAAATGGAGAATCAGACAATGAAACCGATATGAGGCGATGCACCATTGAATGGAAAGCTCCACGTTTCTGGCTTTCTGGGTGCTGTGCGCTAGCAGGCATAACTGTATCAGTTACCATGGAATTCCCATAAAAAAAGGATTGCTTTGTGCTGAATGCGATAGTAATGTCGTTGAAATTTATACACATAACGGGCTAGTTCTACATAATTGTAAGCATATTTATCTTATATCTTCAAATGAGCAATTCTTATATATAAATTATGTCGGAAACGGTTCTAACGATTTCGATGAAATTTTGTATTTAGAGTGTTATTATTTTTCTTTTGAAGTTAACCTAGGTAGA
Organism: Locusta migratoria; assembly: GCA_026315105.1. Classification (NCBI taxonomy): domain Eukaryota; kingdom Metazoa; phylum Arthropoda; class Insecta; order Orthoptera; family Acrididae; genus Locusta; species Locusta migratoria. The sequence goes on from CM048748.1 coordinate 422,098,504, forward strand.
TATTATTTTTCGTAAAAACGCGATTTTCCAAAATTAATTTCGTGTTTTTCGGATCACAGAAGGTATGTTAGCCTCGAAAACGCGGTGAGTAGCATCGTCGCCACTGGGGCAGAATTTCATTACCCATAGCAATGACGTATCGTGTACCATTAAACGAGTGTGTGATGACGCATGTAATATGAGTGCGACGACGACGTGATTGAGAGGGAGGTAACGAAATAAAGAAAACGCGCAGTAGCGGATCCAGAAATTTGGTTTTGGAGAGGCTTTATCTGACACAGTCATTTATTGCTTTTTAATTTACTATAGACCAGGAACAGCATTAATTATTTACTTGATGTTTAGTACGTAAGTTTTCAAACAGCATGCAACAGTCGTTTCCAACGCTCGGAAACGGTTCTAACCATTTGCATCAAATTGTGCTTGAAGATCTGGTTTCGATTATTTAATTTATCTGTATAGAAGTCATTCCTGAAACAACAGGATTTTCCAAAATAAATATATGTTGCAAATCTTTATTTCGTTTACCTCTGATACCACTCTAACGTTTTTGTATTACAATTTTGTACCACGTTTTTAATTTTTACAATAAATATCAGATACGGTTTTCTTCTGCCGCACTAATTAACTGAAAAAGTTTTTGCGTTTGTAGCCAACCTGTGCACTTCGAAATATTGGACAAAAATATTTACTGTGACACTGAACTAGGTACATTTATGGTTATTTTCGTTTAACGATTGCAATTCCTGCGTAGGTAGTATTGCAAAGTATTTATAGAACAATACCAGTATGAAACAGAAGGAAAAAAAAATCCCGAGCAACGCTCGGTCACCGGATATTTTATGTTTATGATGGTAGCTAGTTCTGCTGAAACCGGTAATGAAACAAAGTTAATGGTTTCAGTATAAGCGGCTTTGCAGTCTGTGTAAAAAGATTTTATTTAATTTTGTCCCACGATCGTTATGTAACGCCCGACCGGAAGAAGATTACATTCTCTCGTAATATAAACCATGTTAATTGCGAATCTAAATTTCTGCTGACAGAGCAACGGACAACATCGCGTTGTAGATATTCGTGTACACTCGTCAGTCAAACTGGTGCTTGTACATGCCAAGGCTGTTTCGTGATAACTGCTGCTATAAATACAGTGTGATGAGTCTACAAGGCCATTCGTAATGCTCTGATGATAGCTACGACGTCAGCAGAAATCTAGGTGTGTAATAAAATGCAGATTATATGACGACAGGTGCTAACCGTCCATTTGTCCAGCATTCCATATCTGTCCGGATGTTACTGCTGCAAGGACTGATGTGTCATATCTTACAGACTGTACTTGATAGCAAATCACCAGCACTGGCTACTTAGCGCATCTGTTGCGAGCATCGTATATCAGATAGCTCCTGCCGTAATGTTATGACAAGTGGCACCAATGCGAAAACACGATGCAGGAACTCAACGGACGGTGTTCACTTCGCTGAGGAAGTAGGTTTCACTCGGAGTAGACATGCGTAACAGACTTGTGGCACACCATTACATTTTAAGAAAAAAATATTCTGTGGAGAAATTTAAGTTTGGTGAGTGTACGATCAGCCTTGTTTTGATAAATGACTATTTTTTATTATTATTCATTAAACTCTTACATATACAAAATTTGTAAAATCTTCAGTGATCTTCAAAATTCGTCTTATGTAATAAGCAGCTCACCTTGCTACAGCAAAGAAAAGAAGTACAAAGAAAATGGCAAACAACAGGGTGTACATAAAGTCCGGGAACACTTTTAATTGTTTACTGCACAAGAACCAAATATTTTACAGATATCATACGTATGTCATTTTGAAGATAAACTATGATTTTATTTCATGGATACCGCCACAGCGTGGTTTGGTAATTTGCCGATAGTCAAGGCTAGTCAAAAACATGGCGAGTTCAGGTACGGAGGGAGCTTTATGCGTGTTAGAGCTCGACAAAAACAAATGTGAAAATTCATCGTGCAAAAAAATGTTAAAATGTTTGTAGAGTCTATAGGACTTAACTATGGGGTCAACAGTCCCTAAACTTACAAACTACTTATGAACTACTTACAACTAAGGACGGCACAAATATCCATGCCCGAGGGGGGATTCGAACCCCCCCCCCCTCCCCCCAAGATGGTGCAGTATCAGCAACTGATAATATATATCCGTCACAGTTGCAAAATTTAGGAGTTAGTGACTAGTTTAGAACTCTACCGTCCATTATCAAGCCGTTGGCCTACAAAAAGAGAGTTACAAGCATTGAGTTACACTGACCATATTGAAAATCATCATAAAGCCAGCAGTCGGTATTGATGCTAGAAAATTCGCATTTGCAGGTTTACCTTTTTCCTAACCGTAATAATACAGTCCATGTAGCAAATGGCTGATAAAGTCTTGAACATTATCCACTGTTAATACATGTCACTAATTACATTAAAATTTAAATATCAGTTAAAATAGGTGATGAATCCACGGGCCTCCAACGTGTACTGCGCATGTCAACGTCGTTTAGGTGATACTTTGTGGCTCTGTTAGAGGCCGCCACCTGTTGTGTGCCTTACAATAGTGATATTTAAATTTTAATGTAATTAGTGACATGCGTTAACAGTGGATAATGTACAAGATGTTATCAGCCATTTGCTACATGCATTGTCAGGGAATTATGATCAACAGTTTAAGTGCCTTTGGTATTATCTGCATGACTTTATAAATGTAACGAATAAAATAAACACTTCATAATCACGTGTGTTGTTGTGTTTCTCTATTAGTACTATTATTATTTACTCTAGACCACGCAGCACGACTTTTTTGTGACAAATTCTTGACTGAAGCACGTAAGAATTAGCATGATATAAATACATGAACATGAAAGATTAACTGTACGGGGCCGACGAAAATCAAGTAATTCGATAGGTGTTTTGCCACAGATGTGAACAAAATAAAAATGTTTGTACGTTGCCGTTACGAGTGATAAAAAGTAGTAGATGTTTTCATATCTGTAACTCTGAGCTTACAGGTACCATCACGCGTTAAAATCTGAAACAGTTGTAAAAAGTGAGCATCGACAGTATTGAGAAGTGGTACCAACTTCTGCCCGCGCGTACCGGCCAGGTGTTATAGCAAAATTCCACAGAAAGTAACAACTTTTCGTGAAATCGCATCCTAGGGACGAGCTTGTTTAAATGGTTCATCTACAGTCACACACGCATACCGAGCAGCTACAATGACGCACCTGCTAGGCTTCCTGCGGTGGAAATCAAAACAGCGAAGTACTGTTGTTTTAGTGTCACTCGTTGTAACGAAGTCTGTAAGTAAAGTTCTTTTTTGTATCGATCGTAGCAACGAAGTAAGTAAGTTACGTTGTTCTTGGCCATGATCGTAGTAACCAAGTAATAATAATATGGTTTTCTGTTCCGCAGGACCTAACTGAGGAGTAACACTCCATGGTCATGGAAAAAGTTAATAGATGAAGTTTAACACAAGAATGGTAATACAAATTTTTAAGTAGTCCTATGCACGTGACACTCTTAAGACTAAGTGAAAAGAATCAATAAAGAAAAAAAAAATGTACTAGCTTAATTGCTTAATTTTTCTAGGAGTTCCTCGACAGAATAAAAGAAGTGAGCCATGAGGTAACTCTTCAATTTAGATTTGAAAGCGTGTGGGTTAGTGCTAATATTCTTAAGTTCTGGTGGCAGATTATTGAAAATGGATGCTGCAGAATACTGCACACCTTTCTGTACAAATATCAAGATGGTGTGATGCAAATGTAGATTCGACTTCTGTCTAATATTCACCGAGTGAAAGTTACTAACTCGTGGGAATAAGCTGATATTATTAACAACAAACGACATTAAAGAAAAACGTATTGTGACGCCAGTGTCAAAATTCCCAGACTAATGAAAAGGGGTCGAGATGAAGTTCGTGAACTTACACCACATATTGTTCGAACCGCCCGTTTCTGAGCCGAAAATATCCTGTTTGATTCAGTCGAGTTATCCCAAAAAATTACACCGTACGTCATAAGTGAGTGAAAGTAAGCGTAGTAGACTACTTTTCATGTTGACAAATCACTTATTTCAGATATTGTTCTAATGGTGAATAAAGCAGAATTTAGTTTTGGAACAAATTCCTGAACATGGACTTTCCACGACAGCTTACTGTCTGTCTGAACACCTAGAAATTTTAACTGTTCAGTCTCACTTATCTAAGTCTGTTAACAATTTTGTTTTTGGTGTAGTCATTTAGTTTACTTTTCTGTAAGAGAAACTTTGTGGTTATTTTCAACCGTTACCTCAAAGTTTGATGTGCTTTACTAATTTTTTATTTCACTATTTTGAATAGCTAAGAATAGAGAAATAGGAAGTAAATTTAAAAATGGAGCAGGGGATGGACAAAGAAAGGAGAAAGTAGGAGATGAGGTAGATGGACGGAGACGGGATATGGATAGAAGGAAGAGGAGGAGGAGGAGGAAGATGTAGCGAAACATTTAGTTATTCAAGTGACAGTAACATTTCGAATACGCAGTGGCAGAGATATTCATTAATATATTTCATGCAGTACTGTGAACTGTTGAAATGACTCTTTGTCAGAGATTTTATGCTTCCTCTTGTTCTTGATTACGATTACAGAAGGATATGATGTGGCTGAATGTACGTTTGGTTACGCAAAAACTATTATTATTAACGAAGGAACAATCAAAGAATATTAATCTGTAATTAACCAGAGTCTGCGAAATCATTTACTTCAATAAGTATACAAACAACTACAGACCATCACTTCAAGAATTTGATGGTGAGATATAATCCAGTATTCTGGATACTCTTATTTACTAATGAGATTGAAGCGAGTTACAGAAGACTTCGTCAGCAGCTTGTGTGTGGTGCTGAACGAAGAAGATCCACGAACCTGCATTAAACACGGCGACGAACATCTTTCAAAAATTATTGTTGTCAAGTCGTCCTATAATTTTCTTTCTTCTTTCAGCCTACAACAGAAGCGCACACTGCTGGCAGAAAAAAACTGATTCTGTTAATGTGTCTGTTTACATTACGACATCACATTACACAAAATTACAATTAGAACAGTACCATTATAATGTGACGAAAATTTGTGACAGGACTAGTAAAATCTTGTAAACAATTGCCTATACAACACGTACACTTGATAAAAGTGACTATAAAATTATTTATGCATGTATTGTCATTATTTGTGGCTAACTGATTTTTTTCCTTGTTTCATGTAAACCATTGCACATACTTACGCACGAGTTGTTGCTGAACTGTACCTCGTAGACCACTGCTGCATGTCAACACAACACAGACATCGAAAAGTAGCTGCATTTGTATTTTTGTCAAAGCTGACTCTTCTACTGAATGTAAAATTATTGGAAGTAGGATAGCCTGTTTCAATGTTTAACAGACTAGATTTATTAAGAGATTTATATCATTTTCTTTATTTCTGTCTTATGTGTGTCTGGAAATTAGACAGCGTTCTGATTTGTGGGAGTGTCAGAAAGGTTAGAGAATTTTAAGGGTTTGGCTAGGGATTTGACATTCAGTTGTTAATAGCTGAGTTAATGGTGCTAACTAAAAAGCAGTTTAGGATGGCACATGTGCAAAAAAACATTCAGCAATTAAATAACGAACAGAAGCCACAAGATCCTATGTAGCTTCTTCTATTGCGAATTCAACAACTTTCCTTAGAATTAAAAAACGAATTGCAGACTAGTCAACCGAATAAAAAAACAAATTCCAAACCAGTCAAGCAGAATTAAAGAACGACTTCCAAGCGAGTCAGGCCGCATTAGCTGCATTACGACCCGAATTACAGACTACAAAATCTGACGTACAAACACAAATTACAGATTCTCAAGCAGCCATAAATAGTGCAATATATGGAATTAAAGAAAGTTAACCTCGGAATTCGAAGAGTTTCGTGAACATCACAGCCATTTGCCGGAGGCGTTTGCTTTAATGAAAACAGAATTATGCGCTATAAAACAAAATCAAGAATAGCTGACGAGTAATGTTGCACAACTGTCAGCGATTGTAGAAGATATCACGAGCGGCCAAAGTGATATTATAAAGACGCAGTTTGCGGAGCAATCGCACGAATTAACGGAAGTATTCCAACAGCGGATAGGTAATAAAGAAAATCAGATTAGTAGCACTGTCAAAGAAAAGGTACATGAATTGTTGAAACAAGCTGACCAAGAAAGAGAAATCGGTAATTCTGAATTCAGGAAAGGTTTGTAAGAGATGAGAAAACAACTGGGAGAAGATTTTTTAGAATGGAGAGATGCTATTAACAAAAAAGTCACAGATGTTAGCCAGCATATAACTTTTAACCCGGACACATTTAACGATGATACCTCGTAGATGGAGAATTATAATAGAGTAACAACAAAGGGCAGCATCTATAGAGAAATAAATACGGAAAACCTGAGGCGCGAACACAATCTGGCGGAATCTTTGCACATACTGTAAGAACGGATATGGGTAACGATCATGATGATGCGAGAAAAGAAGAAAAATTAATTAAGCTTATGAAGTTATCGACATGTAAGCCAGATAAAAGGTCTGCATAGCCTTTAATTTTTATTAAAGCATTCAAACGTGCGTTACCAAGAGTTTGGACAGAGCAACAGAAAATCGGTTTTGTGAGTGGTTATATAGTGGGCGAAGGTAGATTGTGGGCGATTGAAGCTTCAGAAACTGTGAGACATACGACGCATTAGAGAATGCATTTATTTCAAAATACTGGTCAGATTCTATCCAAGAGAGAGTAAGGGAACAAATATATAAACCTGAAGCCTTATAATCCAAAGTTAAGTACACTTCGAAGATATTTTGAAAAATACCACAATAAGACAAAATATTTGTCAGAACCGATAACAGCCAGTGATTTGATACGAATACTTAAGGAAACATTACCACCATATATAGAAGTTGTTGCACGTCAATGATACAAACTTTGATGGTTTCTTGGTAGTTGTTGATGCAGTGGATAAGTTATTGGAACGTCAAAGGACTATGAGTACATATGTCAATGGAAGTAACAGACAGTTATTCAATAACGAAGAACAAGGAAATCAACAACAGAAATGGAGAAACAACAATAATAGTAATGCAAACAGACAACTAGGACCAACCAACGGGAATAATAATGAAAACCGCTGGGGCAATAGACAGAATATGAGTAAATATACAAATAAGAGATACGAAAGAAAATTTAATCCATGGAACCAGAATAATTCTGAACCATTGAATTCACAGGGAATTTCTGATTCACCAAATGAAGGAAAGATGATTGGAGAAACCTTTCGCCAATAATCACTGACGTTACAGATGAACAAGTACTGATAAACAAGTAGAGACAGGGAAACTAAATGAGACCTACTTTGGCCTCGAAAGCAAGGTCGCTAGTGGTGAATGGGGCAGCAATGGAAGCATAAAAATGTAACGATTTAACGATGGACTTGACATTAGGAAAGAGTTAGTGCAGGAAGATTGAACCGTGCAACTTCAAACCAAAGAACATTCAACAAGCCGCAACTCAGGTGAAGAATGCAGGATGCATATAATGGCAATTTTGGATACTGGAGCCAGTATAAATGCAATCACAATGAATTTAATGAAGAAGCTAAAGGAAAGAATAGACGTACCCACACTAACTGTGGTAAACTGTAGAATACTAGGAGCTACTGGCGGACGCTCTAGAAATGTCAAACTCAAAGCAAGAATTACTTTGGAACTAGGTAATGGAGCATTTATGTGCACGTGCCTTGTGGTTCCAGATCTTGTAGTAGATTTATTTGTAGGGAATGAATTTCTCCGTGAGATGAAAGCCATTATTGACTTCGCCATTGGAAAGCTCATACTAAATTGTAGAGACGGATCCAATACGAGTAGATCTAGTTCATAAACAGGAAATACATGGGAGATATTGCAAGCCAACTGACAAAGCTTATTATCCGAGAACGTATTAAAGAAAGTAATTATTCAACAATTAATATTATGTCTGATATGTCTAGTGTGAGGCAACGGAGAAAACAAAAAGTAAAAGAAGCTGTAGCCCCAATGCCAATACAAAGCAATGAATTGCAAAATTGCTGCATCAATATGTTCAGGTATTTAATGAGAAGCCTGGTATGATAAAATGTTATATTTGTCACCTTAATGTTGCACCCATAACACCTACTGCCACCGTTATTATTCAATCCCAGTTTTCCTCAAATAACAGGTAACGAAGAATCTAGGTAGGCCAAGATTCGTCAAGCGATTATTAACATTAAGAGCATGGCTCAACAAAGAAAAAATAATTTGACAGTCAGTTGAAGAGATTGCAAGAATTTATCGTTTGACAAAAGAATTGGTTAAGGTGTCATCCAAAATCATCAAAGCTGAAAAAGATGGCGTGTGTGGCGCTGAACGAAGAAGATTTACGAATCTGCATTAAACACGGCGACGAACATCTTTCAGAAATTGTTTACAAGTCATCCTATAATGAAGGGTCCAGGGAAAAAACCAGGTAAGTCCATTTTTCTCTCGAAATGAGTTAGAGATGCCATTCAATTCTCCATCGATAGAGCTATCTGTTAGCAGCATGAAACAGGGCATAAACCAGCTTAGTCACGGCTTTATTTTCCCTTAAAGTTTTGGCGTACAGGAAAAGAAGCAGGTAAGTCCACAGATTCAGCGAAAAAACCAGGTAAGTCCACTGCATCTCAACAGATGGCCGTGCGATCACCAGACTTCCGCGCCATTATATCTTTGACATTTCATTGTTGCCGGTGTTCCTTTTTTTACATCGTGTTTCTGAGTGTGATTTGTTATTGCGACACTGTTTAATAAATCGTTCTGTGCTGTGCTGTGGCGTGATGTCGACATTGGGAAATGAAGACGTTGGAATTCCACAAAATGAACCTAAGAAGCGGAGGAAACCTGGCCGAATTGCTGATGTTGGTAAATGTTCCCGTCTTAAATGCTTTGATGCCACCACTGAAGCAGAAACAGCTGAAATACTACGCAGATTCAACAGTCTAGAATCACACAATGATCAGAATGCGTATTTATCAGGTTTAGTAACAGTTCTGTGTGTCAACAGAAGGTGACCACGTCAGACAGAAGGAAACGCGAAATTACGACATGCTGCATTTGCATACAGAGTCAGAATTCCCGTAGGGTGTGACAGTAAGTGTGATATACAAGTTTGTGCAAAAGCGTTTTATGCAATACATGGTATCACAAAAAACAAATTTGAATATATACAGAAGATCTTGAAACTAACTGGTTCTGCAACGCAAGACAAGAGGGGTTATTACCCAAATCTTCACAGGAAGCTTGACGAATCTACAAGATCATTGGTATACAGTCATATAACAGTTTTAAAGGTCTTCAAAGCCATTTCAGCTTAAAAGATTCAAGAAAGACTTATTTTCCCGAAGATTTGAATATCAAGAGAATGTTTCTGGTGTTCAAGGAACTTTATGCTGCTGTTGATGTTTCCTATGAAACAAATAGATGCATTATGAACACGAATTTCAACATACCCTTCGGATACCCATGTAGTGACACGTGCACTCATTGTATAAATTCTCAGCCAAACTTAAAGCACTCTACCCAGAGAAAGATAAAGAAGAAATTAAGAAGTTAACAACTACGAATGTCCTTCACAAAAGAAAAGCCGAAACATTCTACCAACGCAAAAGAGATGCAAGGCATAAAGCTATGAAAACCAAGACGATGGAAGCAATTTGTATGGATGTTGCTAAAAATGTGTCGTTACCAAACATAACTACGAACAATGTGTTTTATAAGCGTCAATTATCAATGTATTCTTTCAACATCCACATTCTCTCTATGGGGCAGTCAGTTTTCTATTAGTACCACGAAGGTATTGCCACGAAAGGTCCTAACGAGGTAGCGTCTTTCCTTTTTCATTTAGTTGCGAACTACCTTGATAACCATGTTGAAGAACTTCAAGTGTTCTGTGATTCTGCTGAAGGAAAAAACAAGAATTTCACAATTTTCCGCTTTTTGCACTATCTCGTTCATAATAACATTCATAGATTGAGAAATATCAAGATCACATTTCCAGTTATTCCTACATGGAACGTGATAGGAATGTTGGTCTGTGGGATTTGAAACGAAGGATGGAAACCATAGAGGATTTCACGAGTATGATTGAAAATTTGAGAATGAAACCATCACCATTCATTGTGAAGAAAAGTTTCTCAGGAAATGGTATATCATTGGAAATACTTCTTAAATCAGAAATATTTACCGAAATGTCCATTTAAGATCCAACCAGTCAAGAAAATTGATACTTCGTCCGTGTACCCTCGCACGATGAACTGGAGAGACATGTATAGTGGTCACATGCTATCCAGCATCATAAGGAAGCCTGACAGAGATCCGTCAAATCAGAAGGCTGGAGAGTCCGAGATACCCTCTTTGTCCTACACAGGCAATTGCAACATGACTTGCAGGTCTGAAGGTCACTTACGTATTTCTAGAGCAAAGTACAGTGATTTAATGAGCCTCATGAAGTTCTGTGGTCCAGCAACAGTGGAAATTTTCCATTCATTGACCCATGATTGATAACTTGGAACAGATCTGTGAGTTTCCATAATAATAATAATAATAATAATAATAATAATAATAATAATAAAATTATAATTAATGATAATAGCATTAGAATGGATAATTATAATATTATAAACAGTAACAATAATGTCTGAAATTACAATAATAATAATAATAATAAATGAAATGACATTAAAACATTCGTTCATACAAGGGAAAGGAATAGCTGACTCATATGCTTCTCTTTTTGTTTCAGGGACTTACCTGGTTTCTTTCCTGAAAAGTTTGTAGTTTGAGTAAATTTTTTAATTTATTTTCGTGCTATCAATGTTGAACATCATAGAAACGGTGTCATTTTGTTCTCTAAACTCAAGACTTCAATGTTTTAAATGGTTTGAAAACATTAGTTTGTATGAGATGTGCTTATTGCGTTTTAAAATTAAAAAATCGTTTTCTGAGTTTCATTGAAATTGTGACTTACCTGGTTCTTTCCCTGGACCCTTCATAATTTTCTTTCTTCTTTCAGCCTACAACAGAAGAGCAGACTGCTGGCAAAATCAAACTGGTTCTGTTAATGTGCCTTTTTTACATTACAACAACACATTACATAAAATTGCAATTAGAAAAGTACCATTATAAGGAGGTACAGGAAGATGGGAAAGTGTGGGGGAAGGGAGTAGATGGATAGAATGCAGGAAACATCTGCTTTTGTCAGGGAATTACATGTCCCGTGCTTTGCTGCCCGTGAACCGTCTGATACGTTTAATAATGCAGAAAACGGACAAACAGTTTTATCCAAACGTTTTGTCAACCGACTGACTTTACAATAAATAAAGATATCATGAAAAAAAATCCAACTTTCAATCTGCATAGCCACAGCAGAGTATTGATTTGATTCTTGTATTTTCTCTGTGTCTCTATGTTTGTGAGAATGCTTTCATTTACTTTGCCATTCATTTCATATTAAACTAACCCACCGTGAAGCATGGCTGAGTTTAAATGGTTCCTTTAAAAATGCACTGTGGTTATTAAATGTGTGTAAAATTGTGTCTTGGAAGTACTGATCGACAAGTAGCTCGATATCATCTATGTTTTTAAATCAAAGGTTCCATAAAAATAAAGAAATAAAATATTATTGCCCGTTTACAGCTACTGGCTAGTTGACGTTTGTCACGTGGCGCTACAGTGTTGACACGTGGGCAGTCGGCTAACGCTCGGCTTTTGGCGACGCGCAAACACTGCGGGTCGCTTAAAAAATGCTGTTAATATTATTCAATATTTTCATAACGTGGGGCAGTGTTGTAAGAGGTCGAAAGAGTTAATCGCGGCAATGCAAAAAGCTCTGTCCACAGCTGATTTTAAGTTCAAAATCAAATGTTCAAATGTTTAAGGTTATGGGACTTAAATACGCGGTCATCACTCCGTAAACTTACAGACTACTTATGAACTAGCTTATACTAAAGACGGCACAAACATCCATGCCCGAGGGGGGATTCGTACCCCCGACCGCAGCGGCCGTGCAGACCGCAGACCGCTCGGCCACTGCGGCCGGCTGATGTTAAGTGATCAGTGACTGAATTGGAGCAGTAGTCCCGTTCTGTATTTCTCAGTTCAAGCCATGTTGTAACCTTGACACACGTGACGTACTATTGTAAAATCATGATTTCTTCGTTCACGACAAATAAAGCTTACCTGAACGAGCAAACTGAAACAGAAAATTTTCAGATACAGTGCTAAAAGCAAACTGGAATTTCTCATTATCACTGGTTAGCCTACCTGAAAATACGCTCACAATGGCTATTAGTCACACGAGCTACCGTGTTACGAGGAAATAAGCAGTCCTGTTTGGCACTTACAGATTATTAACGACCCAGGCAGAATCCAATGGAGGGTAAATAAAAGAAAGGATGAAAATGAGAGCGAATAAAAAAGTCAATACTATTACGAACGTTGGAACTTAAATAATTACAACTGCTTATTCACGACCGATACATGTTCTTGCCTGAACTTGTCATTCAAAGTAGTTACCAGCGTTGTGTAGAATCCGTTTCCACCGATGTGAAAGGCTTAGTATACCGTTAGCAGAGCCTGTTCTGTTGATTCTGCGAATGAAGCGGTCTACTACCTGTTGAATCTCTGGAATAGTTCTCGAGTGAATGCCATAAAGTGGTCCCATCAAAGCGGTCCTATCATCTTCGGAATCAAATCAAAGTCGTTCATGCGAACACATCGTAACGCAAATTTTGGCATTACTAGGCGTTACTTCAGGGTGCGAAACACAGACGTTTGAAGTAATCAGGTATCGTGGGCGAACTCACGAAACGCCTGTCGTCGGTCACGGTCCATTAACGTGGTGACAGTCTGAGCTACTTCTTCAGAGACGCTAGGACGATCTAGCCGATGCATTTCTGCCACAGTTTCCCGACCTCCGTTGAGGGCTTTTACCCAACGTGCCACTGTCTGCACGGCAATGCCGATTCCTCCTAGCCTCCTGGAGACCTTGATGACACTGTCGTGCTGTACGACCTCTTGCACATTCAGTCGTGATCCATCTCAGTTCTTCCTGTTTCGAAAGCACAGTGACACCGTTACGTTAGACCGCTTGCTCACAAGTGACTGTGTTTTCCCGCGATTGTGCTCATGCCGGTGACATGGAACGGGTTACTCCATTTGCTCGAAGGTAAGGTAGGTATGTCAACAACATGTGCTGTCAGCGAAAATAGTAGAATCCTTTGCATAGTGTCTCAAATGTTTTATCGGACCAAACTGCATGGTCATCACTCCGTATCTTACAAACTACTTAAACTAAGGTAAACCAACCTGAGGACAACATACACACCCATGTCCCAGGGAGGACTCGAACCTCCGACGGCGAGCAAGCGCGCGCTCCGCAGCTAGGCGCCTTGGACCGCTCGGCTACTCCACCGCGGCTGCATAATGTCTCCACAGCAGTGTTGCCACTATTTAAGTTGCGACCCTCGTATAATACGTCCCTAAATATAAGCTGTTATCTGTGATATAATACTCGGGTATGTAACATGAATCACAGCTTCTACGAAAGGATTCAGTAACATGTGCTTACTATTGTGCATGAGTATACATTTTGTTGACATCGTTAATAATAGAATCCTTTGCATTGTGTCTCAATGTTTTATCGGACCAAACTGCGTGGTCATCAGTCCGTAGTTTACAAACTACTTAAACTAAGGTAACCCAACCTGAGGACAACATACACACCCATGCCCCAGGGAGGACTCGAACCTCCGACGGCGAGCAAGCGCGCGCTCCGCAGCTAGGCGCCTTGGACCGCTCGGCTACTCCACCGCGGCTGCATAATGTCTCCACAGCAGTGTTACCACTATTTAAGTTGCGACCCTCGTATAATACGTCCCTAAATATAAGCTGTTATCTGTGATATAATACTCGGGTATGTAACATGAATCACAGCTTCTACGAAAGGATTCAGTAACATGTGCTTACTATTGTGCATGAGTATACATTTTGTTGACATCGTTAATAATAGAATCCTTTGCATTGTGTCTCAATGTTTTATCGGACCAAACTGCGTGGTCATCAGTTCGTAGTTTACAAATTACTTAAACTAAGGTAACCCAACCTGAGGACAACATACACACCCATGCCCCAGGGAGGACTCGAACCTCCGACGGCGAGCAAGCGCGCGCTCCGCAGCTAGGCGCCTTGGACCGCTCGGCTACTCCACCGCGGCTGCATAATGTCTCCACAGCAGTGTTACCACTATTTAAGTTGCGACCCTCGTATAATACGTCCCTAAATATAAGCTGGTATCTGGGATATAATACTCGGGTGTGTAACATGAATCACAGCTTCTACTAAAGGATTCAGTAACATGTGCTTACTATTGTGCATGAGTATACATTTTGTTGACATCGTTGTCTGTCTAGTGTTTTGTATGATTATTATTCAGTGATGAAATGCGAAATGAAAGGGGCAGACCTATGAATTGGCATCAATATAAAGAAAGAGAGCCAGATGAGGAAATGGAAATGAATGGACGTTTTGATGTGTCAGTCTGGCAACTGGGAACGGTTCGGGCGTGACTTTGAGCGCTCTAATTGGAGGAAAGGAGCTGCAGACTGTTAACTGTCCCCTGGCGAATGATTTTAATCGTACTAGAGTAGAATGTGTTTCATTACTTTTCTCTGTTATTATTATTATACGTACCACAAGCCACTTCCAAACCAGTCACTTACAGTCAGTGTTGTAAAGTTACTTCATTTGTGGTTCACAGCTCGACTATGTCTAAAAGAAGTAAATTATAAGTACGTACACATCAATACGTTTTGAGTGGCCCCGAATGCTTTGCCAAGGGACACGGTTCACAAAGTCGGCCATGGGATATTTCCGCAATCTGTCAAGCGAGCGCGTTTCAAGTAGCTACAATGTATGTTATCTACCTGGCTATATATTTCCCACTTTACTCAGCAAAGAGGTCGTTGTCCGCTGACGATCACACACACACACACACACACACACACACACACACAGGCCTGGCCATAAAACGGAATTGCCTGCGACAGGTGGGCAACACGCCGTTCCTTTGCGGCATGAAAGGAAGCCGCCTGTCCCCGATGCTTTTGACCTTCTCCCAGAGGGACTAAAGTGCCGCCACTCTCACAGATACGCCGTGTTACAACACTTAATACAGCACCAACGTTCCGCCGCGACTCCTATGCGTTGGTGGGACAATCTGACTTGGCATTCAACCTACCACCAAGAAGCTGTTGCTGTTCTTTGGGCACGGGTGTTCATTAAATTCCGTGTGGTCACCGACAGGGCTACGTACTACTACTCGAAGAGAAATTGTTAGTATTCTTTGAGAGGTTTAGTAGTAGGAATTGGCGACTCCTGGACATACCTTTCGGGTGCTCACTAGTGTCATCGGACACGTAAAGCCAAAGGTGTCTGTCACAATTTTGGTACCAGTTTTTGAAACGCGTCTGTAATATATTGTTGGAGTATATTTGGCCTCATATTATTATTTTATTAAGTCGCACGCTGTTTACTCTTAGACACAGATGTCGTGTGTCGTATCATGATATTATTTTGCAGTTAGCTAGAGTTATATAGATGGAAACAGTCCCGCAAAATGTAGTGCGAATTTAGTATTTGTTCATAAAATAGAAAATATAAATGTAGTCATATTACGTAACCTTTTACCGCCGGAGTTAACTTCGTTAAAAATTTTCTGGCTGACTTGACACAGTGACGATGCATAGAAACTACTTACTTGCTCATTACAATAACGAATTCTACGAACAGATTTACGGAGTGGCTACGAGCACCCCACTGAGTGGTGGCCAATTTGTTTACGAAGTCTTTGTAACAACCTGGGTTGCAATCTGCTAGTAAATACCAGTCAGCTGGTATCGCTATGTCGATGAATCTTTCATTGTGTTGACATGCGGTCCAGAGGATTTACACTACTGGCCATTAAAATTTCTACACCAAGAAGAAATGCAGATGATAAACGGGTATTTATTGGACAAATATATTAAACTACAACTGACATGTGATTACATTTTCATGCAATTTGGGTTCATAGATGCTGAGAAGTCAGTACCTAGAACAACCACCTCTGGCCGTAATAACGGCCTTGATACGCCTGGGCATTGAGTCAAACAGAGCTTGGATGGTGTGTACAGGTACAGATGCCCATTCAGTTTCAACACGATACCACAGTACATCAAGAGTAGTGACTGGCGTATAGTGACGAGCCAGTTGCTCGACCACCATTGATCAGACGTTTTCAGTTGGTGAGAGATCTGGGAAATGTGCTGGCCAGGGCAGCGGTCGAACATTTTCCGTATCCAGAAAGGCCCGTACGGAACCTGCAACATGCGGTCGTGCATTATCCTGTTGAAATGTAGGGTTTCGCAGGGATCAAATGAAGGATAGAGCCACTGGTCGTAACACATCTGAAATGAGAACAAGAGGTGACCGAGACATGTAACCAATGGTAACCCGTACCATCACGCAGGGTGATATGCCAGTATGGCAATGACGAATACACGCTTCCAATTTGCGTTCACCGCGATGTCGCCAAACACAGATGCTACCATCATGATGGTGTAAACTGTGTCTGGATATATCCAAAAACATGACGTTTTGCCATTCGTGCACCTAGGTTCGTCGTTGCGTACACCATCGCAGGCGCTCCTGTCTGTGATGCAGCACAAGGGTAACCGCAGCCATGGTCTCCGAGCTGATAGTCCATGCTGCTGCAAACGTCATCGAACTGTTCGTGTAGATGGTTGTTGTCTTGAAAACATCACCATCTGTTGACTCAGAGATCAAGACGTGGCTACACGATCTGTTACAGCCATGGAAATAAGATGCCTGTCATGTCGATTGCTAGTGATATGATGCCGTTGGAATCCTGCACGGCGTTCCGTATTGCCCTCCTGAACCCACCGATTCCATATTCTGCTAACAGTCATTGGATCGCGACCAACGCGAGCAGAAATGTAGCGATACGATAAACCGAAATCGCGATAGGCTACAATCCGGAAACGTGATGGTACGCATTTCTCCTCCTTATACGAGGCATCACAACAACACCGGTCAACTGCTGTTTGTGCATGAGAAATCGGTTGGAAACTATCTTCATGTTAGCACGTTGTAGGTGTCGCCACCGGCGCCAAACTTGTGTGAATGCTCTGAAAAGCTAATCATTTGCATATCACAGCATCTTCTTCCTGTCGGTTAAATTTCGCATCTATAGCACGTCATCTTTGTGGTGTAGCAATTTTGATGGCTTATAGTGTATATGCCTCCTTGATACATCTTAACATTATGAACCCCAGATCCCAATTTACAAGGGAAACAGAAAGCAACGGACAGCTGAATGTTCTCGGTGTGTCTTTAATCAAGAGAGTGGACAGGGAGGCGACTCATACTGATAGCTAACTAAATGAAGACTCTAACCATCATCTCAGACAAAAAAAGGTGTGTTTAAAAGTTTGTTCGATAGGGCGCATAAAATTTGAGAAGCGATTAATTTAACAGATGAGATGGAAAATGTACGATCTACATTCAAGAATGGCTATTTTACCAAAGAAATAGACCGAGGCCTTTGTCCTAGGGAGAGAGTCGAAACTAAAAATGAACAACGACAACCCAAGTGGAAAGTTTTTCTTCCTTTGGAAAAGTGCTGAACAAGTATTGGGTGGAAACAATTTACAGAACGAGCAGTAAGGTAAAAGAATTTTTAAGATCTGCAAGAGATTTACGATACCTTTTGGATACACCGGGTGTGTATAAAATTCTCTGAAGCTGTGATTTACATGTCGTAACTACAAAAAGAAGTATAAACACCCGTCTGCGCTAACTTAAGAGGCATACAGAGAAATCGAGTCTTCTCTGTCAATAATGTTGACATTACTAGAGACAGTCTCGAAGCCGACGTCATCAGTCCCTAAACTTACAAACTACTTATGAACTAAGGACGGCACAAATATCCATGCCCGAGGGGGGATTCGAACCCCCGACCGTAGTGGCCGTGCAGACCGTGACAGAAGCGCCTCAGTACCCTCGGCCACCGCGGCCGGCAAACTACTTATGAACTAACTGAGACTAAGGACGGCACAAATATCCATGCCTGAGGGGGGATTCGAACCCCCGACCGTAGTGCCGTGCGGACCGTGACTTGAGCGCCTCAGTCCCCTCGGCCACCGCGGCCGGCGCCTCTCGGGCATGGATGTTTGTGTCGTCTTTAGTATAAGGTAGTTCATAAGTAGTTTGTAAGTTTAGGGACTGATGACCCCGCAGTTAAGTCCCTTAAGCTTTACAAACATTTGATAATTTTTTTTTAGAAATTTGCACTGTTTATGTCCCCATTTATTGTGGTGGATGTATCATAGTCATTTCTTTATGTGGCGTGTCTGTGATGTGTCTCACGATTTTGAATGGTTTTGACACATGCGATGCAGTGTCTCTCTCTCTCTGTGTGTGTGTGTGTGTGTGTGTGTGTGTGAGAGAGAGAGAGAGAGAGAGAGAGAGAGAAAATCCTGTGTCGACGGACTACACTTCCTGAGGATTCTTCCAATGAATCTCAGTCCGGCATCTGCCTTACCCACGACTGATTTTGTATGGTCGTTACAGCTCAACTCGCTTAAGTCCATTCCCAGGTATTATGTGCAAGTAATCGCTTCCAGTGATTTTCCTCTTATTGTGTAGTTTATATTATGTAGGAGCTTTCTTTTTGTGCAAACGCAGCACTTTACATTTCTTTGCTTTGAGGCTCAATTGCCCTTCAAAATGTTCAAATGTTTGTAGAGCTTATGGGACTTAACTACGGGTTCATCAGTCCCTAAACTTACAAACTATTTATGAACTAGCTAATACTAAGGATGGCACAAATATCCATGCCCGAGGGGGGATTCGAAACCCCGACCGTAGTGGCCGTGCAGACCGTGAATGGAGCGTCGCAGACCGCTTGGCCACCGCGACCGGCAATTCCCCTTCCCTGCACCAAGTGGCTATATGCTGCAGCTCCTATTGAATTTCGCTACCCGTTTCAAGTATTGCGACTCCTCAATGAAGTACAGAATGATCCGCAAAAAGCATCACTGAACTTACGATGTAACCTGCGAAGTGTTTTACACATATCACGGGAAGCTAAGGCTAAACGACGTAATGGCAACAACACCACGTTGTTACTACAATCTCTGACAATAAAGTTCGGTGAATAGTACGGTAATATTAATGTAGATGTGATATGAACTACAATTACCTTATTATCCTTCAAAATAGTCATCTCACATAAATATGCATGAGTGAGTTCTGCGATATATGTCCTGGAAACTTTGGACCAAGTCTACCTTTGGGATGGTGTTGAAAAGCCTATTTGGTTGACAGTAAAATCGTCAAATGTGGTTCCTTTCAAAGTGAGTTTGAGTCCAGAGAAAGGTATAGGGCCGCGGTGGAGTGGCCGAGCGGTCTAAAGCACCTCGCTGCGGAGCGTGCAATTGCTCGCCTTGGAGGTTCGAGTCCTCCCTGGGGCATGGATGTGTGTGTGTGTGTTTGTCCGTAGGTTAGTTTACCTAGGTTTAAGTAGTTTGTAAGATACGGACTGATGACCACGCAGTTTGGTCCGATAGATTTACAGACATTAAAAAAGGTAGAGGACTGCAGGATTGTTCAAATGTTCAAATGTTTGTATAGCTTATGGGACTGAACTACGGGGTCATCAGTCCCTAAACTTACAAACTACTTATGAACTAGCTAACACAAAAGACGGCACGAATATCAATGCCCGCGGAGGGATTCGAACTCCCGACCGCAGTGGCCGTGCAGACCGTGAGTGATGCGCCTCAGTCCCCTCGGCCAACGCGGCCGGCGACTGCAGGATTGAGATCAAGTTGTATCACCCCCTTTCTTTTGTCATGAACTGTTTAACGATATTGGCTCTGTGAGGGCAAGCGTTATCATGAACAAACAACAAGAATCTTGTTGTGCGTGCGGGGGGTGTACCATGCGTAGACGTTGCATGAAACGGGTAAAACTGTGAACGTTCGGAGAACGCCATTACATGCTTTGCCGTTTCGTTTCAGGGTCGTAAAGGAGACACAAGGTTTCATCCTCAATGACAATGCATGCCTTCTTCTGATCATCAGTCAAGTGATGTGTGCGGTAAGACACGTTTTCCTCTTACCCAACTTTAGGGTTAGGTTTGTCGCGCGGATTCACGTTTATTTGCAGTTCATCCGCTATCACGCGCACAGTTAATCGACGATCGTTCTTCCGCTACGGGGATTGCCAAAAACACTTTCCAGGGGAAACGTACGTACCCACACTTCATGAACAGCGTTTAATTCCCATTAACAACTACCAGTATCGCACGGGTTTGTTTAAATTTCTTGCCAAGTTTCAAACGAAATCTTAAATTGATTTGCTCGTTCATTGTTCTGTTCTCAGTTCAGTATGTATGTATGTATGTGTGTGTGTGTGTGTGTTGAGTAGAAACAGTTTCTGTCTGTCATTCACAGTTTCCATTATTCATACTGTTTCTTGAGGTGTGTATAACACACCTTGATTACTGCCGAGAGCTGAATGTCCCAACTGTTCAACTGTTTGTTAAGCTTACAGGACTTAACTACGGGGTCATCAGTCCCTAAACCTACAAATTACTTACGAAATACCTTATACTAAGGACGGCACAAATATCCATGCCCGAGGGGGGATTCGAACCCCCCGACCGTAGTGGCCGTGCAGACCGTGACTGGAGCGCCTCAGTCCCCGCGGCCACCGCGGCCGGCTGAATGTCCCGACAGCGCTAATAAGTGCTTACACAGTGGAATCCAACTTTCGCCTAGAACGGCGTACTTGTCAACCAACTAGTGGCTTTCGCTGGCCGCATCTGTCGCTCAGACTAACACGGCTGGCCAGCGCTCACATTACTAAGTAAATATCGCGGACGGCGACTGGCGCGTCTGCTACTGACGCCAGCGGCGACGCGGACTGCCCCGGGCATGCGGTCTGCCAATTACTGTCCAACTGGCGCGCTACGAACCGCCAGTTACTGCCCCGACCTCACTATTAAACAGCCCAGCAGCTGCCTGCCGGTAGCGCGTACGGGAGTCGTCTACCCAGAGTAAATACAGGTTTTCAGGCCGTTTCGTCTCCCAGCAGGTAGTTACTAACCCACTACGCCGAGTGGAGATTGTGGACCATTCGAAGCGAGGCAGACTTTTATCGTGTACCTTTCAGGCATTAGAGAGCGTATAGGCTGCTGTGGAAGGCCGAAAGGCGTCTGTATCAGCCACCTCTCGTGAGATTATTACAGTACTTCTGGTGATGGCTTCTCAGATTTTTGCTTATCATATAATCACACCTAGGATTACGAGAGGAACCCTCTTCGCTGATTTTACATCTTTATATTTCATATCAGCATTCTACACTGCACAGCCAGAACATATGACGATCGACTTACAAGGAAAGTACATGGGCTCGAACAAACATCTCAGTATGAACGTTTGGTTACAGGATCTCTACTTACACCTCAATGTGATGGTGGGTGTCATTTTTCTGCAAAGTTCTGCAACCGTGCTCTAGATAGCACTATAGATGTAATTGTAGACGCCATACGTAATGCAGATATCTTAACTATAACTTATGTAATAATCATCGTATATGTTCTCTAGCGAATTGTCATCAAAAGCCGTGATGGTAGTTGGAACTTTAACCTTCTTCTCGAAAGACTGTTGGTATTCACTGCCACTGCTTCCATTGCCTCTTCCCGCACTTACCGTAGCACTACCGTTTGCAATGAGTTGTTCGTCATTATCATCCCTATTATCATTATTATGAGTTTGTAGCAACAGTATCTAACTTATGCTCATATTTCTGTACCATAACAGATACGAGAAAGCATGCAAATGATTCATCTTCTACACTAATACCATCTTCACGAAGAAGGGTTCTTCGTAACTTCATCTCAACTAATCGCAATACATTAGCAGGATTGATTAGTAATCGCCGCCACATCTGACGCTTCACCACACAAATAATATCAAAAAACGCAACTTCGGAGGCACACTGCACCGTCCCTACTGGCGAACCGACAGGTCAAAGTGCAATGCGGCATGGCACACTCAGAGGCCTCTAACGGACGACTGCAGAGTTTTGCAGATGCGGGAGTAAAACTAGTGCAATAAGGGATCTTTACATTATCTCTCATACGAGTATATGTGTTTATTCGAGCCCAAGTACTTTCCTTGTTAGTATGCGTTTATATGAGCGGTCACGTCTTTGACCGAGCGCAATCTTCTAATATACAGGGTGTCCCAGCTATCTTGTCCACCCAAAATATCCCTATCAAGGGATAGCAACGTGAACTGACGGGGAATGACAGACTCACGCACAATGCATGTATAGTCTAAATAAAATTACTTGCCAATTGACGTTTCTCATGTGGGACTACAGTATTGCTACATAGGCAGTTGGCTACAGCTCGGCTATAAGCGACAAACACAGCGGGTCGCTTCACAGTTCGGTTAATAAACTTTATAACGTGGAGCAGTGTCGTACGACGTCACCAAGAGTTAATGGCGGCAATGCGAAAAGGAAAGTTCTTAATAGAGAGGTTAATACTTGCGCACATTTTATCTCCCTTGCTTTTCTTTAAATGATCTTTGGTTTAGCAAATTGTAAATGTTTGATGCTTGTATACAATTTGATAAAAGGACTTGCAGTTAACGAATTATGTAAAGTGCGAAGGAGCCGGTTGCAGTGGCCGAACTGTCTGCGGCGCGCCAGTCACGGTCTGCACGGCCGCTGCGGTCGGGGGTTCGAATCCCGCCTCGTGCATGTAAGTTTGTGCCGTATTTAGTATAGGGTAGTTCATACGTAGTTTGTAAGTTTAGGGGTTGATGACCCCGTGGTTAAGTCCCATAAGCTTAACAAACATTTGAACATTTTGTGTGGTGTCGCACAAGACTGAAGTGCGCGCCACCTACTTTCGCCGCGCGCCGCCATGCACGCACGGCGCGGCGTTCTTACGTCAGCCACGAGCACCATCTGTTGCAAGCCCGCTCGTGGCCACCACTGAACTGCATCGTGCACTTGGGATTAAGACAGACACTACGATTCATCAGTAGGCAGGCCTCTATCTATGTATCTGCATTGCACTAGTCTGCTGCCCTCCAAGTTAAGTAATGTATTATTTCTACGAAATACAACTTATTCTAATCTAGCTTAGTGTTTCTAGTTTCTGCTGTCCCACTGGCTGGTCACCTCAGACTCTGTACCCGCACAAGCGTGCATCATATTTCCCTGTTTCGGTCTCTTTATACTCGGCCACCGACACCCAGGACAACCGGCGGAAACGACACACAAAAGTGGCGACGAGGATGGGATACAAAATTTTGAATGCATGCCTGCAGAAGTTTGGAATGTTTGATATTGATTTTGCCTAAAATCGAAGGCAATAGAGAACTGCCGTCGAGTTTTCACTTAATAACTAACGTCATCTGTGAAGCTGTCAAATGGTTGCATTAATTATTATTTTTATTTACCTAGAGCTTTGGAAACTACGATGCACGAATATTCGTGTTTGACACAAACCATGTGAGTACAGTACGTCCAACCGGCTGGTGGCAGCACGGTGTATCAAACGCTGCGTCAGCCTGCAGACACACAGATCTGCTGTGGCGGGCTTGCTGTAGGCGAGGCGGCGTGCGTCCCACTAGACCGACGCGACGGAGCCCCAGGTCTAGACCGAGAGGCAGCCCGCTCCGATCATTCATACTCCAAACCGCCGCATCCGAGCGCGGCTCGCTCGAGCGAGTACCAGCGACCAAAATCCCAATTCGCAGCCCTCTAGTGCAAATATGGTGCCAGCTCCCTTTCGCGACTCACCACGGGTTCATTACTTTCGTCCGTGCCAAAGGTTGACGTACTGGCTATTAGGTAGGATGGAGATAATGGTTGTTCCCCATAATGACGCTTGCTGCCATATAACTCACCGGAGGAAGAAAAATCCATCCCAAGAGACATCACTGCAAGCATCATTTAACCCTTTTAAGTGTGAGGTTAGCGTGCGCGGGACCCCTTACTCAGCGAACACTATGTGCCGGCGCCCCTTGCCGCCACGGTACTTCGTACGTTTTCCACACACACACACACACACACACACACACACACACACACACACAAAAACCCTTCATGATTTCTCTTTGAAGAGTACATCTTGTATTCTGGGTTGTGAACAATTCCTTGAGGTACGAGCATTCGAATAAGGGTTTACACCTCATATCATCACTTGCAGTATCCTGCCCACTGCGAACACTGGAGCATGGTGCTAAATTTGATTACGAAGCTATGAACTGTTGTGCGTATAAGTTAGTCTGTTCATCTATTGTTTTTCACAAAGCATCATTCACAATACAGTCAGAACAAGTATTCACGTCATACTGTTTCACAGGCATAACTGTAGCAGTACTACCACTAAGAAAATGTTGATGAGGAATTTAACTAGTCTGCACAAATGCAATAAGTACCGTCTATTGCCGTAGTGTCTCGTCGTCAGTCGTTTCTCAATCGAAGTCATTTTCACTAGCCTCAACATCCGTGTCATGAAAACTTTCGGAACTGTCACTGAAATTGCAGGTAGCAGAGTTAAAATATTGGCAGCGAAAATTTATATTCAACTTGTACAAAACCCAGACAACTATTATTATAGTCGAAGCACATGAAAGGATCACAGGGGTTGGGAAGGGATTAAGACGGGGTTGTTGCCTTTCTCCAATTATGTTCAATCTGGTCGCGCGGAAGTAGCCGAGCGGTCTCGAGCGCCATGTTCCGGATCGCGCGATCTCCAGCATTAAAGGGTCGATTCCTCCCTCGGGCATGGGTGTCTGTTTTGTCCTTAGGTTAGTTTACATTAGCTACGGACTAATGACCACGTTGTTGAGCCCCATAGATTTACAAACATTGGAGTTTTGTACATTGAGCAAGCTGAGAAAGAATGCAGCGAAATATTTGGAGAGGGAATTAAAGTTCACGACGAAGAATTAAGAACTTTACGGCTTGCCGATGACAAAAATTCTGTAACAGAAAGCAAAGTACCTGGAAGAGCAATTAAACTAAATGAACGGTGTGTTGAAAGGAAGATATCAAATGAACATTAACAAGAGTAAAACAAGGGCATTGGAATGTAGTGTCAGAAAATCAGGCGATGCTGAAGGAATTAGATTAGGTAATGAGACAATAAACGTAGTAGTTGAGTTTTGATATTTGAGTACCAAAATAATTTATGAAATCCAAAGTAAAGAAGATAAAAAATGCAGAATTTCTGTGAGAAGAAAAGCGTTTTTGAAGAAGTGAAATTTTTTGACATCCGAAATTAATTTAGATGTTAGGAAGTCCTTTCAGAAACCATTTGTCTCGAGTGTAGCATTGTATGGGAGTGAAACGTGAACGATAACGAGTTCGTACAAAAACATGATAGAAGTTTTTGACATGACGAATGATGAAGTTTAGATGGGTATTTCACGTAACTAATGACAAAGTGCTTAACAGAATTTGGGAGAAAAGGAGTTTCTGACATATCCTGACTAAGAGAAGGGATTGATTGGTGAGACACATTCTGAGACATCAAGGAATCGTCATCTTAGCATTAGAAGGAAATGTTTTGAGTAAAAATCGTAGAGGGACACCGAGGGACGAATACAGTAAGCATATTCAAAAAGATGTTGGTTTCCGTACCTATTCTCGGAATGAAAAGGCTTGCACAGGAGAGGGTAGCGTGGAGAGCTGCATCAAACCAGTCTGCGGGCTAAAGACCACAACAACAACACTGAAATTATAGTCACCTTCTAAAAGAAGCTGTTCTATCTATCAATCTGATAGACGTCTTATTTTCGCCATTGCAAGAGATCACTCAGTAACTCGGCTGCTTCTCTTGGACGCAAACCTTCGACGCGTGGCCGAGAGTGAACTGTCATACTTAGCCCAGAATACGCTGTATTGCCTGAACAGATCTGCCATGCAGTGGATGAAGCTCATCTAATGCCACAGTTGCAATGTCAAGGCAAAACCTCGACATCCCCACAAGCTATTAGCTACACAACACAGCGGACGGATACATCCGTCATACGCAGTTTCAGAGTTAATGTAGTGGAATTTCGCCTCCAGGCTTGACAATCGTTTGCATTGGGTTGGAAACGTATTGCCACGTCGGAGCGCATTCAGGCGCTATGCTCCAATGTGCGAGGCCGTTCCCCGTCGGGGGTTCGAATCCCCCCTCTGGCATGGATGTTTGTGCTGTCTTTAGTATAAGGTAGTTTATGAGTAGTTTGTAAGTTTAGTTCACTCCTGGTTTCGAAAGATGCCACAGTAGATTTGCTACAGGGTTCAACTCATGTAATTCTGCCTGCCAATGTAGTTGTAATAGGGCGAGGGAGTGTTCACAAAACCAGAGACATATTGTTCCAGCCCAAATATGTATTGTTTTTGTTGCTTTGTAAAAATAGCTGTATCAGTGGCATATTTATCACGCAGATGTCGACCTAAAAGGCAATAACTGATCATTCAGAATGCTTAGACAAGCTGATATGGATCTGTTTGGTCGCCAACATAAACGTTAAGTGATATGTTTTATTCCTGTCCTTCCAATAATGACAAATAATGTTTTAAAAACAGATTATGGTATGTTGTATAAGATTTTGTTGATGTTCACTAAAAACTACATGAAATTATAAAAGGAACTGAATGAAACTTTCACTCTGCAGCGGAGTGTGCTCCGAAATGAAACTTCCTGGCAGATTAAAATTGTGTGCCGGAACCGGGACTCGAACCTGGGACCTTTGCCTTTCTCGGGCAAGCGCACTACCGACTGTGCTATCCCGACACGACTCACGATGCCGCCTCACAACTTTACTTCTGCCAGTACCTCGCCTCCTACTTTCCAAACTTCACAGAAGCTCTCCTGCGAACCATGCAAGACTAGCACTCCTGGAAGAAAGGATATGGTGGAGACATGGCTTAGCCACAGCCTAAGGGATGTTTCCAGAATGAAACTTTCACTCTGCAGCGGAGTGTGCGCTGATATGAAACTTCCTGGCAGATTAAAATTGTGTGCCGGAACCGGGACTCGAACCTGGGACCTTTGCCTTTCGCGGGCAAGCGCACTACCGACTGTGCTATCCCGACACGACTCACGATGCCACCTCACAACTTTACTTCTGCCAGTACCTCGCCTCCTACTGTAAAAAAATTTCACAGAAGCTCTCCTGCGAACCATATCCTTTCTTCCAGGAGTGCTAGTCTTGCATGGTTCGTAGGAGAGCTTCTGTGAAGTTTCATAAAAGGAACTGTCTTGTGTAGGCGTCGTTATACTACTTTTTACGTAAACTGACGTCTGAGGAACACCACCCCGTCGGGGGTTCGAATCCCCCCTCTGGCATGGATGTTTGTGCTATCTTTAGTTTAAGTTAGTTCATAAGTAGTTTGTAAGTTTAGGGACGGATGACCCCGCAGTTAAGTCCCAAAAGCTTAACAAACAACAACAGAAATACCAAGTCAGCAGCCTCCAGTGTTTTTCAGAAAGCGTATATTATTTGTAGCCTTATTGTAGCCTTAAGGTTATCTCAGCAGTGTCGCTGCTTCAGCATCTTCATATGTTTCTGTTCAAGTGACCAAATGAAATGTAATTATGATAATATCAGGTGATCAGTTCGTATACAGAAAAATTATCTCAGTTCTATAACAGTCACTAAATGTCGGGGCTAACAATTACGTGAATAGTTTAAACGGCTGGCATTGATATGACATTTTATTGTGAATATTTATTTGGTGGTTAGCTCATATACAGTAAGTTTATCTTTGTTGTATAACAGTTAGTAATTGTCAGTGACAACACAGTTCCATGAAATTAATTTGAATTGTATTTGTTTAACTTTCATATGCTTGAAAATTCATGTTTGTGCCTTAGATGAGGAGTAGTTACAGATCACAATACACATACATACAACATCTAAAACGTGACTATATTTTAGCACAGTTTTAATGTGTAAATGTACCAGCAATTAGTTTCTTCTTTCAGTCTGCCTGTCAATCACTATTCAATGACACACGCAGTCAGATGTAACAATATACTAAAAGAGATTTTCATTTAACAGCAACACTACAATTATTTTTACAAAGAACTTTCAAAACATGTAGGTTTACATGAGCGATCACGTCTTTGACCGAGCGCAATCTTCTAATATACAGGGTGTCCCAGCTGTCTTGTCCACCCAAAATATCTTTGTAACAATAACAGCTATTGGAAAACGACTTTCACCGGTATCAATGTACGGCTGGGACCCATGAATGTACATATTTGGAAACATTCTAAAACGAAAGCAAATGTGTTTTTAACACAAACTTATGTTTTTTTTTAAATATACACCCCATATTTTTTCTTCAGCAATCCATAGCATGACAAATCACATAAAAAATGGCGTTGATTGCATCGCAATATTGCGACGCGAAGTTGACGCTTGAAAAACGCGAAATGCGCTGCTAGCGCACGTCCTGAGGCTCAGGCGTGATCCCCATGATGCCCGTAATCGCTATGTGATTGACATGCGTAATCGCACTTCCATACTTACCAAGAGGTCGGGAAACGAATAATACGGTCTGCTGCCATCCTGCATTAAAGTCGTACATTCCAGCAGGTATTTATCCCCTAAAAATGTTCAAATTTCTGTATAGCTTATGGGACTTAACTACAAGGTCATCAGTCCCTAAATTTACAAACTACTTATGAACTAACTAATACTAAGGACGGCACAAATATCCATGCCCGAGGGGGATTCGAACCCCCAACCGTAGTGGCCGTGCAGATCGTGACTGGAACGCCTCAGTCCCCTCGGCCACCGCGGCCGGCATTTACCCCATATGCTAGGGGTGATGCGGTTCTGTAACATATCTGTGTACCGCAACGATAGTCACGAAGTTAACTTCGCTTATCGTTAATCAGTTACTAAAAAGGTAATGCCGTGCAACGTTAAAACTTTACTTTACTGTAAATCTAGCGCAAGTGATAGTGAATCATTCACTCATAATAGTATAATTCATGTTGATGGTTTTAGTGAAACGAGCAAGTGGATTAAAGGTTTTACCGTTGTTTAGGTAAAAATGTTTTGATTTGGGAAGTTCAGGTAAGACATAGAATATGAATGTAAACATGTTTAATCAATTAGTTTTATTATCACATAATTATCAATGTTATGTTTATCTAATGCGTTACATGACAAATTGTTTCAAACAAATGTTTCTGAACATCACTGGGTAAAATGGCCCTTTGTAGAACCTTGCACTGTGATACCAGCACTACATACTAAAGATAGCGTTCACATATCATCCTCAAAGTGATAACCATTCGCTTGCATACATAGGGTCACTCTGCGGATGAAGGATGCCCTACTTAGTGCTACTGTTTCCTCTTTGATGGTTGTACAAGCCTCAATAATGCGTTGCTTCATGTCCTCTGGTGTTGTTGGTTCATGTTGGTAAACAGCATCCTTTACTGCTCCCCAAAGAAAAAAAAATCCAGTGGTGTAAGGTCCGGAGATCGGGCAGGCCACCTAACTGGGCCACCACGTCCAATCCACCTACCAGGGAACTTACGGTTCAGAAGTCGTCGTGCTCTTAAGTCGTTATGTGCGTAGCATCCGTCATGCTGATACCACATGACTATTCTCCTGTTCAGATGTACGGTATCCAAGAGAACAGGAAGATTGTGTCGTATAAATCTGGAGTACTGTCTGCCATTTTGGACGCCATTTACAAAGAAAGGTCCGATAATGGTATCTCCAATAATCCCAAACCAAACATTCACTTTCCACGGACGTTGATGCGCTACCTGACGGAGCCATTTTGGATTGTCTGTGGACCAATAATGCATATTCCTCATATTGACAATTCCTTTGTTGGAGAATGATGCCTCATCTGTAAAGAGAACATCTGCGAAAAAAATTGGATTAGTCAGAAGTTGTTAATATTTTGCAGCCATGACTTATTAAACTGATGGTTCTGTAGTTTTCACACCTGTATGCACCTGCTTTCTTAGGGATGGGGATTATAACATTTTTCTTAAAGTCTGAGGGTACTTCACCTGTCTCATACATCTTACACACCAGGTGAAACAATTTTGTCATGGCTGGTTCTCCCAGAGACTTCAGTAGCTCTGAGGGAATATCATCTACTCCAGGGGCCTTGTTTCGACTTAGATCTTTCAGGGCTCTGTCAAATTCTTCTCTCAGTACAGTATCTCCTATTTCATTTTCATCTACATCCTCTTCCCTTCCTACAATATTGTCTCGAAGTTCATTTCCTTTGTAGAGCCCCTCTATATACACTTTCCATCTTTCAGCTTTCCCTTCTTTGCTCAGAACTGGTTTTCCATCAGTGTCTTTGATATTCAAAGAGCTGTTTTTGTTATCTCGAAATGTTTCTTTTATTTTCCTGTAGGCTGAATCTATTTTTCCCCTATTTATACATTCTTCTACATCCTTGCATTTGCCTTCTAGCCACTCCTGCTTAGCCATTTTGCACTTCCTGTCAATCTCATTTCTTAGTCGTCTGTTTCATTTACTGCATTTTTATATTTTCTCCTTTCATCGATTAAATTTAGTATCACCTGTGATATCCAAGGATTTTTTGTAGGTCTTTCCTTCCTTCCTATTTTGTCCTCTGCTACCTTCACTATTTCATCTCTCAATTTTACCCATTCCTCCTCTACTGTTTTATTTTCCCCTGTTTCTGTCAAGTGTTGCCTAAAGCTCCCTCTGAAATTCTTAAGAACCTCAGGTTCCTTCAATTTATCCAGGTCCCATCTCCTTATTTTCCTACCTTTTTGTAGTTTCTTTAGTTTCAGCCTACAGTTCATAACCAACAAGTTATGGTCAGAGTCTATATCTGCCCCTGGGTATGTCTTAGACTGTAAAACCTGGTTCCGAAATCTATGTCTTACCATTATAAAATCTATCTGGTATCTCCCGGTGTCTCCTGGTCTCTTCCACGTATACAACCTTCTTTTGTGATTCTTGAACCAGGTGTTTGTTATAACTAAATTATGTTCCGTGCAAAATTCTACCAGGCGGCTTCCTCTTTCATTCCTTTTGCCCAGACCATATTCACCTACTATCTTCCCTTCCCTTCCTTGTCCTACTACTGAATTCCAGTCTCCCATAACAATTAAGTTTTCCTCTCCCTTAATTGTCTGAATAATTTCCTTTAGCTCCTCATATATTTCTTCGATTTCCTCATCATCAGCAGAGCTAGTTGGCATATAAACCTGTACTATTGTTGTCGGTGTTGGCTTCGTATCTATCTTGACAATGATAATGCGATCACTGTGCTGGTCATAGTAGTTTACCCGCATTCCTATTTTCTTATTCATTATCAATCCTACTCCTGTGATACCCCCAATTGATTTTATATTTATAATCCTGTACTCACCTGACCAGAAATCCTGTTCATCCTGCCACCGAACTTCACTAATCCCTACTATATCTAACTTCAACCTATCCATTTCCCTTTTTAAATTTTCTAGCTTCCCTACTCGATTAAGGGATCTAACATTCCACGCTCCGACCCGTAGAATGCCAGTATTGTCTTTCCTGATGATCACATCCTCCTGAGTAGTCCCCGCCCGGAGATCCGAATGGGGGACTATTTTACCTCCGGAATATTTTACCCGAGAGGATGCCATCATCATATGTTCATACAGTAGAGCTGCATGTCCTCGGGAAAAGTAACGGCTGTAGTTTCCCCTTGCTTTCAGCCGTTTGCAGTAACTGTGTGGCAAAGCCACATTAGCTGATGTTACGAGGCCAGCTCAGTCAATCATCCAGACTGTTGCCCCTGTAACTACTGAAAAGGCTGCTGCCCCTCTTCAGGAACCACACGTTTTTCTGGCCTCTCCACAGATACCCCTCCGCTGTGGTTGCACCTACGGTACGGCTATCTGTGTCGTTGAGGCACGCAAGCCACCCCACCTCGGCAATGTCTGTGGTTCATGGGAGTGGATAAACAAACTAGCAATCTAATAACGTATTTCCCGTCGACGTACATTCTATCAGCAGCATTTCTACCATATCTTCATGTGTGTACATAATACAGTATAAGTTCCACAACACAACGTTTATTCATAACGTGTACTACCTCCGTGCCGTCACTAGATTACTCTGATGCACGACTACACTGGCAAGCGGTGTACTGCACTCCAAAGCAACAACAAATGGGATGCTCTGAGGGTGGTGGCGTACAGGAGTTTGCATGGGTCGCAAATCACAAACAAGGCGAAGTGGTAACTGTGGTTGTAGCGGGAACTACGTTCGAGACGTGTCTAGTTAGAGCTAGGCCCTGGATGAACGAGTGCGCGAAAGGCACAATGGGTCATTTAATGCATTCGATAAACCTTATTTTGGGTGTGCAGGATAAATAAGACAACCTAACTGGTGTATACCGATCGGTACTGGTTCATATTGTGCACGTAAACACATAAAACGTGCAAGAGGGATATCATTATGTGCTTATGAGAGTTGATGGCAGCAGACCGTATTATTCGTTTCCCGACCTCTTGGTAAGTATGGAAGTGCGATTACGCATGTCAATCACATAGCGATTACGGGCAGCATGGGAATCACGCCTGAGCCTCAGGACGTGCGCTAGCAGCGCATTTCGGTTTTTCAAGCGTCAACTTCGCGTCGCAATATTGCGATGCAATCAACGCCATTGTTTATGTGATTTGTCATCCTATGGATTGCTGAAGAAAAAAATATGGGGTGTATATTTAAAAAAAACATAAGTTTGTGTTTAAAACACATTTTCTTTCGTTTTAGAATGTTTCCAAATATGTACATTCATGGCCCCAGCCGTACATTGATACCGGTGAAAGTCGTTTTCCAATAGCTGTTATTGTTCCAGAGATATTTTGGGTGGACATGATAGCTGGGACACCCTGTATAAAAACTTTTTTTTTTTTTTTTTTTTTTTGGCTTTTTGTTCGTATTTTATGCACTGTCATACCGTACACCCGATTGCGATGAAGCTTTGTCAGCCCACTGCGTGCATTCACACGAAGGTTACAGGCATACTAAAATTAACTACGTATGGTGCATGGCGGAGGGTGATTTACAATTAGTTAATTCGTTCCTTACCTCTTCACTCTGAAATGGCTGAAGGGATATGAATAAAATTTGGAAGGGAGGTAACTTATACGCCGATTAATATATGGGCTACCTTTCGTAAACTACCATACGGTGCCTTGCGGAGGTTACATTACAAAGGCTTAGTACGTTTGTTTTTCTTCACGCTGAAACAGCTGGACGGATTTGAATGATATTTGGAATGCAAATAGCTTATGCCCTGAATTAACTCATGAGCTACGTTTAGGAAGCCACCGTACGGTGCATAGTAGAGGGTTCCTTAAAGTGGATTAACACGTTTGTTACTCTTCACTCTGAAGCGGCTGGACGGAATTGAATGAAATGTGGAACAAAGATAGCTTATACCCGGAATTAATACTTGGGCTAGGTTTCGTAACCCTCCGTGAGTGCATGGTGGAGGGTACGTTGCAACAAACATCCGAGATTTTTTTATAATCTGCAAACCAGTGAATTTTGTATGCCAGAGGGTACCTTGCGATTTTTACACCGTCGCAGAGACGGGCAGCTCTTTTGTTATTGGCGCATATATATATGTACGTTTCCATATACAGGAGAGAGAGGAGTAGGTGGAAGAGGAGACGGACAGAAAGAGGAGAGAGAAGATTTTTAGCGAGAAGACAGAGAGGGAGAAAGAGAGATGGAAATAGTCACAGACCGGTGAAAGGAGATGGAGGGGAAGAGGAAATCGACAGAGACAGCAGGAGACGGGGAGGGTGGCGGGGGAGGAAGAGCAGGTGAACAGAGAGAAGGAAAGGAGAAGATGGTCTAATTGACGATTGGAAGCCTCATATATAATTGTTCGTATTTTGTGCGCTGCCATTACGTTCATCTGATTGCGTTACAACTTCGTCTACTTACTTCTTGCTCTTACGCGAAGGTTATGGGCATTCTACAGTCGACAGTGGTGCTCATGTACCGGTAAATGTATTTGTTGTTGCTGAAGAGGGAAAAAAAAAAAATTGTCTATCCTAAAGCACTTCAATAATGAAGTCTACAAAATGAAATGAATTACATTTATACTTCTTCTTTATGTATCATCAAATATTCATTTTATAGTCGATAATAAATACATTTATAGAAAATGTATTTATTATCGACTATAAAATGAATATTTATTTCTATCATTCGTAATGAAACAAGCTAACACTTTCAAATTTCAAACGTCACTTCCACAATTTATTTCTTCTGCGGCAGCAACGCGCCGGGTACCACCTAGTTCATGATGAAAATGAAAACTTCTTTTGGTCTGCAATGGAATGACGAAACACTCCATTCGACGACGTGTGTCAGCTGAATAAAGGCAAAAACGTTAATCGCTACGCTAGACGTAATAACGTTGTGCCAGTCAGCTACTGCCAACGTCCGTTGACTTCCAGCCCAATGAACACATGCAGTTTTTTGTGTCTGCTGCTGCTGTGAGGCGATAGAGTCCAAAAGTTGATTGCATGCGTCTGCAGCCGTAGTAACAGTTGGGGACGAACCTTCATTCACTGTGTGCGGCAGTTACTGTCGGATTTGAAAACGTTTTTCATTCACAAGCCGTGCAACTAGCATCCGGCCACTATGAGTCAACCTCTTATTTGTCCCACCACAATTCCGACTTTATGTTTAGCGGTCAGTACACCGTGAAACACCAGCAAATCCAGGAACTACAAACAGAGTTTTATGGTTATGGGCAAACACGGGTGTCCTTTTACACCATTATATCAGCTCATACATTTACTCACGTTTACGTAAAATGTCTGTTTGAAATATAAATATTGCTGTGAAATCTAAAACCTTCATGGCGCACAGATTGTTCCATGAGATTTTGGAACAATTGCCGGATGTCTGTAAGTTCCTGTCACGGTATTTCACCCCACAGTTTTCTGGCCATCTTCAGGTGAGTACCACCGGAGGTACAGTTGAAGACTCACTGAACTCTGCTATTTAAGACTATATCCGCACATGTGCTCTGTATTCAGGCGACGTTGAGCATGTGCTACTTTCGCGCATACGCTATCACAGCAGCTCCGTTCACTGCGCCTAAGTATGGTATGCAACATTGCTGATAAAATCACCCATTTTCAGACATCCATGTTCAGACTTCGATGTTCATGCGGACCAACATAAATGTTAGAAAACATCAATTTGAAAAACGATTTATCGATACTTTTCACGATGTTTTTATATTCTCTACAAATAGTAGGAAAAATACACCGAAATGATTTTATTTTACACTATCAAAATAATGAAATTAAGTTCTGTTTTCAGAGACACGTTAAAACACAAACGACACCTGTTTCTACACAAAACCCTACCTACATCTACCCACACCTGACGTTAGCGGCGGCAAAATACCAACCGGGGTGCCTGTGATTTGGTATTAAAATGTGAAGTATCTGCCTGTGTACATCATTAACGGGTACAATAGGGGATGGAAAGTAGTATTGAAAGATTTAATTACGGTAGCATTTCAGCAAAATGTATGAAAATTTATTTTAAGAAAGAGAAAAAATCAGTGCAGACCGTCCAATACACTTGTGCGCAGCAGTGGGCGTTGAGCTACAGTAGTAAGGATATAAGAATACGTTCCAGTTCCTTCATAGTACATTGTCGTCGAAGCACATGATCAATAGAATGTGGAAACAGTGCTTTTTCTGTTAGAGTGGACTTTTACTTACGGCCACGGCGGCTTAGTGTGCTGATGTTGGCAACAGGCCGCTGGATGCTTTTTCAAAATCCAGTCTGCTGGTATCAGAGAAATAGTCTATTATGCAGATTATGAAATAAAGACCCATCGTTGACAGGTTTTAGTATGTATCTTTGTTTGGTCAGTAAATTAATTATGCTTGCTAACCGAACATTTCGTTGCCAACATTAGAAAACTACGACGCCGCTGATGCTGCTGTATAAAACACATCTCCATGAAACTGCCAACCAACAAAGATTTTTTACTGGCTGATGGCGAGTGGTAAATTTTTAAACTCAGAGTTATCCAATTTAATGTAAAACCTTACCTTATTATCTGGTACATGATTATTATGTGAATTGTTAAAAATTCACTTGATTCCAACGAGTGATTAGCGAAGTAAAGTTGTTGCTATAGAGTGTTGACGACTAATAAGCTTTGTTACTGTCAGTAAATCATATTCAATCACTGCTGCACAAAGTATTTCGAAAAATAACGTCACTGTTCCGACTACCTATGTGACTGTTGTCAGTGTAAGTTTACGCAAGCTCAATAGGAAAAGTTGTGTACCACACGATCAATAAACCCATATTGGTATTTAAAAAAAGCCCATCCTAACAATAAGATAACAATATAATAAGTACAATACGAAATCAGTGAAATTATTACAAACACAGTGGGAAAATATCCCTATAAGATACGAATGCGTTATATTGTGATTAACAACAAAACACAATTTCTACGCAAACTCAGTCCATCCCGAAAGCGACCCGACTTGATCTATAATTTCACGAACGCTACACTGATCATAATAATTAAGAGGTCCGTTGAGTTACGTAGGTTCGGAAGCATTGTCGTCGGCAGAATGAACTAAAATGGTTCTAAATAGTAGTATTTGATTGAATTTATGTCTAATTTTTTAACTGTAGGACATAGAGGAACCAGGATTTAATTTGGCCGAAGTTCGAGGGGGTGGAATCGGATCGTGATGTAATTTTTAAATGTGATAAACAATTCAGTTTATCAGTGCAGTATTAATATATTCAGATTACCTACAATCGCAACTGCCACAACGGTTGCAGAGCTCGATATTGCACTCGTGGCAGAACGGTCAAATATCGATAGATTACCTACAATCATTACAATTGATTGATGAATTAACGTGATTAAACAGTTACTTTTCAGATTTAGGCGAAGTTTCGAATTCAATAAAATTTCTGAAAATTCTATCTAGAAGTTACATTAAATTTTTTAGGGTCATAATCATCAAAGAAATATTAAAAACAGAACCTGCGAATTTTATGTAACCAAAGCAAGATTTTTTTAATATTATTCAGTGGAAAGCATACTTCATTCAGATTTTTGAATGACGGTTTTTTGGCTGTCAGCTCTGTGCATACCAATTATACCGAATGATTGGAGTGGAAACCGCCAGCAGAAGGAATTTGTTGTCACCAATTTGAAAATAGATACATAAATCTAATATATAAAAAGTAATGTTTGTTTGTCTTTTTGTTCGTATTCTATACATGGCGATACCGAACGTCCTATTGCGATGAAACTTTGTCAACTCATTTCTTGCACGTGGGCGAAGGTTATAGGCATACTAAAATTAACTTCCTATGGTGCATGACGGAGGGTTCTTTACAATAAGTTAATTCGATTCTTACGCCTTCATGCTGAAATGGTTGGTCGTATATGAATGAAATTTGGAAAAGAGGTAGCTTATACTCCGATTAATACGTGGGCTACCTTTCGTAAGCCACCATATGATGAGTGGCGGAGGGTACCTTACAGTTGGTTAATATATTTGCTACACTATCATGTTGAAAGGAAAGGACAGATTTGAATGAAATTTTGAATAGAGATAGCTTATACCCCGCATTAATACATGGACTACCTTTCTTAAGCTTCCGTAGCTGTATGGCGGAGGGTACGTTACAACGAACGTACAAACTGGTCGACTGGTCACCATGAAAGTGAGCACCTAAATGTATGTTTCATGAAGTAGATTTTTATAATATGCAAGCCATTTAATGTAGTATCGCGGGAGGTACTTTCCGACTTTGACACCGTTTGACCAGTCACCATGAAACATATATGTATGTTTTCATATAGAGGAGGCAGAGCAGTAGGTGGAGGAGGGGACGAATAGAAGGGGAGGAAAGAGACGGACAGAGAGAGGGTAGAGGAGGAGAATGGGAGATGGAAGAGAAGGAGAATGAGAGAGGGGAGATGGTGACAGTCAGGTGAAATGAGATGACCAGAGGGAGGGGTAGGAGGAAATGAACAGAGAAAGGGAGATGAGTAGACGGGGGGGGGGGGGGGGGGAGCAGGTGAAAAGAGAGAGGGGAGATGAACAGAGAGAGAAAGTGAGATGGGAGGGCGGAGACTAAAAGAGAGGGAAGAAAAACAGAAGATGATCAGAGAGAGAGAAAACGGAAGGAGAGATGTACTTATTGAAGACTGCAATAAATAACTACCCGAGCGACGCCGGGTTTTCAGCTAGTAGTCTATAAAATAAAATAATTCATATCGGAAAAAAAATTCCTGTTTTTTTATTATGATCCCCGAAGGTAGCAAAGCATGATACCTTACATGAAATGTATTTGACGACGAAACATTGGACTTCATTTCTTGTCTAGGAATATCATACACTGCCACGGTGAAGAGCCGAGCGGTCTAAGGCGCTTCGCTACGGAGCGCGCGGTTGCTCGCCGTCGGAGGTTCGAGTCCTCCCTGGGGCATGGGTGTGTGTGTGTGTGTGTGTGTGTGTGTGTGTGTGTGTTTGTCCTTAGGTTAGTTTACCTTCGTTTAAGTAGTTTGTAAGCTACGGACTGATAACCACGCAGTTTGATCCGATATATTTACAAACATTTGAACTTTTTTTTTTTAATGGCTTTCACTGTAAGTAATAAATTAGAATACCTGGAACGACGACGTCGATTTTGATAAGATGACGACAGATGCCACCTGGTGGGTAGTTGACCGCGTTCGAGTGGTCGCGTGGTCTAAGGCATCATGCTCTGGCTTGGGCGGTCGCTCCCGCTGGAGGTTCGTGTCCTCTCTCGGGCATGGGTGTGTTTCCGTCCTTAGTGTAAGTTACTTTATGTAGTTTATAAGTCTAGGGAGTGGTGTCGATACCAGTTTGGTGCAACAGGTTTACAACCATTTGAACAATTTTGGGTACACTTGATGTACTGATGGTTTTCTTTTCGTTGTCCACCGACAGGTAGTGTACTTACATAGCTGTCAGTGACACCTGTGTGTAGCCTTTAATAGAGAATGATTACACCGTTAAGGCTCAGTGTCATTTTGATCTGAAACAGGCAAAACAAGCACATATGTGCTTCCTTCAGTTAACAGATTGAGTTTGAAAAGGCCCATTTTAACGCCTTCAAAATGGCGGAGTATTACCTCAAAGGTTGGACGCACTGCATCACTTGTGAAACAGTGATTGTTGCAATGGTCACGTGTAGACGAGGTTCTGGGCAGTGACGTAGCATAGATGTCTCCCACTGTTAATTGTAGCCCTGATGGCTGTGTTTAGAAACCGCGACTGTGTTAAACAAGAAATGAATTTTCGTATTTCTGCTACCAGTCACATCATTTGTTAGTGTTTAATCTAACAGAGCACAAAGAGTTTCGAACACGTTTTGCTCATCATCAGGGACTTTTTATACATATAGAAATGCTCATGATACAATTTACTTATTTAAAGTCTATTTGTTATTATTGACTTACACACTTTAAATAAGTAAATTACATGTATGTATAAAAACGCCTGATGATTAGCAAAGATGCTCGAAACGCTTTATTCTATGTCAGGTTAAACACTGACAAATAAAGTGACTGTAGCAAAAGTACGAATATTTATTTATCCCCCCCCCCCCAATGGTGTTATAATGATAGCAGTGACAGATCCTACAGCACAGGTAAGAAGCTTCCTGAGACCAGACGAGTCAACACCAACTGTTGCAAACCGGTTACTTGCAGTGGGACTACAGGCACGCACACCTCTAGCCTACCATCCACTAACAATACAGCTTCGAAATTTATAGTTCAACTACACTCCTGACTTTTGAAATTACTGCACCATGAAGATGACGTGTTACAGACGCGAAATTTAATCGACAGAAAGAAGATGCTGTGATATGCAAATGATTAGCTTTTCAGAGCATCCACACAAGTCGTTGCTTGGTGAAACGTTGTTGTGATGCCTTGTGTAAAGAGGAGAAATACGTACCATCACACTTCCGACTTCATAAAGGTCGAATTGTAGCCTATCGCGATTACGGTTTATCGTATCGCGACATTGCTGCTCGCGTTAATCGCGATCCAATGACTGTTGGCATAATATAGAATCGGTGGTTCAGGAGGGCAAT
The DNA here is from genome assembly GCA_026315105.1 of Locusta migratoria. NCBI lineage: Eukaryota > Metazoa > Arthropoda > Insecta > Orthoptera > Acrididae > Locusta > Locusta migratoria. The sequence goes on from CM048748.1 coordinate 422,138,863, forward strand.
ACGGAACGCCGTGCTGGATCCCAACGGCCTCGTATCACTAGCAGTCGAGATGACAGGCATCTTATCCGCATGGCTGTGACGGATCGTGCAGCCAAGTTTCGACCCTGAGTCAACAGATGGGGACGTTTGCAAGACAACAACCATCTGTACGAACATTTCTACGACGTTTGCAGCAGCATGAACTATCAGCTCGGAGACCATGGATGCAGTTACCCTTGACGCTGCATCACAGACAGGAGTAGAAGAAAGAGTTCTGACACACCTTAACATATACAGTCGCGACTCTCACTGCTGTGAAAGTTGTTACAGTTGCAACGACATGCTCCTAGCGGTGGGCAAGTAGCCATAAGAGTGATGTTTGTTTATAGTTATTTTTGTGCGTAATTGACGAGATAACTAATACACTCCTGGCCATTAAAATTGATACAACACAAACATGAAGTGCTACAGACGCGCAATTTAACCGACAGGAAGAATATGCAGTGATATGAAAATGATTAGCTGTTTAGAGCATTCACAAAAGGTTGGCGCAGGTGGCGACACCTACAACGTGCTGACACGAGTAAAGTTTCCAATCGATTTCTCCTACACAAACAGCAGTTGACCAGCGTTGCCTGGTGAAACGTTGTTGTGGTGCCTCGTGTAAGGAGGAGAAATGCATCGTACCATCACGTTTCCGAATTTGATAAAGGTCTAATTGTATCCTATCGCGTCTGCGGTTTATCGTATCGCGACATTGCTGCTCGCGCTGGCCGCGATCCAATGACTGTTAGTAGAATATGGAATCGGTAGGTTCAGGACGGCAATACGGAACGTCATGCTGGATCCCAACGGCCTCGTATCACTAGCAGTCGAGATGACAGGCATCTTATCCGCATGGAAGTAACGAATCGTGCAGCCACGTCTCCATCCCTGAGTCAGCAAAAGACAACAACCATCTGCACGAACAGTTCGTCGACGTTTGCAGCAGCATGGACTATCAGCTCGGAGACCATGGCTGGGGTTACCCTTGGCCTTGACGCTGCATCACAGACAGGAGCTCCTGCGATGGTGTACGCAACGATGAACCTGGGTGCACGAATGGCAAAACTTCATGTTTTCGGATGAATCCAGGTTCTGTTTACAGCATCTTGATGGTCGCACCCGTGTTTGGCGACATCGCGGTGAACGCACATTGAAAGCGTGTATTCGTCATCGCCAGACTGGCGTATTATCCGGCGTGATGGTATAGGGTGCCATTCGTTACACGTCTCGGTCTCCTCTTGTTCGCACTTTGTCCAGTGGCCGTTACACATTTCAGATGTGTTACGACCCGTGGCTGTACCCTTCATTCGATCCCTGTGAACCTTAAATATCAGCAGAATAATGAACGACCGCATGTTGCAGGTCCTGTACGGGCCTTTCTGGATACGGAAAATGTTCGACTACTGCCCTGGTTAGCACAATCTCTAGAGCTCTCACCAATTGAAAACGCCTGGTCAATGGTGGCCGAGCAACTGGCTCGTCATAATACGCCAGTCGCTACTCCTGATGAACTGTGGTATCGTGTTGAAGCTGCATGAGCACCTATACACGCCATCCAAGCTCTGTTTGACTCAATGCCCAGGCGTATCAAGGCCAGAGGTTGTTACGGCCAGAGGTGATTGTTCTGGGTACTGATTTCTCAGGATCTATGCATCCAAACTGCGTAAAAATGTAATCAAATGTCAGTTCTAGTAATATTTGTCCAATGAATACCCGTTTATCATCTGCATTTCTTGTTGGTGTGGCATTTTTAATGGCCAGTAGTGTAGCAATGTCATGGTATGACTTGGAAGATATAATAGCGAGTCTTCAGAGGTAAAATCAGTTTCTGCCTCCATGGAAGTGATGGTCGTTTTGTGGACAACTACTCATACAGTGCAGCTGCCCAATATACAATGGCCCCACTCCAGGCTCTATGAGGTGCGATATGCTACAACTGTGCTTCACGTTTGGTGTTTGTTGAGGCAACGCTGAACAGCACTGGGTATGAGCAGAATGTTGTAAGTCCCATACTTTTTCCATTCATGTAACAGGAAGGTGGTGTACTGTTCCAACAGGATTGTGTCAGCCCATACACTGCACGTCTCTATCATCACGATCGCCAGAGTCATCTCCAATTGAGCATGAATTGGATGTATTGTAACTACAACCGGCTGTAAGGGTACAGACGTTTTAGAGTTTTTGTATTATAAGAAACAGAAAGGAATAGTACAGTACCTTGCAGTAGGGCTAAAACATCGAAAAAGAAGTATGAGGCAAGTAAAGATTATGTGAGAGGATTTATTTATTTGTAGTCTAAGTTTGGGTGGTCTGGATTTTCTGTTTTCTTTATTTTTTCTTATCTGAAATATTCCTTTGGGCTTTGTGTGGCAGTCTGGGCGTCTGATGTCACATGGGGTTTTCCAAGGGGACTGCAATGTCGTTTGAATTCTGGGGAGTGCCGAAGACTTCGAAACAGAATACCAAAGAGAGTACAGAAGCTGGAGGAAGAGCGTGAATTCGTTTAATACATAGATATCTGGATACAGATTCACGAGCAGCTGGGTGTGTTTTACGTATGCCAGGTTGTTAAACGACCTATTAATGAGTACAGTTTCGAAGATATGTAATGGCTTTTGCAATCAGTTTACATTTTTTGTTGGAATTATGATAAAGTAGTAAAATTCGTGCTGTTTCGAGGCGGTGCAACACACACGGAGCAGACAAGAAGAAATTTCTTCTATACTACTCAATATTTGTCATGCAGATAACTTGCACGGCATGTGGGACTGGTCAGCACAAAACTCTTACAGAAGTAAGTGAATAGGTCGAGATGGTGTAAATGCAATCCTGGCAATTACAATTGCTGCACCACGAAGATGACGTGCTACAGATGCGAAATTTAACCGACAGGAAGGAGATGCTGCGATACGCAAATGATTAGTTTTTCAGAGCATTCATACAAGGTTGGCGCCGGTGGTGACACCTACAAAATGCTGACATGAGGAAAGTTTCCAACCGATTTCTCATACACAAACAGCAGTTGACCGACGTTGCCTGGTGGAACGATGTTGTAATGCCTCGTGTAAGGAGGAAAAATGCGTACCGTTTCCGACTTTGATAAAGGTCGGATTTTAGCCTATCGCGATTGCGTTTTATCGTATCTAGACATTGCTGCTCGCGTTGGTCGCGATCCAATGACTGTTTAGCAGAATATGGAATCGGTGGGTTCAGCAGGGAAATTCTGAACGATCCAACGGCCTCGTATTACTAGCAGTCGAGATGACGGGCATCTTATCCGCATGACTGTAACGGATCGTGCAGCCAGGTCCCGATCCCTGAGTCAACAGATGGGAACGTTTGCAAGACAACAACCATCTGCGCCAATAGTTCCACGACGTTTCCAGCAGCATGGACTATCAGCTCGGGGACGATGGCTGTGGTTACCCTTGCCACTGCAACACAGACAGGAGTGCCTGCAATAGTGTACGCAACGGCGGACTTTGGTTCATGAATGGCAAAACGTCATTTTTTCAGATGAATCCAGGTTCTGTTGACAGCATCATGATGGTCGCATCCGTGTTTGGTGACATCGCGGTGAACGCACATTGGATGCGTGTATTCGTCATCGGCATACTGGTGTATCACCTGGCGTGATGGTATGGGGTGCAATTGGTTACACGTCTCCGTCACCTCTTGTTCGCATCGACGGCATTTTGAACAGTGGCCGTTACATTTGAGATGTGTTACGACCCGTGTCTCTACCCCTCATCGATCCCTGCGGAACCCTACATTTCAGCAGGATATTGCACGACCGCATGTTGCAGGTTGGACTGTTGCCCTGGCCACCACATTCTCGAGATCTCTCATCAATTGAAAACGTCTGGTCAATGGTGGCCGAGCAACTGGCTCGTCACAATACGCCAGTCACTACTCTTGATGAACTGTGGTATCATGCTGAAGCTGCATGGGCATCTGTACCTGTACACGCGATCGAAGATATGTTAGACTCAGCCGTATCAAGGCCGTTATTATGGCCATAGGTGGTTTTCTGGGTACTGATTTCTCAGGATCTATGCACCCAAATTGCGTGAAAATGTCAGTTCTAGTACAATATATTTGTCCAATGAATACCCGATTATCTTTTGCATTTCTTCTTAGTGTAGCAATTTTAATACCCAGTAGTGTAATAAATCTCAATACAGTGTTTGGCAGCTGTAAAACTGAATTGAGACAATAGCATGTAGAATTTGAAACTTCCTGGTAGATTAAAATTGTGTGCCGGAACCGGGACAGCAACCTGGACCTTTGCCTTTCGCGGGCAAGCGCACTACCGACTGTGCTATCCCGACACGACTCACGATGCCGCCTCACAACTTTACTTCCGCCAGTACCTCGCCTCCTAATTTCGCTCTTGCCCGCGAAAGGCAAAGGTCCCAGGTTCGAGTCCCGGTTCCGGCACACAATTTTAATGTGCCAGGAAGTTTCATATCAGCACACACTCCGCTGCAGAGTGAAAGTTTTATTCTGGAAACATCCCTTAGGCTGTGGCTAAGCCATGTCTCCACCACATCCTTTCTTCCAGGAGTGCTAGTCTTGCATGGTTTGCAGGAGAGCTTCTGTGAAATTTGGAAAGTAGGAGGCGAGGTACTGGCGGAAGTAAAGTTGTGAGGTGGCATCGTGAGTCGTGTCGGGATAGCACAGTAGGTAGTGCGCTTGCCCGCGAAAGGCAAATTTCCCAGGTTCGAGTCCCGGTTCCGGCACACAATTTTAATCTGCCAGGAAGTTTCATATCAGCGCACACTCCGCTGCAGAGTGAATGTATCATTATGTACAAGATGGGTGATCCAGCATTGATTAATACTTGCTACCTTAGTACCACTTGAGCTATTGAAATCAAAATGTAAGTACCACTATTTCATTTACTCCATATTCACTGGTTCAAAAATAAATCTTGTAATAATTGGACGGCCGGGGTGGCCGATCAGTCTGCGGCGCTCCAGTCACGTTCTGCACGGCCACTGCGGTCGGGGGTTCGAATCCCCCCTCGGACATGAATATTTGTAACGTCCTTAGTATTAGCTAGTTCATAAGTAGTTTGTAAGTTTAGGGACTGATGACCCTGCAGTTAAGTCCCATGAGCTTTACAAACATTTGAAAATTTTTGATTTGTGATAATTGGAAAGCTCGAAGAAGGAGTACTTAAATTGTTACATCCGGCAGTGTACGTACATTTCACATCAGACTGATTCATAGAGAAACTCGGCTGCTTACAGCTATTTCTGATTTAATCACAAGGTGTCTAGGCGTTAGCCTGTTTACGGGGGAAAACTCGGACGCATTTACTGAAGTGTAAGCTTAACCGGCAATCGCGGGGCCGCCGCTGAAAGACCCGTCAGTGAGCCGGCAGGTACTGTGGTATCGTGTTGAAGCTGCATGGCCATCTGTACCTGTACACGCCATCCAAGCTATGTTTGACTCAGGTGTATCAAGGCCGTTATTATGACCAGAGGTACTGGTACTGGGTACTGATTTCTCAGGATCTATGCACCCAAATTGCGTGAAAATGTCAGTTCTAGTATAATATATTTGTCCAATGAATACCCGATTATAATCTGCATGTCTTCTTGGTGTAGCAATTTTAATGCCCAGTAGTGTAATAAATCTCAAGACAGTGTTTGGCAACTGTAAGAGTGAATTGAGACTACAGCATGTACAATATGGGTGATCCTGCAATGATTAATACCTGCTACTTAAGCTATAGATATCCAAATGTAGGTACCGGTGTTTCATTTCGTCCATATTCACTGATTCAAAAATAAATCTTGCGTGAACTTTTTTTTTAATTTATTTATTTACTTACAATTACAATAACAATTTAGGTCTGTTACTTGGATAACTAAAACAGACCTTTACACTCAATTATTATACATTACAAATTGTTTGGTTGTTAGTAATACGTTAATGACAACTCTAATTCCCGCCTCTTAGCAAGCCTCCTGAAGGGAGGCCAGTACCCATCCCTACGATGTGGACGTGGGCGGAGCCTACTTACTAATGTAACCACTGCAACTCTTATTAATTTATCAGATTGTTACATTTACAAAACACAGTAAATTACACTACTTCTACTAGTGGTGCACTGATTTACACTATCCATCTCCTTTGCACCACTGGATTTCTAGTCTAGATTGGATTTGGAAGGTAGCAAGGCAGCCAACACCAGATAACTTATTCAGTGACTTCTCTCTTATACCTTGCTCACGCAAGGCGGGGAAGTCGTCCAGCTCTTTACTCCTTGCCTCAACTAACCTTCCAGTCATATTCGGTTCCATCCGTGGTGCCAAACCGACGTTAGCCGGCCAGACGCCAGTGATGGTGATGTCAATGCGGTTTTACGTACGCAGTATATTGCTGCCAATGTATGCCTCATAGAGGCATGCACGGCTTTTCTCTCCTGTTGTTTCGCAGCAGACTATCCTCGATAGATCTGCTGCGCGTGGGTTGATACTTTCTCAGTCAGTATAATGAGGATCTCTACTAACTCATCATTCCTTATTATTTCATAGATGTCCCTGGTGGTTATGGCTTGCCTCTCTACAGAGGCAACTCGTGCGTGTACTGGGCACTCCAAGATTACGTGTTCCGGGCTGCCTATCTCAGCACCACATTCACAAACTGCATCAGGCCGTTTCCCTATTCGGTGCAAGTGCACCGGGTAGGGTCCGTGACCTGTCAAAAAGTGCACTAATCCTTTGGATGGAAGAAATTTTAACTTCATCCTTTCTCTCACTGGTGGTAGGAAGGAGTGTACGCGCCTGGCTTGCGTGAACTGGAAAACTCTAAGAAGGAGTACTTACATTCTTACTTCCGGCAGTGTACATACATTTCACATCAGACTAATTCACAGAGAAACTCGGCTGCTTTTAGCTATTGCTGATTTAATCACTAGGCGTCTAGGCGTTAGCCTGTTTACGGGGGAAAATCGGACGCATTCACTGAGGTGCAAGCTTAACCGGCAATCGCGGGGCCGCCGCTGAAAGACCCGTCAGTGTGCCGGAAGGTACTGTGGTATCGTGTTGAAGCTGCATGGGCATCTCTACCTGTACACGCCATCCAAGCTATATTTGACTCAGGCGTATCAAGGCCGTTATTACGGCCAAAGGTGGTTGTTCTGGGTACTGATTTCTCAGGATCTATGCACCCAAATTGCGTGAAAATGTCAGTTCTAGTATAATATATTTGTCCAATGAATACCCGATTATCCTCTGCATGCCTTCTTCGTGTAGCAATTTTAATGCCCAGTAGTGTAATAAATCTCAAGACAGTGTTTGGCAGCTGTAGGACTGAATTGAGACTACAGCATGTACAAGATGGGTGATCCAGCATTGATTAATACCTGCTACCTTAGTACTAAATATCAAAATCTAGGTACCGGTATTTCATGTGGTCTATATTCACTGATTCAAAAATAAATCTTGCGTGAACTGGATAACTCTAAGAAGGAGTCCTTATATTCTTACTTCCGGCAGTGTACGTGCATTTCACATCAGACTGACTCGCAGAGAATCTCGGCTGCTTTCAGCTATTTCTGATTTAATCACTAGGTGTTATCCTGTTTACGGGGGGAAACTCGGACGCGTTCACTGAGGTGTAAGCTTAACCGGCAATCGCGGGGCGGCCACTGAAAGACCCGTCAGTGCGGCGGCAGGTGGAGGCGGTGGCAGTAAAACCGCGGCCGCTGGCGCCGCCACGCCCACCCGCTCGCCGCCGCCAATCAGCGGGCGTCGCTGCCCGGCCCTAATTACACCCTGTGCGCTTCCTGCAGATAGCACGTCCGTTTTTGTGACTGACGCCGCGGACTACTATATCTGCGCCGTCTCTCGCTTCCTCGAAACGCCTGTGCTCTCGCTACCTTCCACGCATCAGCAAAGAGGAGCCTTGATTACACATTACTTAATGTTCCCTCTTGTCGGGGTTAATACACTCCAGTGTGACGTCATGGCAATTTCACGTCCGCTCCGTGTTAATAGTCGCTTACGATTGAGCAGTCACTTTGTGTTGCACGGATATGACGTCCTCACAAGTAAACGTCACTCAGCTCGAACTTTACACTGCTGGGAATTGGAGTTTTGCATTTCACTCAAATTTTATTGCTAAAACAGGTGACCCTCGTTCATAAGAAAGGAAAGAGAACTGACCCACACAATTACAGGCCAATATCATTGACATCAGTTTCATGTAGGATTTTGGAGCATATTCTCAGTTCGAATATAGTAACTTTCCTTGAGACGGAGAGGCTTCTTTCTCTGAATCAGCACGGGTTTATGAAACATTGTTCATGTGAAACTCAGCTTGCCCTTTTCTCACATGACATCTTGCGAGCCATGGACGAAGTGCAACAGGCGGATTGTGTTTTTCTCGACTTCAAAAAGGCGTTCGACGTGGTGCCACACTTCAGACTTCTAACGAAGATGCGAGCTTATGGAATAGGTTCACAGATTCATTACTGACTGGAAGACTTCCTAAGTAATAGAACGCAGTACGTTGTTCTCGACAGCGAGTGTTCATCAGAGACGAGTGTATCGTCAGGCGTGTCCCAGGGGAGTGTGATAGGACCGCTATTATTTTCTATCTATATAAATGATCTGATGGACAGAGTAATATGTAATTTATTTCTGTTTGCTGATGATGCTGTGGTGTATGGCAAGGTGTCGTCTTTAACTGACTGTAATAGCATACAGGATGACTTAGACAAAATTTGTAATTGCTGCGAAGAATTGCAGCTAGCTCTCAATGTAGAAAAATGTAACGTGATGCGCCTGAATAGGAAAAGCAATCTCATAATGTTCGAATACAGCATTAGTAGTGAGCTTCTTGATGCTGTCGCGTCGTTCAAATATCTAGGCGTAACATTGCAGAGCGATGTGAAATGGAACGAACATGTAAGGACAGTTGTAAGTAAGGCGGACAGCCGACTTCGGTTTATTGAGAGAATTTTAGGAACATGCACTTCATCTGTAAAAAAACAAACGCTTGTACGCCCACGTCTTGAGTATTGCTCAAGTGTTTGGGACCGCAGCCGGCCGCGGTGGCCGAGGGGACTGAGGCGCTCCAGTCACGGTCTGCATGACCACTATGGTCGGGAGTTCGAATCCCCACTTGGGCATGGATATTTGTGTCGTCCATAGTCTTAGCTAGTTCATAGGTAGTTTGTAAGCTTAGGGACTGATGACCCCGTAGTTAAGTCCCATAAGTTCGACAAACATTTGAACATTTGAACATCCGCTCCGTGTTAATAGTCGCTTACGATTGAGCAGTCACTTTGTGTTGCACGGATATGACTTCCTAACAACTAAATGTCAGCTCGCAATTTACACTGCTGGGAATTATTGTAGCGTCTTGGAGTTTTGCAATTCACTCAAGATATTGTGGGGAAGGCGAACCAAAGGTTACGTTTCATTGGCAGAACGCTTCGAAGATGCACCTATTGTGTCCCATCCTCGTCGCCACTTTTGTGTCTCGTTGCCGCCGGTTATCCTGGGTGTCGGTGGCCGAGTAGAGAGAGAGACCGACACAGGAAACTAGGATTCACGCGTGTGCGGGTACGGAGGTGACCAGCCAGTGGGACAGCAGAAACTAGAAACAGTAAGCAAGATTAGTACAAGATATATATTTCGTATCAATATGATAATATTTAACTTTTACAAGTTTCATGACTGCAGAATGCTGATACATAGTTTAACTAGGTAAAGGCCAGCCTACTGATGAGAGTTTGTTGTACTGCCTGTCCTATTGCTAAGTGGCCGATACAGTTCAGTGGTGGCCACGAGCGGCATTGGAGCAGAGGGCGCTCGTGGCTGACGTCGTAAGAACGCCGCGCCATGTTTACATGGCGGCGCGCGGCGAAAGTACGTGGCGCGCACTTCAGACTTGTGCGACACCACAGCACCAGCTCCACCAAAGAGACTGCCTGCATCACACTTGGGCGTCCTCTCCTGGAGTACTGTTGCGCCACGGTGGAGTAGCCGAGCGGGCTAAAGCACCTCGCTGCGGAGCGCGCGGTTGCTCGCCGTGGTGGTTCGAGTCCTACCTAGGGCATGTGTGTGAGGTTTTGTCCATAGGTTAGTTTACCTAGGTTTAAGTAGTTTGTAAGCTACCGACTGATGTCCACGTAGTTTGATCCGATAGATTTACAAAAAAAAAAAAAAAAAAAAAAAAAAAAAAAAAAAGGAAAGCGAGACATGGCCATCCCAATAAAATAAGAGAAATCAGATCGAAAACGGAACGATTTAGGTGTTCTTTCTTCTCGCGCGCTATTAGAGAATGGACCGATAGAGAAAAGTTATGAAAGTGGTTAATGAACCCTCTGCCAGGCACTTAAATGTGATTTGCAGAGTATCTATGTAGGTGTAGATGTAGACGATGTATTTTTCAAACAGTGTGTATCGAGTACACGAAATGATTACATCTACAGATTACTATCTTGAATGATACTGTGATACCAGGTTCTATCCATGCTTGAACACCCGTATTAGTATGTGACAGAAAAAGGAAGTTAGTTTAGAATTTAAAGTTCTGTAGACACCACGGTCATAAGAGGTGGATTGAAGGAAGATAAGTTTTTAACGCCCCGTCGATAGCGTGGTCATTTGCTCATTAGATGCGGAGCTGACACTAGGGTTGTTTGGCTAAGGATGTGGAAGGAAATCGGCCATACCCTATGAAAGGAACCATCTTGGCATTTGCCTGGAAATTACGTAAAAACTCAAAAAATGTTCAAATGTTTGTAAAGCTTATGGGACTTAACTACGGGGTTATCAGTCCCTAAACTTACAAACCACTAATGAACTAGCTAATCGTAAGGACGGCACAGATATCCATGCCCGAGGGTGGATTCGAATCCCAGACCGTAGTAGCCGTGCAGACCGTGACTGGAGCGCCTCAGTCCTCTCGGCCACCGCGGCCGGCACGTAAAAACTAAATCTGTATGGCCGGAGTTGGATTTGAACCATCATCCTCCCGAAAGTGAGTCCAGTGTGTTACCACTGCTCCACCTCGTTCAGTCCCATTAGACATGGAGCTCACGCTTAGATATTTGGGAAACGATGAGGAAGAAAATCAGCTGTGCCCTTTCAGAGAAACCATCCCGGAACTTGTCTGGAGAGGTTTAGGGAAATCACGGAAAACCTTAATCTCGATTGATGGAGTTGGATTTAAAGCACTATCCTGCCGAATGTGAGTCCAGTGTGTTAGCAATGTGCCACCTCGCTCGGTAGTACGTGATATAACCTCTATGGGTGTCAATGAAGGCTCTCATTCTGGCATCAATTCGATCATACAGATGACGACTACTGTCTTGGGATACATTAATCCACACCTGAATGACCTGTTCACCTAGATCCTGTAGGACTGTGGGTTGATGACACACACATATCAGTTATTGTCACATTGTACCCCATACATGATCAGTGGCAGACAAATCCGGAAATCGTGCTGACAAGAGAAGTTGATAGGCGACTTGTAGCCGGCCGCGGTGGCCGAGGGGACTGAGGCGCGCCAGTCACGGTCTGCACGGCCACTACTGTCGGGGGTTCGAATCCCCCCTCGGGCATGGATATTTGTGCAGTCTTTAGTGTTAGCTAGTTAATAAGTAGTTTGTAAGTTTAGGGACTGTTGACCCCGTAGTTGAGTCCCATATGTGGTGTCGCACAAGTACAAAGTGCGCGCCACCTACTTTCGCCGCGCGCCGCCATGCACGCACGGCGCGGCCTTCTCACGACGACAGCCACGAGCGCCCTCTGCTGCAACCCCGCTCGTGGCCACCACGGAAAGACACCGGGCACTTCGGACTGAGATAGCAACCAGTTAGGACCTTCGTAATCAGATAGGCACGATTGAAGACTTTGCTATCGTACAGGCACTAGGCAGGCCTCTAACAACTATGTATCAACATTCTGCAGTACTATGTAGAAGTTAAGTATTGTTACATTCTGTGCAATATATATCTCTTTCTAATTTAGTCTAGTGTTTATAGTTTCTGGCTGCTCCCCTCCGTACCTGCACCAGCGTGCTATTTTTGTTACTGTGTCGGTCTCGTTCCACTCGGCCACCGACACCTACGACGAGGCTGGGACACAAAAGCGGCGACGAAGTTGGGACACAAAACCATAAGCTATACAAACATTTGAACATGTGTGGCGACTTGTATAACACGATGAGTTACACCCGCAGAATGTGGGTGAGCATTATCCTCTTGCATAACCAATCACCATCCTGTGGGAAGAATATATAGACTGGTCAGCATTCCCTACAGAAGCAGCAAAGGTGAAAGTGAGTTGTAACTTACCGCATCCCACACCATAAGGCCTGGGATACAGCCGTGTCTCTTAGTCGGATGCACTCTACAAAACAGCGCTCATCAGGTTTATGTTGTACATGGAAACGCCCAGACCTGTGTGTGGGCAGAATCTGGGTTCATCGCTAAGAATCCGTCATTCCATCTTTCAAGAAAAGCTCTGACTGCAACAGTCTAGCCGTGCACGTCAATTTTGTGGCTTGTGGAAGACAGAATAGAGGTGTGCATGTCCGTAGTCCCACTACCTGTAATCCGCTGGAAACAGTTCATGTTGACCACTTCAGAACACACATACCATTCTTATCTGTGCTGTGGAAGCTGTACGATCTGCTACGCCGGCCGCGGTGGCCGAGGAGACTGAGGCGCTCCAGTCACGGTCTGCACGGCCACTACGGTCGGGGGTTCGAATCCCCCCTCGGGCATGGATATTTGTGCCGTCCTAGTTCGTAAGTAGTTCATAAGTAGTTTGTAAGTTTAGGGACTGATGACCCCGTAGTTAAGTCCCATAAGCTTAACAAACATTTGAACATTTTTTCGATCTGCTACTGCTGCCTTTCCTGTATGAAGATCTTGGTGGACATCAGTTCTGTGTCAACATTCGTAACCTCGTCTACCGATGTGAGAGTGTCCACGATATCATTGCGACCAGCATTATTGGCCAACTGATGCAGCACTTACGTGGCAATTCTCTGACAGGACAATCGCATCAATCGGATGGCTGCAATGGGAACCCTCTCAAACTCCATCAGTTGGCTGTAGGAAGCGTGAGTCTGTCTCCATGGCATAATCCCTGTTTGTTTCACACGCTGATATCACACAGAGCCGTATGGCCACACTATTCCCTATTAATGGCTATCTACAGATGGCGAAATAAATTGAAATCATTACCAATAAACAGTCACACTGTATCTGCTGACCGTGTGAAAAAAGATTCCAGAAGATAGGACAAACAAAATTTGTAGTTTATTTTAGTAATTGCTTAAAGCTTTTTAAATAACTATCTTGTTGTGATAGTAAAATGGAAACAGTGCAGATTGATGATTTCTAATTTTATTTTGCAATTGGCTTCGGTCAATACAGATTATCGTCAGAGGAAAACCAGCATCGTGGCAGGTGGTGGCAGTGGTTGGAGCAGGCAGCATAACTTTGAACTGCAGTTGCAGTGCTCTTTCACTGCATTGACTGAAACCGATTACAAAATAAAATTACGAATCTGTGACCTGGACTATTGTAATTTTACCTTACTTTACTTTATTATTGTTACTACGAGTCATCTTGCTGCGATTTTCCTGTCTGTGGTAGGATGGTGGGGGGATTGTTCATAGCCTTGGGTTGAAGATTTTACATTATCCAAAGCACCATCAAAACCTCAAAATGATAATTTACCAACTCATGTTCTACGGTCGGAGGTTCGAATCCCCCCTCGGGGATGGATATTTGTGTCGTCTTATAAGGCAATTCATAAGTAGTTTGTAAGTTTAGGGTCTGATGACCCCACAGTTAAGTCCCTTAAGCTTAACAAACATTTGAACATTTGAACAACTCAGGTTGGCGTCGCACAAAAGCGGATTAAAAATAATTGCGTTTAATTTGATATATTTTAAATAAGCAGTATAGCACAGAAATCTTAAATATTTGCTCGTATTCAGGAAAAAAATTCTCCGACTTCAGAAATTTACATCAGCTAATGAACTGCTTTATGTCTTGAGCCACGTTCCCACACATGCAGGATCGGCTTTATTAATCGGATTTGGCATGTTAATATTTACGTTGTGGCCGGATGTCCTTCCTGTTGTCACCCCATGCTCCTAGGGAGAAAATGTGTTTCCTAGATGTCTGTGTATAGTGTTATATGTGTGAAAGTATAAAGTGTTAATAAATGTTTGCGATTCGTATAACTGAGGCGGGACGTGGGGACCAGCCCGGTATCCACCAAGTGGTATGTGGAAAACCGCCTAAAAACCACATCCAGGCTTGCCGGCACTCCGACCCCCTACGTTAATTCGAACCGAGGTCGGTATGCTTCCCCGTCGCAAAAAGCGGCGCGTTAGACCACATGGCTAACGGAGCAAATCACTTTTCGTTAAGTGAAACTCGTAATTTCATAACACACGTTTATGACTCATAGAGTATTACAACGAACCTTCTCATATTACTGCTCATATCTTAATCTCTTCGACTGTTCCGCACAAATGTAAAATTGATTGATGAATCGCTACACAAATTTCCTGATACAGATTTCTTTTCTCGGAGACCCCGATACAAGAAATGACATGAAAAAGTAACAAATCAGTCATTTATATTTTGTATTTCTGGAACAGTCTAGCGTTCGTCTCGCGCTCTTGGCGTAGTCGTATTATCCACCGCCAGATACTTCGTACACCGGTGATCAACATCTCTCTGAACATCTCTTTCAAAGGCGTTACTGAGTATTATCCTATAGGTATGTGGGCTCGGATTTGACTGTTTGGGGGGGGGGGGGGGAGATGGGGTGAATGGTGTAAGACAGACAGCAGTTCCCTGGGGCACATACAGGTGCTCGACAAAATAATATGATCACAGACACAATATTTATTTATTACTACGGAGTTGTTCCACCACTGGCTTGGACAACAGTTGCAACTATTCTAGGAACAGGTTCGCAAAGTGTCTTTATAGTTTTCAACACAGTAAATCCTTTCTTATACGAAACGTTTCGCCAATTACGTCAACGACTTTGGAGGTGTAAATTTGCTTGAAACATGACGATTTAGCTGTTTAAGGAATGAGTTCCATGATTTCTGATACCGTACGAACCATGTGTGTTGTGTGTCGGGGGGGGGGGGGGGGGGGGGGCACTATCATTTTGGAATGTGGCAGTATATGGCAGTGTTTGTTAGCAATATAGTAGTCATAGTAAACATTTTGTTGTCTGGTAGGACGGCCAGATATTCATTTTCAGCTATCTGACTAGTGAAGTTATTGGTAGACAGAGTTGAATACCACACTGCAGATGTCCATGCAGGACTGTAGGAAGCAGTCATTCGTTACTGTGGCCTTCTTTTGGAGTTTTCGGTAGATAAATCAGGTTTTCTGTTGGAAACAATGTAAACGATGACTCGTAGACCATGCCACGGACTTCCAGTTATCGAGTGTCCAAGTTTTATGATCGTGGCATCCCTTGCTTCGCAGCTTTTGGGTCAGTTTCCATTATTAATGGTATAGCAACTATGGTTCTTCCACGATTGTTAAGCTGCAACTGCTGTACTTTTTTCTTTATCGACACACTCAAGTGAGTGTTGAGTTTACCATTTTCTTTCGGCGCGCTATATTTATGTTGTCCGGTAACAATCGTTCGTTATGCAACGTCGGTCGTTTTCGCATAACTTGAGGTTTCTTCCAATATTCCTCTTTACCCGTGACGTTTACTTTGTGGAAATTACGTGACGTTTACTTTGTGGAAATTAAACTACAATTTGACTACAATAAGCATTTACATAAAAAAAAAAAAAAAAAAAACAAAAAAAAAAAAAAACAAAAAAAAAAAAAAAAACGGTTTCGCGTCTTACAGGTGCATCATCAGGCGAACGCTGGTGAGTGGCTAAATAGCAGACAAGTTTTCTTTTTTAATTTATGAGATCCTGATGATGCGCCTACAAGACGCGAAACAGGTTGTGCTTTTTAAATAAAAAGGCTATTGGAGTCAGAGCGGAGTTAATTTCCCCATTGACAACACCTGGCTGCGGATGCCCAAATTTTAAGATACATGCTTAAAGGTGCGTTTAGATGGACCATTAAAATTGCATATTGTCGCACGTTATAGGGCAACATTGTAGTTACACCAACGACAACATAACGTCATCTATTGCCAGGAAATGTTTGCGGCAACAAATTTCTGGGCCAGAAGTGTTTGCAGAGAGCTACCAGGATATTCAAATGTTCAAATGTTTGTTAAGCTTAAGGGACTTAACTACGGGGTCATCAGTCCCTAAACTTACAAACTACTTATGAACTACCTACAACTAAGGACGGCACAAATATCCATGTCCGAGGGGGGATTCGAACCCCCGACCGTAGTGGCCGTGCAGACCGTGACTACCAGGATGATTGCGACGTTATAGAAGTGAATGCAACTCTTGTACTTTTACATGACACAATTAATAACGTCATTCGAATAAAATACTAGAGAAACTATTTTTCTTGGCGTTTCTGTCTTAATACATATTGGTTTCTACGTCCCACAAGCCGTGGCGGAGCGGCTGAGCGCATTGAGGCACTATGCTCCGATGCGCGAGGCCGTTCCCCGTCGAGGGTTCGAATCCCCCCTCGAACATAGTTGTTTGCGCTGTCTTTAGTATAAGTTAGTTCAAAGACAGATTGTAAGTTTGGAGACTGATGACCCAGGAGTTAAGTCCCATAAGCTAAACAAACATTTGAACATTTGAACGTCCCACAACTCAGGAAGTAGATGTATAGCGTTAATAAATAAAATGGTTTTGTCATTACACCACTTTTGCATTGATGACACAACAAAATCACTTGGCGGAAACTGTAAGCAAATCTAACTTAAAAAAAAAAAAAAAAAGAACTCTGTAAATACCCAAACTTTTCAAATGATCAAAAGCGAGACGAAACTGTTTTCGCTCAGTGACGTGATGGCAGCGCTGTCGACGGGAGAAGCACGAAACAAAAGCGAGATTGACAGAAAAGCATTTGCAGATACGAACAGAGATAAGTATTACTCTGCATTACGAAATGTTCTCCACTATTCGTGGGCAACACGGCAATCCCTTGGAAATACCTCTACAACTACCTGTAACATCAGTAATATTGACATCCGTACCGAAATATTGCCGTGTATTGCAGTCATATTGCAACAATGTTAACGGCAACGCTATTTGGGTCAAATACTTCGGTAATATAGGATTAAAGCTCAATCCAAGTAAAACACAAGCGATTCTGGTAGGTCATCCTAGACTCATTAACCACAAATACCGCGAATCTCAACCACCATTAATATTAAATGACACACCTATCTATTTTTCGCCCTCGGCAAAAAGCCTGGGAGTGATAATAGACGACAAACTAAATTGGGCTGAGCACACAGCCGCCGTGTGTAGGAAGGCATCAGCATCTCTTCATGCCCTACAGAGATATAAGAAGTTTTTTCCTCTCGATCTTAAAAAGAAACTTATACAAACGCTTGTAATTCCAATTATTGATTACGGTGATGTTATCTTGCAAGGTCTCTCTTGGGAAAGCTCACGACGTCTGGAACTAATCATGAATGCCTGCGTTCGATATATATGCAACATCCGTCTCTTTGATCATATTTCACCATCTTATAAGCAACTATCCTGGCTCCGTGCTGACAAGCGCAGAGATTTTCATACACTCTGTTTCCTCTACTCTCTTATCAACGTACACTGTCCCTCATATCTTTCCTCGACCTTAACACTCTTATCTGATCAACATAAAAGAACTACTCGTTCATGTCAGAGCAAAACCCTTTCTGTCCCTATCCATCACTCAGCCGGTTTCTCAAAATCCTTTTCAGTAGCAGGAACCAGGCTCTGGAACAATCTACCTCAGTAGATCAGAGAACTGAATAAAACTGTCAGCTTCAAACGACAGTTAATGGATTATCTGCTAAAGCAATAATGACGCCAGTCTTTTTTACCCTACGGTCCAGGTACGTCACATCCATTCCTCCTCCCAGATATTCTTCAACTGCCATTGCTCTCGCCAGGTACAGTTTCTGTCAAAATTCGCCATGCGTTAACCAGTCTCGATATATTCAAAAGTAAATATTGTATCTGCTAATATAAATGTTATTACTTCTATTATTACACCAGCAGCAGCAGCAGAAGGTGTCTCAGTGGTACTGTTAGTATTAATCCTATTTAGAGTTAAGTTATTACATATGTAGAGTTAAGTTATTACCTTTTATTTACATCCTTTTACATGTAATCAACCTGTATAAATAATGTTATTAACTGTTCATCTGTAAAAATCATTATTATGTTATAGGTAACTTACATGTAAAAAAATACTGTATGTGTAAAACCCTGGTCCGAAGTAAGAGAGGGCCTAATGGCCCTAATCTGATCAGGCTAAATAAATAAATAAATAAAATAAATAAATAAAATGCTGCCCATCTAAGCTCACCTTCAGACATTTACTTTGCTTTGTGTTCGCTGTTATTGCGGAGAATATTGTCAGTAGTGAAAATTTACACAGTGCAGTCGTTTTCAGCACAGGCGCTCCCACTGTCTTCGAACTGTCCAGGCGGCCTCTTTGGAAGTCTGACGAGGAAAGTACTTGGGCTCGAACACACAAATATACACCAAAATCGTATGAGAGATCACTTATTGTGACTAGTGATACTCTCGCATCTGCAAAACTCTGCAGTCGTCCGTTAGAGGCCTCTACGTGTGCCCTGCCGCATTGCACTTTGACCTGTCGGTTCGCCAGTAGGGACGGTGCAGTGTGCCTCCGAAGTTGCGTTTTGTGATGTTATTTGTGTGGTGAAGCGTCCAGATGGGGCGGTGATTGCTATTCAATCCTGCTAATGTATTGCGATTAGTTTATAAGAAGTTACGAAGAACCCTTCCTTGTGAAGATGGTATTAGTGTAGAAGATGAATCATTTGCATGCTTTCTCCTATCTGTTATGGTACAGAAATATGAGCATAAGTTAGATACTGCTGTTACAAACTCATAATAATGATAATAGGGATGATAATGACGAACAACTCATTGCAAGTGGTAGTGCTACGTTAAACTCATAATAATGATAATAGGGATGATAATGACGAACAATTCATTGCAAGTGGTAGTGCTACGTTCTACCCCCATGAAACACAGACATTGCCGAGGTGGGGTGGCTTGCGTGCCTCAACGATACAGATAGCCGTACCGTAGGTGCAACCACAGCGGAGGGGTATCTGTGGAGAGGCCAGACAAACGTGTGGTTCCTGAAGAGGGGCAGCAGCCTTTTCAGTAGTTACAGGGGCAACAGTCTGGATGATTGACTGAGCTGGCCTTGTAACATCAGCTAATGTGGCTTTGCCACACAGCTACTGCGAACGGCTGAAAGCAAGGGGAAACTACAGCCGTTACCTTTCCCGAGGACATGCAGCTCTACTGTATGAACATATGATGATGGCATCCTCTCGGGTAAAATATTCCGGAGGTAAAATAGTCCCCCATTCGGATCTCCGGGCGGGGACTACTCAGGAGGATGTGATCATCAGGAAAGACAATACTGGCATTCTACGGGTCGGAGCGTGGAATGTTAGATCCCTTAATCGAGTAGGAAAATTAGAAAATTTATAAAGGGAAATGGATAGGTTGAAGTTAGATATAGTGGGGATTAGTGAAGTTCGGTGGCGGGATGAACAGGATTTCTGGTCAGGTGAGTACAGGATAATAAATACAAAATCAATTGGAGGTATCACAGGAGTAGGATTGATAATGAATAAGAAAATAGGAATGCGGGTAAACTACTATGACCAGCACAGTGATCGCATTATCATTGTCAAGATAGATACGAAGCCAACACCGACAACAGTAGTACAGGTTTATATGCCAACTAGCTCTGCCGATGATGAGGAAATCGAAGAAATATATGAGGAGCTAAAGGAAATTATTCAGACAATTAAGGGAGAGGAAAACTTAATTGTTATGGGAGACTGGAATTCGGTAGTAGGACAAGGAAGAGAAGGGAAGATAGTAGGTGAATATGGTCTGGGCAAAAGGAATGAAAGAGGAAGCCGCCTGGTAGAATTTTGCACGGAACATAATTTAGTTATAACAAACACCTGGTTGAAGAATCACAAAAGAAGGTTGTATACGTGGAAGAGACCAGGAGACACCGGGAGATACCAGATAGATTTTATTATGGTAAGACATAGATTTCGGAACCAGGTTTTAAACTGTAAGACATTCCCAGGGGCAGATATAGACACTGACCATAACTTGTTGGTTATTAACTGTAGGCTGAAACTAAAGAAACTACAAAAGGTAGGAAAATAAGGAGATGAGACCTGGATAACTTGAAGGAACCTGAGGTTCTTAAGAATTTCAGAGGGAGCTTTAGGCAACACTTGACAGAAACAGGGGAAAATAAAACAGTAGAGGAGGAATGGGTAAAATTGAGAGATGAAATAGTGAAGGTAGCAGAGGACAAAATAGGTAGGAAGGCAAGACCTACAAAAAATCCTTGGATATCACAGGAGATACTAAATTTAATCGATGAAAGGAGAAAATATAAAAATGCAGTAAATGAAAGAGGCAAAATGGAGTACAGAAGACTAAGAAATGAAATTGACAGAAAGTGCAAAATGGCTAAGCAGGAGTGGCTAGAAGGCAAATGCAAGGATGTAGAAGAATGTATAAATAGGGGAAAAATAGATGCAGCCTACAGGAAAATGAAAGAAACATTTGGAGATCAGAAAAACAGCTCTATGAATATCAAGGACACTGATGGAAAACCAGTTCTCAGCAAAGAAGAGAAAGCTGAAAGGTGGAAAGAGTATATAGAGGGGCTCTACAAAGGAAATGAACTTCGAGACAATATTGTAGGAAGGGAAGAGGATGTAGATGAAGATGAAATAGGAGATACTGTACTGAGAGAAGAATTTGACAGTGCCCTGAGAGACCTAAGTCGAAACAAGGCCCCTGGAGTAGATGATATTCCCTCAGAACTACTGAAGTCTCTGGGAGAACCAGCCATGATAAACCTGTTTCACCTGGTGAGTAAGATGTATGAGACAGGCGAAGTACCATCAGACTTTAAGAAAAATGTTATAATCCCCATTCCAAAGAAAGCAGGTACAGACAGGTGTGAAAACTACAGAACCATCAGTTTAATAAGTCATGGTTGCAAAATATTAACACGAATTATATACAGAAGGATGGAAAAACTGGTAGAAGCCGACCTCTGGGAAGATCAGTTTGGGTTCAGGAGAAATGTAGGAACACGGGAGGCAATAATCACTTTACGGCTTATCCTAGAAGATAGATTAAGAAAAGGCAAACCTACATTTCTAGCTTTTGTAGATTTGGAGAAGGCTTTTGACAATGTTGATTGGAGTAAACTCTTTCAAGTTCTGAAGCAAGCAGGGGTAAAATATTGGGAGCGTAAGGTTATACAAAAACCAGACAGCGGTTCTTAGAGTTGAAGGGCATGAAAGGGTGCAGTGGTGGGAAAGGAAGTAAGACAGGGTTGTAGTCTTTCTCCATTGTTATTCAATTTGTACATTGAGCAAGCTATAAAGGAAAGCAAGGAGAAATTTGGAGAAGGAATTAAAGTTCAGGGTGAAGAAATAAAAACATTGCGTTTTGCCGATGACATAGTAATTCTGTCAGATACAGCAAAGGACCTGGAAGAGCAATTGAACGGAATGGACAGCGTGCTGAAAGTTGCATATAAGATGAACATTAACAAGAGCAAAACTAGGGTAATGGAGTGCAGTGTAAGAAAATCAGGTGATGCTGAAGGAATTAGATTGGGAAACGAAGCAATAAAGGAGGTAGATGAGTTTTGTTACTTGGGCAGTAAAATAACATATGATGGTCGCAGTACAGAGGATATAAAATGCAGAATGGCAATGGATAGAAAAGCGTTCTTGAAAAAGAGAAATTTGTTAACATCGAATATTGATTTAAGTCTAAGGAAGTCCTTTCTGAAGGCATTTGTATGGAGTGTTGCCTTGTATGGGAGTGAGACATGGACGATAAACAGTGCGGACAGGAAGAGGATTGAGGCTTTTGAAATATGGTGCTACAGAAGAATGTTGAAGATTAGGTGGGTGGATCGCGTAACTAATGAGGAGGTACTGAACAGAATTGGGGAGAAAAGAAATTTCTGGCATACCTTGACTAAAAGAAGGGATAGATTGGTAGGACACATTCTTAGACATCACGGAATTGTGAATTTAGCGTTGGAGGGAAGTGTGTGGGGTAAAAACCGCAGAGGAAGACCAAGAGATGGATACAGTAAGCAGATTCAGACAGATGTAGGTTGCCGTTCTTATGTGGAGATGAAGAGGCTTGCTCAGGATAGGGTATTGTGGAGAGCTGCATCAAACCAGTCTCCGGACTGAAGACCACAACAACAACAACAGTGCTACGTTAAGTGCGGGAAGAGACAATGGAAGCAGTGGCAGTGAATACCAACAATCTTTCGGAAAGGAGGTTAAAGTTGCAACGATCATCACGGCTTTTGATGACAGTTCGCTAGAGAACATGTACGATGATTATTACATAAGTTATACTTAATATATCTGCAAAACGTATATCGTCTACAATTACATCTACAGTGCTATCTAGAGCATGGTTGCAGAACTTTGCAGAAAAACGACACCCACCATCACATTGAGGTGTACGTAGAGATCCTGTAACCAAACGTTCATACAGATATGTTTGTTCGAGCCCATGTACTTTCCTTGGTAGAGATATCTTGAATTTCGTCGAAAATTTTTGTTTACCCGGTAGGAAATAAAAAGTGTAATATACTTCAAGGTAACGTCCAAGACTTCGGACGTTGACTGCAGCAAGTCTGTGTTAACTCATACACAGTGCTACCAAGTTGCAACTTGCCTTTATTTAACAATAATGCATCGTATTGATAGGCTGCGGACGGCGGCAGGAGCGCGCCGGTGAGTGGAGTCAGTGGTGCCAACTGTCAATGACCCGCTCAGCTGACCACCTTCTTAAGGCGACGCCAGAGTAGCCTCGCGGCTTAAGCATAGTTTACTCGGCGCTCGAGCTAGTAATAACGGGGCGTTCATTAATTATGTGAGATGATTTCGGCGTTTTTTCGCCCCCCCCCTCCCCCGTGGTGAGATATAGTGATATTTTGCTCGACCACTCCCACCCTCCCATATCTCACGTGAGGTGTAAATACGTTAAGCTGTGCTTGATTGCATTGGATTTATTAAAAAAAAAAAAAAGACATCATTTGTTTTTATTTTAGAGTAGTTAAAACTTGTATTTAACTCACTAACCCGTGGTGTCCTATTTTGAGGACAGAACACATATTTCTTTATAAATATGTAATAAATTGTTAATAACAACTGTTATTGTTCTGTGTCATTTATTGATGCTTTTTATAACAAATTTATGCTCACAGGTAGTTAAAAGCAAGAAATATTATGTCCATTATCAATAAGGAATTAAAAAAAAAAAAAAAAAAAAAAAATTCAAGCCGGCCGCGGTGGCCGAGGGGACTAAGGCGCTCCAGTCACGGTCTGCACGGCCACTACGGTTGGGGGTTCGAATCCCCCCTCGGGCATGGATATTTGTGCCGTCCTAGTTCGTAAGTAGTTCATAAGTAGTATGTAAGTTTAGGGACTGATGACCCCGTAGTTAAGTCCCATAGACTATACAAACATTTGAACATTTGAAAAAATTCAATTTAAAGAAAAAATAATTTCGGAGTTTACGGATCAACACAGACTGTCAGCCCTTCCAGACTTCCAGCGAACACGCTCTGGGGCACTGTACTGTACCGGCGCGTTTAAAAAAAATGTTCAAATGTTTGTTAAGCTTAAGGGACTTAACTACGGGGTCATCAGTCCCTAAACTTACAAACTACTTATGAACTACTTACGAACTAGGACGGCACAAATATCCATGCCCGAGGGGGGATTCGAACCCCCGACCGTAGTGGCCGTGCAGACCGTGACTGGAGCGCCTCAGTCTCCTCGGCCACCGCGGCCGGCCCGGCGCGTTTTTCGCTGTTGGCGCTGGCTACACTTGCGAGAGACTCGTTGCGGTATTATGGTCCTCTAGGGAGCAGAGGTAATCAGCAATTGCGTACCAATGCGTCATCTAAACTGTAACCGCCTTTTGTGTGACAAAATTGTGATTTGCACTATTTACTTTAACACCGGCATTTGCCTACTACTATGTGATGTTTGCATAACCGCGATAAGTATCATTGTGTGTAGGATTTAGCCATATTTTAGACGTGAAACATGTTTTATTTTACCCAGTTATCTCGAAGTTTTACTCTGTTTCTCGCGGGAAAAAAATTACGTGAGATTTAACGAAACTTCCCCTCTCTCCCACGTGAGATTTGGTGAGATTCGGGTCGACACTCCCCCTGAAAACCTTACGTCATTAATGAACACCCCCTAATAAAAACATGAAGTTGCCAGACGTCTAGTGACGTAACCATCTAACTATCGGCATTTCGTCGGCGCAGAGGGCACCTGGTACCTGCTGGTACGCTGTAGGACACGTTCTGAATTTGCTAGTACCGATCTGAGTGCACACGCGCAGAAGTGAGCTTCTTGCGCCGCTTTCATGTTCGCGTGCGTAAACAACCGAATTCATATTGCAATTACTTGTTCTGTTGGATGAGTGTACAATTTCTTGCATAAATGGAGTGTAACAGAAGTGGAATTGAACTGACTAAGGCATACAGGTATCGTACAAACCAATGCTGTTGCATGCAGAAAATCGTCTTACATATTAAGATACAATAAGAGTTATTTAAGAAGTAACTAAACGCCGCCGTGGAGTGGCCGAGCGCATTGTGGCGTTATGCTACGATGCGTGAGGTTGTTCCCCGTCGGGGTTTCGAATACCACCTTAGGCATGGATGTTTGTACTGTCTTTAATATAACTTAGTTCATAAGTAGTTTGTAAGTTTAGGGACCGATGACTCCGTAGTTAAGTCACATAAGCTTAACAAACATTTGAACATTTTGTAAATAAGGGAAAAGTGTTTGTTAATTACCTTATTTTAATACACCGTCTGTGCCAGAAAGGAGAAGCAGTTGCACGAAAAGTCGAGAATGTCATACCAGGAATAACGTCGCAAATGTGTAATGCAAAATTTAGTTCCCATTAAATTGCTTTGCAAGGTTCAACAATATTTGAAATAGTCGGTACAGAAATTGTGAGCGCAAAGGAAAGGATTTAGAAAGACCCCTCTGTGGCCAAAACCCGTAATGTTAAAGTGAGCCTGCACATAAACAGAACGAAATATGGTAACGGACGTATAAATTAAACAAAGCTGAGAGTGAAACACAAGTGTAGAAAGAACGAGTGGAGTTGGATAATAAGTTTCTCCTGTCGACTGTAGGCAGAAATGAGTATGAAAGGGGAAAAATGGAAAGAGACATCCTTATTTTTCTACATAATTTCTAAGTAAATTGACACATTTGTCAAACCACTTTATAAGCTTCAAAAAGCCGTGCAGGAAAAAATCAGGGCTTTGCATTCGTAAGAAGCGCTGAACGCTTGTGAAGTGGAAAGATCCGTCATCACCTGTCCGAAAGAAGTTGAAAAGCACTCCGTCTGCAGATAAAGTGCTGCTCGCTATTTACTGGGACGCCCAAGATGTTTTGTTGCTGGACTTTTTGGAGGATGCAACCTTCAACGCTGTGCCACTCTGTCGAAATTGAAACAGGTGAGCCGGCCGCGGTGGCCGAGGGGACTGAGGCGCTTCAGTCACGGTCTGAACGGCCACTACGGTCGGGGGTTAGAATCCCCCCTCGGGCATGGATATTTGTGCCGTCCTAGTTCGTAAGTAGTTTGTAAGTTTGGGGACTGATGACCCCGTAGTTATGTCCCATAAGCTTAACAAACATTTGAACATTTGAAACAGACGATTCAGTAAAAGCGGCCTGGCCTTCTCAGATCTGGCGTTCTGCTGTCGGATGGCAATGCGAGACCACACTCGGCGACGGTAACGCAAAATCGTATTGCAATTATTGGTTGGGAGCGCCTACACCATCTGCCATACAGTACTGATCTCGCACCAGGTGACTTCCAACTGTTCCCAGCTTTGAAGGAGATTTTCGGCAGAAGGCGCTTTTGGAAGCAATGCTGACATCAAACAAGCCGTTCAACGCTTCTTGTGTATGTAACGCCCTGATTTTTTCCTGCACGGCTTTTTGAAGCGGTATCACAAATGTGTCAATGTACCTGGAAATTATGTAGAAACATAAATATATGTCTTATCTATAATGTTTTGAAAGTACCCTGTTAAGTTTTCTAAGTAAGATATCGGGCAGTTGAGATCTGCAAATGCAAGTTAAAACAGTCACTGCTGCTCTAAATTACTTTGCGAGTGGCCACAGTACTTGCGCAACAGAAATTTATCTAACTGCTCACTCCTTAAGGGAGCAGCCAAAGTTTTAACAAACACAAGTAACACATATAAAAGAGAACAGATAAATAAACATGAGACGGGGAGAGGTTTGATACTTTAAATCATTATCTATTCAGTAAAATGAACAAGCAAATAATTGTGGGAAAACCAAATTAAGCACACACCTCGTACAAAAGTGAATTAAATTATAAAGTTACTACCTGTAATAAAATTGTTTCTGCCCTTTATGAAATGGAGGTACCGAAGGAAGAAATTTGCAAATACACAATCGATAGAGGAAAGTGCATTCATTCATTCACAGATACGCACATGATGCTTGCGGCACATTACTCAAGTGGGAACACTTCATAGCAGCGACAAACGAAGCGTTGGCGGCGTTTTGACGAGACGGTGGGTGTTTTCAAGCACTATTACAAACACACTATGCACGTACTACGTGGTGTGTGACCATCGTGAATTAGATAGAATTTACAAACGGAAATTAATTCAGAATAAGCAAGTAAAGCACATGCGAGAATTCATGTAGAGGAAAGCTAGTATCAGTAAAAGCATGGCGGAAGGCCGAAGTAACGACCGTTACGAAAGCACGTAGTGCAATTGGTCATACCACAATAGGAAAGACGGTATCGATCCAGAAAATCTGAAAAAAATATTTCGCATAATCGCAGATACAGAAACGACGCAAAAATATTAGTTAAAAAGGCAAGGAAATTCAAACATACTAAGTTTACACATAGGCTTAAGGCCACAGACGTGAATTCTAACTTGTCAGAAACTGGACACCAAATCATCACCAGAATGAATATGGAAATGCTAAATTTACACTGAATTACTCGAGTTCTGTAAATTTAGAAACACTTCCCCTCGCATAGAGAAAGAATTACTCAAGAAAACTATCACTGATAAACCAAGAGTGCCTGATCACAAAGAAAGCAAAGTTCTAACAGCCTGCCATCCCCACAGCATGCTTCCACGATATACTCATTTCGGCCGTCGGAGAAAGAGTGTCACCTTAGGCCACACCAAAAGCCTTCCCCACCACACGCCCAGTGTGCGGCGTGCTAAAAGCGACCTGAGCGCGTTCAGAGCATAGTGTCTAATAACCCTCGCTACCTGAAGAAGATAATACCCTCTTCTAGAGCTCCAGAGAGGTCTCTTTTGTCACCTCTTTCGTCCAAGGCTTGGTTGGTACAACACTAAGAACACAGCCACCTCGCCATCATGCCAAGTAAGCTTGTCTCTGGCCACCCAGCAGACGCCAGCGCAGACGACAAACGACGACAAACGAAGTAAACGAGGCCTAAAGCGCGAGGCGGCGACTGTAAGCCATTGCGCGGCAGTCAGTCAATATTAAAAGCAATATTAAAAGCAACCCTCCACATTCATATGAACACACAAATTTAATCACATGGGTGGAAACATATATAAACACGGGGCATTGATCATTAATAAAAAGAATAAAATAATTGACCTACAAATAGGTAATATTAATGGTGCAGAAACAATTTAGAGTCATGAATAACTAAAAATGGAACACGACTACACATTCAGTGGATGTGTTTCACTTTCATTCTATTTTTTCTTTTTTTTACTTTCATACGCAACTCTCACCACAGTCATAGGGGATACTTATTTTCCAACTCTCCTTCGTATGTTGTACCTTCAACTTGGCGAAATACTCCCATCGTCGTATTTTGGCCTTGGGATGGTTCTTGGACGAACGAAAGCAACTTGGTTAAACGCTCAACATTCCATTAAGTTTCGGGTGTGAAGCCGCAAGAATTCTGCTTCTTCTTGTAATATTTTCGGCTGTATAATGTCCAGCCATCTTCAGAGTGAGCCGTAATGCGGCGCCCCAGTGATCGCTTCGTCCCTTCATACTCGCTACCGCGCAACTGCGCATGCGGCCATAGACGCATAGACGAGCATAATGCATGAGTTAAATCTATGACTCCTCAGTCGATCGGTGTTGGCATGTCGATATAGCACTGTGATGACGTCTTTGCGAATCTATTACGAAAAGGGCCATATTCCATGATTTATCTAGATTGAAACGATTATATCTATTAACTAAAATCGTCATCAAGCGAGTTTCAATTACTCCTTCACTACCGATTCCCATAAAGATGACGTAGTTGACAAAATTTCTACGTTGTCATACAACATACTGTGACCAGTGTCAATACATTACTTTGCCACTGTCGACATGTTAGTTTGTAATTTTGTAAGTGCCATCAGAGGTAATAAGGGACTACCCAGGGCGACACTGTCGGTCTTTTCAAAAAATTCGTTGTTAAATAAGAAGTAAGTCGAGCAATTCGAGGAAAAGGTGCTGGAATCTCCTGACTTGAAACCCAAAGTATTCTGGAGGAATGGTGATGACACCTTTGTAGCACGGCCCGATGGTAAAGATTACTTGCAAGACTTTTCAAGGCACCTGATCTCCATCCATGATCAAATAAAGTTCACAATGGAAATTGAAAATGAGGGATGCCTTCCATTCTTGACCGTTCTGGTTCGGCGCAGAGAGAATGGCACTTTGGGACATGAAGTTTATCTGAAGCCGACGCACACATATTTGTACTTACGTGCAAATAGCTGCCACCATCCTGCCCAGACGATGAGTGTTCTCAGACCTTTGGTGCACAAAGCATACATTATTTCTGACGACAGCAGTCTGCAAGATGAAATTTCTCACTTACAGAGAGTGTTTGAAGAGAATGGGTACACTCCACAGCACATACAGAAGGAACTGCAAATGAAACCGAAAGAGGGTACTAAGAATGCAGAAGAAGACGAAGAAACCTTTAATTCCATGGTTTTCCTGACATATGTGGGTAGCCTCTCGTAAAAAATATCACTGATTCTCAGCAGTAAAAGTGATTTTTCGTCCTCCACCCAACACAGCTGCACTCGTAAGCTCCGGTAAAGATGATTTGCTACTCCTAAAATCTGGAGTTAACAAAATTTCATGTTAATAAGGCGTTTTTCATCGGACAAAGAAGTCGTATTGTCCGTGAAAGCTGTACAGAACACCAAAGGTACACAAGACTTTACACCTTAACAAGTCGGCAGTGGCAGAGCACTGTATTGAAAATGATCACAGTAATGTTGTATGACAACTTAGAAATTTTGGCAACTACATCATCTTTATGGGAATCGGTAGGGAAGGAGGAGTTGAAACGCGCTCGACGACGAATTTAATTAATAGAGATAATCGTTTCAATCTAGATAAATCATAGATTACGGCACTTTAGGTAATAAACTCGCAAAGAAGTCACAGTGCTATATCTACATGCCAACACTGTTCGACTGAGGAGTCATAGATTTAACTCGTGCCTTATGCTCGTCTATGGCGCATTTGTATGTGTGGGCGCATGCGCAGTTGCGAGGTACGCCAGTACAAAGTGCCGAAGCGAGCACTGGAGCGCCAGTCTTACGACTCACTATGAAGATGGCTGACGTTACACAGCCGACATATTAGAGGAAGAAGGAGAATTCTTGCGGCTGCACACCCGAAATTTAGTAAAACAGACTTTGCGCCTCCAGAACCTGAGATTCACTCAACATTCATTCGTAAGAAAATTCGGAATTTATTGGGGTCCTCTGCATGAATTCACTGATTAGCAACAATTACGTGTCTCATTCTTCTTCCCTTCTTCTCAATCAAGGACGCAACGAACTTTTAATTCTTCTTCGGCGTTTTGTTCTGATGATCGTGTGGCGTTTACGGGCGTTAGACACCAAATGGATCGTGTTATGCCTGTCTGGGGCAAGTCTTCTTAGCTGAGGCCACTTCGGCGATTAGCGTGTCAATGATGATGAAATGATGATGGGGTCGACAAAATACCCCGGGCCCTATGCGTGGCAACCCACCACGGTGTCAATAGACTACGGAGACAGACGGTTGTGTTGTAACAAGGACTACCCCAGCTGCTGCAACCGACGACAGTCTGTCAGCCTCATAAACTGAATATTATGAACTATGACGTACACCCAAACACTAACAATTCGTGTACACAAATTGCAGTACGGCCGAATTTCCACAGAAGTGCTGCGGTCAGTGGTAATCAAATGTGTAGGCGGAAGTTTATCGTATAAACACAACCAAGTATGTACGATCACACGTTATTAGTACGGAGTTAGTACGGTTGGATCGCTGCGGCAGAGGATAAGCTTTCTTGTGAACTTTACATCGTCGTGTAAACTGCGTTTTACAGCGTCGACAGCGTGTTAGCAACACTGCAACGGATACTTGCGGTGAAATATAACATTTGAATAATATTTGAGGAACTATTGCTTTAAAAATCAATCTAGTGCTACTGTACACAAAGTGCCATGGAATGAATAAGTAATTTCATATTCTAACAATCATATCAGAGGTACAGGGTGCCCAGAAAAGGAGTGCCTGATTTCAAAATTAAATATTTCGACAGCAAAGATCGATAGAGAAATGCAGTAAACGGTATATTTATTGTGAAAGCTGTAAGAAGTTTATACAGCAGTTTGAAATAATAGTTACAAAAGCTGCTAACAGATGGCGCTGTAATCGCCATACGTAATGCCTAGTATAAATAGTGATCAGAAGCCCAGAGCGATCAGTTCCACTATTGAAACGTGAAAGGTTAGCGTACCGAAAGAAGAGATTAAAACCATGTACTCCATTGAACAACGCGTTTTTCTGGTGCTAGAGTATCACAGGTTAGAAGAGAATCCTACGGCAACAAGGCGAAGTTTTATGTTCCAAAAGGACCTGATGCGAAAACCATTCGAACGCTCTTCGCAAAATTTCAACGAACAGGCAGCGTAACCGATGATCTAGTGCGGCATGTTGACCGCAAGCAGAGCTCAGTTACGAATGAAAATATCGCCACAGTTTCTGGAATTATTCAGCGAAATCCAATGTCATCCGTCCGTAGAATTGCATCTGAGACTGATTTGAAGCGTTCCAGCACGCAGAAAAGAGCCTACACATATTTCCATTCAAAAAACGCACCAGGCATACCCATACGAGCTGTGCACTAAAGGGTTGCCTTTGCTAATCAGATGCTCACAATGATTGATTGTGAAGGATTTAATGTTGGCTGCATCTGCTTTACAGATGAGGCACACTTCCACCTGAATGGATACGTGAATAAGCAGACCTGGCGATTTTGGGGTTCCGAAAAGCCATATTACGTTGCAATTTTGGAACAATTTGTCGCCACACAGCAAGCGTTAGAGGATCGACCAAGTACCACATCGGACCGAACAAGTGTTTCGATTTCTTGAGAAATACTTCGGGAATCGAGTCATTGCTTTGGAATATCCCAAATTTACTGGTGTAGGCATGGATTGGCCTCCATATTCGCCGGATTTGACTCCCTGTGACTTTTTTGTGGGGCACAGTGAAAGGCATGGTCTACCCGAAGCATCCCGTCACGCTGGACGAGCTTGAATCGGCGATCTCTGTGGCATGTGAATTCATTTCGGTTGAGACACTACGAAATGTGAGGGCGAATTTCATTCTTCGTTTGCGCCACCTCTGCAGTGCCAATAGTGAGCATTTTGAAAACATTGTGAAGTGATTGTTTGCAAAGAGTGTTTTCATACGATTATTTCACTTATGTATGTTGATATGAGGTGTACAGCGTACAGCGCCATCTGTTAGCAGCTATTGTAACTATTATTTCAAACTGCTGTATAAACTTCTTACTGCTTTCACAATAAACATACCGTTTACTGCATTCCTCTATCGATTTTTGTTTTCGAGATATTTAATTTTGAAATCAGGGAGTCCTTTTCTGGACACCCTGTACAACACAATGTCACGGGAAAAAGTGAAGAACAAATTATTTCATTGCAGGATGCTGTAATAAGTTCGGAGGGGTAGCAGAGTACAGAATTGCATAGGTTGACAGCAGTCTCGTACAAAACTGTTGTTCAGCTGATTGGTGAGCAGGTGATGGGAGGGGCACTAACACGAATCAACGTAGAAGAACAATATATCAGTTCCGTCGTCTCAATTTTCTGGTCACCACCACAACAAAGACAAAATAAGAACAAAGAATGCCTGAATTTTTTACTAAAAATCTGTTAACGTAATACAATGTTGTTGTCGTGCTCTTCAGTCCGCAGACTGGTTTGATGCAGCTCCCCACACTACCCTGTCCCGTGCAAGTCTCTTCATCTGCGAATACGTTCGGCAACCTACATCCTTTTGAATCTGCTTACTGTATTCGTCCCTCGGTCTCCCTCTACGACTTTTACCCCGCTCACTTCCTTCTAATGCTAAGCTGACAATTCCTTGATGTCTCAGAATGTGTTCTACCAATCTATCCCTTCTCTTAGTCAGGATATTCCAGAAACTCCTTTTCTCCCCAATTATGTTGAGCACCTCCTCAATAGTTACGTGATCTACCCATCTAATCTTCATCATTCGTCTGTAGCACCGCATTTCTAAAGCTTCTATCTTATTTTTGTCTGAACTCCTTGTCGTCCACGTTTCACTCCCACACAATGCTACACTCCTGACAAATGCTTTCAGATAGGTCTTCCCAACATTTAAACTAATATTGTATGTTAACAAGTGTCGCTTCTTTAGAACCCCTTTTCTTTATATAGCCATTCTGCATTTCATATATTTTTTATATCGGCCATCAAAAGTTATCTTGCTAACCAAATAAAAAAAAAATCCATCTACTACTTTTATCGTCTCATTACCTAATCTAATTTCTTCAGTATCGCCTGATTTTCTGACATTACATTCCATTACCTTCGTTTTACTCTTGTTCTCCCAGATACTTTGCTATGAATTACTATGTAACAAGTAAACCACAAAGGTTTTTATTCCCTCTACCTGGACTTTAATCCCCTCTCCAAATTTCTCCTTGCATTCCTTCACAGCTTGCTCCATGTACAGATTGAACAACTTTGGGGAAAGGTTACAACCCCGTCTTACTCCCTTCCCAAGCACTGTGACACTTTCATGCCCTTACTCTCTAATAATTGCTGTCTGGTTTTTGTACAAGTTGAATATAACCCTTCTCTCCCTATATTTTATCCAAGATACCTTCAGAATTTGATAGAATTTATTCCAGTCAACATTGTCAAAAGCTTTCTCCAGATCCACAAATGCTAAAAGCGTAGGTTTCCCTTTCCTTAATCTATCTTCTAACAAACATATTGCCTCGCGTTTTGCTACATTTCTGCTAAATCCAAACTGATCTCCCCAAGGTCGGATTCCACTAGTTTTTCCATTCGCCTGTAAATGATTCGTGATAGTATTTTGCAACTATGACTTGTTAAACTGACAGTTCTGCAATTTTCACATTCGTCTCCAGTTGGTTTCTTCGGAACTGGAATCACTATATTCATCTTAAAGTTTGAGAGAATTTTCCCTGTCTAATACATCTTGAATACCAGGACTGGCTCTCCTAACGATAACAGCAGATCAGACGGAACATCATCTATTCCAGGGGCCCTTGTTTTTACTAAAATCTCTTAGTGTTCTGTCCAATTCTTCTCGTAGTGTCTTATCTCCAATCTGATCTCCCTGTACATCGTCTTCCATTTCTACGATACTGCCTTCAAGTTTATTTCCTTTGTACAGGCCCTCTATATATACCTTCCACCCTTCAGCTTTCCCTAATACAATATAAATGTGAAATGTTGACTTAAAAATGAACTACTACTTACGATTGAGAAAGAAACATATTTACATCACTATCAAATTCTGTTTAAATTATATTTTACTAGCATCTCGGTGTTTGGAGTGAGTTTACCGGTCATCAACCACACTGCTCCAGTCATTTTATCGTGACTGGCTTCACTTCTGATCTTCAGTTACGTTAATTATATTGTACAAAAAATTCTCTCACTCAAATATTTAGTTACGAACTGAATGCAGAGTCGACCAGCTAGACTAATCAGCGGGGACTCTTATGGAGGGATGTTGTTGTAAAATAGATCAATATTTTCTCCTAAAAATGTTCAAATGTCTGTAAACCTATTGGAACCAACTACTTTGGCCATTAGTTCCTAGACTTACAAACTGCATAAACGAACTCACGCTAAGGACAAAATACACACACACACACACACACACACACACACACACACACACACACATATATATATATATATATATATATATATATATATATATATATATATATATATATATATATATATACAAACCATACCCGAAGGAGGATTCGAATCTCCGGCGCGAGCGGCCGTCCAGTCGGTAGCATGATGCCTTAGACCATGCGGCTACTCCCGCGCGGCTTTTATTTTCCTCCCGATAATTTTGTCCTACCACGAACGCCACTGATAACACCTTTCCAATGATGCTAGGTGAAAATATGTTCTTTTTTTTCTTGAACATGACTCTAAATCTCATTTTAGCCTACGAACTTTCTTGTTTTAATTGAGTTCTCAAGGCGAGTGGGTCTTACTGAAGCGTCCCTGGCGTGTTATTTCGAGTCTCGCCTGTATCAAGTGGTCGTTTACGTCTAGACGTCGGCGCAAAAATTGTATGTGGTGTCTACTGTGTAATTTAACATCTGAATGATGAAATAAGGTTAAGACTGCAGTTTTTTTTTCTTTCTTGACGTAGTATCTGGAAATGATAATAGAGATCATTAATGCCAAAAAGGTAGTACACAGTTGTTGTTCCCTTCAAATCTCATGTGGTAAATTCTGTATGCTGCAGAGAATCAATATATATACATAATTAAAAGAATTGAAAAGTGTCATCGATATATTTCAGATCTTAAGTAGGCCTATTTAGTTGCTGCAGAAAATTTATACTTGCAAACGTATGAAATAATATAAATATGCAGTGAAAAGCGTCTATGCCTCTCAGTTTTGACATCTTGTTTCTTGATAATTGCCAAATAATGTCGCAAATAATTTTCTAATCTAATAATTCTGAGTCTTGAAATAATTTTCATTAAAACGCGTTTATATACTTACGCTCGTATTCACGCATAGTGTACGCTTGTTTTCTTGTAAAAAGTAAACATCTTTCAGTCTTTCTACTTATAGATAATTCGCCTCTTTTGTAGGAGAACGAGAGTAGAAGAAAGAGTTCTGACACACCTTAAGATATACAGCCGCGACTATCATTGCTGTGAAAGTTGTTACAGTTGCAACGACACGCTCCTAGCGGTGGGCAAGGAGCCATAAGAGTGATGTTTGTTTATAGTTATTTTGGCTGGTGAAACGTTGTTGTGGTGCCTAGTGTAAGGAGGAGAAATGCATCGTACCATCACGTTTCCGAATTCGATAAAGGTCTAATTGTAGCCTATCGCTTCTGCGGTTTATCGTATCGCGACATTGCTGCTCGCGTTGGCCGCGATCCAATGACTGTTAGTAGAATATGGAATCGGTAGGTTCAGGAAGGCAATACGGAACGCCGTGCTGGATCCCAACGGCCTCGTATCACTGGCAGTCCAGATGACAGGCATCTTATCCGCATGGATGTAACGAATCGTGCAACCACGTCTCGATCCCTGAGTCAGCAGATGGGGTCGTTTGCAAGACAACAACCATCTGCACGAACAGTTCGACGACGGTTGCAGCAGCATGGACTATCAGCTCGGAGACCATGGCTGGGGTTACCCTTGACGCTGCATCACAGACAGGAGCGCCTGCGATCTGTACGCAACGATGAACCTGGGTGCACGAATGACAAAACGTCATGTTTTCGGACGAATCCAGGTTCTGTTTACAGCATCATAATGGTTGCATTCGTATTTGGCGACATCGCGATGACCGCACATTGGAAGCGTGTATTCGTTATCGCCATACTGTCGTATCATCTGTCGTGAGGGTATAGGGTGCCATTGGGTACACGTCTCGGTCCCCTGTTGTTCGCATCGACGGCACTTTGAATAGTGGCCGTTATATTTCAGATGCGTTACGACTCGTCACTCTACCCTTCATTCGATCCCTGCGAAACCCAACATTTCAGCAGGATAATGCACGACCGCATCTTGCAGGTCCTGGATACGGAAAATGCTCGACTGCTGCCCTGACCAGCACGTACGCCAGATGAATCAATTGAAAACGTCTGCTTGTCAGAATACGCCAGTCACTACTCTTGATGAACTGTGGTGTCGTGTTGAAGCTGCATGGGCATCTGTACCTGTACACGCTATCCAAGCTCTGTTTGACTAAATGCCCAGGCGTATCAAGGCCGTTATTACTGTCAGAGGTGGTTGTTCTGGGTACTGATTTCTCTGGATCTATGCGTCCAAATTGCGTGAAAATGTAATCAAATGTCAGTTCTAGTATAACATATTTGTTCAATAAATACCCGTTTATCATCTGCATTTCTTCTTGTTGTAGCAATTTTAATGACCAATAGTATATAATTTCTGCGTTACAAGCATTAGGAAAAAATATCGAGAGACAAACAGAATACGGAAATTAACGTTGAGAGAGCCGAATTTAACTGATTCAGTGGTGTAAATAACAACTTCATCATGAACCAATACGTACGAATATGTGTATATTTGCACCTGATTCGTCTGAAAGTAAGTAGAATATAAAGATAAGAGAGACTTCAATTTGTATTATGGTATGTTCTTACTGTGACAGGTAGTTTTGACTCATATCAATTAGGTGTGTAGTCTAATGGTTCGCACATTTTTACACCTCACTCGTCTTCCTTATAAGAGCGTATTCTTTTGAGTGCTACTTTAGCTAGAAATCCAACGTTTAAAGATTCTTGTCGTTTGTGATTCATCTGTAGCAAGATTTGTGGAATTGCTTTTTTTCTATGTTGGAAACCAATTTGATTGCTTTTCCCGTTTTATTGCCACGTCTGTGACGTCTTCCCTTCAGCTTCAGCTGTGGTGTGTGATTTGGTATGTTAAATACTGGAGTTATTGCATTTTATATACGTTTCCTAAGTTCTACCCTCACCGATTTAACTGGAAATGTAGTGAAGAAACCATACCGTTCCTGAGTAGAAAAGCGACATCTTTCAGCCAAAGGACAGGTGTTGTACTCTTTCCTAACATACCGAGCGAGGTGGTGCAGTGATAACGCGCTGGACTCGCATGCTGGAGGATGGTGGTTCAAATCCACCTCCGACCATCCCTAAATAACTCTAGGCAAATGCCGGGATGGTTCCTTTCTAAAAGGGCACGGTCGCTTTCCTTCCGCATCCTTAACCAAACCTCCGAGCGTTTTTTTACGTCTCTAATGACCAAGCTGTCGACGGGAAGTTAAACCCCAAGCTTCCTTCCTTCCTTCTTTCCTAACCATTTTTTTAATAATAGAAAAAATTATCTCCCAACTCATTCCCCATAAGGACTCCATCCATATGAAATCCCCATCCTTGACCTGCCATCCTGACCTCCTTCTGCATCTCTCCTAGGTTCACTTCGGGCAGCACGCCACTCTCACCCAATACATCACCTTCCCAGCCTCAACCTCCCTGTCACATACCCACTCTCACTGCCGAGATCACCAAATTCCGGTGATCACAGAGGAGGAGCCCAGCTCAACACACACCCTAACATTGAGATCCGCTGTGTAAGCCTGTAGGTTACAAGATAACTGTAAATAAACTGTCCTGTAAGGTACCGTTTCGTACCTTGTGTGGGATCTTAGGACACTTAAGAAAGACAAACGTGAAGCTATTTTTAAGTTATTACCTAGTTTTACGGTAGTCCATACGCTCTATAATGCAAAAACTATGTTAAAATCATTATAAACGATACTATTCCCACTTCTTCAATATAGTATTCAGAAATGTAGTTTGCCGCTTGGTGCACTGCTGTCGCAGTGGGCAAAAAAAAAAAAAAAAAAAGTCTGCAGGAGTGTCATGCCTGTATATGTTAGACTGTGGTTCTAGGCTCTGGTGCAACATTTCACTGTGATAACAACGGAAAGGAAACAACAAAATCAAATTTAAGAAGACGAGAATGCATTATTGTAACATGAATTAGCTCGACGAGAATAGGTTAACCTCCGATATCAGCAGACACCACTACAGTTCGTTGCTTTTACGCATACGCATTCGACTGCGCACTCGGCACAATCTGCGATTCACTGGCGTGATCGAGGCACTTCCGATGGGGTTTCTGTACGACAGACGCATGCATCTCGAGTAGTCGACCATGTAAAACGGGCTGCCAAAGACGATTTAAAATCATAATGGCATGACATGTGTGAAGCTCTATTTTATGCTGTATATATTGCTCTGTTAAAATTTATTTGTCAGATGAGCATTTTTTAAATTTAATACTCTTTAATAATGTTGTATTAAACGCTATGTACAGCACGCCATCTGGTGGCTACTTGTAACTTTGATTGTCACTTGTTTTGTTTTTATTTTATGGCATGACAAGGATAAGCCCTTTACTGTATTTTATATGTTAATCTGTTTTTAAAAAGCTCTCTTTGTCATTTGGGCTTTTTTAATTTAGCCCTTTTAGTAAAATTGTATTAATCACCATGTATAGGACGCCATCTGGTGGCGCCAATGTTTACTTTGTCGTGAGCACAATGACGTGCTCAGTCTCGTAATTGGTTTCTCTGTCTTCACTTTTCTTCTTTGTATGCCGAAGGTTTGTTCTGTTGATGTTGGGTTTTTTTGTGTACTGTCCTGTTTGTTAATCTTTTATATAATCTACTTTTTTTTATCCAGCTACCCTTTTTTGCTCATGATTGTGTGTTTCATTCACAGTGTATCTGATGATGTGCAACGCCCGAAACCGACAATAAAGTTATCAATTAAACCAATTTGCAACCAATCAGCACTGAGTTAAGAAATAAAATCAAATATTTGTACAGCTTATGGGACTTAACTATGGGGTCATCAGTCCCTAAACTTACAAACTACATATGAACTACTTACGAACTAGGACGGCACAAATATCCGTGCCCGAGGGGGGATTCGAACCCCCGACCGTAGTGGCCGTGCAGACCGTGACTGAAGCGCCTCAGTCCCCTCGGCCACCGCGGCCGGCGAGTTAAGAAATAAGTATACATTAAAACGAGCTGAAAATATTGTAACCATAAAACGTAGGTCGGGGAGGATGATTCATCCCCTAGTTTTTTGACAGTTCATCATTGCTAACTTCAGCTGTTTCCTTAATGGTCACTAAATGAGAATCTGCTGCTGCCCTCGCCGTGTGGTGGTCGCTATCTTCTTCCTCCGGTAGAACTGCCTTTGGTGGCACTTCTATTTCGTGGAGAGCAACCCTATAGATGAGCTCCCAGTGAGATTGTACGACTACTGCAGTTCCATACCGCCATCGCCGTTGAATTTACTAGTAGAAGGGGCCGGAAGGCAATACCCGTAAACCTTCGGAAGCGACGCGGTCTCCCTTTCGGCCGCAAGGCTAAACGTAAGGCCGTGAATTTATCCGACGGGACTAAGGCGCATCCACACTCTCTCTGCCCGGTACACGGGAAAGCCATTTAATTTAAAAGTCCGTCGATCGGGTGGGAGCATTCCTCCGCGGCGGTGAGGTGCATGACCGCTGCGGAAGGAATGCGAATGTAATTGGGGTCCTCTCTTTGCCCCCAAAGCGCCGACGCGTCAGAGGCTCAGATGTTTTGTCCCGAGGTGGGAGGGGGCGGGGCGGCGGAATTGTTTTATACTCGCAGGGCGTTATCGGGGGGACGGTGGGCTCCAGTAATGATTCGGGTGACTGCTGCGTTATTTGGGGAACGCACCCAATAAAGTGTCTGGAGTTACGGCGACCTCGAGAGACCCTTGCGCGCCGTCGTGAGGTTGGGTGGGGGGAGGGGAAAACGATGATTCCGTCGGCGGAGGATGCAGAGAGGGGAGGGGGGGCAGGAATATATTTATAAAAAAGAGAGGAAAACAACGGGACGGACATTTGCTCGTAAAACGGCGGCCGTTTTGGCGGTCTTCGCCGGACGGTCGTAAAGGCCCCGTAATGAGCGGACGAGAGCTCGTGTTTAAATTAAAAGATTCATAGCGAGCCGCACTAAAAGTTCCCCGCAGCGCCGAGGTCTCACCCACGACCGATAGCCCGTAAAGCCTCAGATTTACCGCCTAATGCGAGGCGCGTGTGAACCCCTTCGATCGCTGAAATCGGGTCGATTTTTTTTTCTTTTATTTTTTTCGGCTGCGGGCGATCGGTGACTGTTCTCCATGCACAGCGGGGAGCCACTCTCTCTCTGTGCTGGCCACGGAAGACTATGCGGGAGTTTTTCTTTTTGTGGAGGAGACTGAGGGATTGGTCGTTCTCGGGATGGGAAAAGCAGCGGGGGCGGAGGACGGAGTGTGACGTCATCGGGATTAGGGTGCTGGGTTTTACGACCGATGTCGGACCATCGGTGGCGGTACGGAGCGGTAGCCCAGCACGCCCACCTCAGACGCGCTGGCCGTCAGTAAATTATCTCTCGAGCGGGCAGCTTATAGTGGCCCCCGACGATGGCTTCATTTTAGTGACGATTTATGATATCAGTGCTCGGCCGCGCAGCTGCTGCTGCTCCGATAGAGGCCGCTCTAGGCAGCTGCCGCAGATCACCTGCTGTGGGTAACAGCCTCACACCCTCTGCAAGGTATTCACGCAGCGGTAACACGGCTGTGTCTTGCCGATTTTCGCCTCGTCATTATCGTGTATATTGTTGAAAGGAACAATCCCCTTTTCCTCGCCCCCTCCACCCAAAGACGTGTTAACTTACTGAAGACCCTTTCAGCACGGATACAATATCAGGAATGATACTATCCCAAGAACTGGCAAAGGCCATGCAAAAACGATGGTCTGAAATGGTGGAGAGCATGGACATGTCTAAGAGTAGTAGGAAGGCTTGGCAACTCCTCAAACCCTACTACACATAAAGAAAGATTTAACGTTACTCCAAATGAGGTCGCCCATCAGGTTCTGCTTAATGGAAAAACTGAAGGAAGAAAGGAAAAAATACGGATAACTCGGCACAATCGAGAAACAAACGACCTGTCCGCTCTGGAAGAACTGAAAGCTGCTATTAAAATGTGCAAATCCGGTAAGGCACAAAGACTTGACGATATATTGGTAGAGCATATATAGCATTTCGGACTGTGACGATGGGATGGCTACTGAGATTCTATAATAACTGCCCAACACGTAGGCATATTCCTAAAATCTGGAGGAGGAACAGGATAATCGCCATCCTGAAACCCGGCAAGCCAGTTTCCGATGCCAAGAACTTCCAACCTATATCTCTTCTGTGGTATCTCTATAAAGTCCTTGAAAGAATGCTATTCAATCGTCTCAGCCCGGTCATCGAGCCATAACTGATACCACAACAAGCTGGATTTAAAAAAAAAAAAAAAAAAAAAAAAAAAAAAAAAAAAAAAAAAAACTGTACAGCACAAATCCTCAATCTGGCACAAAATATCGAGGACGGCTTCGAGCGTGGCTTGATTACAAGAGCAGTATTCGTGGATCTCTCCGCAGCCCATGACACTGTGCAAAATTATGTTGCACAAACTATATCAGCTAACGAGAGACTATTATTTTTACCAGCTTCATTGGCACTATACTCCAGAATCGTAAATTCTATGTTGAACTAGATGGCAAGAAAAGCAGATGGAGAATACAGAAAAGCGTTCTGCCCCAAGGCAGTGTCCTAGAACCAGCCTTGTTTAGCATCTATAGCAACGACAAGCCAGAACCTCCTAACACAAAAAGCTTCATATACGCTGATAATTTGGCACTAGTATCTCAAGCCAAAGATTTCGAAACTGTAGAGAGACATCTAACATATGGTCTTAAAACTCTTTCAGCATACTATGAAAAGAACCACTTGAAGCCCAATCCGGCTAAAACTCAAGTATGTGCTTTTCACCTACGAAACAAAGACGCCAACAAAAAATTAAAAGTCATATGGAATGGCACAGAACTGGAGCTCTGCCATAACCCAAAATACCTGGGGGTCACATTGGATCGTGCGTTAATATTCAGGAAGCACTGCCTAAACATAAAACAAAAAGTATCCGCACGCAATGACATCATCAGAAAACTCACAAACAGCGTATGGGGTGCCCAACCGACAGTACTCAGAACAACGGCAATTGCACTATGCTACTTTGCTGCTGAATACGCCTGCCCTGTTTGGTATACATCTGTCCATGCCAGGCATATGGATGTTGCCCTAAACGAGACGTGTAGAATAACAACAGGATGCCTGAGGGCAACGCCTACTCACAAACTATACAATCTTCCGGGGATAGCCCCACCAGATATAAGACATGAAGTTGCCGCAAATATAGAGAGAAGCAAAGTAGAACAAAACGCTGCTAACCACCACATGGACACCAAACTCTCCCAAGCAGGCTAAAATCCAGGCTTTTATGAAAACTACTGTCAACTATAGTACATCACCTTCAACGGCACGACAA
Organism: Locusta migratoria; assembly: GCA_026315105.1. NCBI lineage: Eukaryota > Metazoa > Arthropoda > Insecta > Orthoptera > Acrididae > Locusta > Locusta migratoria. The sequence continues at coordinate 422,181,693 of CM048748.1, forward strand.
AATCTGTGGACAACGAGAAACACTGATGTCGCAACATGGATTCCACCTCTGGAGGCCCTCCCCCCAGGCGAGGAAGTCTCTCAACAAACCAAGAAGTGGGGTGGGTAGAACAAAGGACAATATGGCCAGATGGAACTACGTCGGGGATGAATCAACTCTCTGCGAATTTGCATCCGAACAGACCACCAAGCACCTGTACGGCTGTCCTCAGTGTCCAGTAACCTGCACGCTGGAGGACCTATTGCAGGCCAACGAGAATGCTGTCGAGCTTGCTAATTTTTAGTCTGATTGATTTAGTGTTTTTATAATTTGTTTATATATAATGTATTTTGTTTTGTATCATAGTTGTACTCTTGTCTTTGACATTTTGTATGCAACGCTTTTGTCACGAATAAATAAAACGTACTGGAGAGCCAGGGCTAGAAATACGATGAGGAAATATTACTGTGAATTACATGTACAGTTGTCTGTATATGAAAGAGGGCAGAAACCAAGGGGGGTTGAATGGAGGAGAAGGAGGAGGAAAAGGTGGACGAGTTGGTGGAGAAGATTAACAGACAAGGAGGAAAAGATGGATAGAGTATGGCATAAGAGATGTGCAGGGAGTTGGATGATAGAGATAGGGGGCAGGCGAAAGACATGGACGAAGGGGGAGGGGAAGAATGAGACGAAGGGAGACGGAGTAGAAGAGACTCAGAATATTGAAACATTTCGACCGTTTCAGGGCATTGAAATAAATCCAATAGCATAGATGGAAATTTGTGCTGGACCGGAAATGAAACCAGATTTCCCGAGTTGGACCAGCAGTCGCCTTAACCAATTAGGCTATGCAGGCAGGCTTCCCTTCCACCCAAATTCTCAACTTGTAGCACACTACGATGGAAGTGCACCTGTCCATTCATCTTGCTCGCAGCCTATACTCGATTCCCGTAAGGATAGTCTAAATGGTTTAAGGCTAGCCGGCCGCAGTGGCCGAGAGGATTGAGGCGCTCCAGTTACGGTCCGCACGGCCACTACGGTCGGGGGTTCGAATCCCCCCTCGGGCATGGATATTTGTGCCGTCCTTAGTTGTAAGTAGTTCATAAGTAGTTTGTAAGTTTAGGGACTGATGAACCCGTAGTTAAGTCCCATAGACTCTACAAACATTTGAACATTTTGTTTAAGGCTACTGCTGGCCCGAAGCAGGAAATTTTCAAATTTATCGTTGGATTTATATCAATGCCCTGAAACGGTCACAATGTTTAAATATTTCGAATTCGAAAGATTTTGAACTTGCAAATTCACGGTTTTAAATTAAACACAGCGTGTTCGTAAAGTCATGGTCACAGTAAGCCGACTAAACGAGATGCAAATATGAAGCCTTCTTCAAATGAAAGAAAAACTTTTCAAGTTTTTGTTACGTAATTTTCATTGTTATGCGCGTGCAACTAATGACGCATCACTGAAATGAAGCGAATTACGTAGCTGCAGTGCGTCGGTAAAATCATGGTCTTATGTTTCCGTTGGGAACGTTTCCTTGCAGGTAAAATTTATTTCACGTTACACGTCAAAAAGAACGTCGTCCTTTCCATACGGAGCTTTTTTGTGACACACGCGCATTGGTCGAACCTACCAGTAACGAACCCAGCTACTCGCCTCTGAACTGCTTCCATGTCTTCCTTTAAACTGATCTGCTGAGAGTCCCAAATACTTTAGCAATACTCAAGACGTTGTCGTACAAGCGTTTTATATGCGGTCTCCTTTACAGATGAAGTACATCTTCCGAAAATTCTCCCAATAAATCGAAGTCGGCTGTCCGCCTTACTCACAACTGTCCTTACATGTTCGTTCCATTTCATATTGCTCTGCAATATTACGCCTAGATATTTGAACGACGCGACTGTATCAAGAAGTTCATTACTAGTGCTGTATTCGAACATAATGCGATTGTTTTTCCTACTCATGTACATCACATGTTTGTAGAACTTATGGGACTTAACTACGGGGTCATCAGTCCCTAAGCTTACAAACTACTTATGAACTTGCTAAGCCTAAGGACAGCACAAATATCCATGCCCAACGGGGGATTCGAACCCCCGACCGTAGTGTCCGTGCAGACCTGACTGGGTCGCCTCAGTCCCCTCGGCCGCCGCGGCCGGCCTCATGTACATTACCTTACATTTTTGCACAGTTAGAACTAGCTGCCATTCTTCACTCCAACTAGAAATTTTGTCTAAGTCATCGTGTATCCTATTAAAGTGAAATGCTGATGACACCCTCACATACATCACAGCATCATCAGCAAACAACCGCAAATTACAAGTTACTGTCTCCATCAGATCATTTATATGGATAGAAAATAACAGCGGTCCTATTTCTCTTCGCGCCCACCTAGAAGACTCCGTTCTTGATGTTATTAGCTCTGTCGAACAGGGTATCCAGAAACTGCCCAAGGAAGCTGCCGAGGAAATCAGACGGGAGACCTGCCGTGCTCTGACACGGGAACCAGCGCCCGGGAACAATATCTCAGCTGCTGAGGGGTCAGCACTTCGATCATTGCGAGAGGATGCTGAAATGGCTATGTGACCGGCGGATAAAGGGAACTCAACTGTCATCCGCTCCAGATCATTTTTTTAAAACAAAATGAACCAGTTATTGGACCACTCGGCATGTCACCTACGACACAATGACCCCATGAGCAAAATTCAAAGTAGAATGTTAGAACTACTCAAGAATAGTACGATCCCTGTTGTTGTGGCCAATAGACTTCGTTCACAAGGACCTGTTCCTCCCAGACTATGTGTTCTGCCTAAGGTACCTGAGAATGTTGTGCTCTTCGTCCGATTGTTAACAACACTGGGGAGACCACATACAAATTGGTCAAATATAAAGCAGTGCAACTGAGATCCATGAAAAATAAAAGCACCACATTAAAAAATTTGAACATTTCGTCGCCGACTCCACTTGCAACTTGTACTATTGAATATTCTCGTTAGTTTCAACGTGGTCTCAATTTTCATTCTAGTGCCACTGCAGGAATCACTGTTGCTTATTGGCGAGATGTAGGAAGGGGAACTTGTTGATTTCCTTAAGCATGTGCTCACCTCGACGTATATTCATTGAATGACCAATACTTTGAACAGACTAACAGCTGCTATGAGCACTCACCATTGTGGCTCAACTTTTTATGGCAGATTTCGAGGAGAGAGCACTCCAGTCAGCAGAGTCGAAACCTTTGTGCTTTTGGCGATATGTTGCTGCAACTGTCACTGTGTATCGTATACCTACAAACACGGACTTGTATTTACAAGCCACCAGCTGTCACCATACTGCAGAAAAAAGTAGCTTTAGGACGTTAGTGAACAGCCATATCGGACAGTTTAACTGAGAAATTGCGTCACCTTCGTGCCTTTTTTTTCACAGAACGGATATTCAGAACGGGAGATTAACCGGGTCTTAAGGCCGCCGCGTGCTAGAAAAAACGAGGAGCTGAAGGACACTGAAGGACTAAGCGGAATGGCTATCTTACCAAACGTCGGCGGCTTTTCATAAAAAATAGGAAGATTATTGAGATAGCATAAAGTTAAATGCGGCTTTCGACCGCCAATGAAGCTGAGAGCTCTTTTAGGCTCAGTGAAGGACGACCTTGGTGTCAGGAGGCCTCGTGTTTGCGGAACATCATACATCAGAGAAACTTGTCGCACTGTGGAGGTCAGTCTGGAACATCCAGAAAAATCAGCAGTTGCCGAGGATTGACTCAGTATGGGGCACAGTATGGAACACTACGATTGTCTCGTATTGTGACAGTGTTATTAAAGAAGCGGTGGAAATTCGCAGCTCAACAAATCTCCCGAACAGAGACACAGAGTACCATCTTAGCCCGATTGGGCTCCAGCGCTGGCCATTATAAAACCACAGGGGGCACATAAATGTACAAATGGTCGTACAAGCGAGGTAATCGGCGAGAACGGGTGCTTGCCCGCGCGAATACGTATACCTGTCGAAAGCGCACCTGTATGACCTACGTGCATTATTCCAACAGGTGGCGTACCTGTCTCCCCTTTAACGTTAGTGTGATATCAACATGTAAAGCAAACATGCACCATGTCACGGAGAGGTACTCGTGCTTCCTACAGCTAAGTGAGGGTATTGAAAATGGGCAAATTGTCACCTTCCGAGGAGCGGGATGGTCCTTTCAGTGAATTACCACAAAATTTGGGAGTGCTGTTCCAGTCGTGATGAGATGGTGGTTGCAGTGGTGATATGACCATTCCCCACAAACTTAGACCAGGTACTGGACGTCCACGTAGCACAGATGTCTGGCAATGTCGTCGTATTTTAAGGGACAGCTACCACAGCACAAAAGAAGATTCTTTATTATATAACTACACAGTAAGAGGACAAACAATGGCAGCAGTTACTTCCATAAAATAACTTGGAGCAGACATTCAAGGAACGATCATATAAAATCAGTCGTGGCTCAGACGGCAGACTGAGATTCGTTGGAAGAGTCCTCAGAAAGTGTAGTTTGTCGGCAAAGGAAGTAAGTCACAAAAGACTCGTTTTGCCAGCGCTTGAGTATTCTCATAAATGTGAGGGCCATAATAGGTAGGATTAATACAAGACATAGAAAAGATCCAACTGAGAGCAGCACACTTCGTTATCTGCTCGTTCAGTAAACTCGAAAGTGTCGTGGAGATGGTTTGGAAACTTCGGTGTCAGACGATGCAACCGAGACGTCTGAATCGCGGTGCGTGCTTCCGTCAAAGTTCCGACAGTGTACGTTTCACGAAATTAACCAATATATTGCTATTTATATTGAAAAGCAGTCTAGATCACAGAACGTTATTTAATTTATTGAAAATGACCTAAGATAAGGTCGAATCCGGTTGAATAAAACAACCTTCTGCTATCTAGACTGTTTTTCAACACAAACATTTCTATAGTAGATCGCTGTCTTCCTCCTTTGATATTGTTATTCAAATTAATGAATCAGTATATTGCTACCTCTTATGTATATCTCACGAAGCGACCACAAGGCTACCTACTATCTACACGGTTGTAATCCACCCTTCACCTCTCAACGATGTGAGGAGTCACCGGAAACGATGCGTTGTTCGGAGTCCACGTTAAGCTGTAGGTCCCCTTTCCTCTTCCCGGTTCGATAACTGGGGTAGGCTAGTCGCCGAAGTGGCGTCCAATTGAAAGACTTGCTACAGGCCAATGACCCACTCGAAATTATTATTACAAGCAATCGTTTTTCTCGCGAACCATACGCGAACTGAATAGGAGGAAGTGACATTGATACCAAAAAGCAGAAGCAAATACCTTATAAAGATAATAATGGAAATTCCGTGCCATTTACAAACGATTGTCAGGTGACACCGCTAGGAGTGCCATCTGTTGGTTAGAGTTGTAGGCTATGCTTACCTTCATGACTGTGATTTCGTATTATATTTCGCTGCGTACCAAAATTACCTTGCACGGCTTACTTTTGTTACGTCATTTAAGATATTAAGTTAGATGATAATTTTTTAAAAGCGTATGACAGGAAAAACCAAATCAATTGTCTATGCCACTAACTACCATGTTGGATATGCCCCCATTACACCTTTGGGTCAAGATGGAGGCAGCGGCTGGTGCATACAGACTCAAAACTGGCAAAAACTGAAAATCTTTGGGATATCCAGAATCACACACTAAAATAGTGAGTGAGGTAAATATAGGAAAGGTAGAGGAAATGCTAGCCGACTATATTATAACCCCATACTGCTACAACAAGCCTTTCAATATAACAATTGGAAGTAGGGAGCAGTGGGAGAAAATAGTACGGGGGATATTGTCTGGTTCACTGACGGGTCAAAAGTCCGACCAAGGCGTTGGGGTCGGGGTATACGGGGTGCAGCCAAGACTGGAGGGCGTCATCTCTCTAGGGAAACTGGCCTCAGTATTCCACGCCGAAATCACTGCCATCAGGGCGTGTGTGGAGGAGGATTTGTGTAGGTACTACAAAGACCGTAGCATCGATATCTATTCAGTCAGCCAGGCAGCCCTGAGATCATTGGCAGCTCCTGCAACAAGGTCTAAAATTGTTGCAGAATGTCACAGGGTTCTGGTGGAGCTAGGGGAAAGCAATAGAGTAAACCTAGTCACTCGGGGATCAGTGGCAACGAACATGCCGACAGATTAGCCAGGATGGGGGCAGAGACTCCATTATTGGACCGGAACCTGTCCTGACAATCACCAAGGCAATGATCAAATTGGAGCTACGTAACTGACTCAGAAGACATTACGTAGAATATTGGATCAAAGTCTATCAACAAAAACATGACAAGGTAATGATGCCAAAGCCATGTTTTAAAAGAAGCTCTGCAATCCTTGACCTGAACAGGAGAGAGATTAGACTCATGGCTGGATTGCTGACAGGCCACGGGAATTTCAAAAAACACCTACATACAATGGGAATAACAGAAGAAGACCCTAAATGTAGGATCTGTGATGACGGTGATGAAACTGCATCACATCTAATCTTCGAATGCATTGCATTGGAGAGTAAAAGGTAGAGAACATTTGGGACAACCAGACCCGAAGAAATTGAGTCTAATAAAGAACTGGTAAAGGGACTTCTTGCACTGTTCAAGGGCACTGGTTGGTTTTACTAGATATACAGGGAGCGATACCGCACAATAAACTTAGTTTCGGTGCGGGCAGTGGCGGGTTGGACCAAGACTGTTTTAGCTTCCCTGAGAAAATCAAATCAAAGCAATGCCACGAACTGCGCAACATGTCGGCGTCTCATGATATCAGACGAAAACATAAGAAAAAATTTCCGTAAGTAAAATGAAACAACATTTTTCAAAATTTAAACGAACTATTTTTATCTATGAAAACAAACTTGTAGACAGCTCTCATTTCAGGCCACTGAAGCTGTTTTACATTCAGAGAAACGAATCGCGCTTAATTGTAGTTGAGTACACGGACAAATATACCGTTCATGATGTACATAGTTTATTTGGATGTAATTCGAACTGAAACTAACACAATACGCGACATAAGTTTCAACCATGTACATGAACGCAGCTTCCATGAGCAGTTAGGCAGCAGAACAGAAGGAAATGCATCAGGCCAAATACTGGAAATGACAACGAAATAGTAAGACATTGTTTTTAATTTTTGTTTAGCCTGCTGTTTCATAAAATATAATTTTTGCTTAAATACAAACAGCTGATAGTGAAGGTATTGTTCTGATGTTTATACGCTTTGAATGAAGGGATTCATATAAAACTTCCTGTTATACATTTGTTTTTTATAATACATTAACTACCATAAAAAACTACACGAAGGAACAAATTACATTTACCATGGTATTACAAAATCTTATTTTTGAAATCTTTTTGCACAGCCTAGGCATAATACACAGTAGTTAATGAAATGCTCTGAGCCCTTCTTTCTCAAAATTTTATCCTAGTCAGCTGTTCGATTAAGAGTAACCCACTATGTATCTATGAAGAAGTTATATATAAAAATAGAGTAAATTGAAGCTTTAAAGACACTGTAAACGATTACAGTAGGCCTAATAGTAGCTTCCTTAAACAATCATATTTAGAATTCTCCATTTTTGGGAACCTGAAGAAAGATTTCAGAGTGCATGGCTGTTTGTAGTTAGCTGTTACAGCCGTATGTAGCACATACACTCCTCTTCCAACCTTATGCTACTTTTGTAAAGTACGCCGAAGAATGACGGAAGTGTTCTGAGTCTCACAGTGTAAATCGGCCGTTCACTCCCAGGTTTAGTTCACAACTCACGCCGCTAGGAGGTGCTGGAGAGCGCTGTCGCGCGTTTCAGCGAAGAGTTTCTGCTATTTTCTTTATAAGCTATTTGCGCAAAATTCTCCCTGCGACACACCGCGAGGTGGCTTGTGAGGAATGGATGTAGATGTAAGGAGGAGATTTAGAAATGAGCAGACTGTATAGGACTTGTATCCAGTTCCCAGTGACAGAAAAGTGTGAAATCACAGAAATTACAAAGGTGTGCTTCCTCTTTTCTTTCTTGAACAATTAATTGGTAACAAGCCTCATAGCATGTGACCGTCAATGCAAGTTTGTAATAAAGCAGGAAAGAATTTATGACTGAAGGTGTTTACATTCATACCTCGCGTGTATTGAATACAGTCACGCTACACTAAAGCAACAGATGGAGAAAATTAAACTAGATGATAGCTTCATTTAAAAGGACTATAGCATGCCACTTGGAATGAACTTGTCCCAGTTGTTAACGGCGCGTATCCATTTGCATACTTAACTCCATCGTTTCAAGTGAGATACAACCCGACACCTTTATTTTTGACAGCCAAAAATAATCCGGCAAGGAAAAGCTAGACGGCTGTGCGGCGACCGAAATGCAAAGAGTTGAAAGACAGGTCCGTTTAGAATGGCGAAACAAAGGATGCCGCTGTAACGGGCTTCTGAAGGCTCGCTTCCTTTGTCGGCACGTTGACCTGATTATAAGCGTCACTCCTCATCAGCGGATTTATGATAGAAATCGTTACGGTATTAATTTTCAGTTTTTCCCCTCTGGATCGCATTAACTCAGCACATTGTCAGAAGACTTGAAAATCTAGCGGCAGTTATTGGCTAACAGTGGATTCCAGGTTAATTACCGTACATCGAGTAACTGTGAAGAATGAAGCCAAGCAGGTTACCAGATGGTATCTCTGGATGGGCGGAAAACGAACTGCTGTTGCTGTTCACGAGGTCAAAGCACCTTAGGAGTGACGTCAATTTCCGTCTGCTCTTTCTGAAAATGTTATGCGAGGAGTTACGGTTAAAACTCTTTAATCTTTACTGTATTTGTTTACACTCGCACAAGACAATCACAGTTTGAATGTTAGAGTTTCTGTTGAGTCTCAACTGTCATTCCCTGCACCACACGTCTATACCCTGCATATCATTCATGATTTTGCTACCCTCTTCCAGTGTTGCGACTTCTCGATAAACAATAGCATCATACACAAAAGCCGGCCGCGGTGGCCAAGGGTACTGAGGCACGCCAGTCATGGTCTACACGGCCACTACGGTCGGGGGTTCTAATCCCCCCTCGGGCATGGATATTTGTGCCGTCCTTAGTATTAGTTGGTTCATAAGTAGTTTGTAAGTTTAGGGACTGATGACCCCGTAGCTAAGACCCATAAGCTATACAAACATTTGAACATCAAACAAACACAAAAAGCCTCACTGCACTTCCTATGTTATTTATGCGGTCATCTTTTCTTAATCTTTATATTGAGGTGTTTGTGTCTATATTCACTCTGCAGCCAAAACTACACATCGCGAACGAACAGTGTTAGTATGTGATAGTAGATATCAGTATCCCATTGAGCACTATGGTGGTAAAGGGTTGATAACGATAAGGAGATGAAAGATATGGGAGTTGAAAGTTACCGACTTGTATAACATTCTATGTGCGCGTGTCATTTTTTTGCTTTTCAGAAAAAACTACACAATGGAGACGAACGAAAAAATGTTCAAATGTTTGTAAATCTATCGGCTCAAAGTGCGTGGTCATCAGTCCGTAGCTTACAAACTACTTGAACTAAGGTAAACTAACCTAAGGACAAACACACACACCCATCCCCCAGGGAGGACTCGAACCTCCATGGCGAGTAACCACGCGCTCCGCGGCCAGAGACTTCGCGGTCGTTCATTTAGTTCGTTCGTGGTTGTTCGTTGAATGACTGGCTCAGCTTTTTTTATTACAGAGGGCGTTTAGCCCCCTGACCGGGCGCACTGAGCCACGGCGCTTTAGACCGCTCGGCTACTCCACCGTGGCAGGAGACGAACGAACTCTTTGTGTTGTTGTTGTACGAAGTTCTCGTTGTACTCCATAGCAGTCCCGTATCGATAGCTATAAAAGCGTGGAAAATACAGTGGTTGAAACTCGTCAGCCTACATAAAATTCGAAATGAAGACCAGCGATAAATTTTGCCACTATAACAGCAAAGAGGTTACATATAGTGAAATATTTGTGTACGATCTACTAACTAGGAAGATATGGTCCCCACTGCGAGGATCGACGTTTCCATACTACCATATATTATATGCTGCTGTTGGTTGGTCATTCACATCTCTAGAGCCTTAAAACGAAAGACATTCAGATAGCTGGTGAAGTGCTTATTAAAGAGTAATCGCCGAAAAACATTTCTGGAATTTCACTTGACAGTTTAGAGCTTTAGAACCGTTCTCTTGTTAGCTGCCGCAGCGTTGTGGATAGCGTGTCTGCTTATAGTGCAGAAAGTAAATTTACGAATCTTATTATTTGCCCCAATATTCTTCATTTCCTAATCTTTATCCAAGTGACTTTAATCACATTTTTATTCACTTAATTGGTTTGGACCTCTTTTATTTTCAATAATAAAATAAAATTTAAAAATTAAATCCAGTTTAAACATAAAAGCAAAAGACACAAACAAAGATTGTAAATAAATAATGACCACTCCGCATGACACTTCTGAACATAGGTCCACAATATTATACTGATCATCTGTCCATAGCTCTTTCTAACGGTATCAGCGACGCTTTCTGTTTTTCTTCTCGACAAGGTTGAATAACATTATTTGCTAGAACTTTTCCACCTGAACGTCCTCTTTGATTACGTATATTTGAACGATATTTGAAGAAGACGCTAAAAGTACGCAGCCACACTATGACAATAAAATGACTGTACAATGCCGAGCCGCAGTGGAGTAGTCGAGCGGTCTAAGGCGCCTCGCTGCGGAGCGCGCGGTTGCTCACCGTCGGAGCCTCCAGTCCTTCCAGGGACAGGGTGTGTGTGTGTGTGTGTGTGTGTGTGTGTGTGTGTGTGTGTCTGTGTGTGTTTTGTCCTTAGCTTAGTTTACCTTAGTTTGAGTAGTTTTTATGCTATGGACTGATGACTACGCAGTTTGGTCAGATAGATTTACAAACATTTAAACATTTTTACAATGCCGAGCCACTGTAGTGGGACAAGATAGCCGTACTACATTTTCCTATGTCATCCCTGTTTTGAAGTTGTAAATAGAAAAAAAAGGAAACTTTTTATTTAAAATGTATCCATATTTGATGTTCATGTAAATATTGTTATTTTATAATATTTGTTATTCTATAATATGTTTCTTAAAATGTTTTGTTTTCTGTATGTTACATGTACGATCGAGGCGCCGCAATCAAAAAGGGCAGCGTCGTCGCCGCCGCAGCCAACCTTGGAGTATGTGACCGCTAGCAGAATTTAATCGACGGCTACGGGGCTACGAATGCAGCTGCGCCTTCTTTATTGCCGCGCTTCAATCGTTTCAAAGAAGAAAATGATTAATTATTGTTGCTTGAGATTCAGTCCAAGCTGGCTGTACAGATTCAAGTCTCTTGCTAAACTGTCGTTGTATTAGTATGAAGAAGAATAAATATTCGTTAATATTGAAAAGTATCTTGCATTTATGAAGATTTATTGATAATTAAGAATATATTAGAGCAAGAGTAATTTGATTTTTGTGAAGAACTTCGACTTATTTCAGAAAACAATTTAAATTCTGATTGAAATTATTACTGACTATCTTCGAATGCGATTATATTGGCATCGAGTGTGAATATGGAAAAACAGTGTTTAGCAGGCGGTGGAATGTTAATTTTTTCAGTACACGCTAGCGACAGCAAACAGTAGTGCCTGTGTTTGACTTGACAAAATTTTAGTAATGACCACAGACTAGTTTCCTTGCCCCGCTCGTACAAAAGCCTTATTTATTCTTTGTGAACCATTAAAGGAGTTAATCTTATATTTTCTGATTTATATTGTTGTGCGGGACACTTCGGACGAAGTCTTGAAATTTTCCACGGTTAGATTAAAAATGTTCAAATGTTTGTAAAACTTATGGGACTTAACTACGAGGTCATCAGTCCCTAAACTTACAAACTACTTATGAACTACTTACGAACTAGGACGGCACAAATATCCATGCCCGAGGGGGGATTCGAACCCCCGACCGTAGTGGCTGTGCAGACCGTAACTGAAGCGCCTCAGTCCCCTCTTTTTCCCCCTTAGTCCCCCTTTTTTTAATTTAATGAAAAAGAAAATAAAATAAAGGAAAAGAAAAATATCTCCTTCCTTTGTGAGGACTTTCACTGGAAGTAAAATATCTCTACATGAAGTGCAGCATTAATAGCGTCTGATAGTGAACATAAATAAGACCGCCCTCCCGGCGGAACAAACATAAATTGTGACTGCACACCGACCATATGCGGATAGATGTTAGCTGAATTTCTGTTCCCTCACGCGAGTTCCGGGCACGTCTTCTCGAATAAATTGTTTTCATCCGTTACATAGCTTCATTCTTCCGAGGGATCATTCATACTAAAATTATCGTCTCATACCCGGCACACCCAAGCTGTGGGGAGGATCCAGGAAAACACTACCCAGAAAATTGGCATAGTATTGTCGGTGTCTTGAATTGTATAGTAGAGACGTGAAGCGATCTTGGAGGAACGTTCAAAAATCAAGCACACTCTTTTCTCGATTGTGAAACAAATAATATATAGATAGGCCTTTGATCCAGTTCACTGCATTAGTCTTTGTGTGTGGAAAAAAGCTCTCGTCCGGAAATAGAAGTGACTGTGGTTCAAAAGTGTGTGGAGCTGTACGACAAAGAAAGGCAAGTATTTTCTTTATGAACAGCCACACCTCTGCAGCAGGTCCACACATCAGCCGATGTTCATCAGTGTCTAACACGTGACACTGAGGGCAGTGTGGAGAGTCCGTCATCTTAATTGCATGCAGCCGATGTCGCGTCATGTATTTTCCGTTGACAACCAGATACCAGGTAGCACGAGTATCTGTATCGAGGAAGGCATGATGCACAGAACGCCAGACCACGGGCCATCTGATTGTTGGATGTCGTCTCTCCACGAAATTCCGGATGTGGCCCTTCATCATTATGCGGTACACATCACGTGTCGTTGGAGTCCGTGTATGGGGCAAGTCTTCATGGACGTAACTATATTCTATAAAAAATTTCTTAATATGTGAGAGATAGGTAGAGATATGCGCTACTGCTATGGGCGGCATTAGAGATATAGGTGCAAGTTCGTCGATCAGAATCCCAGATATTCCTGTCTGGCGATGTTTCCACAGCTTAATCATTGTACTGACATAAAGGGCAGACGCTCTGACATGTACATTGACAAGCCCAAACACCTCCGTCTCGAGGGGGAGAGTTAATGTTTCATAACGGACTTTGAAGATAAGGCCGAAGTATCCAAACACAGCCAGCAGTCTTGTTGCCATCGTCTTCGGCATCGGTAGAATCTGGGCCAGGTGCGGTATCCTAGACGCCAGATGGGTGTTCACGAAAGCAACTCGTTGTATTAAGTCTAACGACCGTAGTAGACTGCCTCGGACGTTAGCTCGTAGTACCTGAAGAAGGCGTTTGTAGTTGATTGCCGATGTTTGTCGAATGTCGCGCGTGAAGGTTATCCCTAAACACTTGAGCTTGTCCACTGATTGCAGCGAGGCCACGCTTCCTTCAGGAAGACCCCTGCCAATGTTCATAGCGGCAGACTTCTTCAGATTCATACGGCTGCCCGCAGTAGTTCCATACTTGGTAATCCATTCTAGTGCTATCACTTCGTCCCCTGATTGAGCCAAGAACATAAGGTCATCAGCATATGCGCGACAGATAAAGGACCGGTCCCTCATCTTCATCCCAGACAGTCGACATCGCAGTCCATGTAACAATGGCTCAAGCGCAATGGCAAAAAGGATCATCGATAGCGGACAGCCTTGTCGTACAGATCGCGAAATGGTAACAGTGCCTGCCACACGTCCATTGATCAGTACACGTGAGGTGGCGCATCGGAGAAGCCGCAGGACGGTGTGTGTGTAAAGGCGGGAGGAAACGCCATTCTTCGCAGCACTGCTTCAAGGAAGTCATGACTCACCCTATCAAAAGCATGGTCCAGGTCTACGGACACTAAGACACCACGAATGCGGCAAGTCTCGGCCAAGGCTATGATGTCACGATAATCACTTAGTGCTGTCTGGATGTTACTTCTGCCACCAAGGCATGTTTGATCCGTAGATACGACTTGATGCAAGACACGCCGGAGTCTGGAAGCGAGGATCCTTGTAAAAATCTTGAAGTCGCTGTTCAGCATGGTTAACGGCCGATAATGTTCCACTTTTTGTCCCCTGGACTTCTTCGGGACTGGAATGATCAGGACTTCGACAAAAGCACGTGGGAGTGGGACGTCAAGTATCGTCAGTTCGTTATACATTTCCATCCAGCGAGGAGCCATTATGTCTTGAAAGGCGTGGTAGAACTCCAGCGGGAGGCCATCTGGGCCTGGGAATTTGTTTGTTGCTCCTCTGCGTAGAGCGTCAGCGAGATCTTCAGCAGTAATCGTATCTGTAAGGGTCTGTACAGACTCCCCATCAAGAGTACCAGGCGTGGAGTCGAGCACTTCTTCCATTGCTATAGCATCCTGATGTACTACTGCATACAACTGTCGATAGTGGTCCACTAAAGCAGTGGCGATGTCATTCTGAGATGTCAGTCGACGACCATCTGGGGTATCAATAGCGTGCACCAGCGCTCTTCTACACCGTTGCTTCTCTCGAATAACATGATGCATGGAAGGAGGTTCTCCAGCGATTCGATCTTGACATCTCGCACGTATCACTGTTCCCTCAAGACGGCGGCGCATAAGTAAAGTAATCTTCGCCTTAATCCGCTGAATTGCAATCTGTCGTTCAGGAGACGGTGCTTGGCTAGCAAGCTCACGGAGTGCCGTAAAGTAAAATTCCATGGTTCGTCGATGCCAACTCATTTTGTCACGTCCATACTGTACCAACGTGCGACGCAAAGCTGGCTTAGCACATTCGAGCTACCATCGAATTGTTGAAGGATATGCCGTAAGACGTCTCTGGCAGCTGTTCCACGTCGCTTCTATAGGCTGTCTGCACTCTGGATCCTTAAGATGTGCAACGTTTAACTTCCAAGTTCCTCGACTTCGCCACACCCCCTGCCGTCGAAGAGAAACAGTACAAATGTAGGCGATGTGGTCCGAGAAGGCGGTAGGCCATAGCTCGGCATCAAGTATTGCCGTTGTGAGTCCGCGGGAGACATAGAATCGGTCTAGACGGCTCGCAGAATGGCTGGTGAAAAAAGTGTATCCATGCTTATGCTCCCATGTGTCTATCAGGTCCAGTTCTTGAATAAGTAATTTAAGTTTTTGGCACGTGGTAAAATGAGGAATTTGGTCCTTTATGGCGAGCACACAGTTGAAGTCTCCTCCAAGAATAATGTGATCGTATTGACCTGCAAACAGTAGAGCTATCTCTTCTGAGTAGAAGTGCGAGCGTTCCTTCGTTTGTCCGTGCCGGAGGGAGCATAAACGTTGATGATCCGGACACCATGGAATGTCACAGCAAGGCCCCTGCCCGATGGTAAATAAGCGACGTCTTCAACCACAATACCTTCTCTCAGAAGTACGGCCGTCCCACTACCGTTGAAAGAAGATGGCGTTTGATATGTATCATAACCATAAATATCTGGAAATGACTCGAGGTGAACTTCTTGTAGAAGGCAATATCTAGATCTGACGTCCGCATCATGTCACGGAATAACTGAAACTTTATCTGCGTTTGGATTGTGTTAATGTTGATAAATCCAATTCTGTAAGCCTGCCCTTGTGCCATATTTACAGGGATGCTCATTGTAACACGAAGATCAGGTAGCACATTCTCCCCCAAACCCTCATCGATTAGCATACATTTAGTTTAGTAGCAACATCTGTTGCTACGTCAGCTGTGGATGAATTATCTTCAACATCTTCATGCCATGCTGCGTTGCTTGGACGCTGGTCGTCAGTTGAAGCCCCTTGTGAGTCAACATGCATTGATGTGTCGTCGGTGTACGACTGACGAATGGCTGACTGCTGGTCACCATCTGTAGTAGGAGTTATAGACATACGCCGTTTCGATTCCGCTTCCGACTGGAGTGGGGCAGGAAGTTTCACTTTAGGGTCTTCTGATGGTAGAAGGTCTTGGGATTCATCATTAGATTGTGATCGGCAGATATCAGACGGAGCAAGCCGACGTTTCTTCCTTCTCTGTGGTGACCGTCGTTTTCGCACGTGTACCTCAGTATCAGACGAAGTCTGGGTACTCTGACTGTCTGGCACGAAGGCGGCGGTAGGCACGACCATAGAGGCGGCATCTGTTCCCTCCGTCGGAGACACTTCCTTATCCTTCCTCACGTGACGTTCAGGAGCCGGTACAGGTGTAGCCTCCATCCTCTCCTCGTTGCCTTGAAGTTCTACCGTGTTTGGCACGGTTTCATCAAGTGGTGTCGTCACAGGCTGCTGGCTGCGTTCATTTTGAAGAACCTGTACATACGTCAATGGGAGCGTCGTCGATGCCGATGGGATCTGCTCATCACCAGGTGGTAACTGCGTTATTCTGCGCTGCATACAGCTAGAACGAACGTGACCTTCTTGGCCACAACCGGAGCACGTCTTCGGCTGGCCATCATAAATTATGATGGCACGGCACCCTCCAATATATAGATAAGATGGCACGTGTTTGGTCAATTCAATGCGAACCTGCCGCACCCCATTGAATACCGGATATGTTGTAAATTGAGCCCATTTCTCGGCCATGTGGCTAATAACGTTCCCATAAGGGCGCAGCGCAGAAACAACCACGTCTGAAGGTACTTCAAACGGAAGTTCAAACACTCTAATTGTTCGTAGTCCAAGACCTGCTTGTTCGATAGTCACTTCACCGATATTTCCATCTGAGTGACGGAATTTGAGTCCATTTCTAGATCTGTTTAAAATCTTTTCACAGACGGCGTCGCTGGTAAACTTCACATACACTACACTGCTCACAATAGAGAAGTGGATGCCGATAACATCGTTACAGTCAATCTTCACTTCTTCTCTAATAAATTGTTCGACTTCAAGTGCCTTCGGTTGTGCATATTCATTCGAAAAACTGATTTTCAGTGTTGATTTTCGCCAGGAGTGGGCCATTCTTGTTCTAAGTAAATAACGTAAGCGAAGACGACTGTCACCTAAACACACGCGAGCAGCAGACTCGGCGGCGGGACGTAAACAGTCCGTCCGCACCGCTGCACTGCCTGACGCAGACTGCAGTCCCCTCGGCCACCGCGGCCGGCACACGGTTAGATTGTGACAGTTGGTGTTGCTAGGGGACAGTAAATAATTAATCAACAACGCCCTTAGCAACTGATAAAACCATTTTAGTATCAAAATACTTTCATGATTAGCGACTAAAGATGAACATGACTAAATGTATCAACCATCGCAGTTATCCCGTCTCTGTTCCACCACACCACGTGCGCAGAACGTATAGAGTCGAATACTATCCAACGCCTTCGACACCAACATGGATTATCTAACTAATATCAAAAGTTAATACACAATATGAAATAGTCTATAAATTGGTAGGAACGCAAGTTATGAAAACGTTTAATGTAAATCTGCAAATATAATCGTAGATGAGCACGCGGCTAACTAATAGAGGTCATATATTTCAACTCAAATACAAATATAAAGTCATGTAAAGTTTTAAGGTCATATGTGATCATCTAAGCTTTTAGTAAATATCAATTTTAAAATAAATTTTGATGGAATAACGAAGTAAGTTATATATCCAAATCCACTGTGTAATTGAACTCAGAGTGTGCATTATTCTTTCCACTCAATCTTGTTACAGAACTGTAAATACTCCTGAATCAGAGTTCCACAAATGTTAGGAACAGTTAACTATTAATATTTTTCAAGTTATCATGACAAATGCAACATTCATTTTTCCTTTTTATATTTAAGCATAATTTCGGTTATTAGAAACATTTAAAGGTGACGTCATATTTAAGCCTGATTTATTGAATATCGAATGTTATTAATATTAAGATATCTGATTGTAAAATTAATATTTTCATGTTTTTAACAACTCTAATAATGCAGGGCTCCATTGAGAATAGTAACTATACTAGAGGACCCGTGTAAATACTTCGCACCGTTAATGTAGTGACAGAAAGGTTGGGAAAAAATGGAAGTAAAGTTGAATGCTCATGCATAGCTTTATTCAGAATGAATCAATGCAACTGTTTAAAAGCGCAAATGAAAGAAATTGATCCGCTGAGTCTTGTTAGGTCAAAAAGAACTGCGTGCCTTATTTAAAACCGAAGATATCGTAATCCAAACCGATTAAAATATTCAGTGCAAGGACAGAAGGATACCGCGTTTGAATAAAAGTAAAGGATGGAGAGACTTAAATTAATTCTGATTCTTGATTACAATTCGGCGAATGAATACCTTTTGTTTAAAGCAAAAATGAAGGAAATCGGTCGGATAGAAAGGCCTGACCGAATGACTTTAGTTCCAGTAATTCCCAAAGTGGACTCACAGACACGAATACCAAGATCGCCCGATATTTATCAGTGCCATACCTCACTGATGGCAGTGCTCTCTCGGGGACCTGTCCTTTCTGCCCTGTGAGAGAGAAAATGGAAGAGAAGAAGAAGAAGAAGAAGAAGAAGAAGAAGAAGAAGAAGAAACACAAGTCACAGCGCAAGGCCCCTCCGGTAGTGCCCAAAGTGCCCTCTTTGTATTCATAACCAACTGATTCTACTGAACTTGTGTCTGATCCACTTTTCATGGATGTTGTCCCTGCCTCATCAGTGAAGAACATTGACTCAGCGCTGTGACAGGTATCAGTCCGTTCCCCTCCCATCTGGATCCTCGATCTGTTCACATCCAGTGGAACTGTAATAGCTATTACCGCCACTTCCTGTAGTTAAAACAACTTATTTCCTTTACCTCTGCAGCTTTTGTTGTTTTGCAGAAATTGCATTTCATTGATGGACATTCACCGTTCTTTCGTGGTCGGAACCATGGTTTTATTCCGCACAGTGAGCCTGCCCCACATAGTGATTGTGGAGCTCTGCAATCTGTGGCTCATGTCTTAGTGAAATGTCGGCTCCTTCTCGGCGCTCTGTACCAAATAGGAATTCAGAACTCAGTGGCTTTAGTATTGGTGAATAATTCACAAAAGACTGACGGCGCCCTTCGGTTTCTCCGTGAAACGCAATTTGGGTGCATATATCTTGAGAAATCAGTACCGAGAACAACCAACTCTGGCCGTAATAACAGCCTTGATACGCCTAGGCATTGAGTCAAACAGAGCTTGGATGACGTGTTCAGGTACAGTTGCCCACGATACCACAGTTTATCAAGAGTAGTGACTGGCGTAATGTGATGAGCCAGTTGTTCGGCCACCATTGACCAGACGTTTTCAATTGGTGAGAGATCTAGAGAATGTGCTGGCCAAGGCAGCAGTCGAACATTTTCCGTATCCAGAAAGGCCCGTACAGGACCTGCAACATGCAGTCGAGCATTAGCCTGCTGAAATGTAGGGTTTCGCAGTGATCGAATGAAGGGTGGAGCCCCGGGTGGTAATACATCTGAAATGTAACGGCCATTGTTCAAAGTGCCGTCGATGCGAACGAGAGGTGACCGAGATGTGTAACCAATGACATGGCATACCATCACGCCGGGTAATACGCCAGTATGGCGATGACCAATACACGCTTGCAAAGTGCGTTCATCGCAATGTCGCCAAACACGGATGCAATCATCATGATGCTGTAAACAAAACCTGGATTCATTCGAAAAAATGACGTTTTGCCATTCGTGCATCCAGGTTCGTCGTTGCCTACACCATCGCAGGCGCTCCTGTTTGTGATGCAGCGTCAAGGGTAACTGCAGCGACGGTCTCCGAGTTGATAATCCATCCTGCTGCAAACGTCGTCGAACTGTTCGTGCAGATTGCTGTTGTCTTGCAAACGTCCCCAACTGTTGACTCATGGATCTAGACGTGGCTGGACAATCCGTTACAGCTATCCGGATAAGATGCCTGTCATCTCGACTGCTAGTGATACGAGGCCGTTGGTATCCAGCACGGCGTTCCGTATTGCCCTCCTGAACTCACCGATTCCATATTCTGCTGACAGTCATTGGATCGCGACCAACGCGAGCAGCAATGTCGCGATACGATAAACCACAATCGCGATAGGCTACAATCCGACCTTTTATCAAAGTCGGAAACGTGATGGTACTGTACGCATTTCTCCTCGTTACACGAGGCATCGCAACAACGTTTCACCAGGCAACGCCGGTCAACTGCTGTTTGCGTATGAGAAATCGGTTGGAAACTTTCCTCATGTCAGAACGTTTTAGGTGTCGCCACCGGCGCCAACCTTGTGTGAATGCTCTGAAAAGCTACTCATTTGCATATCACAGCATCTTCTTCCTGTCGGTTAAATTTCGCGTCTGTAGCACGTCATCTTCGTGGTGTAGCAGTTTTAATGGACAGGACTGTAGATTTTTATCTCTGACGCTAGGGCAGGATAGGTGTGTTTGCGGCACGTCCTGCGAGCAAGGGAGTTTGGAGCACTCCTACCCCCTCCCCCTCCACCCAGATGCCCATCACTTCCTTTTACCTTTTTTAACGTCGTTTCTTTCTTGCATTTTTAGGTTTTGCTTTAGAGACATAACAGTTCACCGGTACATGCGCGTCGTTAATGAAAGTCGAGCATATAGAGCTGTACGGATGTGCTTAGCAGAATCTCGCATTTTTATGTTGGTTTTAGTCGTGATGGTAGTGTCTCCGTTTTACTACCGGTATGTCCTTAGCCGGACCGCATCTTTGCTTGCATCTCATTCAGAAGTAGCGGGATTGATGGCGTTACTGTTTGATCCCTCCCTCACATCAACCAAGCAACCAACTCTTTCACATTGGAAAATGATGTAGTATGGGAAGTGAAAGTCGCTGTCAATTTAGTAAGAGTTAAATGTCATCAGTTTCGAATTAGAGCAATATGTGTATTATCATTACAACCAAACACATCCTGGTCCGACTTAAGCATTCAATAAATGAGAATGATACATTTAGTTAAATCTGTCTGAAGGTACCTGAGCGAAATAGCAAATCGGTCCTTGATTTTAAGTTTATTTTCGTTAATTTTTATAAACATTTTTTGATTGCAATTAGGTGCAAGAACAGGATGGGAAATGGAGAAGAGCATAACAGAACACCGATTCATTTTGTGTAAATTTTCGTTTAGTCAGTGACATCAGCTTCTCGTAGTAAAAAGTGTGCATTTCCAGTCGTAGCTCTGCGTTTACTCTCTCTCTCTCAATGTGGTGTCCAGTGCGAAGCTAGACTGTAAACAGATGAAAGGAGCCGCCCCCTCCTGCATACTTCCTATCCTGAGTCACCGGTGTTATGCGTGCCACAGGTGGACTTTTCTGTTGTTCGGTAGTTGGTCATATTAATCCGGCTTACCAGTCTAGTATTCAAGTGTTTTCTATTTTTAATGCCTCCAGGAGCCCCATATATATATGTTTGTCCGCGATAAACTCCGAAAGTACTCCACTCAATTACTGAAATTTTGCAAAATGTGTATGGGTAGTTTTTATCTCAGTTAGAAAGTTCAGTTTTGTTTTTATTGGAGATTAAATTTTTATACATCACGGTTTAGTATGAATTAACTCACACTATTCTTCAAGTAGAATTGTAGGCTAACGGGAACGTGCAAGCTGAGAGAGCGGAACGTCTCGGGTTCGACGCTCGCTGGCTCACGTCGTTTTTTGTTTAATAATCTGCGCTTCACTTATCTTATCAATGACGTGCGGATTCGCCACAAACGACATGTGGTCCCCATCTTCCGACTTGGATAAATGAGTTGGATTACGGACATGTTGGATCGCCACACTATATACTTGCACCAGATCACTGATCCACACGAAGTTATTACGATAGTCGATTTCCAACGCATCCTTGATGCAGAAATTTTTGTCTCATTCGATATTTTTACGAATTTTCAGAAGGTGTAATAACCGTGCTTGATAATTTTTCATTTTATTCTAATTTTTATGTGTATTATATATATGAGTCAGGTAACGATGTTTCTTCGCTATGGACTAAAAAAATTCACAACAAACTTTAATGAACTCTTATATATATACATCTAAACTTCATTAACATTTGTTCAGTAATTTTAGAGTCCATAGCGAAGAAACATCGTGACCTGACTCCAGGGTGTTTCACTAAGTGTGTTTGCCTCTGTAACTTATAAAATAATAGGTGACGGGGAATTTTAATATGGTAGGTCAACACAAGAAATGTTACACTTTCTGCGGAGCTATGAACATAGTTTATTGTATCATTTTCTAAAGAGTTACAGCACAGAGATATAATTTTTTAAATGGAACAATAGTTTTTTTTCTATCGTGCATTGGATTCGTTGAAACCTGCTCCGTCCAAATCAATTTGAACTACATTCCTATCACTGTTAGTTTGGGAGGTACAACCCTTCAAGGTTTCAGGGGCAGATACCACAAACGCAGCGCATAATGCAATGCGCCTTCTAAATGTGGCGTGGCCGAGTTCTAACGTCGCCGGTGTCACGGAGCGAGAAGCTTCCTCGATGCGCTGTTAGACGCCGACTGGCGCCGCACACGGCCGTATACCCGACAGTTGGAGCCACACAAACAACCGGGGCTCAATATACCACAGTTACTGACATCGGATGACGATGGCATACACGAACAACGAGTACGTTGACATGTTGCTGATGCTCGGCGAGTGCCGACACGATGCCACTGAAGCAGTCACGTCGTATGCCGTGAGATATTCTAGGCGAAGAGCCCCGGCAGCCATTGCGTTCTTACGTGCCGAACAACGACTTCGGGAAACAGACAGCTTGGTAATGCGCCGCAGTAACAGACAAAGACCTGCAAGAAGTGAGGAGACGGAGGTGTTTGTTTTACCTGCACTACACTACGATCCTCATGTCAGCTTACGAGCCGTTGCTGCAGTCGCTGGTGTCAGTCTCACATCTGTGTGGCGTATAGTAACGGCCACAGGTTTCACCCGTACCGCCTGTCACTGACCCAGGAGCTGCATGGGAACGATTTCCGTGCAAGAGTGACATTCTGTGAGTGGGCCATGCGTAATTTCACGCGGGAGGCTTTACAAAGTGTTATGTTCTCTGATGAGTCCACGTTCACAAATTATGGTGCAGTGAGTCGCCATAAATGCACTACTGGGCCATAGACAATCCCCGGTGGGTACGACCTGTTGACCGTCAACGTAGGTGGTCAATTAACGTGTGGTGTGAAATCCTTGGGGATGAAATCAATGGGTCAACACTACTTCCCAGGTACACTGACAGGTGAGATATATCGCGCTTTTACAGCCAACAGTTTGGGTGGTCTCCTTGAACATGTGTGTCTACACACGAGAGTCCATATGTGGATGCAGCACGATGGTCATCTAGCCCATTCTACGCTAGCTGTTGTGGAAGAACTAAACAACAGGTTTGGTGGAAGATGCTGGGGCACCATGATTCTCATTCCTGGCCCGCAAGGTCGCCCGATTTAACACCAGTAGATTTCTTTTTGTGGGAATATCTAAAGGATAGTGTTAATGTCACTGAGCCCACATCTCCAGATGATCTAAAACGGCGCATGGAGGACGCATGTCGCTCCGTCACACCGGCGGTGTTACATATCGTCCGCAGATCCTTTCGACGGCGCATTGCATTATGCATTGAGGAATATGGACACACATTGGAACATATCATGTAAATCAACTTATATATATAAAATAGGCTGTGTGTGTGTGTATGTTCCACATATCCTCCTAAACGACTGGACCGATTTCGATCAAACTTGGTACACATGTTCCTTAATATCAGACAAAAATCACTGTCTGGGTAAGAATCGCCTACGACACATTCGTAAGGATATATGAAGTCATAAACAATGAGATACGGAAAAAACTGCTGCGTCAAATTATAATGCTGCACATTTACTCCTAAACCACTGGACCGATTTCAACCAGATATGGTACACATATTCCTTACCGTGAGGTACCAATTGCTGTAGGAGTAATAACCACATACGACACATGGTTCAGGAGATATATCATGAACAATAGGAATCGCAAAAATCTGCTACATAATGCGACGAGTCTTCATAAATACGCTATATGTGAACGATAGTACTTGGCGACATGCAACAAACTTTAAACATAATTTCTAGCCTTTATTAAACTTTTCTCGAACACAAACACACCAAAATAATGAAAGGAAAAAAAGTTTCTTTTCCGCTGTTCATTGAGCAAAACTATGGCATTCGATATAACGTTACAATTTATAATTTCTACACTCCCAAATGTATTCGCAGAAAATTTTTCAGACAGAATACACACTTACAGTTGAATGTACGTTCCAAATTGTATCACAGTACGACACGTAGTTCATGAGATATGAGGACGTAAAGAATAACGTTCATGGAAAACCGCCCCATCAAGCATCACGGTTTAATCAATTACTTCTTTACTACTAACCATATTCGCAACAGATTTTACAGACATACAGCACTTATACAAATCAATATATTCCTGCAAAATTTTACTATTGTACAACATATCTATACTAATACTAAATCTGTAAATGTAGGCCTGTCGCTGTTCGCATAAATCTTCAAAACTACTGGACGAATTTTCATGCGGTTTACACAAGAAACATGAGCGAAGATTGGTTCAGGATCTACGCATTATTTCATCAAAATAGAATCACTAAGTGTTTTCATAGACCGTCGTGTCTATCTGTTTCATCTATTAGAATCCACTTCTCCAAAACTACTTCACGAATTCGCATGGGGTTTTCACAGGTAACTTCAGCGTACCTTGGGACAACATATAGACTTAGTGTAATAAAAATCGGATCACGGAAAGAACAACATCACAATTTACGGTTTTTCATTGACAAACGTCATGTCTATCTTTCTCTTTCATGTCCAAAACTAATAGACCAATTTTCAGGCGGTTTTCAGAGGAAACGTGAGGGTATCTTGCGGTTACAGAAACGTTTCATTTCACAAAATCGGATCAGAAAAAATAAGATATCACAATTTAAACATTTCTCTGAAAGCAATCGCATTTGTCTCTTTGCAGACAGTAATCTCCAGTAGTACTAAATGAACATTCATGGGGGTGTTACAGATAAATAGAGAATATCCTGGGGCAACATATAGGCTTCATTTCATCAAAATCAGATCAAGAAAGTAAAAGATATTGTAATTTGAAGTCTTAGGTGTACTTCATATTTGGAAAGAACGGCGTAATGCAGCAAAGAGCTAATGGATAGCGCTGCGGATGTTCGTGTGAAGTTCAGGGCAGCGATCGGTTTATTACCCTTTGAAAATACTACTTACTCTTTGACTTTTCAAATTTACTATATTTCTGAAATCGTTTTCATGGTTGTTATGTTCTACGAAATAGGATTCAGCGCCATGCATATAAAACTGATACCTTCCTCGCCGTGTTTAATCCATATATTTACGTACTGATTTCACAGTCTAACGTATATGTAGGTACAACTGCTATGGAAGTTTAAAGTCTCACGCTTGGAGCGATAAAAGCGCATCTAACGGAAGGAGAGCCAACCGTAAAAATAATAATTGTTTTCAGTGACATTTCTACTTCATAAATGAAATACTTATTACTTATTATCTTTCAGCTTTCCATGTCTTAGCCCATTGTCCAGAGATATGAATTATCATGAAATAAATGTTTTAAATAGAGAATGTAACTGTTTTATGATGTAAGCTACATCATATTCAAGAAGATATGCCTATTTCTAAGACGTTTCCCAAACGTATTATTAAAAAAAAAAAAAAAAAAAAAAAAAAAAAACAAAAAAAAAACACTGTTTCACCGATCACCGTGGACTTTGACAGATATATAGTATAGGCTGTATGAAAAAGGATGGCTCAAACTCAAAGGGTAGAAAGAACACAATAGAAGCAAAAATGTCCCAGTAAATATGGATCCGCAAACAAGCCGTTTGCAAGATGATTGCGAATGCATGGTTCCAAGCCGCCACTGACGGCATTGTTGCTAACATCGTACGGTTTACTTCTTGAAAGTGTAATTGTAAATAGTGTAAATATAAACAGTGACAGCAAATGGCAATGTCCTACAAAACACACATGAAGAGGACAACATAAAAATACTTGACCACTGAAGACGCTTTAGAATAAAGCAAAACGCGTCTGTTCTCAATTAGACTAATTTATAGTTGCATCAAATGGTTACCCAACCCATGCTAATAGTAAAGTCTAAATTTCAAATTGATATGTAGTAACTAGGACGATGTTTTCAAGGAAGTCACGGAAATGTGAATTATGTGCGACATAAATCTCAATGGTAAAGTCTAAATTTTTTTAATTAATGTGTACTAACTAGGACGATGTTTACAATGACATTAGTGGAGGCTTGGAATCATACATTCCTAATTAACTATAAGAGGTATTCCGTCCGTGCTGACTGCAACTCAGACATTTACTTTACACCAGACACGTTTCGGTGTTTGTTTTAATAGCATCTTCTGTGTTCTGTAAATGATGCAAAGGTTTGTAGAATTTGTTCGTACATATAATTAAAAAAATTGTAACTTAGTTCACGTTAGGCCTGTGTGTCTTCTTTACATCTCACTGCTGTTACTCCGTTTTGTTGGCAGGAGTTGGTTGGTTCCTGACGTATTTTGATTGTGTCCGGAACTTTTCTCCTGTTTTTGTGTCGTTTCTTCCATTTCGTTTGTTATCACTTCAATTAACTTATTTGAAACTGCACCCCGTTTGCATATCACTCGTTTTAAGTGGAATGTCTTTCGTTTCGTTCGTCACTTCACCACTGTTTCGCTTTGTTGTTTTTGTCTGTTCACTTGTTTTTCGTGTGATTTGGGAGTGTTTCCTGTTGTTGTTTATTCTTATGATTTCCCTGTCTGTCTCTCTGGTGGTCATTTTATGTGGTTACATACGTAATTATCTTGCAAACGGGTCGTTTGCGGACCCATGGTTACTGGGCCATTTTTGCTTCTATTATTGTGTACTTTCAACCGTGTAAGTTTGTGGCATCCTTTTTTGAACCACGTGTGTAATCGTTCATCGAGATAGGGAGGTGGGGATGGACAGAGAAGAGGAGAAGATGGGCCGAGAGAGGGGAAAGAGATATGCTGATGAAGGGAAGGAGACAATCAAAATGCGGGAAGAAAATGGTGGAGACGTGATAGGTGAAGGGAGTGAGGGTAGAGGAAGGTGAAAAGAGAGGCGGGAAAGGAAGAGGTGGATCAATGAAAGATTGTAAGAAATAGATATCTCAGGAAACGTTATTGTTCAATATATATACCAGGAAGACAGGGGATTTTGCACAGAGACAGAGGAATGATAGAGTGGGAGCAGGAGGAGAGGTGCCCAGGAAAAGAAGAATGAGGTGGAAGTAGATAAGAGGGTAGGGGGATAAAGGAAAAGACAGGATTAAGATGGCGTTGGAGTGACGAAGAATGAAGTGCATAGGAGAGGAGGAAGAGGAGATCGTGAGTGATTTGTTTTTGGGGGGGGAGGGGAGGAAGGGATTTGGTTGAGAGAGGGGGGAGGGGAGGAAGGGATTTGGTGGAGAGAGGGGGGATGAGGTGAACGGAGAAAGGAGCGATGAGGAGTTGAACAAGGGAAAGGAGGGGACATGGACAGAATATTGGCGTAAATGAATAACCGGGCCACGTTGGATAGTATGGCTAGTAAAGTTATAAAATTATTGGTCCACAAACATTGTGACTAGTACCGATACGTAGATACAGCGATTAGCTAAAACTCTAAATGTTAAAATGTTTGTAAATCTATCGGACCAAACTGCGTGGTCATCAGTCCATAGCTTACAAACTACTTAACCTAAGGTAAACTAACCTAAGGACAAACACACACACCCATGCCCTAGGGAGGACTCGAACCTCCAACGGCGAGCAACCGCGCGCTCCGCAGCGAGGTGCCTTAGACCGCTCGTCTACTCTACCGCGGCAACTAAAACTCTAATTCAGCACAAATTCCCTAGTGTCTGGAAAAAAGCGCAGGGAACTCCCGTTTATAAGAAAGATAAAACAACTGACCTACATAATTACAGGCCAATATCGTTGACATCAGTTTCCTGTAGAACTTTGGAGCATATTCTCAGCTCGAATGTAGTAAATTTCCTTGAGCCGGAAATGCTTCTTTCTATGAGTCAGCAGGGGTTTAGGAAATACAGTTCGTGTGAAACTCGCTTACCGTTTTCTCACATGACATCTTGCGAGCCATGGATCAAGGGCAACGGGCAGATTGTTTTTTTTTTTATTTAATTTTTTTTTTCATTTTATTCTGTTTATTTATTTATTTATATTTTTTAACTCATTTGACGCGGCGCGGTGTCACATTGTAGACTGACTGCTAAGGTAGATACGAGCATATGGAGTAGGGTCACAAATTTGGGACTGGCTGCAAGACTTTCTAAGTAATAGACGGCAAGCGTTCATCAGAGACGAGTGTATTATCAGGCGTGCCCCAGGGGATTGTGGTAGGATTGCTATTATTTTCCATCTATATAAATTATCTGACGGCTGTTTGCTGATGATGCTGTGGTGTATGGTAGAGTGTCGTCATTAATTGACTGTAATAGCATACATGATGACTTAGACAAAATTTCTAGTTGGTGAGAAGAACGGCAGCTAGCTCTAAACGAAGGAAAATGTAAGGTGATGCGCATGAGTATGAAAAACAATCCCATAATGTTGGAATACAGCATTAGTAGTGAGCTTCTTGATTCTGTCACGTCGTTCAAATATCTAGGCGTAACATTGCAGAGCGATATGAAATGAAAGGAACATGTAAGGAAAGTTGTGAGTAAGGCGGACATCCGACTTCATCTGTAAATGAGACCGCGTGTAAAACGCTTGTACGACCACGTCTTGAGTGTTTGGGACCCGCAGCAAATCAGTTTAAAGGAAGACATGGGACCATTTCAAAGGCGACAGCTAGGTTCGCTACTGGTAGGTTCGACCAATG
This sequence comes from Locusta migratoria, assembly GCA_026315105.1. Lineage (NCBI taxonomy): Eukaryota > Metazoa > Arthropoda > Insecta > Orthoptera > Acrididae > Locusta > Locusta migratoria. The sequence continues at coordinate 422,210,667 of CM048748.1, forward strand.
CTCGAGTGTCACGGAAATGGTCCGGGAACTCGAATGGCGACGTTCTTTTCGAGAATTTCTGTTGAGGAAATTTAAAAGGTTGTAATTTGAAGCTGACTGCAGAACGACCTACCTGCCGCCTACTTACATTTCGCATAGTGACCAGAAAGTTCGGTTAAAGAGAAATTAGGGGTCGTACAGAGGCATGTAGACAACTTTTTGCCTCGTTGTATTTGTGACTGGAATAGGAAAGGAAATGCCTAGTAGTGGTACAGTGTACCGTCCGCCATGCAACTTTCGGCGGATTGCGGAGTATACAGGGTGTTACAAAAAGGTATGGCCAAATTTTCAGGAAACATTCCTCACACACAAAGAAAGAAAATATGTTATGTGGAGATGTGTCCGGAAACGCTTAATTTTCATGTTAGAGCTCATTTTAGTATTTACGGATGAGGCTTCATTCCAACGTGATCAAATTGTAAATGTTCACATTCAACATGTGTGGGCTGACGAGAATCCGCACGCAATTGTGCAATCACGTCATCAACACAGATTTTCTGTTAACGTTTGGGCAGGAATTGGTGATGATGTCTTGATTGGGCCTCATGTTCTTCCACCTACGCTCACTAGAGCACGTTATCATGATTTCATAAGAGATACTCTACCTGTGCTGCTAGAAGATGTGCCTTTACAAGTACGACACAACATGTGGTTCATGCACTATGGAGCTCCTGCACATTTCAGTCGACGTGTTCGTACGCTTCTCAACAACAGATTCGGTGACCGATAGATTGGTAGAGGCGGACCAATTCCATGGCCTCTACGCTCTTCTAACCTCAACCCTCTTGACTTTCATTTATGGGGGAATTTGAAAGCTCTTGTCTACGCAAACCCGGTAACAATTGTAGAGACTCTTCGTGCTCGTATTGTGGACGGCTGTGATACAATACGCCATTCTCCAGGGCTGCATCAGCGCATCAGGGATTCCATGCGACGGAGGGTGGATGCATGTATCCTGGCTAACGGAGGACATTTTGAACATTTCCTGTAACAAAGTATTGCTGTGTGTTTCCATTCAATGAGTTATGTGATGTGAAGAGTAGTAATAAAATGAGCTGTAACATGGAAAATAAGCGTTTCCGGACACATGTCCACATAACATACTTCCTTTCTTTGTGTGTGAGGAATGTTTCCTGAAAGTTTGGCCGTACCTATTTGTAACACACTGTACTTGTAGATGTAGAACTCTCTTAGCTCCAGTATCGCGATTTGCTCTCCGCTCGAGGCGGAATGTTCCTACGCGTAATCCCAGTTGCAGACGTGTCCGTCGCGGCGCCGCCGCGAGTGTCGGGGATGTCTTTTGCGCCTGCGCGCTCCTGGCATTCCTACCGCGTGTTCTCTCGGCTCGTTGGGATTCCAGTACGCGATCGCGCTCTCGCCGGTAATTATCCATCCGGCGGCAGAGCCAGAACCAGTTCAAACGGAACGCCGCCCCAATTACCGCTGCCCACGGACTCCCTCTGTACCGCCGGTGGAGCCGACGCCGTCGATCGGAGAGACCGGGTCCGGCGCTGTAATCTTTGCAAATAGTCGCGCATACGTTCCGTCCGACGAGATCCATAAATTTTCACCCTGTGATTAGTATCCGAGAGTTTCCGTAAAAATCCCGCCTTGAAAGGGGCGTTTCCGCCCATTCCAGCTGCCGAACAGAAGCATGCCGATGAGTAACTCTTTGGGTGTGACTTTGAGGTAGTCGGCTCACCATGCAAAGTGCCAGCATCGAGAAGGATCTCAGACAAGACTAACAATTTCACTTGTGAGATAACATCACTGTCTAACATACACAGTTACTTTATAAAATATATCTAAAACCATCATCTGTTTTTTAGGTCCTTAAAAATCGACTAGTTTCGGTCGTAGACCATCATCATGCATCAGCCAGATTTCTTTTATAATTATTTTTCAAAACAGATAGATTGGCTGGCCAGTACTTACCTTTGTGCTGTACCGCCGATAGTGACACAAATGAAGAAAAAGAAAAAAAGAGAAAGGACGAAAAAGGACAAGCTTTCGGAACACAGTTCCTTCGTCAGGTGGGAGAGAAGGGAATAAAAAGGATGGGGACGGAAGAGAAAGGTAATTCACGACCTAGATCATCAGGATAGTCTTTGAGAAGTGTGTAACTCAGAGATACTGCATATTAGTACTGAGCCAAGCCACAGAGGATATATACAACCAAAGAGGATAGATCAGGCAGTAAAGAGAAGAAAAGATGAGTGAACTGAATTATGCTGAGGGGTGTACGACGGGAGGGGGGTTGTCTAAAACGTTTTTGATTAACAGGGAAAGATTTGTCCCCCCCTCCCGTCTTACACCCCTCAGGCATCATTCGCTGTTTTTCACTCGCCGATGACGCGGGATTTGGGAGTTTTATTTCCCCCTCTCTCTCTCTCTTATGGGACTTAACTACGGGGTCATCAGTCCCTAAACTTACAAACTACTTACGAACTACCTTATACTAAGGACGGCACAAATATCCATGCCCGAGGGGGGATTCGAACCACCGACCGTAGTGGCCGTGCAGACCGTGACTGGAGCGCCTCAGTCCCCGCGTCCACCGCGGTCAGCATGTGGGAGTTCATTTGCTCTCGGAAGTAAGATGGATATATCAACAACGTGTGCAATCAGCTACAATACTTCACTATCAATAAAATTCTTCCCGGTATGAGACCGCGTCGTCATTTTATAAACTTTACCGATGTTTCGGCCACTTTTGCAGGCGGCCTTCATCAGTGTCTGTGTCTGACTGCTGAATATACGATAGCTTGGGGTTTATATAGCAGCGGATGAGGGAAAGGAAGGGGGACGTTGGTTTTCCTCATTGGTGGTTATATTATTGCACGCCATTGGTGGAAAGCGGCAATGATGATTGGTGTTTTAAAGGCTATCGTATATTTAGCAGTCAGACACAGACCGTGATGAAGGCCACCTGCAACAGCGGCCGAAACGTCAGTAGAGTTTATAAAATGACGACGTGGTCTCATATCCGGAAGAATTTTATCCATAGTGACAACAGCCGCGGAAGCCTACGTTTGCATTTAATAGTAGCTTCCATTGAATAGTGTCTCCACAGCAAGTTCCAACCCTCGTCTGATATCAGATGAGCGTGATAGTTCTCTTTAAATTGAGCATACTTTTTACAGTAGGGAAGGTATGTAGTGCCATAAAATCGGTAAAAAACTGCAAAATAAGTCCACATTTGTCTTTATGAAGTTTTCTAAGAACCATTGGAAGGTATGGAACGCTACATTGCAGGACAGTTTATTAAAGATTCTCCTGAGATCTACTACTTTTTAATTAAGAATTTAATTTTCCTTCAAGAAAGGAAAATCGCTAATAAACAACAGGAGACCTGAAGTTTCGCAGAAAGACGTCGGCTTTCTACTCAGAAACATCAAGGTTTTTGCACTAGAATTCCAGACAAATCAATTAGCGCTGGACGTGAGAAACTTATTTGGAATCCCTTATTTGATGTCCCAGATCAGCCACAACAGCTTTAACTAAAGGAAGAATTACACAAACGTGAAAATCAAACGTCGAATGCAAAGTAAATAAATAAATAAATCACAACGAAATAGAAACCAGTCCACAATTGTTGATACATCTGAACCTCGATTGGCAAGGATCGTGAAGACATTAGTTTTATAAGCGAAAGTAAATACAGTCAAAATATATGCGTTTAAACGGAACATACTGCCATGTAAAAATGTTAGAATTATTAGGCTCCATACATCTACATATATACTCTGCAAATCACGTTTAAGTGCCTGGCAGAGAGTTCATTAACCACTTTCATAACATTTCTCTACTGTTCCATTCTCTAATAGCGCGCGGGAAGAAAGAATGCCTAAATCGTTCCGTTTTAGATCTGATTTCTCTTATTTTATTGGGATGGTCATGTCTCCCGTGGATGCTAGCAAAATATTTTCACATTCAGAAGTAAAAGTCGGTGATTGAAACTTCGCAAACAGATCACGCCGCTATGAGTAACGTCTTTCTTTTAATAATTTCCACCCCAATTCGTGCAACATTTCCGTGACGCTTTCCCCCCGTAACGTGATAAAACAAAACTAACTGCCCTTCTCTGAACCTTCTCAATGTCTTCCGTCAGTCCCACCTGGTGAGGGTCCCACAAGGGGCAACAGTATTCCAGGAGAGGACGCACAAGTGTGATGTAGGCAGTCTCTTTGGTGGAGCTGGTGCATCTTCGAAGCGTTCTGCCAATGAAACGTAACCTTTGGTTCGCCTTCCGCACAATATTCTCTATGTGTTCTCTCCAGTCTAAGTTGTTCGTAATTGTAACTCCTAGGTATTTGGTAGAATTTACGACCTTAAGGTTTGACTGATTTATCGCGTAATTGAAGTTCAGCGGATTTCTTTTAGTGGTCATGTGTATTTCTTTATTTAGTGTCAATTGCCAATTTTCGCACCATGTAGAAATTTTGTCTAAATCGCTTTGCAGTTGCTTTCGATCCTCTGTTGACTTCACTAACCGATATACGACAGCATCATCCTCGAACAGTCTAAGGGAGCTATTCAGATTGTCTCCTAAATCGTTTATAAACACAAGGAAGTGTAGGGGACCTATAACGCTTCCCTGTGGAACGCCAGATATCACTTCTGTTTTACGCGATGAGTTACCACACTATTACGTCAAAGCAAGTGCCTGTCATGTAAAAATAGTCCGTAACAGCAGTTTGTTTTTGGTATGTATACATTCTATTCCATTCACCGGAAAAGGCTGCAAATACAAACATATTCGTAAATATTGCCTCATGAATAAGTTGTTGTTTATGTCACTGAATAATGAAATTCGGCAGTTTTTACATTTATTTCGCCACTATTTATGTCTATCGATATTTTACGTATGGTTGTAACGCAAGAATTTTAGTTAATTACCTAGAAAAGCTAACATAAACAAACATTACTCTTACGGCACCTTGCCCACAGCTAGGAGCGTTAGTGTCGTTGCAACTGTCAATTGGTAACAACTTTTACAGCAGTGAGTGTCCCGACTATGTATGTTAAACTGCGGTAGCACGATATACAAAGATCGTTTGATTAAAAGTACAGCAACCATGTGAAACGAGGAAGGCGATTAAATCCGTGTTGCCGCCATTACTGGTTTCGCTGCTACATTCGTCGGCGATGAATTAAAGCGGATCTGATCGTTATGTTGGTGTTCAGCTGACCCTGCTGCTTCTAGTTATTACCGAAGCTGATGTGCTGTAGCAATGGGTTGTGTATCGCATGCTAATCGTTCGACAATCATCGAACAGACGTTGTCGATAGGCGAGGTACTGGGAAAAGATGGGCAGTAAATTTAATCCGATGGGTGACGAAGGAGTCTTGAATTTACGATCCACGTGTTATTGCACATTATCTGTTGTGGTGAGACCGTCGCGCAGTGTATTTGTACCGAATATCATGTCCAAACTTATTTTTCAACGTTTTAAACGTTCAAAGTACTCCCATTCATTTTTAACTCAATTATAAGAATAAATACTCAAACTCCTTCATTGCCTCGACTGATTCGTTATGCACTTGTAGTTTGTTTTTTGTCTTTCAGTTCGCTCCACGATACTTTTTCACAATTTCAGCTATTTTTGTTTGAAAATTGCAACTCTTGAGATACTCATACTATGCTGTATAGATTTTGGTAGAGAGTCATGACACAAATGTTTCTGTTAAGATTGCCAAACACTTTGTTACGAACACGTTTGTTACATAAATGATTTATTGACTTGTTCAGTTGTAGCGGTAGCTTGCGTAAAACGCCTGCTGACGATCGATACAGTGATGATCTGCAATAAACAGTTTTTCGCAACTGATCCCTTTGTTTCTCTCACAAAACATAGAACACTGGTTTGCTCTAATTTCATGTATTAATGTTTTAAAGTAATCTGTCGTACTATATTTCTTCTCTTCGTACGTCACTAAAATCGAATTTTCCCCAAATTAAGATGTGAAATATCCGAATGAACGATCAAGTGAACATCTCCCAGCATTTGGGCACCTCTTTTATTTTTGGAACTTCGGTCTCCATGCTCTGCAACTTCTCATCCACAGATATAGATTTGATAATTCGTTTGTATAAGGCGATTATAGACATTTCCAATTTTAGCGGCTGGAAACCGATAGAAATGTGATCTATTGTACAGCAGTAAAATATATAACTGTTATCTGTCGAACGCGCAGACCCGAAAACAAAATATTTTAATAACGCTGCAAGGGTCCTGCGTATCACTGCGCCGAAAATCTTTGTTTCTTGTCAAACCAGTGCCATCTAGGTGCACTGCGCGAAACCAAAAACCTTCTAAATAAAATAAGTTGAGAGATAAATTTGCATTAGCACCTATTTCAATTCATATAAAATGCAATTAAATTATATATATATATATATATATATATATATATATATATATATATATATATATATATAAAATTAGAAATATATAAAATTTTATATCAAGTGTTTAGGTGTAGTAAGAATTATTAGGCTATTGCTGCTTCATCTGTGAGGAAAGAGTCACATGGGGTTGTAGCTGTTCAGTGCCGACCCATTCCAACCTGTTAACAAGTAATCCGTCTTTCGGGCAAAGCATTTAAAAATAACCTGCAAAGCAGATAGGGTGGCACTTGGGTACCGCTGATAGTACGTACGTACACACACACACACACACACACACACACACACACACACACACACACAAAATGACACAAAAGGCGACGAAAGTAGGTTGTAGGAGGAAAGAATAGGGAACAGAAGGGATAGATTACGTACTCAGAACCTAGGTCATGCGGTGAGTTCGTTGAATGTGGACGTCAGAGATCTCATGACCTAGGTTGTGAGTAACCTTTCCGTCCCTTTGTCTTCCCTCCTCTTACCCAACCAAGGAAGTATAAACTTCCTGAAGCTACTGTCATCCTTTACTTTCGTCGTCTTGTGTGTCATTTTTTGTGTCTACTATCGGCGCTACTAAAGTATGGTAAGCACTGGCCTGATACTCCATCGCTTTTGCACATTATTTTCAAATCCCAGTAGAGAATTTCGGCAATTGGTCGAACAAAGCATTTATATCGATTTATGATATGCCTTGTAGTTACGGCTCACTGATCCTTAAAGGGCGACTGACTTACATAACAAAATCCTAATAGCCGGCCGCGGTGGCCGAGGGGACTAAGGCGCTTCAGTCACGGTCTGCACGGCCACTACGGTCGGGGGTTCGAATCTCCCCTCGGGCATGGATATTTGTGCCGTCCTAGTTCGTAAGTAGTTTGTAAGTTTAGGGACTGATCACCCCGTAGTTAAGTCCCATAAGATTTACAAACATTTGAACATTTGATTTGAAAATCCTAATAACGCGAAGTAATGATGATAAAAATAGATAGTAATAATGTGACAATACTGAACAGAGAAGGATACGTACAAGAACCTGTCCACCATAGAGCAGGAACAACATTAATTATTTATTTCATGGTCAACACGAAAGATATGTAATTCTCCGTTATAGGTTGAAGTCGCACTACTAACGAGATGTTTTCTGTTATTCCTTAGAAAATTCAACTTTTAATTATGACATTTAAACAAATTTAAATACTTCGGTGCTCTTGAATTGCTACAGTAACAGCGAGAGTTACCGTCAAGAAAAGATCCAATTAAAACTCAGTTGTAAAGCTTGTAACAGTTTTCCAATTACATAAGTGTTTTGTCTTAATTATTATACACATCGCTATGATTCCAAATGTGATAACATTTAACTCTTATTAAATACTAGCTGAAAACCCGGCGTTTCCCTGGTATTTATTTATTTATTCCTGCCATTTTTCAGGTATATATTCATTTGTATAAGGGCTGTACGTGTGTAAAATCTAATAAGAACACAATTGGTAGTAAAGAAGTAATAGAATAAAACTTAGTGCGGGGTGGGGCGGTTTTCCGTAAACGTTACTGTTTATGTGCTCGTATCACGCGAACTATGTGTCCTGTAATACAATTCTCAAGGTACACTCAACTATATGCGTGTATACTGTCTGTAAAATTTCCTGCGGCTACAATTTAAAGTGTAGAAATTATAAATTGTAACGTCATACCGAAGACCATAGTTTTATTCCATGAACAGCGGAAGGTTCCTGTTTATGAGCTAATATCTCATGAACCACGTGTCGTACCGTGATACAATTTAGAAGGTACATTCAGCTATATATGTGTGTACTGTCTGTAAAATTTTCTGCGTCTACAATTTGTAGTGTGCAAATTATAAATTGTAACATCATACCGAATGCCTTAGTTTTACTCAATAAACAGCGGAAAAGTTGTTACTTTCACTTACCGTTCTGCATTCCTCTGAAAAGTGAAAACGCTTATGTTCTTATTTATATTGGAATTATTTCGGCAATTAGGGCCTGAAGGTCGAGTTATCTGTTGTTGCTGCTCATAATAAAAATGATACAGCTCCACGTATTACAACATATTTCTATCTTTTATACTGCACGAATTGATTGTTTACTTGAACGTCATCTAAGCAATTAAAATTCACAGTTTGTAAAGTAAACAAAACGTATTCAGTCGCGCTTTGCTCCGAAGACAGTGCCTTACTATCTTTCAAGATGGCGGACTTTGCGCATGCCCACTAAACTTTGGCGCACAGAATGCAGCGGAGTTTCCTTTCTGTTTACTTTCTGTACTGTGATATGGTCGTGTTTTGCTGAAAAATGTTGTGTTGTGGAGGAAAGTTACGGCTGCGGGTCACAGTATGTCATTCACGTAGGGCAAACCAACATCACCTAGAGACAAGGCCTCACAACAGCCCGGGTCACGCCAGTCCGATGAGGCCACTGCCGCTAGCTGGCTGGCTGGCCGCTGGGGCACAATCCACTCCCTACCTCAGTGATGTGGTCGTGCATTGCCTTGCTGGAAAATGTTGTCTGGGGTGTTGTGGAGGAAAGGTAAGGCTATGGCTCAAAGGTTCACGTGGCTCAAACTAACAACATCTAGAGAGTCTCACAACACTCCGTGTCACATCACACCGACCAGGCCACTATCTCCAGCTGACTGGCTGGCCGCTGGGGCACGGTCCACTGCCTCTTAGCAGCCAGCCACTCAGCTGGCTGTTGTGGCCTGATCGGTGTGACGTGACACAGGCTATTGTGAGGCCTTGTCTCAAGGAGGTGTTGGTAAAACTGGTCACAGTGCCCTGGACACATGCCAAGTGTAATTTGTGGTTGTGTCCAGTAGCACCCCTGATCATAAGGCCTCAAACTGGCACTGTACGTCTTGTGTCTATGAATTCACTGTGTTTTCACTCTCCCAGTGTGCGGCGAACCGAAATGCGCCGATAATTTTCAAACAAACAGAGGCTGCATTTGTCCTGATAAACTGTCTGATGACATTAGTGTCTCCAATGAAGTCGTTTCATACAGCATTTCCATCGAGCATGTTTCTGCGAATATCTCAAAGGTTGGCCCAAAAGTGTACGACGCGCACGTAAACCATACCGTAATAGACGGCGGGGACTGTCATCGCTAATAGTGTACGATGTGTTGCGCTGTTGCTCCAGAGCCGCGACGGAGCGGCCGAGCGCATTGAGGCGCTGTGCTATGATGTGCGAGGACGTTTCCCGTCTGGGGTTCGAATACCCCTCTGGCATGGGTGTTTTATTGTCTTTCGTATGAGCTAATTCATAGTAGTTTGTAAGTTTAGGGACTGATGACCTCACAGTTATGTCCCTTAAGCTTAACAAACATTTGAGCAGACTTTTTTTTTTTTTTTTTTTTTTTTTTTTTTTTTTTTTTTTTTTTTACCTCCGCGGTCATAGATTCGACTCCTATCTCGGGCATATGTGTATAGGAGTGTGTGTCTTGTCCTTAACATAAGTTAGTTTACTTAGTATGTAAGCCTAGGGACTGATAAGCTCAGAAGTCCTTTAGATATACGAACATTTGAATGGGATGTGACTATTTCGAAGGACATTAAGGTAACTGTAGTCCACAGATAATATACGTTAATGTTACAGAGTATTCACCGAACTTTATTGGCAGAGGTTGTATATACCTCCTGTTGCATTTTCTATTAGCGTGCGGGATGAAGGAACGTATAAATCTTTCAGTTTTCGATTTGTTTTCCCTTATATTTATTTAGATGGTCACGTTTCCCTATGTAGGTGAATGCTAGCAAAATATTCGAAACAGAAAGTTGACAAAAGAAATTTCACAAATAACTCTCGTCGGAACGAATAACCGCTTTCAAATGTTTGTAAATCTGTTGGACCAAACTGCTATGGTCTTCAGACCATGGACTTACAGACTACTTAACCCAAAGTACACTAAGGACAACAAACAGATCCACACACGAGAGAGGACTCGAACCTCTGTCGGAAACGGCCGCTCAGTCCGTAACGTAACGCCTTAGACCACGCGGCCGTTCTTTCTTTGAAACCCTTTAATGTATGACTTTTTATTTGAAGCTATAAAATGTACCACTATTAATGTATAGCGCATATAAAAAAATATTGAGCCTAGGTGGAGTGGCCAAGCACATTGGGGCGCTACGCTACCATGCGCGAGGCCGCTCCCCGGCGGAGGTACGAATCCCCCCTCGGTCATAGATATTTGTGTCGTCTTTAGTATAAGGTAGTATATAAGAAGTTTGTAAGTTTAGGGACTGATGACCCCTTAGTTAAGTCCCTAAGCTTAACAAACATTTTTGAAAAATATTTTTTAAAAAATCTCCTTAAAATTATTATGCTTTACTAGCAACAAAAACTTCATAGCTGGTCAGATATGTAGTACTTCCATGATGAACCCGATGCACTAAATGTCACTATTATGCCTCGAATCTTCCCAGAAAGTAATTCTTAATGCAACCGTAGTATGTGATTGACTACTTTTGCATTGCAAAGGAGGAATACAAAAGTAAACGAACGCACATGTTAGGAGTAACTCAATACAGCTAACTGTCGAAATGATTTAGCAGCGCTCTGCAATTTATAATTTCTAGGACGAACTACTAGCATATGTAGCACTATGTATACAAGCAGCTACAAATTAATTTGTGGTAAAATTTTAGTCAGTTTGGGAGGTAATGGAAAAAAATAAGGAATACAGCTAATTAGCTACACTATGCATTAAAAGGTTAATGATTTCCACTCCAACTCGTGCATCATTTCCGCTACTCAGTCTCTCCCCTGCATCGAAATAATACTAAAAGAGCTGTCCTTCTCTGAACTTTATATTCTCCGTCAGTCCCACTTGGTAGAAATCCCATAATGCACATAAAGCGCAGTAGTACTGCAAAGTAGAACGGACAAGCAGGGACGGCCCGACCATATGGGCAAACTAGGCAATTGCCCAGGGCGCTCGAATTTGGGGGGCGGCAAATTTGTCGTGCTTGACGAACCTGACGATGCTGCTAAATGTTGTTTCGCTGTCACATCCTTCTTGAGCTATATCCGATTTACAGGTATTTTTCTGCAACATATCGTTAGGATGTCCTATTGCGCCTTGTGCTTGCTCTGACGCTAAAACCAGTGACATACTAGATGGGAGAGCAGCAAGCTGATGTGCATGATGCCCTCTTGGATATTTATGAAGATCATAATGACTGGTTCAGCTGGAAATCTAACGCGAATTCAGGCTCAGTCCATTGCTAAAACAATAGTGAACTTCAAGTTTATTGCTTAACTTGTATGGTACAATATGTTATTCGAAGTAAATTTGGCTGCGGTGGAGTAGCCGAGTGGTCTAAAGCAACTCGCTGCGGAGTGCGCAGTTGCTCGCCGTTGGAGGTTCGAGTCCTCCCTGGGGCATGGGTGTTTGTGTTCGTCTGTAGATTAGTTTACCTAGGATTAAGTAGTTTGTAAGCTACGAACTGATGACCAAGCAGTTTGGTCCAATAGATTTACAGACATTTGAACATTTTTTTAAAAGTAAATCTGACTAGTAGACTTTCTCATCCAAAAGAAACTGATCTTAACGCTGCTACAAATGCTCTGCTTAAAAAAAAAAAAAAAAAAAAAAAAAGGACAAGTGTAGTGTAGGCAGTTTCTTTAGTAGCAATAAAGCTTCTAAGTGTTCTGCCGATGAAACGCAAGCTTTGGTTACTCTTCCCAACAATTTTTTTAGGTGTTCATTCTTCTTAAAGGTGTTCGTAATTGCAATTCCTAGGTATTTAGTTGGACTTACGGCTTTTAGATCTATATTTAACCCTTTTAATGATATTCTAACTGACAGTTACCAATTTTTTAAGATCTAGCGAATCTCTGTTCTTGTCTGGGCGCTAATGACCTTAGCAGTTGAGCGCTGTAAAAAAAAAAAAAAAAAAAAAAAAAAAAAAGCCCTTTAGATCTGACTGATTTTTCATTTAAATGAAGTTTAGAGGATTTATTTTGGAGCATTTTTTTCCTTCTGGTATATTTTCTTGTCTGGACATTCAGTTTCGCTTTTTCCCAAACTAGGAAAATGTTGTTGTAACGTTTGCTTGATTACGTATACCACGAACATTCTGCTTTTCCATCCTTACAGAGCGAAGCTTGAGTTGGCTCCTCTTTCCTCAACAGTCACTCCAAAGATACGACGCAAAAATCTTTCTGGAAGCCAGCACGGCCATTTCGCTCACGTTTCCATCTCGATTTCGTGGATGAATATCTCAGTTCGAGCCACAGTGGGCGTAAATGTACAGGAAATGCAATGGTCCATTTCTAGAGCAGGCCAGCTTCGAAAAGTCACAGTTCTTTAAGAGATTGGCTATACTGCTATTTATGCCGGACCAACGTTGCACGAATTAAAAAGCCACACGTACAAAAAAATCGTGGTTCGCGGATACCTATCTGAATAATAATTTTGTAACACAAATTTATCATGGTTGTTCTTGTGCTACCTTCGACTCGACAAATGTAAATTTCTTAAATACAGCTCAGGACAATGAAAAAGGTAATAACTTTGATGCAGTTACTTCTCTGTGGGCCAATCTTATCAGCGTAGTCACAAATCACTGTAGTCTTCAGATGGTTATCTCACCATAAATCATACGAAATGACTGCGTGGCGCCATAACTGGAACGCCTACGTCGTCGTAAATAAGCATTGGTCCTATCGCGAAGACAGTATATATCTCGCGACGTCTCGCTTGTAACGATGCAGGAAGCGGCGCTCTCTGTGTTCTAGAAATGCGGCCATCGCGTCTGCTGCGTATTTAGGACCACCACATCTCGAACTGAGAGTCATTCACGAAAGCGAGATTGAAACGTGTCACAAGTTTTCGTGCTCGCACTACCAGGCTGTGTTCTCTCATAATAAATAATGGCTGACGCTCACAAGAAAATATGATTCTTCATTTAAGCCGAAAGATTTAGACTAGGCTCTGTCTTAAGATTCGCTGAATACTCAGTTGGAATGTCTTGATTCGTGTTCAGTTTTCAGTCGGTGAAAGGAGTAAATAGGAACTGCTTAGTGCTAGATGTGCTTGGGTATTGTACAGTTATGGTCATCCATAATGCAGCACCAAGAAGGACCCGGTCATCACGGTCAACTTTATTTGAGAGATAACACGTTGTACAACGATCACTTGACAGATCCATGTGAAGTGAAGAGGATTAAGGAACCAGTACTGAGTACTTGAGCCATTTCTGTCGTATAACAGCTGATAACTCGCGTCTGCATTGAATCAAAGAGTGTAGCTGTCCGCGTTGCATATTATATTTCGAAAAACTAGTTGCCGGCCGCGGTGGCCGAGGGGACTGAGGCGCTCCAGTCACGGTCTGCACGGCCACTAAGGTCGGGGGTTCGAATCCCCCCTCGGGCATGGATATTTGTGCCGTCCTTGGGATTAACTAGTTCATAAGTAGTTTGTAAGTTAAGGGACTAATGACCCCTTAGTTAAGTCCCATAAGCTATACAAACATGTGAATGTGTGAAAAACTATTTAGTGTAGTAGTAGGTGGCATACTCCAGACCAGTCGTTTCACGGTCATCGACCAGGCGATATCGAAAATCGAGACATCAGGAGAGGCCGAGGCAGTAAGAAGAGAACGTTCTCAGTTTTCTTGGAGTAATATGCGAAGTTCTGAAAATGTGCTGTGTAAAATGTATGCAAATGCGGAAGTTTCTTTACTGATGGAAAAGTCAATTTTATGTCGACAAATACAAGTGAAAAACTGAAGCAGATGCAACGCAAAATATGATAGTAAGGTCCTCGAAAATGGAACTCTAACACCGAAATATCTCTGACAATTAAAAAATCGTGAATGAAGACGGCTTATTATTATCATAATAATATATCTCTGACCAGTTAGGCACAGTCACGGATAGCCCACGGCTAAATGTCAATTATCAATTATTAAAATATATTCTTCAGTTTTATAACCGATAGATTTGTTTCACAAGAACATACGAAGTCAAAATCACTAACTTGTAGCAATGTTGCCTAATTGCCATAGCTCTACAAAAAAAAAAAAAAAAAAAAAAAAAAAAAAAAAAAAAAAAAAAAAAAAAAAAAATTCAAATGGCAGATTCAAACAAACGCAAGGAGCCAGAACAAACTACAGTTCAGCAACTGTTCCTGATCACAAGATGGCGTACTGGCGAATACAGAAGAAGTTCTGATACTTGCCAGTAGATGTCAGGCGCCTACGGTATAAATAACTGAGTACCATATATTAGATGGTACCGTGAAGCACTGCCGTCTTTTGCAATCCCTCAACATTTATTGCTGAATCAGTGCATATGAATTACATGAACTGATTACATTTACAGAGCAATAGCTCAAGCAGTACCAAGGTATCGGGTGTCGATCCATGCTGAAGCACCCTTGTTAGTGCTTGGTGTAGCCTGTCGGCAATGTCAGCGCTAATTCTGGCATCCATTCGCTCATACAAGTGGTGAATATTGGCTTATGATACATTATTCCAAGGCAATTTTACCTGTTCATGTAGTTCTGCAAGATTTGTGGGTTGACGGTTCACACGTATCACCACTTGTCCCATCATACCCAGTGCCTGATTAGCGACTATAATTGGCATCATGTACGAAGGCGCTTCCTCGCATAGAGGCAGAGCAATAGGGCGTGTGTGGAGGGGAGTGGCTACGGCCGATCGCCAACAGTGGAGCCTGCAGGAGAAACATTTCGTAACTCGCGGCCAGCCACGCGCCTAGAGAATGAATATTATTGGCTGCCAGTGCGGTAATGGAGGGGGATGCGTAGAACGGCTGAAAAATGGGCCGCCTTTTAATGTGAAGCGAACTATAGTCCGAGAATATGCTAGCTAGGGATGTTGCTGCATCTCTTTCAGAGAATATTCAGTTTCGCGTTTCATATTGGAACTAAACGTCACCTACCTGCTGATAGAACAGCAAAGAAAGAAAAAATGGCAACGGGTCATACAATATTCTGCAAAAACGGAGAGCTGGTAAGCATTCCGTCCACACTCACCAAAGTGTCACGGGACTTGTAGCTTATTGATCGCAAGGTGTGTTTGGGACCAGTGAGTTTCGTACGAATTTACTTATAAGACAGGACTTGCCAAGTGTGCGTTATCCACATGGACGACCATCACCTGAGCGAAGGCAGAACCTGCTTTCAAGGCTGAAGGCCACCGCACGTCATTCCACCTTTCAAGTGATCCTCTGACGACACCAGTCATATCAGTGCATGCTGATGCTGTGGATTGAATGGAAGGCATGCTAGAGGTGTGCGTGCCCGTAGTTCCATTGTTAGTACCTGGTTGACAAAAGTTCGTGTAGACAATTCTGGGCTTACAAACCCTATTATCTGTGCTGTTGTAGCTGTATGATCTGCCACTGCTGCCCTTACGATACGACGATCTTGGCGGACGTTTGTGCTGTGTGCACGCCCAGAACATCGTCTACAGGTGAGAGGATGTTCACGTGACCATTGAAAGAAGAATGTTCTGGCGTCGCTATTCGCCACAACGCCGTCGGTCTTCACAGGTCTCCGCGCAACTTCAAGACGAGGTGATACGTCGCCCCAGTACTTCGGCCGCCGGGGGCGTCCGCAGTCTCGTTATCTCTTTATCTGCTTCGCACGGGCCAGTAGAAGAAGGTGCCTTGTCTAGATATGGCAGTGCACCAAAGACAGGACAGTACGGGAGAGTACGGAATTTCCAGTGAGTACGAGGCAGCCCCGAGTATACTACAGTTCCAGAAATTCATCATATAAGAGCGAGCTTTCTGTCTATGGACAAGCCTGACTAGATTTCTATTGGGTAGATTTGTACTACAGAAGCACATCAAAGTCGAGTATTTATCTCATTTTATTAGTAAATACTTTGTGTAGTAACTAGAGCTGGGCAAAACGGTTATTCTCCGATATCAGTTATAATGGGTATCGTTATTCTTTTCTATCAGTTAATTTTAACGGTTATAAATAACTGCACGGTATTTTTCCACTAACTTCCAGATGGCGTTGCTACAGCTTACTCATACTGCTACTAGGTAGCGCTACTGAGCACTTCCAGATGGCGTTGCTACAGCTTACTCATACTGCTACTAGGTAGCGCTACTGAGCAGTTATCGGGCAGTTATCGTTATGAGTATTCCGTGAATTCTACTAGGTAGCGATACTCTACAGTTATCGTTATCGTTATTAGTACTGAGTAGTCAGTACTTAGTAGCCACTACTGACTACTGAGAACGGACAGTTATTGATATTACGTAGAAATACCAGTACCCGACAGTTATGGTTATTTCTACTCAGTACTAATAACGATCTATCAGTATATAGTGTATCTGGTGTGATTCAAATTGAGATTGCTGTGTAATGGCAAAAGTTATCGTCCGAATCGTGCAATAAACACACATAACTAAATGTCCTGTGTATTAATATGCTATTACATGAAATGTAATTTTCGAAGCTACTATGAACAGTTTATGAAGTGAAAGTGGATTATTAAATATGTGTTTAAACGTGTGTGAAGTGAATATTGCAGTTAAAATTATAAACATAACGTTGCTTCAGTAAGTGTTTTGTGGAGTGTCTTTAAATGCAACATAAAAGTAAACGTAATGTGATCGTTTTGTTTATTCCTAATAAAGTTCTATATTAAATTTGAAAAACTGCTTGATTTGCGGAAAATTTTCTTTAGTTCATGACAGCATCCTGGTTTGTAAATATGATTATAACTACGAAGTAAATTTCTCCAATTATGCCGTAACGGGTCAATTGAAGATTGGGATACCACCCGTCGGATTTGACGAAAAAGTTCATAAAATTTATTTGGGAATACAGCTTGCTACTAGGGTGTAACATTTTGCTTTAATAATGTGAACAGGTCGAATTTCGGCATTTCTGTATGCAGTGAAAGTGAATATACTAGCTCCAGAATGGACCACACTGAACAAGTCAATACTGCCCAGTACATGTAATTGATCTCTGAAATTATCGGTATTTTAAAGTATTAAATCTACTGTAAACGGGTTATCGGTCGTAATTGAGGGTGTAGACCAAATCCTCAAAGCTGCAATGTAAAGTGTACCAAACATTGCTCCAGTACTATCAAAAGTAAACTGTTACAAATGTGTCTTTACAAGTATAGGCCTACTACATGCAAAATCAGAAAATTAATGGTGTTGTAATAAGTGTCTTCAACACAAAAAATATTTCCATATATTGTAAGGGAAATCCCATATCAGAAAACTAAGGCATGTTTTATGTAAGATTTGGAAAATGCTTAATATCTTCGGCTATTGACAGGGTATTCAGTTAAATTTTACTTAGTGTATGGTGTGCTATGTTGGTAACAAAATGTTCACTTTGCAAGGGAAATTACTGACAGGACAAGGTTACATATAAGATCCAATGAACAACGAAGTAGGAACAGTATTATTTATTTAACTCTCAATTTGAAAATTTATTGTTATTCTATAGGCCTACGGTTGAGTTTTAAAAGAGCATTCAAAGGTCATTGCTAACATCAGCATGTTACTCTAGTGAGACCGTAAGAAAACCTTTACCATGACAGTTCTTCATTTTTGGGTGTGAGGATGACTGTTTGTTGCATACACTTATCAATGTCTTTAAAGTGCTCTCTCTTATGTTCAAAAGTATTGCAGACAGAATTAGGTTCCACCTGTCAGGTGCTACATGTTTCTTGCTTTTTTCTTTGTTTTATTCAGTAAGGACTTGTGTGAACAAATAAAACCAACACAGCATGGATAGCCACTGTAAATGACTGTAATTTTCATAAAGAAAATCTAACCTGGCAAATTAGTGCACTTGGCAGAAAATTCCTCTGTGTCACCCTGTATGATGAAAATCCTTTCTGTATCAACACAATTGCTATTAATTCATAAAATACCACCAAGAACTGTGTGTGGCCCAGATATTATAGAAAAAAATATAGGTTTTCATTAAAATGCTTCTCCGTGCAGTGCCAAATTTGACATGTCTCTCCTACATGTGCATTTAAAGGTATAGGCCTACTATATATAAAATCAGAAACGTAATGGTGTAACTGGAAGTGTCTTCCAGTCAACACCAAAATATACATACATATTTCCATATATTGTAAGAGAAATCCCATTTCAGAAAACTAAGGCAAGTTTTATTTGAGCTTTGTAAAATACTTCAGATCTTCAGCTATTGACAGGGTATTCAGTTAAATTTTACTTAGGGTATGGTGTGCCATGTTGGTAACAAAATTTTCACTTTACAAGGGAAATTACTGACAGGACAAGGTTACATATAAGAGCCAGTCAACAACAAAGCAGGAACAGTAATATTCTTCTATATGCTTACAACGAGTTTGCAGCATACACTTTAAATGTCTTGAAAGCACTCTCTCTTATGTTCAACAGTATTGCAGACAGAATTAGGTTCCACCTGTCAGGTGCTACATATTTCTTTCTTTATTTTATTCAGTAATGACTTGTGTGAACAAATAAAAAAACCAACACTTGATAGATAGCCACTGTAAATGACAGTGTAAGTTTCAAAGAAAATCTCACCTGGCAGAAAATTTTTCTGTGTCACCCTGTATGATGAAATTCTTTATGTATCAGCACAATTACTATTAATTCATAAAGTACCACCAAGAACTATGTGTGACCCAGTAATTACAACAAAGGTTTTCATTAAAAACATTCCTCCATGAAGTGCTTAACTTGACATTTGTCTCCTAAATGTGAATATTCTGTTGTATAATTTTTGTGCAAACTGATGTGTTTAATGTGCTGTAGAAAGTTTTTTCAAAGTCTCATGCTAAATAATTAAATAAAAAACTACCATGTGTAACTGAAGAATACTATATGAGAGAGCTAGTCACTGTCACAATTCTCACAATAATGCCTAAGAGAAAAGTCTCACCGAACCACCCAAGTAATTTGTACTCTGAAGCTGACATGAATAAGATGTATGGTAGGTGTTTTTTATTAGACATGTCTGTGATGCAGCATTGGCACCTAATATTAATGAAGCCACTAAGGTTGAGGTACAGGGTATACTAGTACTTGCAGATGGTTCAGATTTGCTTTAATATTTTACATCACCTGCAATATTTAAACATGAGAAAAATGTTCAAAAATATAACATTCATACTCGTTAACTGTGCTGTGTATGTTTTCTCACAGAAATAACACAGCAAGCACTTTTTGAGAAGGATTGAGTGTTTAATATACTGAATGATGTTTAACATCCCAAACATGCACTAATACAAATAATTAACTGTGTGATCCTGTTCTATGTAAACCAGCACTGCCATTCTTTCTCATGCTCTTATTAGACAGCAATATCCCCTCAATACAGACACATGTGACTAGGCAACAAGTGAAGACTTACTGCCTGTGAGGAATTAAGGCACTTAAAAATGTATCAATATCCAAACTGTGTTTATAATGTGGGATCATCAGTTGGGTTGAACCTTGACTCCTTTCCCAAATCAAATTGAGCATTTCAAACATACCAGTGTTACAAATAAAGGAAAAAAATATGGTTAAATGCTATTAGATGGGGCACAAACTGTGTCTGGACAAGGATGGGATCAGTTCACTGGAATCATCAAATAACATAGGCATCAAATATTTATGTTTATCTTTTTATTTAATTTTAGGAGGTGCCCATCTATCTTCTTCTTTTCATTTTTCCAATCGTTTTGGGGACAAATTCTGTAATGGCACTTTGTACAACTTGCAGCCTTGAGGTGGATGGAATATGTTGCTCGGCTTCCATACTGCATATGACTGGTGGGATCACCTCCATCAGCAGTTTTTCTGCAGGTCTGGTTTGACCTGCAGATACATGGCTTTCACATCAACATAAGCAAATATTAAGTTGACTATGGATATGGGATGAAAATTAAAGTGTGTGTTTCATTCTGCTACAAAAAATTTCAGTTTAGTGCACAATTGTTCTTCATGAAACTTGCAGTCTGAAATTTAGCTCATAGAAAGTTACAACTGATTCAGTTTTCTCTTGCTATACAAATGTATAATAGAGTACCTAATAATTGCAGACTTCTCATATATACCGTACTTTTTAAAGAGATGCTGATGTGTAACTGTGGCCCTTAATTTGCAAATACTTAACAAGACATTCACTGTAGTCATCCTACTATTAACGTTTAAATTTTTTGTTAAGTTAAAATTTAAAATATTTGTGGAATATGGTAGAAGACTTAATTAAAAACAATAAATATTTTTGAATTTACCAGGAAGTCCTGGATTAGACAGCAATATTCTCGTAACTTGGGGAATACAGCCCCCCCCCCCTCCCCGCAAGTTACAATCGCCTCGAAATAAACATGTTGAACCGGTACATGTATATTTTCACGAAAATGTGCCGTTTAACAAAGATTTAAGCGTTAGTTACACGCACCTCGGAGTGTGAGTTCCATCAAAAATGTATTAGAAATGTAAGATTTCCGTTTTTCTACCTTCCCCTCAATCCTTAACGAACAAATGGCAATAATTGACGTAAGTTTGTTTACAAAGTATTGGCAGCAGGGCACTTTCTTCCTCGTAATAGCATAAAATATTAATTATAACGATTAGAGCATATTTATTCTTTTATTTAGAAAATTTATTAATCCTGTCATACAATATTATGAACCTTTTCACTGACCAGCATTGGTTACAAAACTAAGTTTTATTTTTTATTATTTTTGGAGGATTTCTTCATAATTCTAAAAGTCGGCACTCTACGAACGAAATATGTATCCTCTCTGGGAATATCATGACCTGCTACAGTTAAAAACCAAATACCAAAGAAGTATATAGGTCTTTGCCAAATACTCATAACGATACTGCCAGTGAAAATTAACTGCCACTGATATTTCTACTACTCTCAATACTCAATACTCCCTAAAGCGTCTACCGTTATCATAGTACCTCGAATTCGCATTGGTCACTCCATGTTATTAGATACAAGATTCCCACGAGAACGTCGTACACACTTTCACTAACAGATGGATAATCGTTAAACACTTATTACCCATGATTCTTACGCGGTTAATTCCATGAAGTATAGAACTGATCAGTATTTGGACACGACATCTGGTCGATATTATGGTCGGATCGTTTCATTAGTACCAACTTTTGTGAACAGATGGCGCTACGCAGTACGCATAGTTATTACGATAACTGCCAGTATTTGATGAGCGGTTATTACAATCACGGTTATTCATAAATAACCGGATATTTCTATCAGTTATCGTTATTTTGGCCCAAATCTAGTAGTAACCACTTCTTTTAGTTGCAGACCATGTCCACATCCCTTGCTAGCCACGGCCCACCTTTCGAACCTACAACATTATAAGGTCAGAATAACATCCAAATGGTATGGCAGTTCTCCGAAAGAACATCCCTTCTCTCGGAAGGGAAGAAGGTGAACTTTTTCAATTTCGCTTTGTTGGGCTTATGAAGCATGAGTGTGTCTCCATGGCATGGTGTCTGTTTGGTTCATACGTTGATACCACACTCATCCTTGCAGCTGTAAACATTTCCTATTAAAAATCCACAGAGATGGTTCTCTGGCAGCTGTGTCACGACACCGTCTGTTGGCGGATGACAGTGTGACCATTAACAGTAGTATCACTACATGTACTATCCCCCAAAAGGCCCGTCTCTAACGACCATGCTGTCAATGGGAAACTCTAAGCTTCCTTCCTTCCTTCTCAGAAGGCAAGGCATTGACATGCAACAAAACTGATACTGTCGATCTAATAAGTTCAATACGACAAATTATAGTAAATCAGTCGTTCTTATGGTTACTTATGTTTTCTAAAGTCCTCGTGTTGTCCATGAATTCTTCCTGTTTAGTGTTCACTGCGAAATTTACTTTAAAATATTGTTTCAGGTTCCCCATAACTGCGGGACTATAGTACTTTCAGTTTTATTAAGACTACTATCCAAAAATAATCTTCTTGTTACCCCAGTCTCAATTCTGGCTATTATAACTTACAATCCCACATTACAACTGACAGCAACTCATAACTGACTTCTGCCAGTAACAATTGTCAACACATAACTGCTAACTCATAACAGATCACCACCGCTTACACTGCCTTTGCATTGACAAATGACAGTCTGTATCATATCATTAGTTACAATATGTGAGCATATGATAATTTCCATTATTAATTAAATAAAAATTACTTGTTTAACACAATAAATAATTACAACAATATTCTGATCTCTTTATTGTTAATTTTTTTAAATTTTAACACAGCATTTCATGTTAGTAACATTAGTATTACTACATATTTTCTTCTATATGAAATATTTCGTTTATAATAAAGATAACAATTTAATTTAATTTTCAAGGCTTTAATATAATATAACGAGATTATTTACATCGAAAACGAATTTAGATCATTTAAAATTTTAACTGGGATATCTTTTCTTGAAGAATTTTCGCTCTATAACGTAGTAAACACGGAATTTTCACCTGAGAACTGTCAAATTACGTGATTTGATTGAAACACTCTTGTTTTTGAGATATAAACACAACAAATCGTGATACAAGTTCAAAGAAAAATTACATAAATTATACCCTTAGCTATTTCTAAGGCCAAATAGAAAAGTACAAATGAGACGTTAGATATTTAATACTAATGTTTTCGGTGAAGAATGAAAATTTTGTGACAGCTTCCTTGCATCGTAACAGCATCTGTCGTTACCGTGAAAGCTTCTTGTTGTAAGTTTATTAAGTGAAAGTGAGAGCTTGATGAAATTTTGTTAAGTGAAAATTTCCTATTCTTATTAAGTCTTTCTATTTATATCAAGGAGTTTCTCTAATCATATGTGCGCAACGGATTTAACAATCAAAATTAGGCCCTGTAAGTAAAACAATCTGTACTTCTGTGAACATTATTTCTGACAGTCAGATTCAGTGGCTTGTAAGGACTGATTACTGGTATGTGAACATTTACATTTAAAACGAAATCTTTTTCTCACATAACTCAACACGTACCATACAACAGAATAAAAAATGCCACAATCAGGAAAATGAGGGACGAGGTTGAGCTGAAATAAGAAAAATTAGTAATCATTAAGTTATTTATTGAATTAAATAAACATACCTTTGTTGAGTCTTCAGTATTATACAATGGTATCATATCATTCCGTTCCATACAAATATTCTCTGCCTCTTGATACGAAATCCACTGCCCAATATAATACGTTTGTGTTCATAAATATAGAGTGAAATAAATCGAACTCAATACAATCATTGCTGACCAATTCAACCTTAGTACACAACACAGTGGCCATACGTCTGTCAGCTAGCCTAGCCCACGATTGACTATCTGCTCAACAGCTCACTCTCTACCACTCGCCTCAGCTGTAGCGCAGATGCTACAGACATTATGATGTGCAGTAGTTACAAACATCGACTGACATTATCGATCATGGATGACTTTCACATACAAAATAAAGCTATAAGGCGGATACACGTTCAGATTCACCAAAAATATTACCAAAAAATCCATAAATAATGAACTTCAGCCTATAGCTGCCTACTTTCAACCGAATCAAAATCGACATGGTCTTTTGAGGTGTACATTTAGTTTTCATATCGTTTCTTCTCTCCTTTTTCCAACTTATTGTGAGCCGATATTCCACTACACAGCTGAGAGTACCGTAGTTTTTTATATCTACACAAACCAATATTTAACATGGGGTTCTATTTCCTGAGAAGTGCTCGAAGCTAAAATACTTCATCCAATTCTGTGTCCTTCGCGAAAGTTTCTCCATTTATTAATGTCAAAATCGGGTCACAGCTATCGGTTTTCTTAGGCTGATGGAGCAATTACGGTTCGCGTGCGTGCCTTCGGGACAATTTCACGTTGGCCGTATCGGAGCTGCGGCAGGGAGTAAATACAGTTATTGTGAGACAAATTTATGGGCCGGTGGGCACGGCGGCGTTAGGTGGAGATTTATGTCGCGGTCCTGCCGCCTGGTTAGGCGGGCGGCTAATGGCAGAGCTCGGCCTGGCTGGCTGGCAGGAGGGGGCGTGGTCGAGGCGACCGCGGGAGCACCGGCGGCAGTAGAGAGGCCACGAGGCTTCTGGACGGCGCATGCGCAGAAGGGCGCGGCGCGGGACCGTGTATCGCACGTGACGAGAAAGCGGGCAGAGGCGGTCGCGCTCTTCCGGTGATCTCAATTATTAACACTGGATACACAACTGTAGTGCTTTGAATCTGTGAAAATCGTGACACGTTCAGTTGGCAACTCCGTACGTAGAGGTCGTATTGTACTTTTGTTCTCTGTGTCCTTTAAAATTAATGAACAATTAATTACTTTCATAAATGCATTATGGTAAAGTTTGAGTCGTTTATGGTTGTGGAGAACGCAAAAAGAAACCAAGTAGAATTCAGATCCATATATGAACTATATTTTTATTCATAACTACATAGTATTTCTATCACAGTTAATTTAAAGAATAAATTACACTGCTGTAGACGCTACTTCTTGTGTTCGGTTCTATATTTGTCTCTTATTTATAAGGATTTTCGTTTGAGCTCACTGACTGGAAATTACTGTACGGAAAATGATGCTTATATCAGAGACCTCGAATTGGTCGTTATTACACATTTATTTGTCTCTCCTTAGTAAAGCAATTTATTCGTTAAAAGCAATGTGGTAGAAACACTAGTTCTGAAAAAAAAACTCACTTATACGTCTTATACATGCCGTTTACTGCTGTTTCTTTTCATGAGTAGGCCCACGGTTTATACCACGTGTCAACTATTTTGTGAATAGTATTAAAATTTTCAGAAGAAGTTATTCTTGTATTTGAACTAACGATTACAAATTTCAGTATGTTGTCTAAGCAAATACTACTAACAACAGATATACGTTCACCAATATGGCGCCGATCGTCACGCTTTCGTAATAGACGGTACTGACTCCAGATTATCTTTGAGCTCACTGCGCTCTTCCTTGCTGACCTGGTGTGTGTCCCAGAGAGGTGGCACACTATTAGACGCTGGAATAGGTTGACGGCTGACACGTCTCAGAGTAGTTTCATAATTTATTTTGTTATCTTATTGCCTGTTTAGTTTTTGCATCACATACCAGCGACGTGTTTATCGAATCTTGACATGATGAGTGACAGTGAAATTGAGCAGTGGGAGTTGTATGTCAGACGCATCCAGAAAGTTACTTTCCCTACTTTTTTTTTAAAACTAAAGGAACATACCCTTGTAAGTTTAATGTTATAAGAATTCTGGCAGTGGTAGCCAGCCAGGTGAAAGTTAACTGTTCATATGATTCTGGCTGTGGTTGCCAGATGAAACTTTACTATTACTTTTATTTTCTCTGAAAACTCTTATGGCTGCTCATTTACGTTACCAATAAGCACAGTACTGGCGCAACGGAATTTTAATCTAACTGCACACTTCTCAAGGGCAAAACCCACCAAAAACGAGGTGGTGGGGAAGAGACTCTCCCTGGAGAGGGCTCTTCGACTGGCTTGTAACC
Source organism: Locusta migratoria (assembly GCA_026315105.1). NCBI lineage: Eukaryota > Metazoa > Arthropoda > Insecta > Orthoptera > Acrididae > Locusta > Locusta migratoria. Next base: position 422,236,634 of record CM048748.1, read on the forward strand.
AAAGGGTGTAGAAACCTCTTTGGTAGCACCAGCAGCAGAGGTTGGTAACGACTAACTATCGACTCTGAGCTAGAGAGAACCATGCATAGCTATTACTATCCACATTCAGACAGCCATTTGATTCTCGCAATTCCACTTAAAAGTAAAACAAGTACATATTCTCACAGGGACGGTGGCGTAGAGGAGAAGCCGTACTTATTACCACATTCATAAATACAATAATAAATTATTAAAATAACGAAATCCTAGCAATATTAACTAACATTTCAGAAACTAATATTTTAAAACGTGAAATAAAATGCTATTCCTCATGCCTTGAAAAGAAGGGTTCTAGTTTTAACAAAATGCTGATGTAGCGACATCAAATAAATTATATATATATGGAAGACGACAGACGGTCGTCTTTCACTGTTTGTAGATATTTTCAAATGTGTGGCGCGTTGGATGATCTCCGTCTGGGTACATTACTGCATACAATCTGCAGGCTTTAGATGCATTTTATCTACACTCCCCATAGATGAGTAACATCTCTGCCTTTTCATAAATAGAATAAACGATTTGTACAGTTTTTACAACGCTGTACACATAGTTGTACTTCCGAACTATGTACTCCTGTTGTTACTTGTACTGTACGCTACACTAAAACAGACGTCTGATAACACACTATACTACAGTTATTATCAGTTCAAAGACTAATTCAGAATAACAACGTCAAGTGTTGCATGCAGACACTGAGACAACTAGAAGAAACCAAAACATTGCATTCAAGCAAAACTCGTAGTAAACATTGTAGTCTTCGTAAACATAACCCTACAGATTCTGATCGCTGATCATGGATCATGTTTGTTACAACAACCCACGGAACGTCTGGAGTTTCAAGCGTCAAGCTTAGGTTACAATACCTCTCGATGTAATTAACATTTTACAATGTAACAAACGGCATTGATAAGTTTTTCTTCCTCTTTTCAGTTGTACTAATTTTAATAACAGGTGACCATTTTAAAGAAACGTAGGTTCGTGTTAAAAATTACACTTCTGTATATTTTTTATGATTTGTCTTAAGTAGTTACAACAGCCCCACTCTTCACTTTCGGGCTGTGGAATTAGTTATTCAGTATAATAATAAGAGCCACTGCGTGAGAGTACCCATATCTATGCGTCAATTATTGGGAAATGGGAGTAGTAAGGGACCTGCAACAGTTTTCATGTAATATCAGACGTTTATGAAGCGTTTTGTAACTGATCCCCATCCACCACAAAATGATGAAACGAAGTCTACCGCTCACGACAGTTTCGCTGTAGATGCCGTAAAACTGTCGCATCAGGCATGACATTGTATCAAATAAAGTCAGCTTTACAGATTTGCATGTTACTATTTATTTTTGTCTGCAAGTCTCCCTTAATTCTCTTGCATCCAAAATTAAGCAGCCTGTTTTCTTAATCTCTATCTATATAAAAGCGAAAGGACACTCACTTACTCAATGACTAAACACAAAATCTCGAAAACTACTTCACCTATGAAGTTGAAATTTGTCAGCAATGTAGTTTATAGGTAGAAAACGTCAGCTAAGAAAGTATTTTATGATAGATACATGCTTCTCCTACAGACTCACGTAATCTACAGTTTCATTCCGATCTTCACGAAATTTCCCACGCTTGACCTTCAACACAAGTGTAAGGTTACCGTCTACCTTAAGTTTCATACGGTGCATGGGGAAGGGTAAATGCAACATAAAAATGAATCCCTAAATACCTTGGTCACGTCATAACTTGAGAAAGGCTCGGCCGATTTCAAAGTTTCTTTGGTTTACTCTCAGTATAAGGGTTGTACGAAATAAAATGGAATATTTGAGAACAAGAAACATTTAAATTTTTCAATGCGACCCTTCGTTTCTATTGCATAGAAATCTGTAGTTTCGTTTAGATATCGATAAAATTTTGTACACTCTACATTAAAAAGAAGACGAATGTCACTGTCTGTATAAGAATGTCTTTCGGTGCATTGTGGAGGGCACTTAACTTACAGAATTTTACAAAATGCATAGTTTTGCTCCAATGAATTTTTGCACACATGGTCTTTAAACCAGGAGGAATATCACTGGGTACATAAATGTTTGTATGGTTCAAGACACAGGGTACCTTGCAGAAAACTTTGCTGAGAGAAAAAAATATTCAAATGTTTGTATAGTCTATGGGACTTAACTACGGGGTCATCAGTCCCTAAACTTACAAACTACTTATGATCTAGATAACACTAAGGACGGCACAAATATCCATGCCCGAGGGGGGATTCGAACCCCCGACCGTAGTGGCCGTGCAGACCGTTGCTGGAGCGCCTCAGTCCCCTCGGCCACCGCGGTCGGCTGCTGAGAGAAGGAAGGTGGAAATGAACAGAGAAATGGGAGAGAGAGAGAGGGATGCAGAGAGAAGGAGGAAGGGGATGAGGACTACGAGAGTGTAGGATAAATAAACACCCGGGCAACCCCGGGTTTAGAGCTAGTTGTTTTATAAGATATTCAGTAAAAGGAGAGGAACTGAATGAAAATTTTTGCCGCGGCCAGGATTCGATTAGTTAGTGTATGCCGAGTAAGCAGATGGTCCCTGGTTCGAACGCTAGCCGCAGCACCAATTTTAATTCAACGCTTATCCATAATAGAGTGTCTTTGATATAACGAGACAATATATGTCTGAATTATTGTGGATAGGTACAGCAGTGTTTAAACCAGTTTCCGTCAGAGTCACCAAAAGAATCAAGGCACTTGTCATATTGTGGGATCAGTTTTTGTCTTCTTTTGACGTAGAAATCTACCCCTGATGAATGGAACCAGCGCGTGACAGTCTCTTCAGGTCATCGTTCTCCAAACGCTGGCCGGAGGACATGGTTTTCTTGAGGTGCGAGAAAAGATGGAAATAGATAGGAGCAAGATCAGGACCTGGGTAATAGAACGCTGGCAGACTAACATCTAAATTGTTAAATTTTCCCGGCTATTATGCCGCGGTCTTGTGGATTTGTTATTAAAACCGATCGTTTCGTCCCCATATGCGGACGACATTCTCAAGGGGAATCGTGGCTCTTTTGAACGTCCGATACACACCCTGGCTCGCTAATGACTGCAGCCGAATTCCGTTTACACGTGCTCTCGCGCGGAGGTGTAACGTCAGATGTCTTCGATATGTCCCCGCAATTCACCGTTGCCGACTACCGTCGTTCGTTATTGATATCGTTCCATGGTGGAAGAGTGTTACATTTCTTCTTCAACACCGGAATCCAGATTTCATTCAGTTTCACGCCCTCCTATATCCTATTAAAATTACTGAAGTGTTTTACAATTTCTATAGCCTCTCTGTACAGTCTTTCATGATAACCGTTTGTGCCGCTAAAAACTCAATATTATCGAACTGAATAAGGTGGTCATCTGGTTGAGAAACATATTCAGCAACAGCTGATCTGTCAATCTCTCCGCTCCTACAGGTACCTTTCTGCTTTTCTAGTCGTTTTTTGATTGTTATTTTCGTGGTACCCCCGTATTCAACTACGCGGAATCCCATAAATTCCTGATTTTTCCAGCGGTTTGCGAGCATCCTTTGGCGATTTATGAGATTACGTACAGCTCTTGACCCGTATAAGTGGGTAGCACAAAAATAAGTCAAAAAACGTCTAGAAGAGCACAAGGATAACTATAGCTCAGATCAGCTGTTGCTCAACCAGGATACCACCTTATTCAACTTGATAAAACTCAGCTTTTTGGCAGCCACAAACACGGATATCACGAAACAGTGAACACAAAGGCCATAGGAAATAAAATGTTCAAATGTCTGTAAATCTATCGGACCACACTGCGTGGTCATCATTCCGTAGCTTACAAACTACTTAAACGGCCAAACACGCACACCCATGCCCCAGGGAAGACTCGAACCTCCACGGCGAGCAACCGCGCGCTCCGCAGCGAGGTGATTTAGAACGCTCGGCTACTCCACCGCGGCGCCATGGGAAATATAAAACATGCTAATAATTTCAATAGGATAGAGGAGGGCTTGAAAGTAAATGAAACCGGATTCCGGTGTTGAAGAAGAAATGTAAGTCTTCTACCATTGGAGTATTTCAACAACGGACGCCGCGGCGGAGCGTCTGAACGCATTGAGGCGCTATGCTACGATGCGAGAGGCCGTTCCCCGTCGAGGGTTCGAATCCCCCTTCGGGCATGAATGTTTGTGTCGTCTTTAGTATAAGCCAGTTCATAAGTAGCTTGTAAGTTTAGGGACTGATGACGCCATAGTTAAGTCGCATGAGCTCTACAAACATTTGAACAACAACAGACAACGGTAATCGGCAAAGGCGAATTGCGCACGCCTATCCAAAACATCTGACGTCACACCTCTGCGCGCTAGCTCGATTAAGCGGAGTTCGGCTGCAGTCAGCAGCGAGCCAGGGTGTGTATCAGAAGTAAAAAGGAGTCACCATCCCCCTTGAAAATGTCCTCCGCAGATGGGGAATAAACGTTGGCTTTTAATAACAAATCCACAAGACCACGGCATAATAGCCCGGAAAATTTTTAACAACATTGACATTCGCGGCCGTGAAAATTTACATTTTACAGTTAGCCTAACAACTAAACAACATTATTGATAAATCTGAAGCATTGAATTAACATTTGTGACCCGGACCTCCATGCTAACTAAGCAGACGTCTTAACCGGTAGACCACCACACCACTAACGATTAAGGCGCCTTGACTGTCACACTCTGGTACTGTTAACAGGCGTCAAACGTCTACGACACAGGAATGCAAATTATCTCGAAAAAATATTCAAACACTGCTGTGTCCCTTGAAAATAAAGGATTTAGTATAGCAATGTTGTCATTGTATAATAATGGAAAGTCCAGGTTGGAATTAATATATAGCCAGGACAGTTTACAACTCACCGCAGAGACGTGGCGACGAGCTGCGACAGGCACATACAAAAGACACACACATACAACACATTCATCTATCGGCCATGGCCTTCTTCAGAGGTGATGGTTGTATGACAGTGTTGAGTGCCTGTGTGATTGCATGAGAAGGCCATATACGAAAACTGAATGTGTTGTATGTGTGTGTCTTTTGTATGTGCCTGTCGCAGCTCGTCGCCACGTCTTTGCGGTGCGTTGTAAACTGTCCTCACTATATTATTAATGTTGTCATTGTTTTATTTATATTCTTCACCGTTCCAGTAGTACATTTAGTAAATGTGCAACTGGCACGGTGAATAATATAAATAAAATATTATTTAATAACAGTCGCAGATCCTAATCCATCTTACGATCAATTGTCACAAATGTTGTCTTTATCATACAGTGTAAGCTGTCATGGTCGGTATTAACTTCACTTACATTTTCCGTACTCATATGTCGTGGTCGATTAGTAAAACTTTTATCTTCGGCTGCGGAAGACGTCCACAGAGGTGAGGTGGCGAACTGCGATAACAACGTGAAAGAGCGCCGTATATATAGGCAACGTAGAGGGCGCCACAAACCATCACGTGACCTTGGTTCCGAGATTGTCTCTGGTATTGCTCACTTTACTGAGAAAGAAGATTTGATGGTCATTGCATTGGTGTAACGTTGAAGTCTAGATTCTCTCTAATTTAACTACTGCCTCCTTCTTGTTATAATTATTGCGGTGTTTGTAGATCTAGATGCTTCTCTAAATGTGCACGCATAATAACGTGAAGTTATAGACAAGACATTAGTCTCATTAAATTTCTTCCCTATCTGTGGAAGACACCCCGTATCCTAATGTTCCCTAAACCTGGTAAGCCCCACTCTGATACCTTGTCCTATCGTCCTATAAGCCTCTCCTCGGTGTTCAACAAGGTTCTGGAAACCATCCTCTTCCACTGTATTCATCAACTCCTCCGTCAACACCAACTCCTACCCCTATTCCACCGTGGCTTTCGACCCTCCTTCTCTGTAAATAACCAACTCCTTCGCCTCACCTACCTCCTCTCTATCCAAGTGAACTCCTGTCGCGCCGCTGTTTTTGTCTCCCTCAACATCAAGAAGGCCTAAGACTGTGTATGGCATTCCGGTCTCCTTTTAAAACTCCAGACCTACAACCTTCCCATCAATTATGTCCAACTCATTGCTTCTTTTCTCTCCAACCGCTCATCGTATGTTAATGTCAACAATTCCAACTCCTGTTTGTTCCACCCCTCCGTCAGGGTGCCCCAGGGATCCGTCCTCTCCCCCCCCCCCTCATCTACCAAATTTACTCGGCAGCCCCCTGTCCATCTCCAGTACACTGACGACACCGCCTTCCTTGTCCTCGCCCCCTACGTTACTGGATCCTGCCACCTTCTCCAGTCGCACCTATCCGAATTCTCCACTTGCTGTAACCAGTAGCTTCTTTCCGTCAACCCCACCAAATCCCAGGAAATCATCATAGATCTTACCACAAGTTTATTCTGCCACCGAGTTCTGTATCTCACTCTCCATGACTGTCCTATTCCCCAAACTACCACCCTCAAGCTTCTTGGCCACATCCTTGACCGCTCCCTATCCTGGACTCCCCACCCTCAAACTGTCCACTGTAAAGCCCTCTCCTGCCTCAACCTCCTCAAGCTCCTCTGCAACCAGAAATGGGGAATGAACCCCTCCACCACCCTCCACACTACCTCTCCCTAATGTGTCCCGTCTTATGTAGTTTCCATCCAGCCTGGGTCTCCACCTCCCCTGCCTATTATAAGAATCTCCAAATCCTTAAGCGCAATGCCCTCCGCCTCTCTTACTGCATCCGTCTCCCTTCCCCCACGTGGATCCCATATGACATCATACCTTTTCCACACCTCCATAAATTCGTGGAGCATATCCATACCCTGTGTGTCCTGCCACCATCTTGTTTTCCCCATCCTCCTAAATCCCGAGCCTCTGACACGCCGATACCTACATATCCCTCCATCCCTGAACCTCCACACACTCCATATCCTTTCCATCAGCTACCCCTCCCAGATGACGCCCTCCGTCCTGACATCTACCCCTCATACCAAACCTCGACCATCCCCGTATTTGAAGAGCCCCCTCTGGCCCCCTCCTTTTCTCCATCCCTCCCCCGTTGGCTTCTCCTTTCCTAGCCCTTCCTTGTGGTGTCACGTCTCATCTTCACCCCCTCCTCCCTCTCCTTCCTCCCTTTCCCATCCCTCCGCGCCTCCCATCCTCTCCCTGTCTCCTGTGGGGTCTGTGCAGTGATTTTAACAGTATCAATGAAATGGTGTTTTATGATTCTGTGTGATTTTTAAAACTTCATCAACTTCCGAATAGGAAGAACAAGTGTTGTCATGTATTTTATGCAGTGTTCATCGTCTCATCACCTTTCTGTGTATTTTTTGCCAACATCGGTGTTTTTAGCCAGTGGCAATTTTAACTTTTCAGTATGCCTGTTTCTCGTTAAAGTTACTTTTCACCACTCTCACCATATGTATATATTTTTAATTCTTCGTTTACCACCGTATAAAAGTCGTAAATTTACATTTTCGTAAATTATACCTCTTGGCTGACGAGCGGCGCTCAGGCCGTTGCCAACCTTACCCGACTGGGGACTTTAAACTATCAATAAATGAAAAAAAAAAACCATTAAATTTCATTTAATGGTAGCCCTCTTGGTAAAAATATTCCAGTACGTTCGATTTCTCCTATTGTCCCAGGCGGTAATTCCTCTTAAGTTCGCCCAGGCGAATTTTGACATTTCTTTTTGTAGTTCCAAAGCATACTGAACCACAGCTGCAGGGAATTTTATACATACCAGGTGTACCCAAAGGGTGTCTTACATCTATTGTAGTTCTTAAACTTTTCTTTATCTCACTGGTTGGTCTGAAAATAGTTTCCAGCCCATAATTGCTCAGTACTTTTCCAATTCGGCCTGTAACCTTATTAATGAACGGAAGATAAACTTTTCCCTTTGACAGTTGTTGTTCCCTATTGCTTTTTACTTTCTTCTTGGTACGAGTAGCTCGGACTATTTCTTTTTGTAGAATAGCCATTCATCTTAAAGATCATTCGTATATGGTCCACCCCATAAATAAGTAGGTTCACAAGTTTTGTGCGCCCTGTCGACCGAACTTTTAACCACCCCTCTGTTTTGTCTGGGATGGTGGTTTTTATCCAGATAGCGATCAATGAAACTTGCAGATCACTCCAATATTCTACAAAGCCAAAGGCCTCGATCAGTGACGTCTATTTGCAGAAGGATTTTAGAACATCTAATTTCCTCAAACATTATGAACTACTTCGAACAGAACGAGCTATTGACCCATGGTCAACACAAATTCAGAAAGTAGGCTACCGTTCTTGTGAAACACAGCTACCTCTTTATTTACGTGAAGTGACGATTGTCAAATTGATCTCGTGTTTTTAGATTCCGGAAATCTTTTGACACCCTACCTCGCAATAGGCTACTAATCAATCTGCGTTCTTATGGAATATCGTAGGGACGACGAACCAAAAGCTACTTTTCATTGGCAGAATACTTAGAAGACGGAACATTTCTACTAAGCAAACTGCGTACTCTACATTTGTGCGTCTTATTTTGAAGTATTGCTGAGTACTGTGGCATCCGCAGCAAGTGGGGCTGCCGAATGATAGCGAGACAGTTCACAGAAGGACAGCTCGTTTTTTTATTAACACGATATGACGGAGAGAGACTCACAGAGATGGTACAAAAGATGGGGGTGGAAATCATTAAAACAAAGGCGTTATTCGTTGCGGCGAGATTTCTTTGCGAAATTTCTGTCATTAACTTTCTCCTCCGAATGCGAAATACTTTGTTGGTACTCACCTACATAGGGTGACATAATCAGTATAACAGAATAAGAGAAATCGAATCAAAAACGGAATCATTTACGCGTTTCTTTTTCCAGCGCGCTATTAGAGAATGGAACGGTCGAGAAATGTCATACAAACGATTTGATGAATCCTCTGCCATACACTTTAATGTGATTAGCGGAGTATTTGTGTAGATGTAGATTCAAAGCAGGGAGCCTTTAACAACTCTATGGGGAACGCCAGATATGACTTCCATTTTACTCGACGACTTTAGGTTAGTTACTACGCACTACATGAAACCACAAAACCGAACGAACAGTTGCGAAGATGTGCCAGTCGTTGATTATGAGAAATGGTGTCAAATGCCGCATTGGAAACCAAAAAAATATTGACTCTATTTCAGGTTTTGTATCTTCAGCACTCATTATGTTTGAGAATAAAGAGGCTGTTGTGTGGAAAATAACAATGTTTTCTGAACTCGTACAGACAATGTGTCATTTGATATTTTTTATCGTATGACTCATGGTGTTCTAAGGCAGCATATGTTCCAAAATCCAGCTGAAAATAGACGTCAGTAGATTTTTCTGTTAACGGGTAGATTAGTGCTAGTTTCGTTTTATAATGGAGGTGTGATAAGTGCAAGTTTCTTTTCGGTCGGTGCAGATAATTCAGAGAACCATGACAATATTTTCAATGTGAATTTGTAATTTTCGGATTTTCTAATTTTAAAGCCCGTTTCTAAATAACAGATTATTATGTTGTTCTTTACAGCTTATTCTTCTTTTCTCTAAGTTATACGTTAGTACTATCTGTATTTGCTTGCAACGAGAAATCGTCCTCGCTTTCCATCATAATAACTGGGAAGAATTTATTAATCTCGTACACTCTGATTTATAACCACGCAGCAAGACGTGTGCTAATGAGGACTATTTACATATTTATAGCTAAATTAAGCAAGAATAATTCCGCAATCAATATGTAAATACGTGACTTTGCATATACATTCCAATTATATGTAATCACACATGCATCGCCCATAGTTTAGATACAGTCAGTAACGTGAGCGGGATGGCAAACACGTGAGTAGAGAGAAACGAAACTTTGAATGCAGAGGAACAACAAGAGGTGAAATTTTCCGACGCACGAGCCCTGCTACGCACTTATGGGACGATTCCGTGTGCTAGTCATCTTTGTGTCAACGAGGGTGCTGCATTAATCTCAAAACTATTCCAAGGTGATGTGATGTCACTCACAGACCTCGTCCAAGAAGCAAACATACCAGGAAAATAACAGAGGCAGTTCTTTCTATGTTAAAAGCGGGGAGGAAGGAGCGTCCTTGCAAAGAGTTATGTTGACAACATGGGAGAAGCCGTCTGCAGAAGAGTCTTCGAAGGCAACCATCGAAATAAACTCTACGATCCTTATGGTGTAACAAGAGGCAACTCACTAATGATAGAGAGAATAGTCATTACAACTATATTCTCCGCAAAAGAACAGCCGTTGGATGAAGATTAATTTATAGAAATTGCAACGTCAAAGGGGTATCCAAAATTAACCGAACTTATTTATTCACATTTAAGTACAAACCTTAAATACCCTTCAAAGAATTACCTACTTGTACTAATACACAATTTTTCATAGAATTTTTCTAAATACATTTTCTGTGGCACTTGACAGAGACTCCATCTTTTTTTCTTCACCTCAGACATATCAACAATGTGCTATCTTTTCATGTCTTTTTTCATTCTGTTGTTGTAGTGCTCTTTAGTCCAAAGAGTGGGTTGATGGTGCGCTCCACGCTACCTTATCCTGAGCAAGCCTCTTCATGCCCTCATAAGAACGGTAACTCAGATCCATTTCATCCAACTTATTGTACGAGGTACGTCCAGAAATTAAGTTCCGTTTGGTTATATAAAACAAACGTGGACAGATACAGAAAAAATATTTATTGTACAAAAATCGACAACTGTTTAACTACTTTTCTGCATAGCTGCCGAAATTATGTAGGCACTTGCAATAGCGTGGCACAAGTTTCTGTATGCGTTCTTCATAGAAGGTTGCCGCCTGTGTATTCAGCCACGTGGTAGCATGTTCTTTCAACTCGTCATCGTTGAAGTGCTGACAGGACAAATTTTAGGTGCAAGAAGAGGATTTCCATCAAAAGGTGGTGTTTGTTTCCACGATAGTGCCCGACCTCATGTGGCGAATGTGACCAAACAACTCTTACGGGAATTTCACTGGGACGTGTTTGATAATCATCCGTACAGCCCGGGCCTCGCTCCTAGCCACTTTCACCTCTTCTTACACGTTTTTAGGTGTCCTTGGTGGTCAACATTTCAACGATGATGACGAGCTGAAGGAACATGCTACCACATGGCTGAATACACAGGCGGCAACCTTCTATGAATATGGCATACAGAAACTTGTGCCGTGCTATGACAAGTGCCTACAAAATTTCGGCAGCTATGTAGAAAAGTAGTTTAACAGTTGTAGATTTTTGTACAATAAATATTTTTTCTGTAGCTGTACACGTTTGTTTTTTATAACCAAACTGAACTTACTTTCTGGACGTACCTCGTATTCATGTATCGCTCCCCCTCTGTGATTTGTACTGCGCACATTTCCCGCCAATGCTAAATTGACGAATGCTGGATATCAAATAATGTATCCTATCAATTGATCCCTTCTTTTAGTCAATTCTGTCCAACACCTCCTCATTTGTTACCCAATCTTCCCATGTAACTTTCAAAATTCGTCTGTAGCACCACATTTCAAAAGCTTCTATCACCTTTCTGTCTGAACTCATCCACGTCTCACTTGTGTACCATGCAACACTCGAGACAAATGCCTTCTAAAGAGAGTTCCTAACATTTAAATTAATGTTCGAAATCAAAAGAATTTCTCTTCTTCAGAAATGCTTTTCTTTCCATAGCCATTCCGCATTTTATACCTTGTCTACTTGATCTATTATAGGTTATTTCTCTGCCCAAATAACAAAATTCATCAATATCTTTATTCTCTCGTTTCCTAATCTAATTCCTTTCAGTCTCGCCTAATATTCTTAGATTGTATTCCATTGTCCAGTTTCTGCTGTTGTTAATGTTCATTGCCGGCCGCGGTGGCCGAGCAGTCTGCGGCGTGTCACTCATGGTCTGCACGGCTGCTGCGGCCAGGGGTTAAAATTCCCCCCTCGGGCATGGATGTTTCTGTCATAACACCGTGAACAAGTCTGCGGCTGCATGCCGATGAACACGCGGGGATGGCCATACGGTCTGGACTGCCATGCTACGGTTTTGGTCCCTTACAAGTAAAAAGCTTTGACCTTTCTTTTTAACTTGCTGGCTGATGATACTGTGGTGTGCGGGAAGATGTCATTCTATAACTGAAGCAGGATATAAGATGCACGGTGCATGCCGGATAGTAGGAGTACTCTACAATAGACTTTTACACGATTCTACTGTTATATTCTTCTACTGTTATATTCCTAAAGGTAAGGTAAGGTAAAGCCGTCAGCAATCCGAAAATCATTTTGAACAGCACTGTGGTTTACTAGGCATGGTCCTGTTTGGCGATGGTTGCCTTCGTTTGATCTTCGAACTGACTTTCCCATCCAGTTATAGAAGGACCTACAGTTTAACGTGGGTTCGGAACCATGGTGTTACTCGATTTTTTTTTTCACATCAACAATATTTCCAGAGGTGAAAAAAGTGGAAAGTAACAGAAAAAATCCTAAGACGTGGCGGAGATAGAACCCGGGACCTATGGCTTCATGGTCTGGCACTCTATTACTGCGCTACCTTTAATTTTGGTATTCTTATTAAGAACTTTATTTACAAATTGTTTTACGAATTGTTACTATTTTTTAGAACAAGGTATCTTACACAAATGGAATAACTTGTGAGATTTTTTCTCCTTTGCATGGGTCGTTGAGGATTTCTCTTCTGGCACGGAGGATGTATTGCTGAAAGTCGGTTACAGATCCACCTCCCGCATGTATTTGTAGAACGAATATATGAACCATGCAGGAGTTCTAGGTTTGAACGCTGGAAAAGTCGTGACATCCATGTGCACCAGTTTCTTCGTGTTGATTTCATTGACACTCGTGGACAGCAATCCTGCCGATTTAAGCTTTGTCGATTTCCATAGATCCGCTGTTTTGAAGCATCCTACCACGCGGTGGATGGCAGTATCGACCATTCCGCAGTGCTGGCAATGCGGGTGACTGGTGAGCTTTATTCTGTGGCGACGAGCATCTATCCGTATTGAATCATTTATGAACATGTAAGGTGACCGAGCTACATGAAATTTTGGCACACTTTAACTTTCAAACCGAAACAGACATCAGTTTGAGGATAACATTTCATTCGGTGCATCGCGGATGGTACCTTATTATAGACTCCGGCACCGTTTTAGCGATCATCATGAAATTTGGAAGAAATATATAATTGTTCATGGACAGGGCATGAACAGAGAGGGGGACAGGAGGAACCAAATGTTCTAATAATTGTAAATGTGTTGGACCAAACTGCTATGGCCATCAGTCCCTAGACTTAGAAACAAACTAAACTAAAGACAACACACACACACCAATGACCCAGGGAGGACTCTAACCTCCAAAGGCGAGGAACCGACCGATCAGCAGAAAGGCGCATAGAGCACTCGGCCACTCCACCGCGGCGGGATTGGAGGAGATTGAAAGAGAATGGGTTTACGTAAAGACACGGACTTGGATGTGGAAATAGAGGGGGACGACGACGACAAGGAGGTAGAGGTAGATAGGAGGAGGGTATGGGCGGAGAGAGAGCAAGGAGGCGCACATGGACTGACAGGCCACTGGAATAAATAAAAACCTGAGTAACAACAGGTTTCCAATTAGCTAATTCAGAGAGAAACCTACGAGGATAATATGGTAAAAATACGCATAGGAATCAGGGAAATGATGGGCGCAGACATTAAGGAAAGCAATGTAGGATTTATTTGCAATTTCCATACTTTCCATACTTTCAGTGTGTATTTATTTATTTCGTTTGCCCAGAGGAAAATACACTGTCTGAGAAAAAAATTACAATTTGAATAAAATGTTTAAAAAATCCGTGGAGTGGTAATCTCCGATTAAAACCACTATAATAAGCAGAGTACAAACAGCGGTACTATGTGAGGCGCCCTATGAAGTGGGAAGGATGTTTACGTTTTTTGAGCAAGAACAAAAAGCATCAGCAGGACTTAGGTGTGGTAATATGAACTTCTCTGTCCTCATTTAAGTAGCATACCTGTTTCTTGGAAACGTTAAATAGCGCAAACTGTAACAATTTATGGAAACATATACCTCTTTATGCTGACGGCCGTTCTGAAAACACAAAGTTTCAAATTATGCTGAAAAAATCGACACACTCAAGTACTGTGTTCAGTGGCGCCAGGAGTGTTATTCCAGCATAGACCACACATAGCTGTTCAAAACAAAGATAATGTAATGGAATGTAAGAAAATCAGGCGATACTGAAGCAATTAGTGTAGGTGATGAGACAATAATAGTAGTAGATAAGTTTTGTTATTTGGGTAGCAAAATAACTTCTGATGGGCTACGTGAAGAAAACATGAAATACAGAATGGCTATGGGAAGGAAAACATTTACAAATAAGGGAAATTTGTTGACTTCCAAATTTGATTTAAATGTTAGGAATTCCTTTCTAAAGACATTTGTATGAGTGTAGTTTTTGAATGGAGGTGATTCGTGGAGAATAAAGAGTTCAGCCAATAGATGATAAAACGTTTTTAAATGTATTGCTGTACACGAATGCTGAAGAATGGATGCGGAGGTGCTGAAAATAACTGTGGAGATAAGTTTCTGGCATATCTTGATTAAGAGAAGAGATCGATTGTGGGCCGCAGACTGAGACATCGTGGAATCATTTAGCATAGGAGGGAAGTGACTGGGGTGAAAATCGCTGTAGGAGACCGAGAGTAAGCAGGTTCAAAGGGATATCTTCTTATTCGGAGAGAAAATTATATTTTTAGAAAATAAAGATTCTATGGCATCATGTTAGTAAAATGGAAGTTAAGAGGCCGAACAGCTGCCTTATTTATTCAAGATAAAAGGTCAACATAAAGTGCATCATTTTAAACAAATATCAAAATGAAATAAATACCACATTTGCCAAATAAATTTAAATTCTCAAAATTAATCACTGAAAAATGTTACTTTGAAAATTTGGAAAAACCAGTCCCTTGTTTTACTAACTTCTTCATTAAGCAATTGATCCTTCAAGGTGTATCTACGTACAACAATTTCTAAATCCTCCAAACTTGTGCTTTTATTTTCATAATGAAGAATATGCTAATTGTTTTCAATATTAAGATGTTGATGATGATTTT
This sequence comes from Locusta migratoria, assembly GCA_026315105.1. NCBI lineage: Eukaryota > Metazoa > Arthropoda > Insecta > Orthoptera > Acrididae > Locusta > Locusta migratoria. Next base: position 422,251,802 of record CM048748.1, read on the forward strand.
GACGCAAGTGCGCTGCCATGGCTGTGATAGTTATATTCTCTGTATCTTATTTTAAAATCGCTTCCTCTTTGCCCAATATAGAAATTGTCACATGTGACAATTGTCACAATTTCATTATCGGGCAAGCAGGAAAGGAATTTAAAATATGATACACATGCTGGTCCTAGGAAATTATAAATCGCAGAGTGCTACTGATTCAGTTCGACAGTTACTTCTAACATATGCGTTTGTTTACTTTAGTATTACTCCTTCATTATGTAAAAGTAGTCAATCACATACTACTGTTGCATTATGTGCTGCTTTCTGGAAAGATTAGAGGCATGATAGTGACATCTACTGGATCGTGGACATCATGGAAGCACTGTGTAGCTGACCAGGTATGAACGTTTTTGTTGCTAGTAGTGCATACTAATTTTAAGGAATTTTTCTTCAACGTATTTTTTTTCAGTATATACACACTATACATTAATTGTAGTAGTTTTTACAGCTTCAAATAAAAAGTCATACATTAAAATGTTAATTTTGGATAACTTTCAAATGAAACAACATTTTAGGGGATTTACACACTGTAGCTATCCTACAGAAGAGGTGTGGACTATGTCCTTAGTTCTATGGCAGGAGTCGCCAAGAGTGAACTATGTCGTTTGTCATGAATATATAGGACAGCAATTAATTATCTTGGATCGCCACCATATATCTCCAAAATATGGAAAATTAAAATGTTACTGATGAGCTATGATGTGGCAGAGGGTTCATTAACCACTTTCATAACTTTTCTCTACAGTTCCATTCTCTAATAGCGCGCGGGAAGAAAGAACACCTAAATCGTTCCGTCTTCGATCTGATTTCTCTTAGTTTATTGGGATGGTCATGTCTCCCTAAGTAGGTGGGTGCTAGCAAAATATTTTAACATTCAGAACTAAAAGTCGGTGATTGAAACTTCGCAAACAGATCACGTCACAATGAATAACGTCTTTCTTTTAATGATTTCCACCCCAATACGTGCAACATTTCTGTGACGCTTCCCCCCCCCCCCCCGTAACGTGATAGAACAAAACGAGCTGCCCTTCTCTGAACCTTCTCAATGTCTTCCGTCAATCCCACCTGGTGAGGGTCCCATAAGGGGTAACAGTACTCCAGGAGAGGACGCACAAGTGTGATGTAGCCACTCTCTTTGGTGGAGCTGGTGCATCTTCGAAGCATTCTGCCGATGAAACGTAACCTTTGGTTCGCCTTCCCCACAATATTTTCTATGTGTTCTCTCCAGTCAAAGTTGTTCAATATAATAAATATTCCTACTCTATTGCAATGTATCAGTCGTACCAAACATAAAAATGTTTGCCACTTCTAGCAAAACGAAAACTAAACTGTGGCCGCTCACAGCGTAACCACCGGACAATGTAACGTCCGTGGAGTAAACACAAGTTCTACTAGGTCCGAATCTTCGGAATCAAACACAAGTCTAACCAGAGGATCGTTTAAGACGATGTCCTCCCCGCGAATCTAAACGGAGTATTGCATGTCTCCCGAGGTCCGCACACTTTTGACGCACAAACAGGAGTCTCCCGAGGTCCGTCCACTTCGTACTCTCACACAGGACTTTTTTCGAGCTCCGTACACTTTGGACGCTCAAACCGGAGTCCTCGTGTCTTCTCGCGGTCTGCCACATCTCACGGCAAGTGATGGGTGGCCACACCCGCGTGAAAGAGACGCACCATCTCTGCTAACGGCTAATAGACCAATTGGATGGCGTAGCGCCGTTGATAAATTGTTTAGCTGTCATGCTAAAATAATTTGCCGAATCAGGACGCGTTCTCTGCGGCTGCCAAGAGGCTCCGCCCACGCCACCAAAGCTTCCCGCGGATTTCACAGTTCCCGGGGTGAATTTCAGCTTGCTCCTAGCTACGGTCACACGACCTAAAAATGTTAACGTTGTGCTATATATACTGCCACTGGAGCCAAACCCCTGGTGTGCCAGACGGGCAGAAAGCTTCCCTCTGAACCTAACCAGTTGTCTCACTAACTATGTTCAAACTCTGATGCCTTCAAGGAAGATTTTTAGATAACGCCTAAGGGCAATACATCTCCATAAACAGCCCGGGGTCCAGAGCACTCTGCTATTGTTTGTATCCGGCAAATTCTTCTCTTGCGAAACGGCCGAATGACTAAAAGGGCAGTCCCCGACCTCCAAGAGATTCTCTGCTCTGCGCGGCCTGACCGTACCCAACACGGAAAACCACTTTTAGGCAGCCAAGCTGCGCCAATAAACATTAAAATCCCGAAATTTTCATATAAACATTGAATATACTACAATCCCAGGAGCCCATCACGCCTGATGTGTCCCCAAAGGCACAGAAATCAAAATAAATAAAGATCTACAGAGAAAAATGTTACATATTTCAATAATTAGCGTAAAGAGAAAGATACAGTAACACAAGGTTAGTATGAAAAATAGACTAATTACAGCCACCGTCTCACAGAGGATCATAATTTAAACATTATGCACACCATGCAACCCAGTCAAATTAATAAAATCGGTTCCTTTCTCCACATTACGGAAAACCATACTTTTTTGTTACAAACACTTACGATTTGTGGGGATGGTCATTTCCACAAATTTATTCATTGTGAATTGTAGATATTTTTCCATATGTCCTTTGAGTCATAGTCTCAAACTAATTTTTAAAATGATTCGTTATTTCATTCATCTCCGAAATCCAGAGCTCTGAATCATGCGTACTGATGCTCAGTATTACAAAAACCGAATTGTAGTCGTTTTATGCACGATGGACAGCATATACCTAAATAGATGACCAGAACAATCGGTTGAAATTTTAACAATACACTCCGTAGACACTTATCTAGAAACACGGTGACTCAACACAATTATATTCATCTGACAACTCGCCAATTTTTGAACATGTGCAGGACATCACGAAGCTAGTCCAAGGCTTGCAAAACTCATTGACGGATTCCAACAAAAGGTTGAACATGCTTGTGAGAACGGGAGAATACATTCGAACATGGCCTCCAGGAACAGGACGACAAAGGAGGTGGGGGAGGGACGGACGGTTACAATGTGTAATGATACAGTTGTTTGGAGGGGAGGGGTAGTTTGACTAGGACGATTATAATTTAATGTGGGTTTGAATTTGTTATAGTATGTTTGGTTTCCTACAAAGATAAATTACCTGAGACCTTATAATATTCTTCTCGGATCTGCAGCCGGTTAGCATCGTCAACTAGACACAATATATCGGCAGAACAGCCGGCCGCGGTGACCGAGGGGACTGAGGCGCTCCAGTCACGGTCTGCACGCCCACTACGGTCGGGGGTTCGAATCTCTCCTCGGCCATGGATATTTGTGCCGTCCTTAGTGTTATCTAGATCATAAGTAGTTTGTAAGTTTAGGGACCGATGACCCCGTAGTTAATTCCCATAAGCTATACAAACATTTGAATTTATCGGCGGAACAACTGGCTGATACCTTCAGGTGAATGCGCAGATTGCACTTACTCGCCGCCACACCAACGCATGAGGGTCTTGCGTACTCAAGTGAAAAGAGCGTACGCCATCTCTAATGCCGAGCATCTGGGTGAAGAAATAGAGTATCTCAAGGTTCAAATGTACAAATGTTTGTATAGCTTATGCGAATTAACTACGGGGTCATCAGTCACTAAACTTACAAACTACTTACGAACTAGCTAACGCTAAGGACGGCACAAATATCCATGCCCGAGGGGGGATTCGAAACACTCGACCGAAGTGGCCGTGCAGACCGTGACTGGCGCGCCTCAGTCCCCTCGGCCACTGCGGCCGGCGTATCTTAAGGTTATCTTTAAACCGAATGGGTACATTGCTCAACAAATTTGTCGTATGTTTTAGTTTTGTCCATTAGACGACCACTACAAATCTATTGCCTTTTTGCCTTTCGTCGGCAATATATCCTCGAAAATTTCACGAATTTTAGGAAGATTTGACATTAAAAGTGTTTTTATGCCACCAGCAATGACTGCGGCCTTTCTTGGGTCAGTCAAAGATGATTTGGGACTGAGGAAACCCGCTTTTTAATATAATTTCATGTTATTGTGGTAAGACTTACATCGGCCAAGCGATCCACGTCATACTTGTTTACTTCAACCTGAAAAGTCGGCTGTTGCTGAACATTGAATGAGAGACACAAGATGTTATATAATGAAACATAAAGGATTGGTCCTACTTACAGCTATAGGCAGTATGTTCTTAAAGAATCATTGGAAATTCGTGGCCGCGGCAGAGCGGCTGAGCACATTAAGACGCTAGGCTACAATGCGCGAGGACGTTCCCCGACGGGGTTCGAATCCCACCTCGGGCATGGATGTTTCTGCTGTCTTTAGTATAAAGTAGTTCATAGATAGTTAAGTTCCATAAGCCTCACGATCATTTGAACATTTGATTTGGTCATTCGTATGGCTGATAATATTATTTATCAGGACAAGGGCTTCCTTTTAAGTAAAACTCGGAAGCCAATTTTATCTGACATTAAGAAACAACGGTCTCCATTTCGACCTGCAGTTTCTTTTAGCTAGTCTTTTATCGACCCATCGGTTTGTCACTTTTATCCACCGGCGCGCTACTGCGCCTAGAGGGCCTCCACTTCGGTTTCGGTCACGCGCTGTGGGCCATCAGCGTTGTATAAAGGGGCCGCCATTTATGTTCTGCCGTAGTTTCTGACAAGTAAGTGCAATCAACGCACTGACCTGAAGTCGGTAGCCGGTTGGTCTATCGAAATATTGTGTGTAGTTGATGATGCTATCCGGCTGCAGACACGAGAATAATCCGAGGCGTGTCCAGAAAGTAAGTTCTGTTTGGTAATAAAGTGAAATTGTACACAGACACAGAAGAAATTTTTATTGCACAAAATTCTACAACTCTTAAACTACTTTTCCACATAACTGTCGAAATTTTGCAGGCATTTATCATAACGTGGCACCAGGTTTTGTACACCTTCTTCATAGAAATCTGCCGCCTACGTCTTCAACCACTTGGAAACAGTTTCTTTCAGCTCTTAGTCATTGATGAAGTGATGACTGCCAAGGAAAGACTTGAGATGTTAGAATAGATGAAAGTCGCAAGGAGCGAGGTCAGGGCTGTATGGAGGATGGTCAAACACATCCCTGCCAAATCCCTGTAGGAGGTTTTTCGTCACATTTGCAGAGTGTGGTCGTGTGTTGTCGTGAAGCAAAGACACACATTTTGACAGCAGTCCCCGGCGCTTATTCTGAAATGCACGGCGCAATTTCCGAAGTGTTTCGCAATAAGCATCTGCTCTAATTGTTTGACCACGCAGTAAGAAGTCAATGAGTAGGATTCCTTTGCACTGCGCACATAATTTTCCGAGGTGTCATGATTTGCTTCGGCTTTACCTTTGGTCGGGATAGTGTGCCTCCATTCCATTCATTGCCGCTTACTCTCAGGGGTGTCGTAAGAAACCCACGTTTCATCTCCTGTGACTATCCGTCTCAGAAATTCTTCGCCGCTTTCAGCATAACGGGTCAAAAACTCAAGTGCACTACCCATCCGTTGTGTTTTGTGTTGCTCAGTGAGAATCTCTGGTACCCAACGTGAGCAAAGTTTACGGAATTTCAGTTGTTTGGTAACAATTCAATGCATCAGTTATCGTGAAATTTGGGGGAAGTCCATAGCGAGATCACTAATTGTAAACCTACGGTTTTCCTGGATCTTGTCATCAATCGCGTGAACCAGTTCTTCTGTAAACAAAGGTGGACGCCCACTTCGTTCTTCATCGTGCACATCACTACGCCCGCCATTGAACTGTCGGACCCATCTTCTCACCATCGAATCACTCATCGCATTTAGTCCGTAAACGTCGCAAATTTACAGATAAATTTCACTTGGTTTCACTTTCCTCTCATTCAGAAACCGAATCACCGACCTGATCTCACAGGCGGCGGGATTTTCAATCAACGCTGACATTTCAAACAATCACAACAAAGCGTACGTAACTGACAGCAACCTCCAAATGGCTCACGTTCTTCTCCTTGATACACATCGTCTACAGTGCATGTGCGGAATTGCAATCGCAGCGCTGCAGCGGAGATAAACTGAAACGGAACTTATTTTCTTGACGCGCCTCGTATTATCATTTATTACGCCGGAAAAGTCTACCTGAGGCCTCACTTCTGCGCCAGAATGACCTTGTCCTTGAAGGTTTAATTTTTCACCAGTGTAGCGTCTTTATCATTCATTTATAAGTCACACTGCTTTGCGAAATTTCTTAGCCGTTTCCTTTGCAGTAGTATAATGAATTGCAATATTTCATCCCTTTCATAGTGTTATTTATTTCTAGCTCTATTAGTAGCAGCAAGAACAAGCGTAGAAAAAAAAATTAAAAAGTAGACGAAGAAACAGTTTGCATAAACTTGAAGTGGAATAGAAAGTGAACATGAGATAAATCGTAAAGAACAAGTCTTTTTCAGAGACGTTTCGTATGGTTTGTGGGCATACGCAGATATAACTTCCTGTCACGCGACGCGAGACCCGGTAAGAAACGAGCCTGTCCCAGCTGCCGGCTGCGGCCTGCGGTCACGACAAGTGAATGCTCACGGGAGCGCGGAATTTTTAATTAGGCCGCGGCCACGCGATGCCGTAAGTCAGGCGAGCTGCGTGTTCACACGTCACGCGGCGCCCGGCCTGCAAGGTGGCGCCCACAGCGCGTGGCACCGCGACAACGCTCTGCTCGCGGAGGAAGCTGTTGCTCACGCCGCTCACCGGAACCGCACAAAAGGCAACTGACCACAAGCGGCTGGCTGAATGTGAAGGTCGTTTCTGCGCACGCGTCTTCGACCCACAGCCGGTAGATGAGCCATCCCACAGTCGAAACTCTCTGTCACAAAACAGTCTGACGTAACATCCTTGACTAAGGCTCCTAAATGTAAGAGCTGGCGCATCCGCCATTTTGTTGCCCATAGCTCTTAAGTGTTGAAATGCTGCGGTGCTAAAGGATTTCTGTCACGGCGCCGGCCGCGGTGGCCGAGGTGACTGAGACGCTCCAGTCACTGTCTGCACGGCCACTACGGTAGGGGGTTCGAATCCCCCCTCGGGCATGGATATTTGTGCTGTCCTTAGTATAAGGTAGTTGATACGTAGTTTGTAAGTTTAGGGACTGATGACCCCGTAGTTAAGTCCCATAAGCTTAACAAACATTTGAACATTTCTGTCACGGCACTTTAGCGCGAAATTATTGGTGGTTGTGCTGCCATAAACTGTTCTAATCATTCTAGAAGTGGATTTAGAAGTGAGTTGTTAGTTTGGTGGGCTATTGTGATGCCTTGTGTTTTGAAAGTGTTAGATATCTTGTACGTGTATTTGTGACTGTATGTCATTGTATACCGTCTGTTGTTGTTGTTTTTTTCTTCATTTTTCTGTCTTTGTGTTATTCTTGTGTGTGTATCTTGTGTGGTTGTGTGGTATTCTGCCTTTGTGGTGGTGGTATTAGTGTGTTTATTTGTTTTTTAATTTTATTGTTCAGCTTTGTTACTAGGTTTTCTTTTGATTCATTGTTTGTGGCTATTTGTACTATGGTATTCATTTATTTCTGGTAGTTATATGTGTCTAGTGGGATGGTGTTTAGTCTGTGGAGCATGTAACTAAGTGCTGCATGTTTCTGTGTATCTGGGTGATTAGATGTGTGGTGTATAATTGTGTCTGTTGTTGTTGGTTTCCTGAATATATAAAATGTATGCTGGTTGTTCTGTATCTTTATGGTGACATCTAAGAAATTTAACTGTCTGATTTGCTCTTTTCTACTGTGAATTGTATCTTGTCATGAACAGAGTTTGTCAGTATACAACTGGTCTATTTTTGAGCTTGGTTGATCTACGAGGCATAATATGTCATCCATATATCTAATCCAGTATAGCATCTTGTATCTGTTTGGGACTGTTTTGTTATATATGGCCTGCTCTTTGTGGTTCATAAAGATATTTGCAATAGTACCTGAAATTGGGAAGCCCATTGGTAATCCCTGTGTTACTTTGCTTTCCTGTATTTTGTTTCATATGTGTAATTATTTATTTGATTTCCTTACTTACAAGCTCTCTTGTAAGACCAATATTTACTTCACTTGATTCGTTTTTGTTTTCTTGTTGGCAGATGTTTTCTGATTCTACTACTCACTTCAAAAATATTTTCCAAAATCAATAGAAAATATATATCCATACAGAAAATCAGGAATATACCAACTGATATGCAGCACATGTGATGGAAGATACATTGGCCAGGCTAAAAGAAAATTTGACACCAGATATAAAGAACATGTATGAGCCTATAAATATAAAACAAGTCACTCAACATTTGAAGAACACTTACACCAGAACCAACATAAAATCACTACCATAAACACAGACATGTAAATCTTAACAATAAACAACAACAAAAAACACCTGCTCACCCTTCAAGAAAACTACCATATTCAAAAAACAATGACAGAAAATAAACATCTCATAAATGAGCAAACCAATCTAGCACTTTCAACACACTTTCAAGCACAACACACTTTCAAGCTTATTGACCACCTAACATAAAAATAAACACTCTGAGAGTCAACCTCTCCCCTCCCTCTTTCAGAAAATTGCAAATGACGATAACCTTCCTCCCCCCATATATATATATATATATATATATATATATATATATATATATACCCTCCACACCAAAACCCAAGTAAACCTGCATTTACTCATCTGAAAAATCATCTGAACATCCTGTTCACTGAAATCATATATATTTACTCTCTCACTCTCTCTTTCTCTCTCACAAATACACTCACGCAGGTGAAACTAAATTGTAATTATGTCCATAAATACAAATATATAATGTTGCAACACTCACAGACCACACGAAAAACAAATGAACAGACAAAAACAACATAGCCACACTGTTGTGAAGTGATAAACAGATCTGAAGGCAATCCATTTAAAACAAAGTGACATGCTATCTGGATGTAGTCGAAATACGTAAAGTGTGTGATACGCTGTGATGAAACGGAAGAAGCGGCACAAAAACAGACGAAAAGTGTCGTACACAGCCGAAAACACACGCCATAAACAAACCAACTCAGCCAACAAGATGGGGAAAAAGCAGTGAGATGTAAAGAAGAAAACAACACCGTGAGTAGACCAAATATCAAGTTAAAAACACATAGGCCTAACGTGCACAAAGTTTTTTAATAACTGTTTTTAATCAATGTATCGAAAACAAACTGTACAAACATTTTGTATCATTTACAGACCACAGAAGATGATTTTAAAATAAATAGCGAAACACGTCTGATGTGAAATAAATCTCTTTATTACAGTCAGAATAAGACGGATTACATCTTATAATCAATTTTAAGAGCTGCTGCGGAAGATGGGCACACAACAGAGATTCTGCCTGTAGGGAATTATCCGCCCTAAAATATCACATCACAGCAAACCATGCTACAACATACAGTATTTAGAGTACAGTAAGTCTGTCTTATAATATATTTACACATATCGGTATACCTCATCAAGGAGTATTGTAGTCTCATTGCGCATATTGCTGAACATAATTCTATTATTGATAGATGAGAAGCATTGAATTAAAATTTGTGGTGCGGCTAGGAATCGAACGCGGACCTCCATACTTACTAGGCAAACGTCTTAACCGTTAGACTACCACATCACTAACGATTAAGGCGCCTTGGAATAGTCTATGTACGATTTCCCTCCACAACACAAACTTTAATTCAGCTTCTTTGTTCCAAAGATAATTGCCACTACTGCCAAGGCTCTCCATGCAGCGGAATAGCACCTCAGCAATGGACATGGTGGAACAATCCTGTTATGGTGATATAAATATCAATGTGAATAAATAATCTCTGAGACGGATTTTCGTCTCAAATATGTCAAAGACATCATTGATAGATGAGAAGCTATTCTGCTGCATGGAGAGCCTTGGCAGTAGTGGCAATTATCTTTGAAACAAAGAAGCTGAATTAAAGTTTGTGTTGTGGAGGGAAATCGTACATAGACTATTCCAAGGCGCCTTAATCGTTAGTGATGTGGTAGTCTAACGGTTAAGACGTCTACCTAGTAAGCATGGAGGTCCGGGTTCGATTCCCAGCCGCACCACAAATTTTAATTCAATGCTTATCATCTATCAATAATGTCTTTGACATATTTGAGACGAAAATCCGTCTCAGGGATTATTTATTCATATTAAATAATTCTATTAGGTTATTGAGAAAACCCGAGAACGTATTACAGAGACTAAAACGATAAGGAATATAAGTATTCTGGGTAAAATTTTATGTACGTTGGTGGCAGCGTAATGTGCTGATGTTGACAACAACGGCTGAATTCTAATTCTGGTGTTTCAAATTATGTCAGTCGAAAGAACGGTCCTGACGTTTTTTCGCAAAAAACAAAATTAGTGCAGTTTCTTTAAGTAAATCTCAATATTTTCGAATACCTTAACTGATTCTGCTAGAGTACTGGGTAATGTTTTCTTACGGCTGTGGCGGCGTAGTGTGTTAATGACGGCAACAAAATGTTTGCTTTACAAGGATGATTAATTTACTGACAAGGCAAGGGTTAGCACATACAAAAACCTGTCAACCTTAGAGAAAGAACAACGTTATTTATTTATTTCATGGTCAATATAAAGGATTTCCGCTCAACCTGTGAGAGTGGATTTTCAAACAGCATTCAACGGTTGTCGCAAAAATCAGGACTGTATGCCTCCACAACCGTAACTTAACTTTATCCTGTATACTGATTTTTCTTTCGTTTTAGTGTTTATAATACATTCTGAAACTTTCACAATAACGTAACGGAAGTGTATTCAGTTAAGTTAGTACAAAAATGGCGGTCGAACATTCCCTGTATTAAAAATATTTAGCTATATTTATACTTAAGTGGTTTGTTGACTTGTATTATAAGTGTGTTCTTGTGTGTCTTGAAAATTTAAGAGAGCAAGAGTTTCGTATTTATTCTGATACTGAGGTAATACGAGGGATGGAACTTAAATAGTGACAACTATTTACTCAGAACCGATACAAAAGAGTTAAATGTTTACTCCTGTCACTGTCTTTCAAAGTAGTCACTAGCGTTGTGTAGAACCCGTTGGCAGCGACGTGGAAGGCATAGTATAGCGTTAGCAGAGTCTTTTCTGTTTATGGTGCGAAAGGTGCAGTCTGTTGCCTGTCGAATCTCTGGAACAGTCCTGAAGCGAATGCCACGAAGTGGTTCCTTCAACTTCGAAATCAAATCAAACTCACAAGTATGGTGGATGGTACAGTACTTCCCAGTCCCATCGACCGAAAAGAGCAGCCACAGCTTGCGCTGTATGCGAAAATATTCAAATGTTTGTAAAGGTTATGGGTTATGCGGGGTCATCAGTCCCTAATCTTACAAACTACTTATTAACTCCCTTATACTAAAGACGGCACAGACATCCATGTCCGAGTGGGGATTCGAACCCCCGACGGGGAACGGTCTCGCCCATCTCAGCATAGCGCCTCAATGCGCTCGGTCGCTCCGCTGCGGTGCCATAACTTTCACTTTACTCAGTTTCTTGAAAACCATGATGACACTGTCGTACTATGCGACCTCTGGCACATTCAATCTTGATCCAACTGCTTTGTTGCTGTTTCGAAAACATAGTGACACCGTTACGTTAGACCGCTCGCTAACAAGTGACTGCGTTCCCCCGTTTGTGCGCACGCCGGTGACGTGGGATGGGCGAGTCCATTTGCTCGGAGGTAAGGTAGGTATGTCAACAATGTGTGCTATCAGTGACAATTGCATAGTGTCTCCACAACAGTGTTTCCACTATTAAAGTTTCAAACCTCGTATATACTTTGAATGCAGCCGCGGCAACTCGTAGTTATAGAAGCCGGGCACATGATTTACTAAACGTCAATATCGAATTTCCATTTTGAATTCCACGAAGAAAATAAAACATTCACGTAGTACACGATTTGGTCACATAAATATATACGTTCCTTGTACTTTTATTCTTTGTCCAGACAGCGAAGAAAAGCAGCAAGAAGTAAAGAAAGCGGGTAATTTTCGTGTCTCATCAACATATCTACATAAATTTTGGCGGAATGCAAGCTCAAAGTAGCACGATCTAGAGCTCTATGCACATTATTTATAAAATACTTTACAAACCTTGAACGAAAAAACACAGTTCTCATAAGTTACGTGTTGTATTTAGCATTCGTTGGAAAACAATATGACGGACGCGCCAGCCTGTATATTTAGGAGCTCTATCCTTCCCTTTGTATCTCGAAGTCTTTTAACAGTTTTGGTGTCTGTTGTTTTATCCTCCTTCTCACGGACTGACGCTTATTTCGGTCCAGATGCATGTGAGGGCTGAACTCATGGCGGGAATATAGGGGCATCTGCGAGCGTGGAGTATGTTGTGGCGTAAAGTCAGCGCCACACGCCAGATGTAAGAGAACGATCGTGGAGAAAGCAGCGGATGACGTCCGGCAGCGAATCGCACGCCGGCGCCACGCATCATGGAGGGGGAAACGGAGAAGCGCGCCCTCTACAAGCTGCTATACGTAGACCGCCATGCATCTGGATGCCCGTCAGAACTCAGCTACGAACTAGGCAGTCACAAGGGCTCAGCACAGCTAGCATCGTACAAAAGTCGACGCCGCGAGAAGGCGAGGAGAAGAACAGATAGAAGTTGAGTATTATATTCTGCAGTCAATAAACTTTTATCAGTAATCTGTATAGTTGTTCTAGCATCCTGCACCGACCCTTTCCTGAAAACCTAGACCGGGACGAGAAATCAACTCCCCTCCTCAGAACTGAACACACCCATTACCGCCCGTGACATAATCGACACTCTTCGGACTAAACGCAACACCGCCCCCGGTCACGACTGGCTGACCTACCGCCACCTCCAAGCCTGTCCCCCCTCCTTCCACGAAGCTCTTGCTACCTTATATAATGTCATCCTTTTCACCGGCTTTTACCCCGACCTGTGGAAGACCTCCCGTATTCTCATGTTCCTAAAACCTGACAAGCCCCCATCCCAGACCTCATCCTACCGTCCCATCAGTCTTACCTCCGTGTCCAGCAAGGTCCTGGAAACCATCCTCTCCCGTCGTATCCATCAGCACCTCCATCGCCACCAGTTCCTCCCCCTTTCCCAATGTGGTTTCCGACCCTCCTTCTCTGTCGATGACCAGCTCCTTCGCCTTACTCATCTCCTATCTGTCCATCTCAACTCCCGTCGCTCCACAATTTTTGTCTCCCTTGATATCCAAAAAGCCTACGACCGTGTATGACATTCTGGTCTCCTCTTCAAGCTCCAGTTCTACGCCCTTCCTATTAATTACGTCCGCCTCATTGCTTCCTTTCTCACCCACCGCCCCTCCTATGTTACTGTCTGCAACTCCGACTCCCGTTTGTTCTACCTCTCTGGCGGTGAGCCCCAAGGGTCCGTCCTCTCTCCTCTCCTTTATCTCATCTACTCCGCCGACATGCCCCAACCCGAGCCTCCGGTTTACCTTCTACAATATGCTGACGACACCGCCTTCCTAACCCTCGTTTCCTCCCTTGCCCGCTCCCAGTTTTTGCTCCAGTCCCACCTCACCGAGTTCGCCTCATGGTATAACCGGTGGCTCCTCTCCGCCAATCCTGACAAATCCCAGGCAATTATCATAGGTCGTACTACCTGCTACTTCCGTCTCCATGATCTCTACCTCACCCTCCACAACCGCCCTATCCGCCATACCCCCACCCTGAAGTACCATGGCCTAACCCTCGACCGTAACCTCTCCTGGACCCTCCACCTCCGCACTGTCCGACAGAAAGCCCTCTCCCGCCTTAACCTCCTCAAACTCCTCACCGGCCGGACGTGGGGTCTCAGCCCCTCCACCATCCTCTACACCTACCGCTCCCTCATGCGTCCTGTCCTCTGCAGCTTCCATCCCGCCTGGATCTCTGCTTCCACGTCCTACTATAAAACCCTTCAAGTCCTCGAGCGCCATGCCCTCCGCCTCGCCTACCGCATCCGGCTCCCTTCCCCCACGCGGATCCTGTATGACCTGATCCCGTTTCCCCACCTCCTTGAATATCTCCAGCATATACGTATCCTCTATACCACCTGTAAAATAGACTCCCTCAACCCCCTGGTCCACCCCATCCTTACCAACCCTGGGCCTCTGCCATGCCTCTACCGCATTATACCCCCTTCATCTCCACACCCTCCATGTCCTCTCCCAGGGTAATTTCCGCTGCCTTCCCCTCCCTGATGACGTCCTCCGTTCCGACATATACCCGTCCTACCAGCTCTGATCCCCCACCCATAGATAAAGTGACCCCTCTGCCCCCTCCCCTCCCCTTCCACTCCCCCGCTTGGCTACCCCCTCCCTGCCCTGGAGTCCCTACGGCTCCTCCCTGCCGCCCCCTCTGTCCGCCGTTTTTCCTCTCCCCCACGCTTCCCTCCCCCCTTCTCGGGGTCCTGGACCGACAGTTTCAACAGTGCTACGTCAAGTGTTGTGTGCTGTGCTCCAGTGAAGTGTGTGTGTGTGTGTGTGTTTTTTTTTTAACTGCGGCCACCGCAACCAGACAAGTGTCGCACCGTGTATTTTAACTAGTGTCTCCGTGTACTCGCCGTCCTGTGTTCTTGTTGTCCTACATTGTTTTTTAGGTCACCGTGGCTCATCATTTTTAACTAACTATATATGGTTTTAATCATCTATCTATTGTCATGTGCTCCAAACTGTCGCCTTGTCTATGTCACTTTATCTCTGTTGTTTTATCTCCTGTTATGTATTTTAATTCTCCACTCGGCTGAAGAGCAGCCCATGGTGCTGCTGCCAGCCTACCGATATGCTGCTGGTATAAAATTCAATAAAGGAAAAAAAAAAGAGAAATCAACAAATGGCAATGCGGACGATACAACAAATGGCAAAGAGGATGATACAACAAATGACGACGAGTAGTCAACAAATGGTGACGAGGTGTTAAACTACGGAGAATGACCCACATAGTGACATGTTGTTAAAATTCAGCAGAAATTGTTAACATTACGCTGCGCTATTATTTTTCTTTATTACAGTTCTCGGCGATACCAGCATATAATCTTTTGTGAACTCTATGCAGGGAATAGTGTCAGTTTCTATATTTTTGCACTGTTTGCTCATGTTGTTTTTGCACAATCTCAGTTCTTACTAACACTGCAACTGCCACTGTGCCACAGCTTCCTGCGCTCGATGCACAGCAACTAATGCAGATGTTTCAGTTTCAGAGTCAACAACTCGCCTCTGCCCTGTCTACTGTACAACAACTTCTGACCCCACCTGCGCAACAAAATACGCAAGTACCTCTGTAGCAGCCACCACCTTCAGTAATTCCACCATTCCGCCAGTATGACGAAGCAAACGAGGAATGGACAGAATGGTTGCAACAGTTTGAAACCTACGCCACAGTTAACAAGATACAAGCTATTGTCAAACTACATTTTTTTCTCTCAACTGTAGACCCACCAACGTTCCGTCTTGTCAAGAAACTGTTTCCCACTGCAGAGCCTTCTGAACTTTCATACAATTCAGTGATAGGAGCCCTCACGACATATTAAGAACAGAAATTCAATCTAGTGGCCGCTAGGTATCAGTTCTTTCAGTGTAAGATAGGTAAAAATCAAACATACAGGCAGTGGATAACAGATCTTCAAGGACTTACACGAAATTGTAAGTTTATATGGTCATATGGAGCTTTGTATTCAGGTATGATGTTACGTTACACTATGGTCTATAATATAACTTATCTCCAATTTGGGAGCAGATTCTAAAAATATCAGATCCATCTTTCCATCAAGTAAAATAGATTTTGGAACAGTACGATTCAGGCACCGTGTGATATTCCTGGCCTATGGCCACTTCATATTTCTGACCCCTGGCCGTTTCTTTGCTAATATCGTACGTTTCTCAAACGCAGAAGAAAGACAGAAGTGCAGCATATGTTGCAATGTGGGGTGGGGAGCAGTAGCATACGGCACAGTAGGTTCTGGTTCCCGTGGGAAAGCCCGCCTATGTTACTGGTACTCTCCTCGCATTGGCTGCTGCATTTCACGTCACGTGATTTCTTTTGAAATTAGTTTTGTTTATTATATACGAAATATTAATTATTCAGAGCTGAGAATTTGTGATAAATATCTCTCAAGGACAGGCTAGATTTTGACAGTTTAAAAAGTTTAAGGTGCTTTCTATTATTGTAACAAGAGAAGAGCGATTTTGCAGAAGGCGCGCGACGGCCCTGTTTTGGCGCGAAATAGAGCGTCAGGTGCCCTCTCGCAACGCGCCGCAGTTTCAGTCTTGAGCTGACCACTATACGCGCCGGACCGCACCGGTCATGAGTAAAGATTTGTGTAATATTGATAACAGTCGTGGTCTCAACATGAGCGATGGGCAGCATAGGCCGTGTCATATTAACAATAGTTGCTCATATTTTATTATTTATTTAATAAATGGCATACCTGACAATTAAGAATCTCGCGAGTCGCTTATTATGCTTCCGTCATACAGAACGTATTTTAGCCTCACTTGTATGCTGTAGAAGAACCAACGACCTAACGACCTGTGTGCTGTCTTCTGCGCTGGGGACATAACTATAGAAGACAACAGGTTAGTCAGAACTCTATGCTTTCCATAAAGACTTGAAAGACTTGGACAGCAACTACGGCACCTCGTGCATAATGTAGGGCGGTACAAACGCACACTGCTATGCAACAGCATCCGCTAGGATGTGGAGGTTTAAGGGGATTTGTGGGAGGAAGCAGTACCAACTTCTCCGTCCGCAAATAAAACCCTAGGAAGCTTGTAACCGCGGTAGTGGAAAACTTTGATTCAAGTTCACTGTGTACCATAACTACGTCGATAGCCGACGAGCGTTTTGTCGACCACCGTGCATTTCTACCTGCCTGCTCAAAGCGCAAACATGTTGATAGACACAGAGCCTTGCCTAATAAGGAAGTGAAGTCTTGCCCGAAATGTTTCTCATGGCACAAAAGGCAGAACTGTTTGTCCCGGTCAGTGAAATGCTATGTATGTGGCAATAAAGGGCATATACAAATAGTCTGCTTGCAGAAAAAGAAACGGAATTGGCCCTCCCGGCCCAAACAGCGAAAAAACAATACTTATTCAAAAAATGCAATATTTTCAAAACCCGTGGCTGCCTCTCGTAACATCAAGGACATGGAAGTAGCACAAGTTGTACGCCAGGCCAGAAAATGTATGTCAATTTGCGTGTGAATGACATTTATGTAAAGTATATATCTGTGGCGTCTGTTCCGAAAGAATAGACGTCACATCTGATCCTGCAGCTGTTATTATTTAATATTCATAGAATATATGACATCAACTGCGATTGGGCAAAGCTGAAAATGTGTACCCAGCCGGGATTCGAACCCGGGTCTCCTGCTTTCTAGGCAGTTGCGCTGACCCCTACACCACTGGGGACACAGTGATCACCGCACCTGCAAGGACTACCCATGCACGCCTCCCGTCAGATACAAGTTCCCAGCTTAGCCCTGCCCATAGTACTCAAACTCGTAGTTTCACTAATTCCCGTAAGAGTAAGGGCTTCAAATTTGCCCACCCCTTCCCACTAACGATAGGATCATTGCCCGTCACCGGCATATTATATATATATATATATATATATATCTGTGGCGTCTGTTCCGAAAGAATAGACGTCACATCTGATCCTGCAGCTGTTATTATTTAATGTTCATAGAATATATGACATCAACTGCGATTGGGCAAAGCTGAAAATGTGTACCCAGCCGGGATTCGAACCCGGGTCTCCTGCTTTCTAGGCAGTTGCGCTGACCCCTACACCACTTCTTTTTTTTTTTTTTTTTTTTTTTTTTTTTTTTTTTTTTTTTTTTTTTTTTTTTTTTTGCGGGTCTCCTTCCTCCCCTTCAACCCGTCCTTCCGCTCACCAAAGTCGCCTTCTTCGGCGTCGGCTTCTATCGGCCTTTTTGTTCCATTTCTTGGAATTAAAATTTGTACGTCTCTCTTGGACTTGAAAATAAAAGGCCGTCTTGCGTGAGTTCGTTGAAAAATAATAATAATAATAAAAATGAAGCTGATTCGACGAATTCCCGTCTCGCTGTTCCACAGCTTTATATCGAAAATATTGCAAACCAAAAGAAAGTCACTTCTTCAGTGGTAAACAAACTATTTCCTCCTATTTACTATTCGATAAAATAACTGTTTTCTTCTTTTCCATGGCACTGCCCACCGTCAATTTCAAAGTTTGTCTTCACGTATTGTGTTCGCAGTTTTGCATGTCCGTTTGAAGTTCATTTTCTTTGTACTTCTTGTATGTACTTAGTATAAAATGGTTTCTTCTCTAACCCTGAAACGCGTCAGTCGGCTAGTGCATAGGATTTATTTGAATAAAATATACAAATGAAAGAGGGGGTTAATGATATATCTTCTTTCAAAAACAAAAATTTATTCTGAGGTACTGCTCGTTTCATTATTACTTTGTTCTTCATTTGTTCATGTTCTCTTCATTTGGTTTATTGTATTTATTGATTTATTTGTTTAGTAATTAATGTTAGTTTTACTTTACACACTCCATCGCTAATCATGTTGTTTCAGGTGCATTTACATGATAGTTCTCTTTAGGAAATTGGCGTATTGACGATGATAATCATGTACTTGTAGTAGGTTTTGGTGCTGGGTCGTAATATACGTCCAAAAGTCCTCTTCACTCTTTTCATTGTTTGTCAGAATATAAAATACCGTATGTCCCCTTAACCAGTTGACGGCATTGTTCTTTGTGTTGGGATAAAGTTTTTCATCGGGTAACAAAAAACTCGTGGGTGTGATTGTATGCGGAGATGTTCTCTGGATGATTGCCAGTTTTCGTCTAACCGACTGCCAAATGTTGTTGACTTTATTACATACAAACTGGTGTTCGTCCGTGTCGTTGAGATTGCAGGTAATACACAGAGAGGAGTCTGCCATGTGAATGGAATGAAGACGTTCATTTGTTGGTACTTTTCTGTTAACTGCGTAGTACCACGTTGCCCGCACGTTAGTTGGTAAGTGCAAATGATGGACGTTTTTCCAAATATTTGACCAATTGAATGCATTGTACTTTTTTTCTATTATATTCTTGCTATGAAACTTCATAAAGTTTTTATATACATCTTTAACACTAAATACATCTTTCTCTGCAATCCTCAGTCTTAGATAACTGTGTTCTATTAGAAAATGCTTGAATTGGTACAGGTGATTGGGGATGTGATGAACATCAATTGGTGCATCGCAGTTGGCTGGTACTATTTCATTAATTAAGAATGCTGCTATGCTATTCGGTGACTTTTTCCACTGTTTATAGGTCTTGCAGGTGTACAACGCTTGTGCTTTATTATAGACGTCTGTAAGGTTTAGGCCACCTTCGGTAAATGGTAAGGTCAAAGTTTCAAACTTAACTTTGAACATGTGACCACGGCTGACGAAATGACCAAAAGCAGCCAGAATCCTATTTGCCACGTCTTTTGGCATGGGCAGGACTTGCGCCACGTAATTTATTTTTGATGTTAGATAGATGTTGACGAGTTGCACTCTCTGTATTTCATCGATCGTCCTGAGTTTGTGTTGGTGGATGCTGGCACGTATGTTATTCAGTAATTTCCGATAGTTCAAAGTAATTGTCTGCCGGATGTTTGGTGCATATTCTATTCCAAGACATTTGATTGTGGAGGTCTCCTTTATTGGTCCTTGGATGGGAATTCCTAAACCACGCCCAACATTCATTACTGCACATTTATTCCCGTTCAGTTTTGCGCCGGAAGCAAGTGCGTACTTATCTATTATTTCCAGTGCCTTGCATATCTCTTCGTTATCTCGGACCAGAAAGACGACATCGTCAGCATATGCCTTGCACACTATCCTTTCTCCATTTATCGTTATGCCTTGGAGATGTTGACTTAAATCGAAAAGCAAAGGCTCAATGGCTATTGCGAAGAGGGACATGGATAATGGGCATCCTTGTCGCACTGAACTGTTTATTGTAATGGGTTTGCTGGCTTGACCATTGATCATAACTGTGGAGGTAGCTCTGCTTAAAAAGTTCTTTATAACTCCGATAAAACGTTGCGGAAAGTTCATGCAACCCATAGTATGAAACAGATAATTATGGCTGACTCTGTCGAAAGCCTTCTCAAAATCCAATGATACTAGCGCGCCTTTTATTTGACAAGCTCCAGCAATCGATATGATATCCCTATAATCGCACAGTGTGTGGTGGATAGATCTGTCTCGTCCTACGCTCGACTGATACGAACCGGTGACGGTATTCATTACAGATTTTAATCTTTCGTTCACAATGCGGGAAAATATTTTATAGTCACAATTAAGTAATGTGAGCGGTCTTAGATTTGTTATACATTTTCCTGCATGATTTTTCGGGACTAGAACTATTATTCCTTCTCGAAAGTCACTTGGGATATCACTGCTGGCATTCATTAGTTCGTTGCAAATGCTCGTCAGTTTGGGTATCATTCGACTTCGGAATGTATGGTATAGCTCAGCTGGAAGTCCGTCACGCCCAGGAGATTTGTTTTTCGGACTTCGTAGTATGGCATCTTCAACTTCATCTTGCGTTACTTCAGCTAGCAGGTTATTTGCCTGATCCTGGTCCAGCTTCCGTGTCAGTCCTATTGTCATAACATTTTGCGCCATTGTGTCAGTTGTGGTATTGCTTAATAACTCGGTAAAGTATTTATGGATTTCGTTTTTAATCTCATTTTGCTGCGTGAGTAGTCTGCCATCCATGGATCGTATTTCAGTTAATATTTTCTTTCGGCGAACCTTCCTTTCAGTAATCAAGTGGTAAATTGACGTTTGTTCTCTTTTGACATCGTTTTGAAGCCTTGATCGTATTTTACAACCTTCAAGTTGTTTTCGTTTCAAAGCTAAGAGTTTCGCCTGAGTTCTTTTTATATCCAAATGGTTGTTAATTACTGATGGATCATTTGTGTACAAGTCTCGAAGGACTTTGAAATAAAATTCAGTTGTCTGTTTTTGCCAATCATTTTTGTCACGTGAGTAGTGCATCATCGCCCGTCGTATCGACGGTTTAGCACATTTGAGCCACCACGTAAGTGTCGAGGGGTATGACGTGAATTTTTTCTCGCACTCAGTCCACACAGTATTGAATATGTCGTGACACTCGGGGTCCTGCAAGTGTGCTACATTTAACTTCCACAGGCCTCGTCCCCGGTATGTTTCCTGTCGTTTGAGGTTAATGGTGCAAATATATGTTATGTGATCTGAGAATATGGTTGGCCATAACTCTGTCTGCAGCACGTGCGTTTTTAAATGATCAGACACATATATCCTGTCGATGCGACTGGCAGAATGACTTGTGATGTAAGTAAAGCCTGGCAGCGCACGGTTTTTGAGTTCCCAGGTATCAGTCATCGTCAGTTGTTTGATTATAAGGTCAAGTTCGGCACAATAGTTAAAATTGGGCGTTTGATCTTTAGCCGACAATACACAGTTGTAGTCCCCTCCAAAAATAATATTGTCATATCGTCCACAGAAAAGAGGAACAACATCATCTTTAAAAAATTCAGCTCTACGCCGCCTATTACTGGAACCAGAGGGTGCATAGATGTTAATAATTCGAGTACCGTTGATAGTAACAGCTACACCTCTGGCGTTTGTCAGTTTTACAACATCGTGCACAATAATGCCTTCTTTGCTTAATATTGCTGTACCGAGTTCTGAGTCGTTCCCTGAATTGACAATTGCATTGTATCCTGTGATATCATCAAGTTGAATGTCTGTAACTTCTTGCAACATAGCAATATCAATATCGGCTGCGTAAAGCATATCCTGCAAGGTCTTAAGTTTTAAATGGCTGCGGATCTTATTGATGTTTATCGTCCCTATTTTATACGATTGCAATGCAATTGTAAAAGGTAGATGGACCAAATCGGTGAATATGGCAACTGATACTCATGGCGTCTAATGTCTTTAATGAATCGGAAGTGGAGGTGGCGTCCTCTTAGTTTTCTCGTCTCTCGGCCTGGAGAACGAGTCTCTTTTTGTATTTGACACTTCCTGCATTTCTTCATCCTCGGGGAATTGTGCGGTTTCCTCTGCCCAGTTCCCTTCATCGGTGCATTGAAGCAATTCTTCCTCAGAACCATATTGAGATGGAACTTTATTTCGCGAGTCCTTCGGTGTATAATTAGTATTTTCACCGCCCCGTTCGGTGTGCGTTTCTATATTTGGCGAAACGACCATACTCACAATATTTGTCATCTGTTGACTCCGTTGCGACTTCCCAGATGTCGCATCGCTTAATTTTTGACTAATTTGTTTTGCTTTTTCGCGCACTTGCTGTACTTTCTGTTTGGCGTCAGGAGGTGCTATACGCCGTTTCTTATGCCTCTTCGGAGAGGGTCCCGATTTTGAACTGTCTTCACACCCTGAAGTGCTACTTAAATCTTGGGTATTACTTTCCTGATTACTAACTTCTTCCATCTCACGCCGTGCATCCTGTTCAAAGGTTTCCGTGACTTTTTTATCGTGTTCGTCGCCAGTGACTGTTTCCGTTGCGTTGGAGGGAACGACAGCCGTCGTTTCATTATTACTGGTGTCCATTTCCAGGCTTACGGTAGCATCGTCTCTCTCATTGTTTCCGTCTATTGCGACGCTAGACGTGGCAGCCGTGTTTACTCGGAGAGCCGTGGCGTACGTCACAGGCAGTGACGTCATCTTTAGTGGCGCGACCGGCTCCCTGGCCGGCACCTGCGTCAATCTCCGCTGCACACATTCAGATCTAACATGCCCTGTCTGCCCACAGCCTGAGCACGTACGTGGTTGGTCGTCGTACATGACAATGGCTCTATATCCGCAAACGTAGATGTAAGATGGGATATGTTTTTGGAGCTCCATTTTTATTTGTCTGACACCGTTTAGTACCGGGAACGTTTGGAAAGTTGTCCATTTTCCATATTGCTGATAACCCTCCCTTACGGTTTGAGAGCTGTATTAATCTCATCCTCAGTTATTTCGAAAGGCAGTTCAAACATACGAACGGTTCTAGTTCCAAATCCAGCATAATCAACTTGAACGTTACCAACATTGCCGTCACAATGATTAAATTTCAGTTTGCCTCTGCATTGTTCAATGACCTTTTCACAGCATTCAGCATTGATCATTTTGACGTATACAGTGCTACTCACAATCGATAAATGGATCCCGACTATCTCACTAAAACTTAGCTTTACTACATCTCGTAAAAATACTTCTACTTCAAATGCTCTTGGCCGAGCAAAGTGTTCATCGAACGAGAACTTCAAAGTATATTTTCTTTTAGTTTGACTCATCTTGGTGATCTACACATTTTGAAACCTAAGGCTACTATTTACGCTACGAGAGCGTCTAACTCACCACACACTGTAAGCGCGCGTCCGGCCGCAGCGAGGAAGTAAACAGACGTCCACACAGCACGCGAACCGAAAGCAGACTTGCACCACTGGGGACACAGTGATCACCGCACCTGCAAGGACTACCCATGCACGCCTCCCGTCAGATACAAGTTCCCAGCTTAGCCCTGCCCATAGTACTCAAACTCGTAGTTTCACTAATTCCCGTAAGAGTAAGGGCTTCAAATTTGCCCACCCCTTCCCACTAACGATAGGATCATTGCCCGTCACCGGCATATTATATATATATATATCTGTGGCGTCTGTTCCGAAAGAATAGACGTCACATCTGATCCTGCAGCTGTTATTATTTAATATTCATAGAATATATGACATCAACTGCGATTGGGCAAAGCTGAAAATGTGTACCCAGCCGGGATTCGAACCCGGGTCTCCTGCTTTCTAGGCAGTTGCGCTGACCCCTACACCACTGGGGACACAGTGATCACCGCACCTGCAAGGACTACCCATGCACGCCTCCCGTCAGATACAAGTTCCCAGCTTAGCCCTGCCCATAGTACTCAAACTCGTAGTTTCACTAATTCCCGTAAGAGTAAGGGCTTCAAATTTGCCCACCCCTTCCCACTAACGATAGGATCATTGCCCGTCACCGGCATATTATATATATATCTGTGGCGTCTGTTCCGAAAGAATAGACGTCACATCTGATCCTGCAGCTGTTATTATTTAATATTCATAGAATATATGACATCAACTGCGATTGGGCAAAGCTGAAAATGTGTACCCAGCCGGGATTCGAACCCGGGTCTCCTGCTTTCTAGGCAGTTGCGCTGACCCCTACACCACTGGGGACACAGTGATCACCGCACCTGCAAGGACTACCCATGCACGCCTCCCGTCAGATACAAGTTCCCAGCTTAGCCCTGCCCATAGTACTCAAACTCGTAGTTTCACTAATTCCCGTAAGAGTAAGGGCTTCAAATTTGCCCACCCCTTCCCACTAACGATAGGATCATTGCCCGTCACCGGCATATTATATATATATCTGTGGCGTCTGTTCCGAAAGAATAGACGTCACATCTGATCCTGCAGCTGTTATTATTTAATATTCATAGAATATATGACATCAAATGCGATTGGGTAAAGCTGAAAATGTGTACCCAGCCGGGTTTCGAACCCGGGTCTCCTGCTTTCTGGGCAGTTGCGCTGACCCCTACACCACTGGGGACACAGTGATCACCGCACCTGCAAGGACTACCCATGCACGCCTCCCGTCAGATACAAGTTCCCAGCTTAGCCCTGCCCATAGTACCCAAACTCGTAGTTTCACTAATTCCCGTAAGAGTAAGGGCTTCAAATTTGCCCACCCCTTCCCACTAACGATAGGATCATTGCCCGTCACCGGCATATTATATATATATATATCTGTGGCGTCTGTTCCGAAAGAATAGACGTCACATCTGATCCTGCAGCTGTTATTATTTAATATTCATAGAATATATGACATCAACTGCGATTGGGCAAAGCTGAAAATGTGTACCCAGCCGGGATTCGAACCCGGGTCTCCTGCTTTCTAGGCAGTTGCGCTGACCCCTACACCACTGGGGACACAGTGATCACCGCACCTGCATGGACTACCCATGCACGCCTCCCGTCAGATACTCGTAGTTTCACTAATTCCCGTAAGAGTAAGGGCTTCAAATTTGCCCACCCCTTCCCACTAACGATATGATCATTGCCCGTCACCGGCATATTATATATATATCTGTGGCGTCTGTTCCGAAAGAATAGACGTCACATCTCATCCTGCAGCTGTTATTATTTAATATTCATAGAATATATGACATCAACTGCGATTTGGCAAACCTGAAAATGTGTACCCAGCCGGGATTCGAACCCGGGTCTCCTGCTTTCTAGGCAGTTGCGCTGACCCCTACACCACTGGGGACACAGTGATCACCGCACCTGCAAGGACTACCCATGCACGCCTCCCGTCAGATACAAGTTCCCAGCTTAGCCCTGCCCATAGTACTCAAACTCGTAGTTTCACTAATTCCCGTAAGAGTAAGGGCTTCAAATTTGCCCACCCCTTCCCACTAACGATAGGATCAT
This sequence comes from Locusta migratoria, assembly GCA_026315105.1. Taxonomy (NCBI): domain Eukaryota; kingdom Metazoa; phylum Arthropoda; class Insecta; order Orthoptera; family Acrididae; genus Locusta; species Locusta migratoria. The sequence goes on from CM048748.1 coordinate 422,277,386, forward strand.
TGCCCGTCACCGGCATATTATATATATATATATATATATCTGTGGCGTCTGTTCCGAAAGAATAGACGTCACATCTGATCCTGCAGCTGTTATTATTTAATATTCATAGAATATATGACATCAACTGCGATTGGGCAAAGCTGAAAATGTGTACCCAGCCGGGATTCGAACCCGGGTCTCCTGGTTTCTGGGCAGTTGCGCTGACCCCTACACCACTGGGGACACAGTGATCACCGCACCTGCAAGGACTACCCATGCACGCCTCCCGTCAGATACAAGTTCCCAGCTTAGCCCTGCCCATAGTACCCAAACTCGTAGTTTCACTAATTCCCGTAAGAGTAAGGGCTTCAAATTTGCCCACCCCTTCCCACTAACGATAGGATCATTGCCCGTCACCGGCATATTATATATATATATATATCTGTGGCGTCTGTTCCGAAAGAATAGACGTCACATCTGATCCTGCAGCTGTTATTATTTAATATTCATAGAATATATGACATCAACTGCGATTGGGCAAAGCTGAAAATGTGTACCCAGCCGGGATTCGAACCCGGGTCTCCTGCTTTCTAGGCAGTTGCGCTGACCCCTACACCACTGGGGACACAGTGATCACCGCACCTGCATGGACTACCCATGCACGCCTCCCGTCAGATACTCGTAGTTTCACTAATTCCCGTAAGAGTAAGGGCTTCAAATTTGCCCACCCCTTCCCACTAACGATATGATCATTGCCCGTCACCGGCATATTATATATATATCTGTGGCGTCTGTTCCGAAAGAATAGACGTCACATCTCATCCTGCAGCTGTTATTATTTAATATTCATAGAATATATGACATCAACTGCGATTTGGCAAACCTGAAAATGTGTACCCAGCCGGGATTCGAACCCGGGTCTCCTGCTTTCTAGGCAGTTGCGCTGACCCCTACACCACTGGGGACACAGTGATCACCGCACCTGCAAGGACTACCCATGCACGCCTCCCGTCAGATACAAGTTCCCAGCTTAGCCCTGCCCATAGTACTCAAACTCGTAGTTTCACTAATTCCCGTAAGAGTAAGGGCTTCAAATTTGCCCACCCCTTCCCACTAACGATAGGATCATTGCCCGTCACCGGCATATTATATATATATATATATATCTGTGGCGTCTGTTCCGAAAGAATAGACGTCACATCTGATCCTGCAGCTGTTATTATTTAATATTCATAGAATATATGACATCAACTGCGATTGGGCAAAGCTGAAAATGTGTACCCAGCCGGGATTCGAACCCGGGTCTCCTGGTTTCTGGGCAGTTGCGATGACCCCTACACCACTGGGGACACAGTGATCACCGCACCTGCAAGGACTACTTTTTTTTTTTTTTTTTTTTTTTTTTACTCAACATACACGCAGCACTGACTGCCTTTTTTTTTTTTTTTTTTTTTTTTTTTTTTTTTTTTTTTTTTTTTAGCTGTTGCACAATGTACCTTTTTTTTCTGACTGCCTCTTTTTTTTTTGTGTTGCAGCTGTTGCACAGTGTACCTTTTTTTTTCTTCTGATTAATTTAAAACAAAAGAAATGTCCTCTTCTAGACTTTGAAATGGCCAATTGAATTTACTTCTTTTGTTGGAGCAGGAGAGTATTCTTGTAACAACTGAAACAATTATCTCTCTTTGGAAAAAAAATAAAATAAAAATGAATGGGATGCGGTTCTTCATCATTCCAGTATCCTGGAAAACTTAAACAAAACACCAGGTGATCAATTGCGAAAACAGATGGCACGCATACTACCTTCTCTCACATCATCCTCGGACGGACATATTTGTATTTGCTGCATCTTCTTGTTTACTGAACGTTTTCGTAATTGTGAACATAGAGTTCTTCTTTTTTAACTCACATACATTTTGTGAATATTCAATTTGCGATGCCAAGCAAAAGTAGTGTCGCTGTTGCTGGTATCCTTAGGAGATCCCGATGTCTGCAGTATGGGCTTAGTTCATGTTTGTAACTGTTAGCCAACTCCTAACCTCTCAAAAGTAATTTTTAGCATGTTTCCAAATTGTTTTTTGTGTTCCGTGTATTTTTTACTTTCATAATATTCACACATCATGTATGCGGTAAATTCTGTATTGTTATCCGTACCTAAATTGTTTATGACATAACTGACGAACTTGCCCATCAACCAATGTATGGCGTTGTTTTTTGCAGCCGGATAGTGAATTTTTTGTGGCCTGTAAATTGCCTCCGGGTAAATGTAATCGGGCGAAGACCTCGACAGGAAAGCGATGCTCTGTCTGATCCATTTCCAGTTCTCAAAATGACCCGCACAAGTGAATCTGTGTGTTATTGTGTCCACCAGTTGGCATTTGGGGCAAAGATTGGTATCACTTATACCCACTGCATGTAATCTTTCATTTGTTCTGCAGATTTTGTGCACTACCTTATACCATGCAGAGACGACATCAGATGACAAACATTTCAGGTTTACGTTTTTCCAGACAGCTGTCCAGTTAATATTTGGGAACTTAGTTGCTATTTTGTTTCTTCCCTCATTTTCCTTCTTTTTGCGTATAATATCTCTTGTCGTCACATCCCTCGAGCTGTTGACAATATCAGTGTGGTAACTCGCTTCGATATAAAAGGTCCTTATGTGTCGGAGACGGGGGTTTATTGCTTGTACATCCACCGGAGACTGCAGGCTAACGGGTTTAACACATTGAAATATCTTAGCTGTAATGCTATCTGGGTGTGTCCTGAGTATGTTAACAGTTCTTTTTATATATAATGCAGAAGCCTTGTTCTTCATGTCCACAAGACCGAGACCTCCATTTTTAGGGTCTAACACTGCTGTTAGAACGTCTACCCTGAAGGTTTCCCCTCTCCATAGGAAGTTTGTTGCAATAGACATTATCTTTTTTGTAACAATTACGGGGGCTGGGAACACTTGAGCCGTATAATAAGCTTTCGAAAAAATGCAGGAGTTTATGAATTTTACTCTTTGGATCTGGTTCATACGTCGATCTCTATTCCCGATGATGGTTCCTTGTATTTTCCCCAAAGTGTTTTTCCAGTTCACCGCAGACATTTTTAATGGGCATTTAGTTAGGAGTACGCCAAGAGTTTTAATCTTCTCTACTTCTTCCGCCCATGGTATTCGGAATTGAGGAATGCCCCGTAAATTTAGGAATTTGATTTTGGAAGCATTGATTGAAGCGCCGGACGCAAGGCAGTAGTTTTTTACAATCCGGTCTAGGTTCATTACATCATCGTTACCTCTTAATATGACGGCCACATCGTCCGCATACGCTCGGATAGCTGCCTTATGCCCAGATAACAAAATGCCTGTTAGATTGGCATGGACGTGTTGCAGAAAGGGCTCTAAGGATATAATAAATAAGGACATCGACAACGGGCTGCCCTGTGAAAACCCTCTGCTAATATTTAGTTGCCTGGTGTTTTGGCCGTTAACAGTTATGTTTGCCTTTATTCCTGTGGCGGTATTTTTAATCATATCGATATATCTGGGTAGGAAGCCCATGTTCTTCATTGTTCCGAAGAGATACCTGTGGTTTACTAAGTCAAAGGCTTTGTGGAAGTCGAGAAAGAGCAGGGCACACTTGATGTTGGTAACGGCCGTTAGAGCTATTACGTCCCGGTATTCTGAAATATTGCGAAATATGGTCCGATTGGCAACACCTGACTGGTAAGGACTAATGATTTTCGTGGAAATGCTTAGAAGTTTGCCGTTGATCATCCTGCATATAATTTTATAGTCGGAATTCAGTAAAGAAATAGGACGGAAATTTTGCAGGTCCTTCCTCCCTGTATTTTTCGGAATCAAAACAATTTTGCACACTTTGAATTCTGGTGGTACCATTTTACCAGCAAGAACTTCATTTGCCATTTGCGTAATTTTGTCACCTATGAGAAACCAAAACCGCTTGTAAAATTCTACTGGCAGACCGTCAGGGCCGGGAGATTTCTTGGGCGGAGAGTTGCATATTATGTCATACATGTCTTCTTTGGTGACAGGGGACAACAGTTCGTCATTGTCTTCCTCTGATATGTGCGACTCAACGATGTTTAGAAAATCTGCGGGAGAATTTTCATCAGTTCGGTTATCTGAATATAAATCCTGGTAATATCTATAGATCTCATTGACGATGTCTTTTTGAACAGAGAGTTTCGTCCCATCTTCCGTCTGTATCTCCTCGATGAAACTTGTTCTTCTATTTCTGGCGTGTCGCAGAAGGTGATAAAGCGAAGTGGTTTCGTCTTCAGATACAGATTTTGCCTTAGATTTTATTTTCAGACCTTCTAATTGACTTCTTTTCAGATTCAGGAGCTTCGCTTTGACTTTCCGGATGTCTTCAATGCGAGGAGGTGACACACTTGCCCGTTCGTACAGTTCCCTCAAAACGGTATAATAATGCTCCATGGTGTCCTTCACTCTCTATTCCTCGGTGCACTGAATTGCATTAGAACTGTCCTCATCTTCGGCTTCGCCCTTTTGGTCCACCAGTCTAACACTGACGGATATCTCTCGATTGACCGAAGACACAAATCCCACGCTGCTAACATTTCCTCCTCGAGATCATCCTCATTTAAAAGGGAGATATTGAGGCTCCACTGATTTTTGAAACGTCTTGTTGGTTGAGGACTGAGATTAAGACAAGAGACGACTGTACTATGATCACTAAAATAAGCAGGTATCGTCTCTACTTTCAGGACAAATTGTCTCAGATTCTCAGATACATAAAGCCTGTCTATTCTACTTCGTGAAGTGCTGGTCACGAAAGTGAACTCAACGGCCGTTGGGTTAAAAATTTCCCACGCATCTTTAAGCTTTAAGTCGTTTATTAAATGTTTCAGTTCAACAGAGCCATTAAAATTAGGTGTCTGGTCCTTGCGGTTAATAACACAGTTAAAATCTCCGCCCAATACCAAATTGCTTGGATTTTTCCGCAATAAATACACAATGTCTTCTGTAAAAAATGTGGCTCTGTCGGATCTGTTGGTATTCCCTGACGGAGCATATACATTAATAAAGGTGATATTGAAAATCTGTACAGATAATGCCCTCCCGGATTCAAGTCTTTCGATGGTCGTCACAGGTATCCCTTCGCGTATTAAAAAGGCTGTTCCTACATGCGTTACAGGACACACATTTAAAATTTCTACATAGCCTGAAACCTTGAGGTCAGTTGTCCATACCTCTTGCAATAACGCAATGTCTGTTCCAGACTGATATAAATATTCCTTTAGTGCAGCTATTTTTAAATCTGAAGTTATTTTATTTATGTTGATAGTGGCTATAGTGTATGCTTGCATTTTTAACCTTAATTTAAAATAAAAATTAAAATAAAAAATCAGTTGCAGTGAGCAGAGAAGTAACGGTTCTCAGTAATAAATCAAATAATGAACAGACTTACAACAATATCGGTGAACTATTGACAAAATTCCTGCTATCCATACTAAGTCGTGAGGCAACCTAACTGAAATCTTTGGTATGGTCATCATCATGATATTCTTGCACTATTTCATAACTGATATTTTTTTGCGTCTTCTCCGGTCCCCCTGGTTTCGTTTTTCCTACATTTCGAGGAACAGTGAGATTAGGCTGAGGTTTGAGTTTGCGACGTCTTCCTTCCTGAGTGCCCGCGGTGGTTGTAACGTAGCCGCTGGTTTGTATGGGAGTTGCGGCTACTGTAGCGTACGTCACGGGTTGTTTTGCAGTTAAGGTGGTTGGAGGGCATGAACTAGTCTGCGTTGTAATTGCAACGTGAGTAGCACTTATGACAGGTTCTTTTGTTGTCGAGGTTGTGGTAATGCAGCCACCAGACTGGGTGGTCGTAAGAAGCACACTAGCCGGCGTAACTGTTGGCACGGTTGGCCCTACGTCATGCATGCCTCTTGCTGCTACCTGTGGTAAGGCTTTGCTTAGAGGCCGCTGTGTACTGCTGTTTACTTCCTGCTTACAGCCGGTGTTTACCTCGGGCTGCCCGCTCTGAGGCGGAAGTTGCGCGTCACTCGCGGCGGCACTGGTCGCAGCTACCCTTTCCTGCTCTACCTCTTCTGCCTCCGAGTCTACCGGAGATTCGAGTTTTTCTTGCGGTATTACGGGATCGATCTGCATTCCGTCGTCATCTATTAATTGTTCCTCACCAGAGGCTCTTGGTTTACGAATTGCAGGGGACTTGCATGAAATTTCTTCGTCCGAGTGATCCTCACTTTGTTCGTGCGGCCTTTTTTTATTCTGTATTTCATTGTCATGAAGGACAAGATCAGAACCCTGTTGAACTTTCAGAACTGGAAACTCATTGATTTCTTCAGCAAGGTTCTCGGGACCGTTGGTATTAACCTTTTCAATTTCCGATTGTGCAGACTTGTCACTCGATAAAACTTCATTCAACGTTAATTTTCGTCGCAGTGTTAAATTGGTTTTCAACACAGTTACGCGACGGGGACAGTCTGACCTAAAGTGACCCGACTCGTTACATACGTGGCAGGTTGGCGTTTGTCCAGTATATATGACGTGTGCTTTGCAACCGTCAACTGTTATATGAGATGGAATGTTAGTCTTAACTTCCATGTCTACGGATCTCACACCACTAAAACATTGCAGTTTGTACTGCGGACCCCACCTCTCATTAATGATTTCTTTCACTTCCCCGTATTTACACAGGACCTCCCTGATTTTCTCGTTATCAATTTCAATCGGCAGATTGAGCACGCGAACAGTCCTATAAGTTGTATCTGCCCTTTTTATAGCGACTCTACTTTTGGCGCCGTTTCTATGTAGAAATTCTGCACTTCTACCAACCGTGGACAGGATTTTATCGACAGTTACCGGGTCATAAAACTTCACAAATACACAATATTCGTCTTGGTCTAACTGAATGGTATGAACAGAATCAATGCTGATGCCGATTACCTCGGTAAGCCAGTCGTCCAGTTCAACTCGTGACGGTTGGATTCGCCGGGTCTCTTTGTCGAAGTAAAAGGCCAGGGTGTTCTTCCTCTTGAATGCAGACATGTTTTGCAGGTGCTGTCGGATTCCGGTTACAACCGAAATTCCGTAGATCGACGACGAATCGCCGAACACAAGGAAAACACGCACAAAAGAAAAAAAGTAGACGGCGTAAAACGGCACAGAAACAAAACTCAGAACAGAGAACTAGAATCACGACTCAATACAGCACTGGCGTAAACACTGGCGAGGCGGAGCGGTAGCGTGTACTTCCGTTCGCAGCGACAGCTGAAGCCAGACTGCCCATGCACGCCTCCCGTCAGATACAAGTTCCCAGCTTAGCCCTGCCCATAGTACTCAAACTCGTAGTTTCACTAATTCCCGTAAGAGTAAGGGCTTCAAATTTCCCCACCCCTTCCCACTAACGATAGGATCATTGCCCGTCACCGGCATATTATATATATATCTGTGGCGTCTGTTCCGAAAGAATAGACGTCACATCTGATCCTGCAGCTGTTATTATTTAATATTCATAGAATATATGACATCAACTGCGATTGGGCAAAGCTGAAAATGTGTACCCAGCCGGGATTCGAACCCGGGTCTCCTGCTTTCTAGGCAGTTGCGCTGACCCCTACACCACTGGGGACACAGTAATCACCGCACCTGCAAGGACTACCCATGCACGCCTCCCGTCAGATACAAGTTCCCAGGTATAATATGCCGGTGACGGGCAATGATCCTATCGTTAGTGGGAAGGGGTGGGCAAATTTGAAGCCCTTACTCTTACGGGAATTAGTGAAACTACGAGTTTGAGTACTATGGGCAGGGCTAAGCTGGGAACTTGTATCTGACGGGAGGCGTGCATGGGTAGTCCTTGCAGGTGCGGTGATCACTGTGTCCCCAGTGGTGTAGGGGTCAGCGCAACTGCCTAGAAAGCAGGAGACCCGGGTTCGAATCCCGGCTGGGTACACATATTCAGCTTTGCCCAATCGCAGTTGATGTCATATATTCTATGAATTTTAAATAATAACAGCTGCAGGATCAGATGTGACGTTTATTCTTTCGGAACAGACGCCACAGATATATATATATATATATAATATGCCGGTGACGGGCAATGATCCTATCGTTAGTGGGAAGGGGTGGGCAAATTTGAAGCCCTTACTCTTACGGGAATTAGTGAAACTACGAGTTTGAGTACTATGGGCAGGGCTAAGCTGGGAACTTGTATCTGACGGGAGGCGTGCATGGGTAGTCCTTGCAGGTGCGGTGATCACTGTGTCCCCAGTTTCATTCATTCGCGGCCAGACCGCCGTAGCGGTCGATTCGTGTGCTTGCTGCGGTCTTCGGTGTCGCCGCTGCTTGTTTACTTCGCGCGCGCTGGGTGATACTTAGTGTCTGAAATGGTGTCGCACTTGCGGAAGTATACATTGAAGTTCAGTTTCGTTATCGGTGTTGCACGACCTAAGATATACGAATTTGATGATTGGTTCCACGGATGTTTTCAAGTACCAGAAGAGGATGTTCTTGGGATGGCATACGATTTTCTAAGTAACGAGTACATTGTGAAGCTACGGAACGACGACTGGTGCCAAAGGATAATGGACAAAACAAATGGAACGGCCGAGTATAAGAGCAGCACAGGCGAGGTGAGTCGAGTTTCTATTTCCTACGCCGGTTTGGGTCTCAGGAATGTTAAAGTGCATCTGCTACCGTTTGAAGTTGAATTTACGCATATCAAACAGGCGCTATCGAAATTTGGAACAGTATATGCAGTGACTGCTGATCGTTGGGGCGGCAACATGCATTACAAGGTCGATAATGGTGTGAGAACAGTTAAAATTGACCTTCAGTCACACATACCGTCCTTCGTTAATGTATGTGGCTTCAGGGCTCTCGTGGTATATGAGGGACAACCACGCACTTGCTCCGCTTGTAATCTGCCTGGACATCTTAGAGCGGAATGTCCACGCAGGCGTGCACCAGTTCAGCTCCCCGTCGAGGTCGATGCGGAAGGCAGACCGCGCCCTCAGTATGCCTCAGTCGCCAGCCGTTTGTTTACTGGAACGGAGCGCGACGCCACCCCTCCCGATGACGTAGTGCTAGCTGCCGCGGCAGCAAACTCTGTAGTGCCGCCAACAAATGCACTGTCGTGGAGCGATGACGTTGAAATGTCGGAAGCTCGTGAAGGCAACAAACCGACCCCACAATTAAGTGCTGTTGCCGAACTGAGTTCTGTCACATGTAACCCAGCGGGTGACACACCTTTGACGGATGTTCTCGGAGAGAAAGAGGACGCGCCCGATGCATCGTCGGACACGACAAGTGCGACTTCCGACACCTCCCCAACTGATTCTCCGTGTGTACCTGCAACCATCAACGGTAATACTCCACAACAGATAGAAAAACTCGACGAAGGCGTGACAGACTCCCATGGAACCCTTGACAAACCTTTGATGACTTCTGATAGACCGGTCTCTGGCGCAAAAAAATCTAAAAAGTCGTCATCGGATTCACAGAAGGAAGTTAAAGGGCAAACCTCCCCTGAAAAAAAGAAAATACGGGTTGCTCGTGGGGGTGCTGCTGAAGTAGCCAATCAGTTGAGGCCTGTAGCACAACAAGTTGCTGCAAAATTAAAATATCAGCAACTTGGAAATCTAGGAGCACCCGCCACCACTTCCGCAGATAGAACAGATCACGGCCCATGTTTACAAAAAGTTTTGGATGAACCGTCTCCGCAATATGACGGAATGGATACTAACGAGTACCAAACATAGCTTATAATAATATGTGTTTTTGTGTTGATATAGCAGTATATAATGTTACTTGAATCTTTCCCCAAAAATGAATGGTAATTTTACATACAATATAACAACTATTAATATCTGTAGAATCCAGAGTGAATTAAAATTTAGAACGCTTAAGGACTTCTTATATAACACGAAAGTATTGGGCTCCTTCAAGAAGTTAGCGTGGAGCCAAACGTAGAGGGGTTTGTCACACTCACGAACATCAGTGAAGAAGACCACACAGGAACGGCAATCTTGCTACGAGATGGCATTCCTCACTCGCATATCGTTCGACTTACAAATGGTCGTGGCATAGCCTGTAAAATTAATGGCGTTCAACTTATAAATTTGTATGCGCCGTCGGGCAACAACCGCCGACGGGAACGCTCCTCCTTCTATAAACATGAGGTGCCTTTTTTAATCAACGAATGTGCCACGAACTGTATTATTGGGGGAGTTTTTAATTGTGTAATCTCAGCCAAAGATCAGACACCACATTTCAACAAGTGTTTAGAACTTGACCACCTAGTCCATGGGATCAATTTGATAGACACCTGGGAAAAAATACATGGAAACCGCATCGCGTATACCCATATAACGAGTAATTCGGCCAGCCGGATTTATCGTATCTATGTGTCCGAAACTCTCGCTCCCAATGTAGTGAACAGTGACATTTCACCCGTTGGCTTCTCTGATCACAGTGTCCACCAATGTTATATAAACCTCCAGCGCCCCCAAGTGTTTCGCGGGAGAGGCTACTGGAAGATGAACGTGAGTCTATTACGAGACAAACAACTGGATGAGGAAATCCAGCGAGTGTGGGAGAACGTACAACGCTCCCGAACCCAATACAGATCAACTGTTGAATGGTGGTTACGTAGAGCGAAACCCAAAATTCGTTCAACGATAAAGAGTTATGCTTACCAAAAGTCCTATTGGAATAAACGGACCATAGAATTCTATTTTTCTTGCCTTCGGGATCTTTATCATTCCGCAGATGTCAGAGTTGAGGATGCTTACCGGCGCATCAAAAGGTACAAGGCAAAGATAACAAATTTGTACCGCAAACAACTGGAGGGCGCAATAATACGTTCCCAGCCGAAAGACATTGCAACGGAGGAAACGGCGACGCTATACCACACCCTACGGACACTGCGACGTCAAAAAGCAAAACTAATTGAAGAGGTAGATGATGGTGCAGGGAACATATCTACTAGACAACGTGACATAATACAACGGGTATACAGCTATTATAAGGACCTCTATGACAGGCACGAGACAAATGATAGATCTTCTCATGACGTCACTGACGAAATAGTCTCCCTCCTCTCTGACGAAGACAACGAGGGCCTCGAAGCTCCTTTCACCGAGGAAGATATTCAAGAGGCAGTACACAATGCAGCAAAGCGGAAGTCTCCCGGACCCGATGGACTATGTTCTGAACTATATCAACACTACTGGCATATATTGGGCCCAACCTTAACACAAATTGCAAACGAAATGTACCTACTTCAAACAATCCCGAATGAACTGAAAGAAGGGTTTATTGTGCCGCTGAAGAAGAAAGGAAACAGCAAGAAGATTCAGGAATTGCGCCCTATTACGCTATTAAATGCGGATTATAAAATTATAACGAGGGCAATCAAGAAGCGGATGCAATCAGTGTTACATAAGATACTAGGCGAATACCAGTACAGCGCATTACCGGGACGCAGTGTGATATCAGCCGCCTGCGAATTACGGGATATTATATGTACCCTAGCAGAAAATGATGAACCCGGCGCCCTACTATTTTTAGATTTTGAAAGAGCCTATGATCGTATCAGCCACGACTATCTATTCAAGGCAATGTCGAGGATGGGGTTTCGGCAACGTTTTCTCCACCTGCTACAGAACTGTGTCTCTAATGCTACATCACGTGTGTTGATTAACGGTCACATGACTGAGACACTACCCATAAGGAGATCTATCCGGTAAGGTTGTCCTCTATCAATGGCTTTATACGCCATAGCTGTCGAGCCTTTGCTGGCAAGCATAACACGCGCGACAGCGGGAATCAGTATAGGAATGTGGAAAATTGCTTGCATTGCATATGCGGATGACGTATGTTTGGCAATAACATCCACGGACGATCTGGCGAAAGTGAGGGAAGTAATTACTACTTTTAACACAGCAACCGGAGCGAAGTTGAATACGAAGAAAACAACACTGCTGCACATAGGAAGAGGCATCGGCAACACCACCTACCTAGACTGGTGTGAAACAAAAGTGCAACATAAATCGCTTGGAGTCTACTGGAGCGCGACACCAGATGCCATGGCAACAAAGAATTGGACAGACATGTTACACAAGATCCGAGCCACAACTCGTATTTATTCTGACAGAGATTTGGATTTGTTGCAAAGAGTGCACACAGTCAGGATATCGATAGCGAGCAGGATGTTTTATTTGGCCCAGATCATACCGGTGTCAAATCACCTAGCAGATAGTATCCAGAAGGCGTTCTGCTGGTACGTTCTAAGGGGCCATATTTTTAAAGTCTGCTTTGACACCTTAACCTTACCTCGTGAACGCGGAGGGCTTGGTTTAATTCACGCCAGATATAAATGCCGGACTTTACTAATCGGTCGCATTAGTAAAATTATAAATAAACGGACGCCGAGCCTAACCCAATGGTTAATATCACACTGGAAGCCGAGCAGTTTGATGCCACCAATTTATGAAGCTGCAATACCTTTAAACTTTCGCCATGTCAGATTTTACTACAGAGAATTCAGTTATATAAAGCACGCTGATGACATCAACCCGCCCTATACGAATAAGAAAATCTACAACTTCTTAACAACAGATGGCCGAGAAAACCGGATAACAAACAAATATCCACATTCAAAATGGAATACAATCTGGAGAAACGTGCACAGTCCTATACTACCGTCACGCATCAAATCAATGTGGTACATAATTGTTAATGATAAAGTGCCGACTAATGAGAAACTTAACAACATTCACCTGGCCCCAACACCCGCCTGTACAAACTGTGGATACGTGGACACATTAATTCACAGACTCACCTGCGGTACAACTGAGTTGCTCGTGGAATTCATGCGATGCAGATTGGCCATTATCGACCGAACTGTTTCGCAAAACATAGATATTGTAGAGTTATTACGACCAGAAAAACTGAGGTACCCCCGTAAGAAGAACAATGCAGCGATTTGGCTTTTAGGCCACACTGCTGTCTATGCCATCTATAACCGTTCAGCATCACTTGCCGATTATCGCGCTTACTTGGAATACGAACATGACAAAATAAGACTACAAAGTGATTACACGAACACATACGGAAATATGTTGAAAATTATGGTGAAGACATAAAGATATTACAGATAGTATCAAGTTATGAACTTTAGTGCTCACAGAAACGCGGCTATTAAAGCCATGGAGCCATCAGTGTTATGAGAAGACGCATGCAAAACTACACGTCGGAAACAGTAAAAGTTGTAACTGAAACGGACCACTTGCAAGACCAATTCGAGAAGACGAACGCTGGAGGCTTCCATGTGACTGAACTAACCGCGGAGAGGATTTCTTTATTTCCTTTATTTCTCTTTAGTTTTTCACCCTAAGAAGAACGTTCCACACTTTTTAGTTCCTTACTGGCAAGGAGAGACAGCTACTAAGTGCACATACTGTCCCGACACCTTGCAAGCAGCTTTGGTTATATTTATGAAAAAGAAGAAGAAGAAGTGGACCCTCACACTAATACGGGTAACCACCGCAGAAGAGGAAAAAAAAAATAAATAAATAAATAAATAAATAAATAAAAAGTGGTGTAGGGGTCAGCGCAACTGCCTAGAAAGCAGGAGACCCGGGTTCGAATCCCGGCTGGGTACACATTTTCAGCTTTGCCCAATCGCAGTTGATGTCATATATTCTATGAATATTAAATAATAACAGCTGCAGGATCAGATGTGACGTCTATTCTTTCGGAACAGACGCCACAGATATATATATAATATGCCGGTGACGGGCAATGATCCTATCGTTAGTGGGAAGGGGTGGGCAAATTTGAAGCCCTTACTCTTACGGGAATTAGTGAAACTACGAGTTTGAGTACTTTGGGCAGGGCTAAGCTGGGAACTTGTATCTGACGGGAGGCGTGCATGGGTAGTCCTTGCAGGTGCGCTGATCACTGTGTCCCCAGTGGTGTAGGGGTCAGCGCAACTGCCTAGAAAGCAGGAGACCCGGGTTCGAATCCCGGCTGGGTACACATTTTAAGCTTTGCCCAATCGCAGTTGATGTCATATATTCTATGAATATTAAATTTATGTAAAGTTTCAACTGGGCAAAGGTGCATTAGTCACATTACTCAATCGCAAAACGTATGAATAATTAGGATCGCCGCGCCTTTCTCGCGCTAAAACAAGGTTAACAGCATGCAATGGCAATGACATTCCTGTACTAGGACAGTGTTCACTATCTGCAGAGCACCGTTCGCAAATGCGCTGTGACATTTTGAGTGGGTAAGTCTTACGACGGAGAGAATATTTTTGGTTTACATTCTTTTGGTCTTTTTGTTTTTACTGTGCATGGCAATGTTTTAGTTGTGAACACTTTTTATGCTAAAGACAGCGTAGACAAGTTGCTGAAAGACTTTCCGCACTGGACTAGGAAAAGCTAAGGAATTTGCTGCACACATTACTCTCAAGGAAAATACCAAACCAAAATTTTGCAAAGCTCGTAATGTACCGCTTGCCTTACGTGACAAAGTAGCACAAGAACTTCACACATTGCAAGAAAATGGTGCAATTGAGCCAATACAAGCTAGCCAGTGGGCGAGTCCGCTTGTAATTTTGCCGAAACCGTCAGGTAGCGTTCGCATTTGTGTTGACTTCAAGGCCACAGTGAATCCACAAACAGTTGTAGACAGTTATCCTTTGCCAAGACCAGAATATTTAATGGACAGATTAGGCGCAGAAAAATATTTCTCAAAAATAGATTTGCGCAATGCCTACCTTCAGCTGCCACTCAACGAAGAATCACAGAAAATGTGTGTTGTCAATACACATCTGGGACTGTTTAACGGCTAACGTTTGGGAGTGCATCCGCGCCCGCAATTTTTCAAAGATATTTGGAACAGCTTTCAGCTACGGTGCCTCGTTGTTCAAACTACAACGACATAGTTGTGTCAAGCCGTACCCCAGAAGAACACATTGCAAATTTGAGAAAATTATTTCAAGTTTTGTCAGATGCAGGTCTCAAGTGTCGCTTAGATAAAATGTGACTTTTTCATACCAGAACTTCAGTATCTGGGACACGTGATAAACAGTCAAGGTGTGCACCCCATAGAATCACATTTGCTTGCTATTCGCGACCTACCAGCACCAAAAGATGTGAAAGAATTACAGTCCGTCTTGGGAAAGTTAATGTACTATATTAGGTTTATTCCCAACGCAGCACAAATTGCAGCCCCTTTGCATCGGCTACACCATAAACGTCTTTTTTTTGTTTTTTGTTGTTTTTTGTTTTGTTTTGACAGAAGAATGCCAACGTTTATTTCAACAGTTAAAAGATGCATTCCTTAGTGATCGATGTTTGGTGCACTCTGATCAAGAGAAACCAGTTATTTTGCAAGTTGACTCATCATCGTATGGTCTCGGTTTAGTGCTGTCACATAGACATGGGTATATGGACCGTCCAATAGCGTTTGCGTCTAAACTTTTGAAAGACACACGGTGCCGCTATTCTCAAATTGAGAAGAAAGTTTTTGGAATTGTGTATGGTGTCACGAAGTTCCATCACTATTTCTATGGAGAAAATTTTATTTAGTCACTGACCACAAGCCTTTGCAGACATTGTTTAATCCTGCCAAGCCGATTCATACTCGCACAGCACACAAATTGCAACGCTGGGCATTGTTCTTATTACAGTATCAGTACAGACCAACAACTCGTCATGGAAATGCCGACGCACTTTTCCGTCTTCCGATTGGCCCTGATTAAGACTTTGATGCTTCTGAGACGTCTTGTTGTCAGATAGATGCACAGGAATATAGTTTGTTGCAATCCTTCGCGTTGGACTATAGAAAAACTCCTCAGGCCCAGAAACAGAGCCCGATTCATTCGCATACATTCGCATACATTCGCAGCACATGGCCTCGTTCACAACATAACATTCGAAATGCACTGGTGTGTAGCTATTTTGCTAGACAAAATGAACTTTCAGTACATAGGGGTGTCATTCTAGTTTCAAATGACAGTGGACAATCACGTGTGTTGATCCCGCATTTGCAGAAATAAGTATTGGACTTACTTCACCAAGAACATTGGGGAATGGTTCACACTAAACAACTGGCGCGACGACACTGTACTTGGCGGGGTATGGACGCCCATATAGAACAGATGGCGTCACAGTGTTCAGTCTGCGCTACCAACCAGTCCGCCCCACCTCAGAAATTTTTTGCGTGGCCATAAGCAGACTCAAAATGGCTAAGATTGCATATTGACTATGCTGGCTTATTGTGGTTGATGCTTTTAGTGGTTACCAATGTGCAGTGTCAATGTCTTCTACGACTTCTAGTAGAACGATTAGGGCGTTGTCTTCAATTTTTTGCCTGGAAGGTCTCCCTGAACTGATACTCTCTGACAACGGCCCTCAGTTCACATCGCATGAATTTTGCTCCTTTTGTGAACGCAATGGAATTAAGCATCTCACAAGTTCACCGTTTCAACCGCAGTCAAATGGCGCTGTGGAATGCTTCGTACGGACATTTAAGCAGCAAGCCCCCCCCCCCCCCCAAAAAAAATGTTCAAATGTTTGTCAAGCTTATGGGACTTAACTACGGGGTCATCAGTCCCTAAACTTACAAACTACTTATGAACTGGCACAAATATCCATGCCCGTGGGGGGATTCGAACCCCCGACTTCGTTCGGAGCACTCAAGGGAGGCAGCTTTGCAACTGTTCCTCGCCTCCTACCCCTCGCTTCCACGAGAAAGATCATCGCCTGCCGAACTTCTGAACGGCCGCCGCCACCGCAACCTGCTCCACTTGCTCCACCCACCGCGCCGCCCGGAACAGCAGCCGCCGACATGCTCCACGCAACCCAGTCCTTTTCAGAGTTTTCAGCAGTCGCAGACAGTGAAAACCAGGCGAGATCATCAAATGTTTCGGTGCTCACATGTTTGAAATTTAAGGACTTGATGGCGTCATGCGCAGGCACTGCAATCAAATTCGCCCTTGTTATGTACCCTGTGATGCTTCTGCGTTTCTCTCGCCACATTCGCAAAACATGCAGATCGCGCGATCTCTGCCGCTCACGCGACCGCGGCAGCTGCCCCTACAGCCGATCTCCACGGCACTATGGCCCAACGTCATGGAGGCGGAGCCCTCGCCAGCTCCACCTCCCCTCGAGATACAGATGGAACTGGACCAGCACTCTAAGCAGCAACTAACATTGACGTCGCCACCGAAGTCACCGTCTACGTCATCATCTTGGCCCTAGGTCGAGGACATGGGCCTTTCAGAGGTTTTCATAGAGGATACTCCCTCACTAGCTCAGGCCGGATGGCAGG
The DNA here is from genome assembly GCA_026315105.1 of Locusta migratoria. NCBI lineage: Eukaryota > Metazoa > Arthropoda > Insecta > Orthoptera > Acrididae > Locusta > Locusta migratoria. The sequence continues at coordinate 422,294,709 of CM048748.1, forward strand.
GGCTGGATAGTAGTCTGCCGTCCTCTGCAGCTACAAACTTCGGTCCAGCAGTATGTCCACGAGCCTGCCACCTCCCCAGTTGTCGAGCTCCCGACGCAACAACGGTTCAGCGATTTGGGGGGGGGGGGGGAGGGATGTTGTGGCATGAAGTCAGCGCCACACACCAGACGCCAGAGAACGATCGTGGAGAAGGCAGCGGATGACGTTCGGAAGCCAATCGCACACCAACGCCGCGCATCCTGGATGGAGTAACGGAGAAGCGCGCCCTCTACAAGCAGCTATATCTAGGCCGACATCCATCTGGATGCCCGTCAGATCACAAGGTCTCAGCGCAGCTATCATCGTACAGAAGACGACGCCGTGAGAAGAGAGAGGAGAAGAACAGATAGAAGTTGAGTATTGTATTCTTCAGTCAATAAAACTTGTATCAATAATCTGAATAGTTGTTCTAGCTGTCTAAGCATCCTGCTCCGACGCTTTCCTGAAAACGTAGACTGGGAGAAGAACTCAACAAATGGCAACGAGGATGATACAAAAGAGTACATCAGTCCTAGTTGAAGGGCATGTGCCATGTGGGTTGGATGAGCTTCGTGCTTAAGTAGTCCGTGCAGGGGTGTGAACACCGTGCGTGCGGGGATGCTGCAAGGGTTAGCAGAAGGCCCGGGTTCTTGTACCAGATGTGGAACCGTGGAACCAATTTCCATAAGTCCACGTTGTCTGATTAGATCACCGACTCGCAGCAAGCAGAAAAAAAATTAAAAAAAATGCCAACTAAATCTTTTGAGCACTGCGAATCCACATCCACATATTATACAGCTAATGGTTTTGTAGCTTTGCCTTTGAAAACACTCTAGATTTTGCACTGTATGAGAATTCAGACCCACTAGTGTAGTGGGACGAAATAATTATTATCCCTGCTACTGCCTTACGTCAGCTCAATTTTTCAGATAAAATCATATTTATTTAGTTGTTAATGATTTTATTCTACCCCCATAAACCATACACATTGCCAAGGTGGGATGGCTTGCGTGCCTCAACCATACATATAGCCGTATCGTTAGTGCAACCACAGCGAATGGGTATCTGTGGAGAGGCCAGAGAAACGTGTGGTTCCTGAAGAGGGACAGCATCCTTTTCAGTAGTTACAGGGGCCACAGTCTGGATGGTTGACTGAGATGGCTTTGTAACATCAGCTAACATGGCTTTGCCATGCAGTTACTACGAACGGCTGAAAGCAAGGGGAAACTACAGTGGTTCCTTTTCCCGAGGTCATGCAGCTCTAATGTATGAATATATGATAATGACGTCTTCTTGGGTAAAATATTCCGGAGGTAAAATAGGCCGCCATTCGGATATCCGGGCGCGGACTACTCAGGAGGATGTCGTCATTAAGAAAAACAAAACAGGCAATCTACGAATCGGAGCTTGGAATGTTGTAACCCTTAATCGTGTAGGTAAGTTAGAAAATTTGAAAAGAGAAATAGATAGGTTGAAGTTAGATATGGTAGGGAATAGTGACGTTCGGTGGGAGTATGAACAGGATTTATGGTTAGGTGAGTACAGGGTTATACAACACGAAATCCGTTGGTGGTAACGCAGGAGTAGGTCTGATATTGAATAAGAAAATAAGAATGCGGGTAAGTTTCTATGGATAGAACAATGAACGCATTATCATATCAAAGATGAGCACAAAACCAACACCGACCACAGTATTACAAGTTTATATGCCAAATAGCACTGCTGATGATGAGGACATAAGAAATGTATCAGGAGATAAAAGAAATTATACAGAAAATTAAGGGAGACGAAAACGTGATTGTAATGGGGTATTGGAACTAGGTAGTAGGAAAAGGAAGAGAAGGAAATGTTGTGGGTGGATACGGACTGGGGAAAAGAAATGAAAGAGGAGATCGCTGGGTAAAATTTTGTGCAGAGCACAATTTAATGATCACCAACACTTGGTTTAAACCTAAGGCGGGCGCGTGGCGGCATACAGTGCCGCCAATTTGGTTTTCTTTCAATAATTGCGTCAGCGTGCCGAGCACACACGAATGGTGCTAGATAAGGTTCGATTGTTTAGGGTAGGGCCAAAATGCATCACTGCCCCTTCATTATACGCACCATAACAGCTGTGACTCGTATGTGAAGTGGACGACTGCACCGAGACGGCATTGCTTGCCGCACGCGCCTGGTGATGTAAGTACATGTAGCTGCACCGCTGTAGAATGTTTTGATAATTAGAAGCTTTGTTTTACAACTCTTTAGGTGAATGATGATTTGATTATCAACATTACTTTGGTATTAGAACTATTGTCTTGTCACCCACCAATCCCTACAAAGGAAGGGACTGAAAACAGAAGAAATACTTCTGGATTCATCTGACGAAGAAGATTACGCTGATTCTTTTGATAGCGATGGGGAAGCAGAAGTAATTGAAACTGCAGATCATTTCAGCGAATCTGAGCATTAATGCTATTACGGAAATGAAGTCAAAGAAACATCACAATATGACTGGTAAGGACCAAGAAACTTTGTGGATAAATAATTCGTTAGTACTACAACAGGAAACTAAAGGTAAGAATATAATCAGTTCTACCTGGCCCAAAACGTAGTGGTAGTGAAGCGAAAATTGAAATTGAAAGTATTGTTTTTAAATTGACGAATTGAAGTTGTGGAGATTGAAGTTGTATGCAATATGCGATAGCAAGATATTTTATACCTGAAATTGTGTTAGTATACTGCGGCAGATAGAATCCTGACCATATCCTGGTTCATTGGAATACTGAAAAAGGACAAGGTGTGATAATTTATTTAGAATGTGTTATTAAAATAGCACTTAGGAATTTTCCTGGAAACAATTTGTCATATTCTGTAACAATTTTAATTTGCCCACGCATCATGTTATATGTATAAGGGTAAAAGGTAAAGCAGTCAACAATCCGAAGACTGGTTTGAACACCACAGTGCTTTACTAGGCATGGTCCTGTCTGGAGGTGGTATGCCGTTGCCTTCCTCCGACCTTCGAACTGACTTACCCTGCCAGTTATAGGGGGACCTACAGTTTAACGTGGGTTCCGAACCACGGTGCTACTCGGTATTTTTCACATGAGCAACACTTCCAGAGGTGAAAGAAGTGGAAAGTGACAGATAAAAATCCTAGGACCTGGGGGGATGGAACCCGCGACCTTTGGATTTGTAGTCTGGCACGCTACCACTCTGCAACCGAGGCGCACGTTATATGTATACGGATCAGAATAAAAGTTGCTGTTAAGAATGATGTCAAACCAATAAATAATTAATTCAACCGAAAAAAATAAAGTTGCCTTTTACATGGTATTTAAACTTTGGAGGCATTGAGTGCCGCACGCGCCCGCTGACCCAACAACCCTAAGCGCGCCTGTATACGTGGAAGAGGCCAGGAGACACTGATGGTACCAGATTAACTTTATAATGGTAAGGAATAGATTTAGGAAACAGGTTTTAAACTGTAAGACATACCCAGGTACAGATATAGACTCTGACCATAACTTATTGGTAATGAACTGTAGACTAAAATATCAGAGACTGCAGAAAGATAGAACAAGAGGTGGTTTAGGGTTTCAGAGGGAGCATTAGACAACGATTGGCTGAAACGGGGGAAAGTAATACAGTAGAAGGAGAATGGGTAGCTCTGAGAGATAGAGTAGTGATAGCAGCAGAGGATCACATAGGCAGAAGGAAAAGGTCTAATAGGAATCCCTGGATAACACAGAATGTACTGGACTTAATCGATATGACGAGAAAATATAAAAATGCATAAAGTGAAGCAGGCAAAAGGGACTACAAACTTCTGAAAAATGAGATTGACAGGAAGTGCAGACTGGTTAAGCAGGAGTGGCTAGAGGATAAATGCAGAACCATAGAAGAATGCATAACCAGGGGAAGATAGATGCCGCCTACAGGAAAATAAAAGAGGTATTTAGAGATAAGAAAAGCAGCTGTATGAATATCAAGAACTTAGACGGAAAGCCAGTACCAAGCAAAGTGGGGAAAGCTGAAATGTGTAAGGAATATATAGACGGCCTGAACTAAGGAAACAAACTTCAAGGTAGTATTCTAGAACTGGAAGACGAAGTGGAGGAAGAGGAGATAGGAGATACGATACTACGAGAAAAAATTGACAGAGTGCTGAAAGATTTGAGTCGAAACAAGGCCCCTGGAATAGATGATATTCCGTCTGAACTGCTGATATCGTTAGGAGAGCCATTCATGAAGAAATAGTTCCACCTTGTATGCAAAATGTATGACGCAGGGGATATACCCTCCGACTTCAAGAAGAATATAGTAATTCCAATTCCAATGAAAGCAAGCTCAGAAAAATGTGTAAATTACAGAAATATCACTTTAATAAATCATAGTTGCAAAATACTAACACGAATTATTTACAGACGAATGGAAAAACTTGTGGAATCCAACCTTGGGGAAGATTAGTTTGGATTTAGGAGAAAATTAGGAACTCGGGAGGCAATACTCACTATACGAGTTATCTTAGAAGATAGGCTAAGGTTAGGTAAATCTATGTTTTTAGTATTTGTAGATTTGGAGAAACCTTTTGACAATGACGACTGGAATAAACTCTTTCAAATTCTGAAAAAAAAAACAGGGGTAAAATATAGGGAGCGAAGAACTATATTCAACTTATACAAAAACAAGACAGCGGTTATTAGAGTAGAAGGGCATGAAAGGGACGCAGAGTTTGGGAAGGGAGGAAGACAGGGTTATAGCCTTTCCCCAATGTTGTTCAATATGTACATTGGGCAAGCAGTGAAGGAATGCAAAGAGAAATTTGGAGAAGGAATTGATGTTCAGGGAAATGAAATAAAAACTTTGCGATTTGCCGATGACATAGTAATTCTGTGAGAGACCGTAAAGGATCTGGAAGAGCAAATGAATGGAATGGACAGTGTCTTGAAAAAAGGGTATAAGATGAACATCAACAGGAGTAAAACAAGGATAATGGAATGTAGGGTCAGAAAGTCAGGCAATGCTGAAAGAATTAGATTAGGTAATGAGATAATAAAAGTAGTAGATGAGTTTTGTTATTTGAGTAGCAAGATAACTTCTGATGGTTCAAGTAAAGAAGATATAAAGTGCAGAAAGGCTATGGGAAAAAAAGCATTTCTAAAGAAGCGACATTCGTTGACATCCAATATTAATTTAAATGTTAGGAAGTCCTTTCTGAAAGCATTTGTCTGGAGTGTAGCATTGTATGGAAGTGGAACATGGCCGATATGTAGCTCAGATAAAAAGATGATAGAAGCTTTTGAAATGTGGTGCTACAGACGAATGATGAAAATTAGATGGGTAGATCACGTAACTAATGCGGAAATGTTTAACGGAATTGGGGAGAAAAGGAGTTTCTGGCATATGCTGACTAAGAGAATGGATAGATTGATGGGACACATTCTGAGACATCAAGGAATCGTCAACATAGCGTTGGTGGGAAGTTTGTGGGGTAAAAATAGTAGAGATAGACCTAAGGACGAATAAATCAAGCAGATTCAAAAGGATGTAGGTTTCCGAACTTGTTCTCAGATGAAGAGACTGGCACAGGACAGGGTAGCGTGGAGAGCTGCATCAAAGCAGTCTGCGCACTGAAAACCACCACCACAACAACAAAAATGATTTTAATGTTAATGATTCTTATTACATTATTCTTAAAACCATGTGTGTTGCTTTCTTATATTTTATGTGCGGTGACAACGGTACAACCCACGAGAACAACATCTTCTCTGCCGGTGCCATAGATGGTAAGTTGGCCATCAAACGTCTCGGGTCGAAAGCTACGGAGCAAGAGAAGATCTTGTTAATGGACACCGTCGGAAACTGCAATAATAACTTTGCTTTAAATTAATTGAACATTTATCCAGATTTCGAGTACGACTAAGGTATTATCATCAGAAATAAAACTAAAACATAGAAACGCATCACAGACTATTAGAAGCTATTACATGAGAATTTAAAACATTGAGCAATCAATTTCTGATGATGACACCCTTAGTGGTAGTCGAAATCTGCATAAAAGTTCACTTATTTTAAAGAAACTTCTGGGACTGAATTGTCATACAGTACATTACGTAAGAATAGTATTTGCTGATGACAGGCCGTGTTTAAGATCATATAACTCTATATATTAGTACATAAAATGTAACAAGTATAATTACTGAATTATTTAGATTTCCTGAAGACAGTGTTTTAAGATCAGCATCTGTATCATAAGGACGAACTGGGTCACTTAATAATGTTAGTGTTCAAGCGTAACCTTTTAAGGCCAGACGAGTGGCAGAAATTCGATGACTTTTTCCCAGATATGTTATGCGATATTCTTACTATGTCTGTCATTGTATCACTTCAAACTGCACACTTTTGAGCCCACAATAAACACGTAAATATGTCGAACAGTAGAGTATCCTGATAAGGGTAAGTGTGTGTTTGGGGATTCTGCCAATTTCCATACAACACACCTGTAGATGTCATGAATCACAGCAAAGTGCTGCTGTGATGTAGGGACAACAGATCAACACAGAATATTGGAGATTCCTGGCAGATTAAAACGAATGGGGCCTTTGCCTTTCTCGGGCAAGCGCTCTAATGAGTACACTCACACGCTGCACGACCTCTTAGTTTACAAAGTCTGCAGAAGGTGTCGTGCGAACCTTGCAGGACTGACTCTCCTCAATGAAATGATATAGTGGAGATACAGCTCGCCAGAATAGCGAGCCGCTACCACGCACCGAACCCAATACCTTACGCTACAGACGGCCTTTAAGGGCACCGTGAAGAACTCGCGAGCACACAGCCAACAAGGATCAAGAGTCTTTTACTACGTGTCACAGGCCTCAACACTTTGTAAGACGTAACAGTCGACTAATCTGTCCCATTTGTACCAGTTTATTGAATGTTTGTCTAGTTTCTACCTCACTGTGGTAGAACTTGTATTATTCGTACTTGTGAATTTGTAACCTTGCAGTCTACAAGCAATACGGGGTGAATCACCTAACACTTGCACCGCAAATATTGCGGAAACGGAAAGTGCGATTGATGTGCGGTTTTCACAGGATGGTTTAGTAGCCAGCGGTTCGTATTATTAGCCAACAAACAGATTATAATATTACTTAGAAAGTGTATTTTTATGCAACATACAGTTTTTAAATAGAACAATGGTTGTTTCTATCGTGCACTGGAATGTTTGACACCAGCTGTGTACAAAGAATTTTGATTGACATTTTTATCACGTTTAATTTGGCAGCTACAACCGTTCAAAGTTTCGGGGGCGGAGGCTGCGATAGCGTTGCTGACTGGTCGAGTGGTTAGCCCCTGGTGCACGGCCCACAGTCTCATGACCACCAGCCAGTCAGCTATGCTGTCGTAGCCTCCGCCCCCACAACTTTGAATGGCTGCCAAACTAAACGTGATAAAAATGTCATTCAAAATTCTTTGCACACAGTTGGTGTCAAAAATTTCAGTGCATGATAGAGACAACCATTGTTCCATTTAAAAACTGTATGTTGCATAAAAATACACTTTCTAAATAATATTATAATCTAGGTATTTTTACAATCTGTTTATTGGCTAACAATACGAGTCCTGGACTACCAATCCAGTCTGTGAAAACCGCACAGCCGCGGTGGAGTAGCCGAGCGGTCTTATCTCTCACACGGCATTGCCGGGCGCCGTGGCTCAGCGCGCCCGGTCAGGGGGCTCAACGCCCTCTGTAATAAAAAAAGCTGAGCCAAGAACACTTCGAACGTCAACGAACAAATACGATCAGCGTCCGCAATGAACAGAACTACCCCTCGAGGGGAAAAAAAAAAAAAAAAAAAAAAAAAAGCGGTCTAAAGCGTCTCGCTGGGGAGCGCACGGTTGCTCGCCGAGGAGGTTCGAGTCCTCCCTGGGGCGTGGGTATGTGTGTTGTCCTTAGGTTAGTTTACGTAGGTGTAAGTAGTTTGTAAGCTACGGACTGATGACCACGTAGTTTGGTCCGATAGATTTACAAACATTTGAACATTTTGAAAACCGCACATCAATCGCCTTTCCGTTTCCGCAATATTTACGGTGCAATTGTTAGGTCATTCACCTTGTATACTAAGACTGTAACAGTATACAGTTTTCAAGTCTGTCTGTTGTACTAACGCGGAGCAACATTTTACAGTTAGATTACTGCATATTCTCAGTTTATAAGACATTGTTATTAATCTTTTAGTGGCGTTCTTCTAAATAACGCAACTCCAAGCAACTCCTACTCCAAGCAACGTAACGTGTATATCTTGGCTATCCAAATTGTCTTACGTTCAGTGCACCTCGCTGTATCTAAATAGGGGTTCTGCATTTCACACACTCATCAGACAAGACACGTGTGTACTTTCAGCAACTTTATTTACTTTTGTCAAAGATATACATATTACATATACAGAGATGAAAACAAACAAAGACTTTATTAATCCGTAACATCCTTCCCACCCTGGTCCATCCCAATTTAGTGAATCTCAAGTGGGATGATCAGTTGCACCGGTCGAGTAATACTTCTTCCTTCTGATGTCTGAAGAATTAAGGTCCGCACTATTCCATCTCTCCTGGTCTTCTTTAAATAAAGCGGGCTTTCTTCCACACATGCCTCGGCTGTTTGTCTTTCTGTAAGAGTACAATATCTCTCACACGGCATTTATCAGGTTTCCCGCTAGGTCGCTGGACTTCATGAAAGTTTCTTAATTCGAGGACATACTCCTTCTTCCATCTTTTCCGGAAATCATTTTGCAGTTTTTCCCTTTGTTTTGCCAATTTTATCATATTCTTCTCTATACATGGTTCAGGACGGGACGGCATTGCCGTTAATCGTTGTCTTATTAAAAATGGCTTCGTGTAGTACATCTGAGTCTCCCTGTACGAGTGGCCTCGAATTGATGACGGCTTCTGTTTCTACCAGTAAGGTTCTCTGAGTCTCTCATCTACTAGCGATCTTTCCACTACTTTTCTGAGGCAACGTTTCGTTGCTCGTACCATGCGTTTCCATCATCCTCTCCATCAAGCCGCCCGTGGGGCAATGAACTTCCGAGAAATACCTTGGTGGGCGAAGTGCTGACTCATTTTCGTGCCCTTAAATAAGTGAACAACGTTATTCAGTTCTGTGTTCGCTGCTTGAAATGTTTTAGTATTATCTGAGTAAACAGTATTCAGCAATCCTATTCGTGCAGTAAATCTTCTAAGGCCATCAAAAATTTATCTGTGCTCATACCTGATACTAGTTGAGGAGAAGAGTTCTTGTTGTTGCGCATGTGAGGAGTAAGATGTACTATTTTTGTAAAAGTGTACCTAATTTGACAAAAAGCGGTCATGTGAAGTTTACGCCTGGTACCGTAAATGGTTTGATGAATTGGATGTGGTCAGGTGGTAGTGGCGGTTCTATCTGTCTTCTACAAACACTTCTAGATATTTTGCAAGGGAGACATGTATGTATCACCATTTTTACTGCTTCTCTTCACTTAAAAATACAAAATTCTTTTCTTAATTCAGCTAGTACTATGGCAGTTCCTAAGTGCTGTAATTGTATGTGCGTTTATCGAATGAGCGACCTTGTAAACGGATGGGAACTTTATAAGATAAGCGGATGCTTCTCTTGTACGTTCAAGTCCGTAAAGTGAAGTCGTCCTCCAAGTCGTAAGAGTCTATCTTGAAGGATGGATTTTAGATTTCGTTGGAAAATCGATCTTGTTTTATGCGAGTGGTATTCTGCTGGAAAGCTTTCCCGCTGAGCCATCCATATCCAAGTGCGTTTAGCTGAGTCTAGTTCATGGGCAATCAGTGGACCTTTAACCCTTTCGGAATGTTTAATATTGTACATGAAACGTAGAATACATGCCATTATGCGCAGTGGTTTCCAATAAGAACCGTATTTTGATGCCGTGGCGGAGCGGCCGAGCGCATTGAGGCGCTAAGCTACGATACGTGAGGCCGTTCCCCGTCGCGGGTTCGAATTCCCCCCTCGGCAATGGATTTTTGTGCCGCTTTTAGTATAAGGTAGTTCATAAGTTTAGGGACTGATGACCCCGCAGTTAAGTCCCTTAAGCTCTACAAACATTTGAATTTCGTATTTTGATGCGTCTATCGGACAAACACATGCACTGATAATTAAATGTTGGTTGTATACCCGTCGTGTTTCTGGAAGAGAACTGACATGTATTTCTTTTTGAGGCCAAGTATCAGTTGGCTGAGTTAACCATGAAGGCTCTTTCCACCATAACATGGGAGACTACTGGGGTTCCGCGTGATAAGAAATCTGCTGGATTAGCTGTGGTGGAACAGTTTCGGCACTGCGACGGCGTCAAAGTCTTTTGGATTTCCGTTACTCTGTTACAGACAAACGTATTCCAGCGATTTGGATCACCCTTTATCCAGCCAAATACTACCAGGGAATCGCTGCATATTACGGCGTTAGCGATATCAAATCCCGAAGACTGGCAGAAATACCTTATAGGTCGCGAACCCAGTTAGGCAACTAATATCTCAAGCCCTGGAAGTGTTACCCTTTTTATAGGGAAAACTCTATTCTTACTAACAACCAAAATGGACAGACGTATTTTTACTTTCAGTAGTTCTAACTTATAGCACTGCTCCATATGCCCTTTCTGAGGCATCACAAAATACATGCACATGTGAAGCTGTAGGCGTTTGATTGTGAAGTCCTATCCATCGTGGTACCTTGAAGAACTGCAGCTGAGTGAGTTGTGAAGTCCAGTTTTTTTCATCTGGAGGCAAACGTTCATCCCACTGTATGCCTCTAGACCACGTATCCTGAAAAAGGTTCTTTCCTGTTTGGCTATCGGTGCAAAGATTCCAAGAGGATCGTAAAATTTCGCAATAGTATGCCGTAACTGGCGTTTAGTCGGAGGATCATCTTGTAGTTTATTTGTAATGACACGATGATCAAATAAGATTGAATTTGATTCTGTGTCCCAGTCATTGCCTTAAACTGTGGTATGTTCTTTAACTGACAGTCCCTCTGTTTTCCATATGCATTTTAGAATATCGGAATTCGTAGTCCATTTCGCCATAGGAAGTTTTATTTGTTACAAAAGACCTGTCAGCTGATAGTATATTGATGTGAGTGAGTTGACATCGTCGCACCTTGCTGCAAAGTCGTCCATGAAAGTACTTTTATCTAGAAGTTCTGCTGCAACAGGATATGTGTTTTTGAATCTTATAGCCAATTCACGCAATGTTGCAGAAAGAAGAAATGGGATGTATGTTAGGCCAAATGACGAAACGTTTAAACCTGTAAGTGATGACATCATTCGTAGTCTGTAAAGATGCATCATCTTTCTTCTCAAATCGAAACCAAAAGAATCTCGTTAAATCTCCGTCCTTCTCGTTCAACGACAGTTGTAAAAATGCTTGAGTGCCATTTGTAATAATTGCCCTTTAGTACATTCTGAACGAAATTAAGGTTGACAGTATTTCAGGTATCAAATTAGGTCCTGAATCTAAAATACCCTTAAGTGATAGTGAGTCGTTTTCATGTGATGAAGCATCAAAGACAATTCTCCATTTTGTAATTCCTGGTCGTTCTTTCTTCACTGCGTGATAAGGTAGTTATAAGACATCATTTCACGTGCTCTGCGTACTAATCAGTTCGACTTTCTCATTTTGAATGTAAAGCAACATTTGCGCATGAAACATATCACGAAATTGTGCTTTGTTCGAAAACCTTCTCCGTAACGACATGAAACGTTTTTCTGCGTTGCAGTGATTCGAAGAAGGGATCATATCCTTCTTCCTCAGTAATGGAACTACCATTCGTCAGTTTTCTATTTGAAACGTATCATGGAATTCTTGCAAAACTGCAGTATATTCCGGTGAGAGCAATCGTTGTTGTTGATCTTTTATTTCCATCAATTCCAAGTCCCAGAAACGACGCATGTCCTTGTCTAATGACACAGACGTTTCGTTGAGGCACACGTGACTAACAATGTAATGCCTGACAATAATACCAGACCTACGACTAGTCAAAATTCACCCAAATCTCGAAGATAGGAGAACTGTAGAATCATCAAGACGTACTGGTGTTTCATTCTTCACTATCTTCCATTATTTATCTGCACCTATCAGAATTTCAATAGGATACCCATGTTCGTCATCCTTTGGATCAGCCAGTTGCAGCTTCTGGGCTATAAAATCTTGTGAAAACGTTGGAAGTGATGAGTACGTGTTCCCACATTCAAAAGCTGATAAATTCATGGTGTTATTTGTCCAAACTCCTGTTAACTTAAAGTGAACGAATCTGCTATTTGTTGACGTAAAATGTGATGACTCGAATTTTGTAACAACTAATGGTTGATGGCTAATGACTCGTAACTGCAAACTCTTGACCAGTTCCGTGCTAATGAAACTACATTGGCTTCCGACGTCGAGTAAACAAGGGATACGCTTCTTCACCCTGTCGCACCTCTGATCCAAACAGACGCAGTCTGAAGGTAAGTGGAGACAGGAGACTGAATATCAATCTTCCCTACGGAAACGAGTTGTTCATCATTGCAGGTAGCTATGTAATGTAATTTCTTACATTTAGAACGGGCTACTTTATTTTTCTTGCTGCATTTTTTGATTTGTGCTCCTTTTTTAAACACAAAAACATCGACGTGTGACTTTCAGATTGTCTATCCAACCCTTGATGTTCGATATCTTCGTACAATCTTGTGCCCAATGACAATGTGCGTCACAAAGTATGCAATATTTCGATTGTTCCCTATTCGTCTTTCCACCTGGTTTCTCTCCCTTAGTGTTCACTTGTAGGGTCACACTTGTAGACGGGAATGTATCTGCAACGCTACAACCTCAAATCTTATGCGCAATCATTGTGCCTACCATTTCCTTGTTCAAAAACTACATTAACCTCGTAATGTGACTTTCGGTGATATTTCCTCATCTAGCGTAAATAATCCAGCGACGAACTATGTCCTCTGGGAACACACGCAATATTTTAGGTGCCAACATGCACCCGTAGTGGCCAACATTTTTCCCTAAGGCTCGTAAGGCTTGTTCAAATTCAAATGTTTGTAAATCTGTCGGACTTAGCTGTGTGATTATTAGTCAGTAGCTTATAAACTACTTAAACTAAGTGAAACTAACCTAAGGACAACAGACATATCCATGCCCGAGGGAGGATTCGAACCTCCGACGGGGAGGCCTTGCGATCCGCAACATGGCGCTCCAGACTTGTAAGGCTTATATGCGTTTGCTACATTCAATATTTTGTATCCCATCCTCGTCGCCACTTTTGTATCCCCGTCTCGTCGCCACTTTTATGTCCCAGCCTCGTCGCCGGGTTTTGTGCCTCGTCCGTCGGTGGTCATAGGTATCGGTGCCGAGTAGAAAGAGACCGACACAGGAATAAAATATGCTCGCATGTGCAGGTACGGAGGTGACCAGCCAGTGGGACAGCAGAAACTAGAAACACTAGAGTAAATTAGAACGAAATATATATTTCATGGAGTCTTGGTAATACTTAATTTTTACATAGTTCTTGACTGCAGAATGCTGATACATAGTTTATATAGAGGCCTGCCTACTGATGATTTCTAGTGCCTATCCGATAGCCAAGTCTTAACTGGTGCCTATCTGATTCCGAAGTCTTAACTGGTTCCTATCTCAGTCCCAAGTGAACGATGTCGTTCAGTGGTGGCCACGAGCGGAGTTGCAGCAGAGGGCGCTCGTGGCTGACGTCGTAAGAACGCCGCACCGTGCAGGCATGGCGGCGCGCGGCGAAAGTAGGTGGCGCGCACTTTAGACTTGCGCGACACCACACCCCTCTCCCCCCCCCCCCCAAACCGCCGCGCCATCGTGGCGTAGGGCTGAGGGCCACGGCGACGGCACTGGGAGGAGGGCCTGGGCGGGGGCGTTACTGGTGGGACGGGCGTCGTAGCTGAGGTTGGGATCGAGACGCCGTCCGCGCCCCGGTATCCACCTTGCGATCCCCCGGGAAACCCACCAAAACCAGGGAAAGGGCGTACACGTCTGTTCAGAGGGAGCAGGTCGTCATCTTCTGAGATGTGTGGCCCAGGCGGCAGGAGCTCGCACGGTCCCGGAGTCCCTCTCGTTGAGGCTGTCAGCTGAGGCGGCGGCGGAGGCGGAGGGGCCGACTGCGTAGGAGGCGCGTAGACATCCAGCAGGACGATCTCGCAGTCCGGGGATGCTGGACCCGGCGGCGAGCGATGTGGCTGTGCTCCCTGGCGACGAACTGGGTCTGGAATCAAGAAACCCGAGACAGGATCGCGCGGCCTGTGCAGGCGCAATTGGTTTGCGTGGCGCCGCAGCTCCGACCCTGTGGAAGAATGTACAACATATATATTGCGACCGAGCACGCGCTGAATGGTGTCCGGCGTCCATCTTGTCTTGTTTCCAGCAAACACCCTGTACAGCACTGGCGTAGAAACCTGAAAACGCGAAGCGTCATACGAACCGACTCGGTGCATGGGAGGCTGCAGCAGGTGAAGGAGAGTGCGGTGACGGCGGCCGTGTAGCAGCTCGGCAGGAGAAGGGCCGTCACGTGGCATGCACCGATACGTAGACACGAAAATTTGAAGAGCTTGCTGCCTGAAGTGCAGACCTTTCATCTTTTCCATGTGAGACTTGAATGTTCGAACGAAACGTTCCGCTTCACCATTGGACTGAGGGTGAAAAGGTGTGGTGATGATATGCTGAATGCCATTCACACGACAAAACTGTTGAAATTCCGCACTAACAACCTTAGGTCCATTGTCACTGACGATAGTTTCAGGCAAACCTTCGATGCAAAATACTGATGTTAAGGCACTAATTGTACTAGACGCTGTCGTTGAGTTCATGGCAATCACGAAAGGAAATTTGCTGAAAGCGTCTACAACGATTAACCAGCCGGTATTCCAGAAAGGTCCGGCAAAGTCAATGTGTAAACGTTGCCGTGGTCCCTTGGGGCGTGGCCAGTCTGAGAAACGTTGCGGAGGAGCCGCCTGATGCTCCGCACAAACTGTACACTCTGACATCATACTCTCTATCTGGGCGTCCATACCAACCTAGGTACAATGACGTCTGGTCACTTGCTTTGTCCTAACAATACCCAAAAGTCCTTGATGCAGGAGGCGTAATATTTCTCGTTGCAGGGAACGAGGAACAGTCACTCTTGTTTGGTCGTTGTTGGTATGTAACACCAGAACACCCTGACTTAAAGACAATGCATGACGTTGTGCAAACTAACATCGAACAATAGGGCGATCAATGTCTTTGGCTCTGGCAGTCCACCCTGAGCGAATAAAACGTGCTACTACACTTAGGTCTATATCCGCAGCTGTTTCCTGTGCAACCCGACGAGAGTTCAAAGGGAAGTCTGCGACAGCGGAAGCATCTCTGGAGTCTATCTGACAACATGCCATTTCTGAAGAATCGAATGACACATCCCGGCCAACCGGAAGTCGGGAAAGTGTGTCCGCTTTGGCGTGTTTAGTGGTAGGTCGGTACAAAATCTCATACTGATAATTAGACAGTATCAAGGACCATCTCTGAAGCTTTTGTGCCGTTCGTGGCGGAATTGGCTTTGTGGGTGAGAACAATGATATGAGAGGCTTGTGGTCTGTCAACAAATAGAATTTTCTACCATAGAGATAATGATGAAACTTCGTTATGCCGTAAATGATAACTAAGGCCTCCTTTTCTATCTGACTGTAATTCTGTTGCGCTGGCGTCAGTAGCTTGGATGCAAAGGCAATAGGACGATCGTGAGAATCAATAAGATGTGACAATACGACACCTAGAGCGTACGACAAGGCATCCACTGCTAACACTACAGGCTTCTGTGGATCAAAGGTAATGAAACATGCATCACTGAGTAGTGCAGACTTTAATTTGTCAAAGTCAACCTGGCAATCATTAGACCATACAAAAGGAACATTCTTCCTACGTAAGTGATGCAGTGGAGCTGCAATCTGAGAGGCATTGGGAATAAACCTGAAATAATAGTTAAGCTTTCCCATTACTGCTTGCAATTCTTGCACATTCTAAGGAGGAGGCAAATCTTTGATCGCTCGAAGATGTGACTGTAAGGGATGGATTCCTTGGGCATTTATCACATAGCCTAGGTACTCTATTTCAGTCTGAAAAAACGAACACTTTGCTTTATTACAACGTAGACCTGCTGCAGTCAAAACTTTGAAAAGGCGCTCCGGGTTTGCTAAATGTTCTTCAACTGTACGTCCTGAGACCACAATATCATCTAAATAGTTCGAGCAGCACGGTACAGAAACTGTCAGCTGTTCTAAAAAACGCTGAAAAATAGTGGGGGTGGAAGAACTGCCAAAGGGTAGGCGTTGAAATTGAAAAAGGCCCATGTGAGTATTAATGACGAAAAACTTTTTTGACTCTTCATCCAGTGGAATCTGTAAGTATGCCTCTGCTAAATCAATCTTAGAAAAGAAACGAGATTGTCCTAATTTGTCCATCAGTTCGTCAGGTCTGGTCAGGGGATAAGTGTCTACAATTGTTTGAATGTTGACTGTTGAGTTGAAGTCCGCACAGAGACGAAGTTTTCCTGACGGCTTGGTTATAATTACTAAAGGCGAGGCCCACTGATTCGCAGAAACAGGACGACTCACCCCACTATCTTGCCAACGTTTAAGTTCTTCGGCAACTTTATCACGAATTGCGATAGACACTGGTCTAGCTTTACGAAATTTTGGTACAGCAGATTCTTTTAAAGTTACATGTGCCACGAAGTCGTTTGAACAACCTAGTTCCGGCGAAAACAAATCACTATATTTTTCACACAATGCATTGATTTTGTCCTGAGGCACTGCTGACGAAATTTGAAGCACATCTCTCTGAATTGATAAGCCAAACAAGTCAAATGCATCTAGTCCAAAAATGTTGTATGTAGATTTGGCCTGAAGAACAACAAAAGCAACTGTTTTTGTTACACCTTGAAAAGAGGCGGGCAGGCTACACGTTTCTAGCACGGGAATATTTTGACATGTATACGCTGTTAGCACTTGCTGAGACGGCGACAATTTTGGCGAACCCAGAAGTTCATAAGTGTCTTTATTTATTAATGTGACAGCGGAACCAGTATCAAGCTGAAATTGCACAGTCTTATTTTCGACAGATAGAGTCGCAAACAGTTTGTGCTTTTGGCGCACGACCGGTGCGCGAATGTAGGCAAGGTCTGCTACAATTTGTTTGCTGCGCTTGCGCATGCGCGGGCTGCGTAGTGAAGGAAGCAGCCCAGAATCAGCACACAGGTTAATGTCACTGTCCCTAGATGTCACTAACGCCGGATCGGCGTCCGTGCAATGCGAGGCTACTGCACTAAATTTACTTTGAGTAGCTACATCAAGTCAACTGTCACTAGCTACACAGTACTGGGCACTATTACCATGAGAAGTTACAGAAGGCACTAGGTTCACTACAGGATTGCACTGTACATAGTCATTTTGCTTGTCCCAAACCCTTTTCCATTGCACAGTTTTACGTGCGTGACGACGCATGCGACGTGGCTCACTACCTAGTTTTGCAGTAGGCGCAGAAGAACTTTCATGCCCTTGAGACTCAAGAGAAACACTGTCTAAATCCACAGCATGTATGACATTTACAGTATGAACTGTTCTCGACGTTGCGAAGAACTATTCCTAACGGCATCATTCGTAGACTTTTTATTTTGCATATACACTGTCTATACATGTCTTGATTTGCCACATTGATAACAGATCACGTTGCGAATAGGGCATTGTGCATGCTTGTGGCGAGATACACACTGGGGCCAAGACTTCCGAACATTTTTCTGAATATAAAAATCACTAGTGCTATACTGAGAACTACGGCTAGGAAAGCGTCTGTTGCGGCACACTGAATATACACTGTGGCTTTGCATTTCTACATCTGCTAAGTCAAAAGTATCATGTGTTTCTATAAGCTGCAGTACACTATCTAATGAAGGGTCAGACTGTTTTAGAATTGCTGGGGTTCTGAATGTTCTGCGTAATCGCATCTCTTAACATCACGTCACTATAAGAAAGTCCACAAGAGCAAGTAAATTTACATTTGCGGGTTAAGCCCTTCAATTCCGTAATCCATTGCGTGTGGGTCTGTTCCGGTGATTATTTCAGTCTGAAAAATCGGTACTGCGCCGCAGCTACGAGAACTTTTCTCTCATAATGCGCATTCAGTGCATCTACAATTTTATCGAATTATAGATCACGAGGAGATGCGTGGGGGAGACGTTTCTGCAGTAATACGAAGGTTTGAGTGTCCACAATCGCTAAGAAAAGGTTCTTCACTCTCTGACCTGTAATTTGATGAGTCGCGACGAGTTCTTGAAATTGCTCGAAGTAATTGCTCCATTCTTCCTCACGTTCGTTGTACTGGCGAAACGTAGGAAGCAGTATGGCAGTAGGTGTGGGCTGCTGATGTTGTTGGTGAGCTGCCTGTGCCTGTGCCGTGAACTGCGACACCACTTGGAGTAGTTGCGTGATTTGCACCGTCTGTAACTGAATAATTTCCATTAAGTTTGGGTTCGGGGTAGTGCCCATGCTGACCAATTAGGCGTCGCGTGTACAAGTAAATTATAACAAAAGACAAATGAAATGTAAATGAGGTCGCACTGAAACAAAAAAGTCCACAAAACACGTAACAAAATATTTCCCCCCAAAATTCTTATAATAAGGGTAGGTGGGTGCGTGCTCAGACTGCTGCTGTCTGGCTGCTGCAAGCGGGCTGGTCGAAGGTTCTTCTATCGCTCCTCGTCGCCATTTTTGTATCCCATCCTGGTCGCCCCTTTTGTATCCCTGACTCGTTGCCACTTTTGTGTCCCAGCCTCGTCGCTGCTTTTGTGTCTCGTCCGCCGGTTGTCGTAGGTGTCGGTGGCCGAGTAGAAAGAGACCGACACAGGAATAAAGGATGCATGCATGTGCAGGTACGGAGGTGACCAGCCAGTGGGACAGCAGAAACTAGAAACACTAGAGTAAATTAGAACGAGATATATATTTCATGGAGTCTTGGTAATACTAAACTTTTACATAGCTCAGTACTGCAGAATGCTGATACATAGTTGAGGTAGAGGCCAGCCTAGTGCCTATCTGATAGCCAAGTCTTAACGGGTGCCTATCTGATTCCGAAGTGTTAACTGGTTCCTATCTCAGTCCCAAGTGAACGATGTCATTCAGTGGTGGCCACGAGTGGAGTTGCAGCAGAGGGCGCTCGTGGCTGATGTCATAAGAACACCGCGCCGTGCGTGCATGGTGACGCGCAGCGAAAGTAGGTGGCACACACTTTAGACTTGTGTGACACCACACAATATACGTCGCGTTCAAAATATCTGTATACTCATGTGTTATCGGTTTCTTAGTTTCAAGGTAATCGAGAAGAGCCTGTATTCTATGGTTTCTGTCTCCACAATGAGAAGCCAAAATACGTTAAGTTTCTTCATAAGTATCAGCAGTAATTGGAATGCCTTCCACCAAATCCATCTTACTAGTATCCTTGGAGTAAGACGTATTTGTCTATAGTAGAAACTGAAGGATTGCTATCTACAGACTACTGGAACTGCTCGCAAAATCGAGACCACTTTTCTACTTCTCCTGATAGTGGGCAGCTAGACAATGTGTGTCACAGGTTACAGGAGCTGCTATCGTGGCTGACGATGTAGTAGGTGTCGAGTTTGAATCAACTGAGCTAATACAATCTTCCGCCTTCCCTATTGCCTTGAAAGTAGCTTTCCTAGCGGTGTCAACATAATCTTTGCATTCAGTGACATCGGCTTTATAGTCTGTGTCGGAAAGCATATCTTGAACTGTATCATCTAGCACTTGTAAAAGAACTAATGTCTCTTGCAGTCGTGACCGAAAGTACTCATAATCGTTATCCTTGCCTGTGTCTCCTTCATCTGTTGCTCTACGAATCGTGTTCGTTCAGTACTTCGTTTCCTTTACAAATTACATAAACGTATTTCTGTGCAGGTCACGCACTTTTTCATAGCTCCTCTGTGATCGGCGGAAGTCGGCTGAGTTCGTGTATCTACGGAATATTCATGCTCTCTACCAACCTTACCTCCTAACAGCATAGTACAACTTAGATATCGTCAATGTATTGTTGATTTGTGCTTGGTATTGCTTATTGTCTTCTACTTCGTTATTTGCTAAAATAAGACCACATATCCCGACGACTTCTTTTAGAAGAAGGAAGGCTGTCCTTGAAAGTGGTATGAGGAATGTTAATTTCGATTGTTATTCAGTTACGACAATAAAAAGAGACATAAAGCTTTGCTACACCCGCTTAATAAGTCCCTTAAAAAATTAATATTTCTTAGATATACGTTCCAGTTTTCTATTACGCAAACATTAATGTGATACTTAATTTCGTGATGCATCTGTGAGGCTTTAGCCCATTACATGTTGTTTCTTTTAAAACCTGTAAGCTGTACGCCTTAAGCTGGCGGCACTGGAAGAAAAAGGCGGGATTTGTTCTAACATCCAATGCGCTACAAGCTGAATGCAAGCTTCAGCTCCCAGCATTTTCCGCTCAGGGGCCATGTTTAAATGCGTGATCTGTATCTGTTTCTGACATTATACTCCGAAGTGACGTTCAAGCAAGATATCAAGAAACAAATCAAAGATAAGCGCTGCGTGGACAGCGACCATGGATTATAGCGCTCTAACAACTGCAAACAATAGAAGGGGCAGCTTGCAGGCTGCACTGCGGTACGCTGTTTCCGCTCTTACCTCGATTCGAGGGCGTACAGCAAGCGGACGTCGTATTTCGTGTTGCAGCTGGCTTCTTTTCACCTTCTCACAGCTTTAATTCAGAGGTGGAAGCACTATAATCACTTTATCCATTGCAATTATCACAGGAGCCGCTACAGATACGTCTAAACTATTCGGAGACAAGGCACAGACAGATGAACCGGAACGCTGTTCTTTCTCTCGTGTCCAGAAAACAAGGGAATGTGACTTAAGGTCCGGAGATATATGAGACAAAGAGAAAAACTCTCCTTTGTTAAAATATATCTTCGATCATCAATAAATTTTACTTGTATCGTTACAATTAAGGGGGGTCAGCGCAACAATGGTCTAACCCTCTCCAATACGGATAATGAGATACTGGTGCCATCTGTTGTTTAGTGAGGTTTGTTTGAGTGCAACATTGGTCCAACGTCAAACAGCCAATGAGAGGTCAGTATCTGGATCACGTGTAATGACATCAAGTATGGATGACGTTCAGGAGAAATAAAATAAACTGATAAAACAACTAATCGTAAATTTAGTGGGCCGCAGTGGAGCGGCCGAGCGCATTGAGGCGCTAAGCTCCGCTGCGCGAGGCCATTCCCAGTCGGGTGTTCGAATTCCCCCTCGGGCATGGATGTTTGTGTCGTCTTTAGTATAAGGTAGTTCATAATCAGTTTGTAAGTTTAGAGACCGATGACCCCGCAGTTAAGTCCCTTAAGCGTAACAAACATTTTAATATTTTTGAAATATATTGAGGATAAAGAACCTGTTGCTTACAGTCGCATTTCAATGGTGATTGTCTCTGTTGAACAACCATGTAAATATTGTGTCCGGTATTGTTATTCAGATGGTATAGAGCAAGGTGCATAAGTGAATATCGTTAAAGGAGGAAAGAGAAAGAATAAACACCCCCTTGAACTACATGTTAAGCTGTACCAAAATATTCCAACCCAAGGCCAATAAACCCAAAGAAACTTAAAGATATTAATGACCTTTTGAAATATGTTCCACCCATCGAACGTTCATTTTACAGTCTCAAAATAGAACTGAGAAAGATGAAAATATACAGCATATTGTGGAGGATGATAGTGAATTCATTTTTTATTTTCCTGATTATGTCTGGTGGGCCTACTTTGTAATCGCGTAAAAGACGTAATGAAAAAATTTACCGAACTGGAAGCTGTTGCTTTTAATGATAAGTTTATAATCTTAATATTTTACTGACTGAATCACTTTGTGTAATTCGTAGTTACTTCAAATTCATATTAAAACTTGTTAAAGAACTTTTAGGATGAACATATGATTCATTAAATTACATTTATTCAAATGACTTGTTTTTCTTCTTCCTCATGTACAAAGAAATGTCAGTGCAACAGTGTTCTAACCAAGAAAACGTGTGTCTCATAAAAACACTATTTCTGAAACTACTTCACAAAAGACTTTATGGCATTGTGATAAAGTTCACCAAATGTCTTGGAATACACCACTACTAAAAAAGAAGAACCTAGCTGTATAACTTTGACCTACTGTTTCTCTATTTCTTAAAAGAGTGACTTACAAGGAAAGTACTTGGGCTCGAACAAACACATATACACCAAAATCGTATGAGAGATAATGTAAAGATCCATCATTGCACTAGTGATACTCCCGCATCTGCAAAACTCTGCAGTCGTCCGTTAGAGGCCTATGCATATGCCATGCCGCATTGCACTTTGACCTGTCGGTTCGCCAGTAGGGACGGTGCAGTGTGCCTCCGAAGTTGCGTTTTGTGACGTTATTTGTGTGGTGAAGCGTCAGATGGGGCGGCTATTGGTAATCAATCCTGCTGATGTATTGCGATTGGTTGAGATGAAGTTACAAAGAACCCTTCTTCGTGAAGATGGTATTAGTGTAGAAGATGAATCATTTGCATGCTTTCTCGTATCTGCTATGGTACAGAAATATGAGCATAAGTTAGATACTGTTGTTACAAACTCATAATAATGATAATAGGGATGATAATGACGAACAACTCATTGCAAGTGGTAGTTCTACGGTAAGTGTGGGAAGAGGCGATGGAAGCAGTGGCAGTGAATACCAACAGTTTTTCGGGAAGAAGGTTAAAGTTGTAACTATCATCACGGCGTTTGATGAAAATTCGCTAGAGAACATGTACGATGATTATTACATAAGTTATATTAAGATATTTGCATTACGTATGGCGTCTACAATTACATCTACCGTGCTATCTAGAGCATGGTTGCAGAGCTTTGTAGAAAAACGACACCCACCAGCACATTGAGGTGTACGTAGAGATCCTGTAAGCAAACGTTCATACAGGTATGTTTGTTCGAGCCCATGTACTTTCCTTGTTAGACCACTGTTGCGCTGACCCCTTCAATTCGGCTCTCGACCAAAGGTCCACAGTCGCTCCTGTCAACGGAGCTGCAGATGGTGAGCTCTGCTACCATCTTGCAAGCAAGACAGGCAGCCTTTTCCACTTCAAATAGGCTCTCAAATCCTGGGAGCAGGGGCGCCGACTTTCGTAAATCAGTGTGGGTGCTCGTGGTTTCATTTGTCGTTACCGCTTCGATCACAAGGATCAAATAATGGACCAAGTAGTGCTCATGGCTCAGTTTCTCTGATTTTTGCTTGCAAGCTAGAAAAAGTACCGTATTACGGTATTTTGTCGCTCTGTCAGTAATAATAACTTTGCATGATTTTACATGAGAAAAACGAGAGAGAACATCCACTCATATTATTAACATTACTTCAGCTATTGTATATTCAATATTACAGAAAACAACAAACAAAAAAGAAACAAACAATCATTAATTTGAAAACGATCACCACTGGTTCGTTAAGGAAATTTTAAAGATGTTTAAAACGAATCAGACGATTAAAGAATGTGAAAATTTCGTAACTCATTTGCCTCTCACTCAGACTTAACTCTTTCATAAACGCTTTGATTTGGTCCTACGTCTCTGTTATTAGATGCTCTTTGCCCTGCAATGATTAATTTCTTAAAGTGCATAGTTATGAAAGTATGAAACGCTAGATTAACATCCAGCTTTAATCTGTTCGACAATGCACTTTCCCCCCTTTCATTTGGCGAGAGAGAGATTTCCTCCTGACTGACGAACGAAAACTAAAAAACTTTTCGTGCCTAAGCCAAAGAACTGTACTGTGCTAAGGCATATACCCATGCTCAGCTTGTATAACTTTCAGGAAATCTTTGAAATGGCTGTTATATATACGCCGACAAAGCACAAGTTTCACATACTTGACGCCTTTTATTAGAGCGCCTGATTGCACTCCTTCAGCAGACAATGGCGCTTAGTGAATGGAGTAATTTCGCGAATTCACTTTTCTCTGTATATCATACTATAAGCTTGACTACTACCTTCCAAGTGTTTCGCCTTCTACCTGCCTTGGATGTTTTATGTGTAGTCGTGTGTAACACCACTGAACTAATCTCTTGTACTTGTTAGCAGAATTAAATACTGAGACATAAAGACAGTGCGGGATTCAATACATCTACATCTACATACATACTCCGCAATTCATCATAAGGTGCGTGGCGGAGGGTACACTGTACCACTACTAGGCATTTCCTTTCCTATTCCACTCCCAAATTCAACGAGGAAAAAAAGAATGCCTATATGCCTCCGTACGAGCCCTAATTTCTCTTATCTTGTCTTTGTGATCTTTACGCGAAATGTAAGTAGGCGGCAGCAAGATCGTACTACACTCAGCTTTAAATTCCGGCCCTTTAAATTTACTTAACAGAAATTCACGAAAAGAACGGCGTCTTTCTTCCAGCGATCCCCAATTGAGTTGCCGGAGCATTTCCGTGACACTCGCGCATTCGTCGAACCTACCGGTAACAAATTTAGCTGCTCGCCTCTGAACCGCCTCTATGTCTTTCTTCAAACCGATCTGCTGCGGGTCCCAAATACTTGAGCAATACTCAAGACGTGGCCGTACAAGTGTTTTATACGCGGTCTCCTTTACAGGTGAAGTACATCTTCCCAAAATTCTCCCAATAAACCGAAGTCGGCTGTCCGCCATCTGAATGATGTATTGGCTGTCACTGAACTCTGATAGTTACATCGGTTACGACACCATGCGGTCAAGGGACAGTGATTCCGCACCCCTCCCACGGGCCGAACGGGCTCGAAGCTGTTGCAGTAAATGGATGCTCCTTGGGGCACCGTTGGAACAACCTAGCGGCTAGGTCGTGCTTGCTACACTGCGATGTCAAAATGTTCATTATTGAGAGCTCTGACTTTTCGTCATTTTTGTGCTGCTTTATTTTGCTCCCTTATTTTGTGTGGGTGCTGAGCACCCCCGAAAATTTCGTGGGCGGGTGCACAACCACCGGAGCACCCACGGAGTCGGCGCCCCTGCCTGGGAGAACCTCTTTCGATCCAATGCAACACACATAGTTGGTACCGACGTGAAAATAATTCCGACGGGCCGGCCGCGGTGGCCAAGGGGACTGAGGCGCTCCAGTCACGGTCTGCACGGCCACTACGGTCGGGGGTTCGAATCCCCCCTCGGGCATGGATATTTGTGACGTCCTTAGTCTTAGCTAGTTCATAAGTATTTTGTAAGTTTAGGGACTGATAACGCTGTAGTTAAGTCCCATAGACTATACAAACCTTTGAACATTTTTCCCCTTTCCAATTCAATCTCCTTGATGGTTAAATTTCCAAAAATACCGAAACACGTATTTTTTAAATCATAACGAACAATAAAAATACCAATTTTTGCAGCAAAGGCTTCAAAATTGTCTTGAGAACAAAGCGTTTTCGAAAAGAATTTTTGATACCCTCTTACCCTCTTAGTTTTCGAATTGCCAAAAATACCGAAACTCGTGTCTTTTTAATCCCGATCAAGAGTCCATATCCTAAGTTTCGTAGTTTTAGCTTGGAATTTGAGTTAACAGCAACATATTTTTGAAAATCAATTTTTTGCGTCCTCTATTTTACCCCTTATTGGTTGAATTTAAAAAAATGCCGAAACACGTGTCTTTTAAATTCGAACCCCGAATCCAGATCCGAAAATTTGTAGTTCTAACTTCAAAATTGTCTAAATAGCAACATATTTTCGAAAAACACCCCCTCTCCAATTTAACCGTGTTGATGGTTGAATTTCCAAAAATACCGAAACACGTATTTTTTAACGTCTAACCAACTATACAAATATCAATTTTTGCAGCTCTAGCTTCAAAATTGTATCAATAGCAACGTGTTTTCAAAAAGAATTTTTGATCCTCTATTTAACCCTCTTAATTGCTGAATTTCCAAAAATACTAAAAATCATGGATTTTTAATCCTGACCAAGATTCCACATCCGAAGTTTCGTAGTTGTAGCTTGAAATTTGTGTTAACAGCAACATATTTTTGAAAATCAATCTTTTGTTCCACCTATTTTACCCCCATATTTGTCGAATTTCAAAAAATGACGAAACATGTGTCTTTTAAATTCGAACCCTCAATTTAAATCCGAAATTTTTTAGTTCTAGCTTCAAAATTGCGTAAATAGCTACGTATTTTCAAAAAACGTTTCATCCGCTATTTCACCCCCTTACGGGCGTTATATCGAAAAATCGCTTCTTAAATGACGCCTACAGAGAAAGATCAACACCCTACACAAATTTCAAGTTTCTATCTTCATTGGTTTGGGCTGGGCGATGATGAGTCAGTCAGTCAGTCAATCAGTCAGTCAGTCAATCAGGACACTTCCTTTTATATATAGAGATAAGGAACTTACTTTGTGGACGTACCTAGTAATTTCGACTGCGACATCTCCGATCCTCCTCGGTGCTGCATTTTCAACGGCCAGCACTGTAGCAGGGAGAATCGGAGAACGCCCGCAGCGACCTAGTGTGGTGGGTTTCTCCCGCCGCTCGTTAGCGACAAAGAGGCGGCGGCGGCGAAAGTATCGCCCGCCGAACAATAGCATCGCTGGCGCGCCGCGCCGTAACTCATAGCTGCGGGCGCGCGCGCGTGCACCGCGCGACAGCGCGAGTATGTGGGTGGCTGTGCGCGCATGCGCGAGGGGTCGATTATGATCGCGCCGCGGTGGCAGTCGATTGTTCTTACACCTCGAGGGGCTGATTTAAGGGTCGGGCCGGCGCCGTCCGTCATAGCCTAGCAGCCCCTATCGCCGCCGCCGCCTTCGGCTTTCATTGCGGAGATTTACGCTGGCCTCTCGCGGCCAGAGATACCGCTCTCCGGTGTTGCCCTTGACAGCGGATTAATATCGCAGCGGCGCCGGTCTTCGTTTTGGCGCTGTTCCGCCGCGTCCTGCAGCATTTCCCACGCACCGCGTGCGTTTCCAGAGATATTTTACGCGCTTTCCAACATCATCCCGCTGCGTTCACGCGCCGTAGGACCCTCGACCCTCTGACCCGCAAGCGTGATTTTTACTGCAGGTGGCGGGCGGGACGACGGAATCGGCCCTGCCGAATCTACATTCTCGTATATTACGCGGAGGGATCTTCTTTCTCCACATTCCGCGGCGCGTGGGTAAAAGCCGAATGCAGGAACGTTTGCGGCGGATATTGTACGACCAGGGTGGCGGTTCGTAAGTAATTCGGGAAAGAGCGAGTGGCAGAGTTAAAAAAAAAAAAGTTCAAATGTTTGTAAAGCTTATGGGACTTAACTACGGGGTCATCAGTCCCTAAACTTACAAACTACTTATGAACTACTTACGAACTAGGACATCTACATCTACATCTACATGGGATACTCTGCAAATCACATTTAAGTGCCTGGCAGAAGGTTCATCGAACCACAATTATACTATTTATCTCCCATTCCATTCTCGAATAGCTTGCGGGAAGAAAGAACATCTGAATCTCTCTGTTCGAGCTCTGATTTCTCTTATTTTATTCTGATGATCATTTCTACCTATGTAAGTGGGTGTCAACAATATATTTTCGCATTCGGAGGAGAATCTTGGCGATTGGAGTTTCGCAAGTAGCCCACGCCGCAGCGATAAGCGCCGTTGTTGTAATGATTCCCATCCCAGATCCTGTATCATTTCCGTAACTCTTTCACCCCTGTATCGTGACAATCCGAAACGAGCTTCCCTTCTTTGGACTCTTTCGATGTCCTCCGTCAAACCCACCTGATAAGGATTCCACACTGGGCTGCAATACTCCAAAAATGGACGTAAAAGCGTAGTGTATGCAGTTTCTTTTGTAGTTCTGTTGCATGTTTTAAGCAGAGACTTCTCCCAGATGACAGTGTAAATTAATTAAACAGTTGTTAAATGGACGGAAACAGTAGGAGAGACCGAGGATAGTTGTTACACGGGGCAAGTTTTTACATGACAATAAAAATTTCCGCGCTAGAGCGGTTTACTCGTTGCTCCGCCAGATGGTAGCGCTAAGAGACTCCCTCCTCTCATCCTAACTGTATCAGCCGTCAGTTGGTAATAAAGCGCTAGTGACAGAAAACGTGTGTTTCGTGTGCTGGAGTAATCTTTTTACTCTGTGTGAATTCTTTCATAGTTCACAGGAAATTTGATGATTTCTTTTTAAATTTTGCAACATATCAGCGTCCAGCATTCAGGTACGTAGTAGTATACGTTAAACTTCCAAACAAAAATTTTATATTGTTGTTTTCGACAATAAGAGAAAATGGCGTAGCATGGGGTCAGTTGTTACAAACGCCCAGGGGCAAGTTGTTACGGTGTAACAACTTCCCCAAAGAGTCTTTGTTTCCCTTAATGTAAACAATTATGTTCATCCACAGGTATAATGTGTAATTATAAGAAGAAGACTGACAGAGGCACTATTCCCAAGAAAACATATGCTGAAGCGGCAAATGAAGTTCTAAGTGGCTTTTCTTCACTGCGGAAAGCTGTCCACAAGTCAGGGTGGATGATAGGGCAAGATTTTCGCTCGTTCATGCTTCATTTCATTCATCATTCTAGGGCTACAAGAGAGCGACCGGTTCTCCTTCTTTTGGACAACCATCAATCGCACCTTGTTATTTCAGTGTTTGACGTAGCAAAAGAAAACGGGCTTGTCTTTCTCTCTTTTCCGCCACATAAGTCTCATAAATTGCAACCTTTAGACAGAGCTGTGTTTGGCCCATTTAAAAAAAAATATATTAACTCCGCATGAGATGTGTGGATGATAAAAAATGCTGGAAACACTATGACGATATATGACATTCCATTTATAGTTAAACAATGTTTGCTTAGCGCTGCTACGCCAAGGAACATCAAGGCTGGGTTTCAAGTGACTGGAATATGGCCTTTTAACAGAGAAATTTTTACAGACGATGAATTTTAGCCCTCTGCCGTGACGGACCGCCCAGGGAAGATGAAACTCTGCTTTTTGTGTCTCTTACGAACTCAGTAGGGGATGGCGTTTCTAGCACATCAACAAGTGTGGAATCAAGGCCGACACCTTTCATCTCAACAGTTGGTTCTGCAAAATCCATAGACACACATGTGCCACCTGAAGAACTGAGGACTTATTTTCCTGAAAGCTCCTGTCCGCAAGAAAACAATAAGAAGGAATAAACGAGTGAGTTCCATGAGTGTATGGAACCATACCCTCTGTCAAGACCACCAACCACGTGGCTACAGTGCACAAAATGTAAAAGGTGGGCGTATGATAGGTGTACCAAGCATGACAGTTTCTTTATTTGTAAAAACTGTAGCTCTGATAATGAACTTGATATTTCTTCATCAGATTAATGATGACCGTATGTCAATATTAGTACTGTGTTTCAAGTTTTATGATTTGTTACCACCTCTTGCATTAAAACTAATGATTAAATAAATCTGTGTTATGGAACCAAAAATATATTTTTTCTTAATTATTATGTAACAGCTAACCCATATAGTGTAACAAGATGCCTCACAGTGACGTAGGTTGTTTCATCATACAAGTTAGCAAAAAAGTTGATATAGAGCTTAACAATCTGAGCTTACATTTATGACAAAAATTTCATTGTGAAGACTAGATAATGGGCAAACGTTTGGCATCTGTCCAATCGACATACGTGTTTTGTGTCGAAGTATACGAGATTCCAGAAGAAATTGTAACAACTAGTCCCGATCTCCGCTACGCAAAATCACTACTCGACTGATATATGACAGCCGCGGCGGAGCGCTATGCTCCGATGCGCGAGGCCGTTCCCCGTCGGGTTTTCGAATCCCCCCCCCCCTCGAGCATGGATGTTTGTGCCGTCTTTAGTATAAGCTATTTCATATGTAGCTTGTAAGTTTAGGGACTGATGACCCCGAAGTTAAGTCCCTTAAGCTTAACAAACATTTTAACATTTGATATGTGACAAAGTAAGGCGTGATCAATATTGTGAAAGTCGGTAGAATTAATCAGCAATGAAACTTCATAAAACTAACTGTCCCAGACAATCTGTCATTATTGTAACATTACTTTTGTGTTCCTGCCTGTACGCATTAATGTTAAACTCCGCCATTAAAAGATTTTGGCTTTTTGTTAAAATTCCGACCATAGAAAAATCGGATAAAAATCTGATTAAATACCTTAGACAAGGGTGGATGAAATTAAGTCACGAAATGATTGAATAGAAAGAAATGGCGGCATACAGATTGGGGTTGAGGCAACACACAAAAATAACGTTACAGGGAAAAGAAAATGAATAATTAAAAAAGGACGGGACATTATTAAATGAAAACAGGATGGAAACATTACTCTCATCAAAAGAGGGCGTATTTTAAAGTAAAATGTAACAGCACTCACACTTACATCACAAAACAGTCTGTGTACAAGTCCATACTTAACAACAACAAGCAAGAGAGTTTCTCTTCGCGGTTCCGTTCTCTCGATCATTTTACGACGTAATATCGAGGAGCTGAAAATCTCAAAGAAAATAATTAAGAAAGGACGGGACACTATTAAATGAAAACAGAGTGGGAACATTACTCTTAACAAAAGAGGGTATATTTTAATGTAAAATGTAACAGCACTCACACTTACATCACAAAGCAATCTGTGTACAAGTTCACACTTAACAACAACAAACAGGGTTCCGTCCTGTCGCCACGCCGGAAGAATCGAAAGACGAGCGCAAAAACCTTTTCAATGACAGAATATTACGAGAAGAAGGGAAACACGGCGACAAGCGTCGCTGATCGATAAAAAAATATTAATTTAACTGTGTATCGTTACAACATGATGACTTCTTAACCAAAGGACCGTCGTCTCGTCGGGGTAGAGTATTTTTGAAGGTCCAAAATTAATTACCACAGTAGAGTCTCGATTATCATACCTAAACCGGATGCGGCAATGTCGGATAAGCGGGAAGGTCGGATAACACGGAAAATAATGGGAAAAAAATCATAAAAAGTTTGAAAAATTTATTTGAACATAGAAAACTTATTAAATACGAGAACAAGAAATGAATATAACGTTAAAATACATAACTTGGCGCCCAAAGAAAAGTGATAAGATAGTACGTTACACAAAAATTAAACTAAAGTAGGCCACATGAGATAAAAATGTAATACAGTACAAACTGAACTAGAATGAATACTGCAGATACTTACTTACGTCTAGCAGTTTAATGATGTGTTTGTGAAAGACTTCATTGAACTACAAAATCATATTTAAATCTGTGTAAAGAAGTTAGTGTCTTTTGTTTGCCTGCTGTTTGCCGCTAAATCACGTACTCTATTAAGAAGTAATACCTCGATAGACGCAGTTTCCCTCAACTGCTGTACATCCGCGTCATCATCTTCTCGTTTACCACCTTGACTATATCTTCATCTGTCACTTCAAATTCTTCATCTTGGACAATCCACTCATTTACTTCTTCTTCCTTGGCGTCAGCACATTTTCGTAACAATGACAGCAAGGTAATATTTTCAGGTTCGCTCTGCAGCCGTAGATTTTCATTATCTGGATAATTTTCTTGATTTTTCTGTAGAAATATTTTCCAGGATTTTGCAGTTGTATTTGCCCCAACACTCTCCCAAAATCGGGCCACGTCATAGGCTATGTCTTTCAAATTAATAGGGCGCAACTTCTCTACCACGTCTTCTACGTAGTCCATAGCATTCATTAAAGAGAAAAGCAAGTTTATGCGGTAGTTTCTCTTCTGCGTCTCTAAGGTCGCTTGGTCCATGTGCGCGATATCAGGATGTGATATTTGGAGGCAAAAACATGGCCTTTGTAAATTGATTTTGAAGTTCATCCTCATTAGGATGACAAGTGTCATTGTCTAGAAGCAACAGTGCTTTGCAAGGCAATTTGTTGGCTTTCAACTTTTCAGTTTGTGGCACTAAGTCGTTAAAAACCATTCTTTAAAAATGGCTGACCTCATCCAAGCATTTTTGCGTATAGTCCCGACGCGGTGAAAGGTTCGGATAACACGGAAGGTCGGATAACCCAAGATCGGATAATCGAGATTCTACTGTATTGTAAATTCGCAGTATGGTGAACAACCTTAAGGGCCTTCCAACCGTTATTTTGAACGACTGGACACCGCTGCTTCTTGGCGGAGGGATACCACTTGACTGCCCTTAATTCGGCCGTTCATCGCCTCTGCAGTATAGCAACCTAAGGAGTGTGAAACCAGACCTCACTGGCCTCTGGAAATGTTGGCTACAAGTTCTTAATTTTACAGCGGTCGATGTACGCTGTAACAAATCCAGCGACATTAACCTTCTCGTCCTGAACTACCCTTGTGCAGGAGTTGCTGCCATTGTAGTGTAACTTGGTGCTGACTTACTGCAGCAGCCTTGAACTGCCACTTCTCGACGCATGTATATGGGTTCGAGATCGCTCGTGAGTTTATGAAAGTGAAACGGTTTGTATCTAGAGTGGTAGGTGCGACCATTTTAACCATGCTCTCGTTGTAGCACTAGTGCTGCCCTTGCCCGGGCTCAATTGTTCACTCTCTTGGCTGAAATTTTCTTTCTAAGTAAGCTCTCTCTCTCTCTCTCAAATTCAACACGGATTTAGAAAATATCGTTCAAGCGAAACACAACTAGCTCTTTATTCACACGAAGTGATGGGCGCTATCGACAAGGGTTCGCAAATCGATTCCGTATTTCTTGTTTTCCAGAAGGCAATTTGTTGGCTTTCAACTTTTCAGTTTGTGACACGAAGTCGTTAAAAAACCATTCTTTAAAACTGGCTGACCTCATCCAAGCATTTTTTGCGTATAGTCCCGGCGCGGTGAAAGGCTCGGATAACACGGAATGTCGGATAACCGAAGATCGGATAATCGAGATTCTACTGTATCGTAAATTCGCAGTATGGCGAACACCCTCAAGGGCCTTCCAACCGTTATTTTGAACGACTGGACACGGCTGCTTCTTGGCGGAGGGACACCACTTGACCGCACTTACCCCGCCTCTGCAGGACAGCAACCTAAGGAGTGTGAAACGAGACCGCACGGGCCGAAACCAATGTTTGAGGTCCCTCTACAAGTTCTTAATTTTCCTGGTGGACGGATACAGCGGTTCGACCTTGTCGCCCTGAGCTACTCTTGTGCAGGAGTTGCTGCCGTTGTAGTAGACTTGCGCATAATAGTTCGCGATCGGGAGCGCTCACTTTAGTTCGCGGCGCTGCCGCGAACTAGTTCGCTCTTTTAGTTCGTCTGCTCCCAGTGACGGCTGACCGGCGTGGTCTGCGCGTGCAGGTGGAGGGGGACGTTCCACCACCTAGCTGCTTCATGCGCTTGCTGCTTGAGCCGCTAACGATATCACGCAAATCAAAAGAAACAGATTGTGGATAATTTCTCGCGTTTAAGTTTAGAGTTATCTCTATCTCTTGGCATTATGGAATTTATTAGTCAGATATTGCAGAGTGCAGAACACATCAAAACAGAAATTTTGTAGCACTGAAGTATGTAATCTAGCAGGCACACTCTCATCTCGAAATGACTCATCAGCAGAAGGCAAACACGTGATTTTTAATTCTTTCTACGAGCCCTGTCGCTATTGCCCGTCGGTCTTCGGTTAAAGAATCCAACGAACTATAAAGCGAGATACGTTTGGCATAATCGTCCGCTGCTCCTAGTTCGTCCGCTGTTCCTAGTTCGTTCGCTCTTTTTGGCTTATGCTACCGCTACTAAAAGAGCTCTTTTTTATAGCAGCTTTTTTATATAATAAATTAGCGTTGCCAAAGCGTGTGCTATTACCCATATTTTTGGGCAATTTGACATCAAATACTTAGGCAAATAAACCAGTTATTTACACGAATGGGTGATACAATGGTATTCAACTACTTTCCATAGAGAGTACTCGTAGTACTTTATTTTAAAAATAGATTTCTTGTGGCAGTGAACTATGAAACTACAGCTGAGCTGCATCTCAGCTCGAAATGAAGGTAACCGGCAGAAGGGTATCACGCGATTCTGCGCGTTCTCGAGTCCTCTCGTTGTTCCTCGTCAGTCTTCGGAAAAGGAGCGGACGAACTAAGAGGCGAGGGATCTGCGAACTAGTTCGCGTAGTTCGCCTGTGGGAGCGCTCTTCCGCACTAGTTCGTTCGCGAAATACACAAGACTACATTGTAGTGTAACTTGGTGCTGACTTACTGCAGCAGCCGTGAACTGCCACTTCTCGACGCATGTATATGGGTTCGCAATCGCTCGTAAGTTATGAAAGTGAAACCATTTTAACCATGCTCTCGTTGTAGCACTAGTGCTGCCCTTGCCCGGGCTCAATTGTTCACTCTCTTGGCTGAAATATTCTTTCTGAGTAAGCTCTGTCTCTCTGATTAAGGCCTGGACGAGTAAATAGATTTCTCATTTACTTTAATACGTGTTTTCAGTTTCGTCTTGTCCCGCAGTGAGACGCTCTCCGTGTATGGTTGCGTTTTATATGTGTTTGATTTATCACGTTCAACAGGCTACTCACGTTCCAAAATATTTATTTCAAATTATAATTTCCATTTATTTTAACTGAACTGTCCCACTTGTGGTCTGTAGTCTCCGCCTGTTGCTATCATTTTTATCCATTAAATAATAAACAGAAACCGCTGCTAGAAGAGAGATGGTTCGATGCTGCCAACAGTCATACAAGCAGAAGATTACCAGGTAAGCCTACCTGTTAACCCTTTATTTAGTACTCACAGAAATGACGAGAAGAAAAAGTATTATGTTACTTAAATATGTAGGGCCATGTGAACAGATTTATACGACTTTTTTTTCAAAGTATAGTTTCTGGTTTGTAAGTAGCATGTTGGTACGGTATGAAAACTCCAGTTTTGTTCTTATGACTGTATAAATTGTTGTATTTTGGACTACTTCAAGTGAAAGTGTGGAAACAAGTCGTTCTTCGTGCATAGTTCAGAACAGTGCCATGAAATCCAAAAATATTCAAATGTTTAAATGTTTGTAAATCTATCGGACCAAACTGCGTGGTCATCAGTCCGTAGCTTACAAACTACGTAAATCTAGGTAAACTAACCTAAGGACAACACACACACACACACCCATGCCCTAGGGAGGACTCGAACCTCCGACGGCGAGCAACCGCGCGCTCCGTAGCGAGGCGCATTAGACCGCTCGGCTACCCACCGCGGCGCCATGAAATCCACTTTTTACAGTCGAGTATCTCTGAAAACAATACTTCCTTCTGTCAAGTGACAACATTTTGTCATATCGTACATCATTGACTGGTACAGGAGATGCTGTTTCATTCTTCTTTTGGACTTACTGCCCATTTTTAGTGCTCTACCCGGCCACCTCTTCCCAATAAATATAAGTCCATTTTCAGTCTCTCATATAAGAAGTCGTCAACAATTTTCCACAATAAAGGGCTAATTTTGCCCGATTTCGTTCTTTCAAAATTCTCCTTGTAATTGAAAAATTTGTGTAAATTAGTTATAACTTTTTGTACCATTAATAATTTTCCTAATGTATTCAATGTACCATCATTACTTGGTTTCCCCGTTGTTCTCTTTCTCATCATGCCTCCCACCCCCCTTCCTAGCTTTCAGGCTGTTGACGCCCTTGTCTCACAAGGGGAGGCCATGACGTTTGGAATGCGGATTTACTGCAAACTTCATACAATCGTAGTACTACACGAGTACAACAAAATGTGTAAGCAGTAGCGCGTACTTCTCAAGCGTTATTGAGAAAATCACACGATATTTTCGGTCCGTCGTCAAATATGTAGCGTAGGTACCTGTGCGTGGCCGTTTTTGTCCCGAAGCGGCGGCAGTCGAGTGGTTAGCGTCCGAGCCCTGTACTCGTTGGTCGCTGGATCGAGTCCCTTTCGTCAATTTTTTTCCAACAGTCATATTCCTTACTATTTATATTACAATTGATAAAACGGGAAAAATACGTGTAATCAGATGGATTTTATTAAATTTACATTGTTGTTTGTCAGTCTACAAAGTTTTATTATCACAAATAATGTAATATTCATAACTACTAACTAGTAAATGACGAAACTCATAAAGTGATACTGACGTGAAGCTGTTTGCTTTTATTCCCGGAAGGAGCGCGAGACTTTTTCTTACCTGCAAGTTTTGAAAAAAAAAAAAACAACACCTCGCTAACATTTTTAAAAACCTCTCTTTCATCCGCTGATCTGGGAGCAAACCATGCATAACGCAGCATTTCGTTAAATATCTGCGCTGATGCAGTATGGAGTGTATTTTAATAAAAGTACATCTGATTGGACGTATTTTCCCGTTATATCAATTGTAATGTAAATAGTAACGAATATAATTGGTTCTCTTCGTTCAGACTGATTTCTTGCATTTCACTACTAGGTGAAAACCCGGGGCTGGCCGGCTTTTTATTTATTGCACACTCCCTTGTGCCCTCACCACTTCTCTTCCTCTGCCCGTGTCATCCTGTCCTCTCGCCCCCTTCATCTTATCCTCCCCGCGTCTCGGCCCAATTCTTCACCACGCCCTCTTCCCATTTCCTTGTCCTGTGTCTGTTCAACTCGGCCTCCTCAGTTCATCTCCTCCCGCCCTCTTTTTGTTATGTCTCGCGATGCAGCGGGATCAGGAGGTGAACCATGACTAGCAAGGAAGTAGACATGGGTCTGCTACTAAAAGAACTGATTAGTCCACATATAATTGATTTACAAGATGAAATAAATACTTAACTTTGCTGTCCTTGTGGTGGTGCAAAATTCTTCATACCTATCAAACAATTCTGCAATGTATCACTGAGACTCCTGGCAAAAGTATGCTGTACCCGATTGTGCTAAAGGCAGACTGCTGGCTCTCGTAGATGCAACTCCTCTAGTGAACTCCTGGATCAAACTGTCGTGTTGCTGTGGACCGCCGTCATGTGTAGGCGAGCCCCCTTCTTCCTATTGGCCGGCGCGCGAAGCAAGCAAAGAGATACAAAGACTGCGGGCGCCCCCGGCGGCCGAAGTACTGTGGAAGGACAGAACAGAAGGAGGGAATCGGCAACCCTCGAGGTAGTACGGAGTTCGCAGCACTATTGTGCTTTTCCTCCCAATGCATAGTGATAAAGTGTACTTCAAGGGTGATTTTCTTCAGGATGTTCAGGTGGTTGGGGATAGCAGGTACTTCCTAATGGAGGGGAACGTGTGGCCAATGTGTGTTGGCGTTGTGCTGCACGGGGTTACCCAGCGCGCTGATTTGCCGGTTTGTGGACTGGGCGACCTTTGCATAGAAAGACCGAGTAGTCCTCCTAATGAAGTCTCTAATTCTCGGCACCTCTGCAAGGTCATAGAGGTGGTCGGAGGGGAAGTCTCTTGGAAAGTGCAGAGCCAGACGAAGTGCGCGGATTTGCAGGGTCTGCATATTCTTGATGTGAGTCTCAGCAGCTGAGCCTGAACCTTGGCGTTCATACTGCGGGGGTAGAGTGCCCTACCATTGGCATACGGGGCCAACTGCACACGATCGATGGTAGGTACATTTGCAGTGTACAGGGAGTACAGTATGGGCCCCACGACAGAGCCCTGTGGCACTCCTGCACGGATTGGGCGTACCGTGGAAAGTCCATCCCCAGCTCGCACATGGAAAATCCATTGGTCCCCAGGGCATCGGACTGACACCGACGATTAGAGAAGTCATGCGGGGTGGGATGTTGGGCCGAGCAACCAGAAGGTACTGCGTCTTCAGTGCATTAAACTTGAGCTACCACCTGACAGCCAAAGTCGCGAGATTGTCCACAACAAGTTGGAGTCTGTTGTGAAGAACCTTGGCGTTCATACTGCGGGGGTAGAGTGCCCTACCATTGGCATACGGGGCCAACTGCACACGATCGATGGTAGGTACATTTGCAGTGTACAGGGAGTACAGTATGGGCCCCACGACAGAGCCCTGTGGCACTCCTGCACGGATTGGGCGTACCGTGGAAAGTCCATCCCCAGCTCGCACATGGAAAATCCATTGGTCCCCAGGGCATCGGACTGACACCGACGATTAGAGAAGTCATGCGGGGTGGGATGTTGGGCCGAGAAACCAGAAGGTACTGCGTCTTCAGTGCATTAAACTTGAGCTACCACCTGACAGCCAAAGTCGCGAGATTGTCCACAACAAGTTGGAGTCTGTTGTGAAGAACCTTGGCGTTCATACTGCGGGGGTAGAGTGCCCTACCATTGGCATACGGGGCCAACTGCACACGATCGATGGTAGGTACATTTGCAGTGTACAGGGAGTACAGTATGGGCCCCACGACAGAGCCCTGTGGCACTCCTGCACGGATTGGGCGTACCGTGGAAAGTCCATCCCCAGCTCGCACATGGAAAATCCATTGGTCCCCAGGGCATCGGACTGACACCGACGATTAGAGAAGTCATGCGGGGTGGGATGTTGGGCCGAGCAACCAGAAGGTACTGCGTCTTCAGTGCATTAAACTTGAGCTACCACCTGACAGCCAAAGTCGCGAGATTGTCCACAACAAGTTGGAGTCTGTTGTGAAGAACCTTGGCGTTCATACTGCGGGGGTAGAGTGCCCTACCATCGGCATACGGGGCCAACTGCACACGGTCGATGGTAGGTACATTTGCAGTGTACAGGGTGTACAGTATGGGCCCCACGACAGAGCCCTGTGGCACTCCTGCACGGATTGGGCGTACCGTGGAAAGTCCATCCCCAGCTCGCACATGGAAAATCCATTGGTTCCCAGGGCATCGGACTGACACCGACGATTAGAGAAGTCATGCGGGGCGGGATGTTGGGCCGAGCAACCATAAGGTACTGCATCTTCAGTGCATTAAACTAGAGCTGTCACCTGACCGCCCAAGCCGCGAGATTGTACACAGCAAGCTAGAGTCTATTGTGAAGAGCATTGGCGTTCATACTACGACGGTATAGTGCCGTACCATCGGCATACAGGGCCAACTGCATACGGTCGATGTTAGGTACATCTTCAGTGTACAAGGAGTACAGTATGGCCCCCACGACAGATCCCTGCGGCACTCCTGCACGGATTGGGCACACCGTGGAAAGTCCATCCCCAGCTCGCACGTGGAAGGTGCTGGAAAGTTCCAGCAACTTGAAGACAGGGCCGCGATGCCACGAAGTACTGTGGAGCGACTTATCGCCCGCTTTGTAGTGGCGAGGCGACTTGTGTAGACCCCTGGCGTTGTGGCAAATAGCGACGCCACAACTCTTATTTTCCTCATTTGCTTGTAGTTTAGGGTAGTTCGCAAACGAACTAGTCCGGAAGAGCGCTCCCACAGGCGAACTACGCGAACTAGATCGCAGCTCCCTCGCCTCTTAGTTCGTCCGCTTCTTTTCCGAAGACTGACGGGGAACAGCGAGGGGACGCGAGAGCGCGCAGAATCGCGTGATTTCCTTCTGCCAGTTACCGTCATTTTGAACTGTGATGCAGCTCTGCTGTAGTTTCATAGTTCACTGCCACAAATTTTCTTTTCTAAGGTACTCAGCAATGTCTAAATATAAACCCCATTCCATAGTGTAAAATACTACGAGTACTCTGTACGCAAAGTAGTTGAATACCATTGTATCACCCATTCGTGTAAATAACTGGTTTATTTGCTTAAGTATTTGATGTCTAATTGCCCAAAAATACGGGTAATAGCACACGCTTGAACAACACTGAACATTATATAAAAAGCTACCATAACAAAAGAAAGAGCTGCTTTAGTAGTGGTAGCAAAAGCCAAAACGAGCGGAAGAACTAAAAAGAGCGACCTACTTCGCGGCCAAGCTGCGAACTAAAAGGAGAGCTACCGGTCGCGAACTAAAATATGCGAAATCGGTCGCGAACTAAAATATACGCGATCGGCCGCGAACTAAAATATGTGCGTTCGCTCGTGAACTAAAACATGCGAACTATTATGTCAAACGTATCTCGCTTCTTAGTTCCTTGGATTCTTTTGCGAAGACCGACGGGCAATAGCGAGAGGCCCCCAGCAGAACTAAAATCACGTGTTTGCTTTCTGCTGATTAGAGCCATTTCGAGATGAGCGTCTGCCTGATAGATTAAATAGTTCAGTGCTACAAAATTTCTGTTTTGAAGTATTCTGCACTCTGCAATATCTGACTAATAAATTCCATAATGACAAGATACGGAGAGAACTCCAACGCGAGAAATTATCCACAGACTGTTTCTTTTGGTTTGCGTGATATCGTTAGTGGCTGAAGCAGCAAGCGCATGAAACAGCTAGGTGGCGGAACTTCTTCATCCAGCTGCACGCGCAGACCACACCGCTCAGCCGTCACTGGGAGCGGACGATCTAAAAGAGCAGAGCCGCGAAATAAAGTGAGCGCTCCCGATCGCGAACTATTATGCGCAAATCTCTTTGGTTGCGCCTTTTCTCGCTTGAGCAGGGTCGGGATGGTTGACATGGTATTCGCGTAGTTAATTGCAATAGGCGGCTAGATGCCCTTTCTGCTTATAACTCATTCCCCACCTCTCTATTGAAAAGCACCCTGTATGTATTAATTTTTCTGGTGAACACCGAAAGAATGTAGAATCTATTACAATATACTCCCTGCCATGCAGCATACAGTAGCTTACCGAAGATCGTGTGTTCTAAATTCCATCAAGAGTGGAACAAAAATGTAAATTTTGGCGAAGTCCGTATGTAAAGCACCGTCTTCAATGCACCACACGAAGTTTTATATAGACATCGTCTATATTTAAAAATTAAGAGGGCAACATTTTATTAAGATCGAAAGAAAATTGTATATCTTGTCGAGGTCTGTAGGTAAACTACCCTCCGCCACGCACCATACGCATTATACCTCCTGAACATTGTGTCGTAGGTGGTTCTTACCCCTACAGTAATGATTACCTGACAGTAAGAACTGTGTGAGCGAAATTTGGTTGAAATATGTACAGTGGTTTGGCTGGAGGCAGCGAGCACATAATAACATAGAGAGGCTGTACCGCTTACATCAGCGTATATGCAGTTAAGGCAGGACGGCCACCCCTCAGGGGCTCAGCATTAATTTGCTGAGTACGGGCTTGGCGAACCCGGGGTCCTGAGCCGTGGGCTGTGTTGCGCCAACAGTCCGCTACACCGTAAGCTCTGTGCGTGCTTCAACGACCATCGTTCGGCGCGACGGTGGAACGTTGTACTTTCAGAGCCCGGGGATCTTGGCTTAATCGCCCGGGTCGCGAGGACGGTACAAACCTCTATAAAAAAAAACCTCAATCTCAAGGTGTGCTACGTGCCGAGGAGATGCATGGCTGTTGAGGTCGAACAGCCGCTAGCGAGCAACCTCTGAGGAATCTGCCGCACCTCAGTTGTATAAGGCTTACCCAGGCAAGCGGGGCTTTGCCTGGGAGGACATATAGTTCCCTAGCTGCTCGTGCGACCAAGATGAAACGAGCAAATAAAAGCGTGGCCGGTCGCGAAAACGGCGTCTCTAAGCGTGGGAAGACAGAGTTTAACGCTTCTACCTATGACCCTAAGACGTTTCCGTCCCTTGCCACCCAATGGGAGGAACGAAGGGCACTTATTAGATCTGAGCCGTACTCACCTCAATATCTGGTCTGTGAGCGTACTGATGGCGAATCCTTCACTTCTACTAAGCCTCAGTTTTTTGTTGACACAATCGAAGACAAGTTTGGTGAAGTGGCATCATTTTCGAAGATGAGGAGTGGGGCCGTTCTATTACAGGCGGCGTCCTCGGCCCAGTCGCGGGCACTACTTGCCTGCGACAGGCTGGGTGATATCCCGGTGCGTGTCACGCCCCACAAATCATTAAATATGGTCCAAGGTCTTATCTATCATCGCGATCTTTTGTCTCAGAGCGATGACGAGCTGCGAGCATACCTGCAGCGACGAGGTGTCCACTTCGTCCGGCGGGTATACAGGGGTCCTAAAGAAAGTAGGGTTGCCACCGGTGCTTTTATCTTGACCTTCGAAGGCGATACACTGCCTGAGAAGGTTAAGATAATGGTCTACCGGTGTGAAGTCAAACCCTATGTCCCCCCTCCTATGCGGTGTTTCCGGTGCTGGAAGTTCGGGCACATGTCGTCCCGATGTACTTCCAGCCCAACATGCAGGGAATGTGGGCGGCCACCTCACCCGGACGCCCCATGCACCCCACCTCCGCTGTGTGTGAACTGTGGGCAACATCACCCGCCATGCTCGACGAACTGCTCTGTTTTACATCGGGAACGGAAAATTATGGAAATCAAGACCTTGGACCGACTGACCTTCTATGAGGCACGTAAGAAATACGAGCGGCTACACCCTGTCCGTGTGGAAACGTCTTTTGCCACAGTTACAGCATCTTCCTTGAGACCAGTGAAACCACCGGTGTTGTCTCCTCCTGTGGGCCCTAAGGGCCGTCAATCTTCCGTGACGGGTGGGGGCCCGTCTCCATCTCTCGCTCCCTCGACACCTGTGGAAGCAACTTCTCTCCCACCATCGGGGACATCTGTCCCCACTCCCCAGCCGGAGAAGAAACAGTCTTCCCCGGCCCCTCTTGCTCGGAAGGGGTCCCTCGGGACGCTCCCTACCGAGGATTCTCAGAGTGCGCCAGGGGATCCTAGCCTTAGGCTAAAGGATCCAACAACCGGTGACCGAAGGGCTTCCAGCTCTTCGGCTGTCCCTGATGTCGCTTCTGGAAAGTCCTCCCAGCCCTTACCACCAAAGGGCCAGTGGGAGAGAACAAAGAAGACCAAAAAGAAGAAAGAAAAGATTAAGGACCCTTCAGTGGCTCGAAAGGAGCGCTCGCTCACATCTTCGGCCACTGAAGACGAGGTGGAGATCCTTGCGTCCCCTGAGGATCT
Source organism: Locusta migratoria (assembly GCA_026315105.1). Classification (NCBI taxonomy): domain Eukaryota; kingdom Metazoa; phylum Arthropoda; class Insecta; order Orthoptera; family Acrididae; genus Locusta; species Locusta migratoria. The sequence goes on from CM048748.1 coordinate 422,337,637, forward strand.
TGCCTCCCTAGGATCGCCAGAACCCATGGTTCTCGATCCTACAGATTCTGTGGAATTGGCAGCAGGTGCCCCTGCTGAATGACCATTTCATCTCTTCCATTATGGCTATTCAGCAGACTGCAAACGAAATCTTGCAGTGGAATTGCGGCGGATTTTTCCGCCATCTGGCAGAGCTGCGACAATTACTCTGCCACTTCCCTGCGATCTGTCTAGCGGTGCAGGAAACATGGTTCCCCGTCGACAGGACCCCAGCCCTCCGAGGCTATCGGGGCTATTTTAAAAACCGAGTCATCTACGACAGGGTGTCTGGCGGCGTGGGTGTTTATGTCCACGCCTCTGTCCCCAGTGCTGCTGTGCCTCTCCAAACATCTCTAGAGGCAGTCGCTGTTCGACTCTGGGTAGTGCAAGATTTTACCGTCTGCTCTGTTTACCTTCCACCTGATGAGGCCATCTCTCCCACAGACCTCGCAACCTTGGTCGCCCAACTTCCCCCACCCTTTCTTCTTTTGGGGGACTTCAACACCCACCACCCTCTGTCGGGTGGCACGCAGACCTCGGCCCGGGGTAGGGATGTTGAGTCTCTCCTGTCAGAGCAGAACCTCTGCCTTCTTAACACCGGTGCTCCTACCCACTTTAGCACAGCACATGGTACGTATTCTGCCATAGACCTGTCCGTCTGCAGCCCTAGCCTGGAGGGTCCATGACGACCTGTGTGGCAGCGACCATTTCCCGATCTTCCTGTCGCTCCCACAGTGTTCGCCTGCCGACCATCCGCCTCGCTGGTCCCTCCGTAGGGTTGACTGGCCAGCTTACTCTTCAGCTGTTGTGATTTCCTCTCCGCTTCCAGCAGATGTTGATGCCGCCGTTCAGCAGGTCACAGAGGCCATCGTTTCTGCAGCCGAAAACTCTGTTCCCACAACATCCGGTTCGCTCCATCGTCCTTCGGTGCCCTGGTGGACACCAGAGATTGCTGAGGCCATCCGGGAACGTCGGCGAGCACTACAGCGCCACCGACGTCACCCTTCTGTCGAACATCTTGTAGCCTTCAAGCGCCTCCGGGCACGGGCCCGGCGACTGATACAAGATAGTAAGAGAGCCTCGTGGGAGAAGTATGTCGCGTCCATTGGTTCTCGCGCTTCTCCTTCCAAGGTGTGGTCGCAAGTTCGACGCCTCTTCGGGCACCGCCCACCAGCGGGAATTCCAAGCCTCAGAGTCCAGGGTATGCTGTGTACTGACCCTGTCACCGTCGCTGAGCACCTGGCAGATCATTTTGCATGTACATCGGAGACTGCTGCCTATAGTGCAGATTTTCGTGCCATTAAAGAGCGAGCAGAGAGCCAGCAGATTTCATTTCGAACACGACGTCGTGAATCATATAACGTGCCATTTACTGAGTGGGAGTTTGAAAGTGCCTTTGCTGCATGCCCGGATAACTCCCCTGGACCCGATCGCATTCACAGCCAGTTCCTCCGACACCTATCAGCGGATGCCAAAAGCCAACTTCTCGCCCTGTTTAATCGCGTATGGCTTGAGGGTGTTTTTTCCGTCCTCGTGGCGGGAAAGCATTATCATGATTAAGCCTGGGGCAGATCCGCAGGTGGCTGATAGTTACCGCCCGATCAGCCTCACCAACGTTCCATGCAAGCTTCTCGAGCGGTTGGTGAGTCGGAGGCTCATGTGGAACCTCGAGGACCGAGGACTCTTGGCGCATCAACAGGGTGGGTTCCGTCAAGGCCGCTCCGCTATCGACAATCTCGTGTCACTAGAGTCGGCCATTCGTACAGCATTTTCTCGCCGTGAACACCTGATTGCCGTCTTCTTTGACCTGCGGAAAGCGTACGACACCACCTGGCGATATCATATTCTGTCTACACTGTACGATTGGGGCTTACGGGGTCCACTCCCTACATTCATTCAGAACTTCCTGGCGTTGCGTTCTTTTCGTGTTCGTGTTGGTTCTTGTTTCAGCTCACCTCATTGTCAAGAGAACGGAGTCCCGCAAGATTCCGTTCTTAGTGTTCCTTTATTCTTAATCGCCATAAACGGTCTTGCTGCGGCTGCGGGGTCATCGGTTTCTACTTCTTTGTATGCCGATGACTTCTGCATGTATTACAGTCCTCCAGCATCGGCGTAGCTGAACGGCGGTTGCAGATCGCAGTTCGGAAGGCACAGTCGTGGGCGTTTGCCCACGGGTTTCAATTTTCTGCATCCAAAACCCGTGTGATGCATTTCTGTCGACGTCGGGCAGTACACCCGGAACCCGAACTTTACTTAGCTGGCGACCTGCTACAAGTCGAAGAGACGCACAGATTCTTAGGTCTAGTGTTTGATGACCGTCTAACCTGGGTGCCGCACCTACGCCAGTTAAAACAAAAGTGCTGGCGACACCTCAACATCCACGCGCTGTCTCGGCCACACTGTTTGGGGAGCCTCACGCCCAACGCTCTTAAAACTTTACAAGGCCCTCATTCAGTCGCGCCTAGACTATGGCTGCATAGTCTACGATTCGGCTGCGCCGTCAGTGCTGCAGGCATTAGACCCAATTCTACACTGTGGTGTCCGTTTGGCGACAGGGGCTTTTCGGACAAGCCCGGTGACAAACCTCCTTGTCGAAGCGGGAGTCCTCCCGCTGCGGTTCCGCAGACAACACCTGCTAACTTCCTATGTTGCTCGTGTTCAGGCCTCGCCCTTCCACCCGAACCGCCGGGTCCTATTTCCAGACGCTGCACTACCTATCCCTCCACGACGGCCAAGGTCGGGATACCCGACCTCGGTCCGTGTTCGTATCCTTCTTTCGTCTCTCACATCCTATCAACTTCCTACCAGTTTCCACTATTCCTTTCACACCCCTCCTTGGTCCATTCCTCGTTTGCAGCTCTGTCTGGACCTGTCCCATGCGTCGAAGGACTCTGTTTCTCCCATACATCTCCGTCACCAGTTTCTGCAAGTGCTCGAGCTGTTCCGTGCCGCAGACGCCATTTACACAGATGGTTCCGTAGTAGATGGCCGTGCTGGGTATGCGTTTCTACATCACAACCACGTAGAACAGCATTCTCTGCCAGGTGAAAGTAGCATCTTCTCCGCCGAGCTGGTCGCTATTCTCAGAGCTCTACAACATCTCAAAGCCTGCCCAAGGGGGTCATTCGTCATCTGTACTGACTCCCTGAGTGGCTTACAAGCGATCGACCAGTGTTTCTCACGGCACCCAATAGTGCGGTCGACCAGGATACTGTTCACTCCCTATGCCAATCAGGCCGTTCTGTGGTCTTTGTGTGGACCCCGGGTCATGTTGGCATACCCGGGAATGAGCATGTTGATCGATTGGCCAAGCAGGCTACTATGGGACCACCTCTCGCTGTTGGTGTCACGGAACAGGATGTTGAACTGGTGTTGCACCGGAAGGTGCGCGAGGCTTGGAGCACCGAGTGGGCTACGGCGACTGCACCGAATAAGCTTCGGGCAGTGAAGCTCTCCACAGATTTGTGGAAATCTTCACTGCGGCCGACCCGCCGAGAGCCAGTTGTCCTCTGTCGCCTCCGGATTGGACATACGTGGCTCACCCACGGGTATCTCCTTCGGCGCGAGGCTCCACCCGTGTGTCGATGTGGCACTGTGTTGATGGACTGTCCGCTTTTAGCCGACTTGCGGCAATCTTTTAATATCCCAGACGCGCTATCATTAGCTTTAGCAGACGACGCCCCTATGGCTAATACAGTTTTAAGTTTTATCCGCGCTGCTGGTTTTTATGACTCTATCTAACGGTGGGTGCTGTGGCCTGATATCTTAGGCCACCACCAATCCAGCTTTTTACCTATTCACACCCTTAGGGGTTCTTCGTGTATGCAGTATGGCTGGCTCATCCTGTTTTTTCTTTGTGATCGGCCATCCAAGGTACTCTGCTATGCAGTTTTATTCCTGACTTTCCTTTATCAATTCTGTGTGTCTTAGTCTTACGTTTTCAGAGGTTTGTCCATTGTCAACCTGTCCCTTTTGTGTGTGATAATTTTTAGAGCTTTGCTTAATTTTTGTCGTTATTGACAGTGGACTCTGAGCTAGTAACAGGGGACTGATGACCTAGCTGTTTAGTCCCCTCAAAATCCAACAACAACAACAACAGCAGGACGGCCATCTTGGATGGGAGCAGAAACGGAGTTCGGCCAATAAATGCGTCATTGCAGAACGAAATGTTGACCATAGCTGTTTATTAATTCTCAATGCAACCGGTTTCCGTTATGTACCATTGTCAAGCGTTAGCCTGAAGTACAGAAAAAGTTATTAAAGTATTAGTCAACAACAAAAAACTTTAACAAAATTACAGCAAGATTCATGTGAAGTACTTACATAGATTAGCTAATAGCTTAACATGTCGGAATATAAAAATACAAAATTATAACACAAGTATTCGTTGTCATTGCTCAAGTTATTGTCACAGTAGCTGACTGCTATAGACTGAAGGATACATTGATGAGTATGAAATAAAATTATTAAAAAAAAAAAAAAAACACCCAAAGATAAAGAACATGTTTACATTAAATTTCACTGCACAAAGGTTATAGGGCATACAGTTATGCTATGTCTATAACTGTCTTTGGTCATTAGGATCCCACCGGCCCCGGTGGCCGAGGGGATTCAGGCGCTCCAGTCACAGTCCGCACGGCCACTGCGGTCGGGGGTTCGAATCCCCCCTCGGGCATGGATATTTGTGCCGTCCTTAGTTGTAAGTAGTTCATAAGTAGTTTGTAAGTTTAGGGACTGATGACCCCGTAGTTAAGCCCCATAGACTCTACAAACATTTGAACATCATTAGGATCTATGATGCAAACAATGTGACTGTTATGTTTATAAACAAGTGCTATATAATATGATGAAGTGGAAGTTTGAGATGTACATATTCAATGCTATGCAGTTGTGATGCTAATATATTCCACAATTTGTAGCTATACATTACATCAATGAAATGACAAGTGACTATTTAGCTTATGAGACAAGAAACGTAATTTCGGATACTGAAGTCAAGAATAACGTAATTACGAGGACCTTTTGAGTTAATTTTCAAGCAGTACAGTAACACGGTAATGTTATTTCTAATAATCTGAACATAATAATCTGAAGTGAAAAACTTAATAGCACATCTTTGTTTTGGTGTAAACATAGCATAGTTATAGCATATTAATTTAATTGCCCAACATTGAAAATAAACGTGTGATCCACAGTAACATTCTGGTGCTTTTTATACTATTGTTTGATATGAATACATGGAGAGAAAACATCGACAACAAAACCTTGTTTTGATGTTAACGTAACAAAGTTACAGCCATTGGGAATTAAGGTAAGTTTATTACATCATTCACTTAAGTAAACTATCTTTTATAAAACATGCTTTTGAAATTTGTCATTATGATTAATCAAAAAGGTTATGTCAGCCTAAAAACACAATTGCCAAGACTAAAATTTAAAATGTGATGTAGCTTAAAAATAAAGTGTACTTATCTGAGATATTGGGTTCAATAGAAAAATATATTGGGTTCTGGATATGTGGTAAGTAAGGTACTGTGCGGGAGGGGGGGGGGCGGGGCACATGGTGGGTATGTACAATTGTGATGGGTGTGGTGGAGCTTGATGAGCCAACTACAATGAAATTAAGAAGCAGGTGCGAGACAATGATTGGGGGAAGAAAGATTGTGAGTGCAGTGTATATACCATATGAAAGGCGGGAGGTAAGTAATTGTTCGGTATATCAGTCAATACATTAACATGTAAGTGGCTGTGGAGTATTGAGATGTGTGCAGGTGTGGTTTAAAGCTATGAATTGATAGTGCGTGTTTGTTTGTTTGTTTGTTTGTGTGTGTGTGTGTGTGTGTGTGTGTGTGTGTGTCTGTGTCTGTGTTTGTGAGTATGTGTGTGTGTGTGTGTGTGTGTGTGTGTGTGTCTGTGTGTGTATGTTTGTCTGTCTGTGTGTGTGTCTGTTTGTCTGTCTGTGTGTTTGTCTGTCTTATGAAATGCTTATGTGTTTATACATGTTAATGAATGGGTATGGACAACTACTGGTAAATATATAATGGTGTTTCTTATTGAAAGTTGCAGGATATATTAAAAGATGTAAGTCAATTGATAAAATTGAAAGCATTGTAAGTGATAAAAACGTTGAGTGTAGACCTGAGCAACTACAGTAAAGTAGTGCAGAAATTTTTTTTTTTCATCCACGGGTATAAAACAACCGAGTAACAAACAGTGAAACCCAGTGCTTTAGCCCAATATTTTAAGGAGATAAGTAAAAATTAAGTTACAACAATAACAGTGAAAATATAAACCAAGTTGTTTATAGGTTTGTAAATCACTTAAGAAATCTTATACATATTCTATAGTTGTACATATGGTGTAGTGTGTGGTGCAAGAACAATGCTTTAGACATAAGAGAAAACATAAGAAGCCCTATAATAGGGTTTACAGAGGATTGGCATATGTTACAGAACAGTGGTATACTGTTCTTAAATTTAAATGTTACAATAGTTGGTGTTTGAAAAATGATACAGTAAGAATGGTACAAATGAATCCAATTACTTACAGTAGTATGCATATTTATATTTAAAGAGTCATAAATTACATTAGTAAATATAGCCTGATTTGCTTAAACATATTATTTTTTATTTATTTATTTATTTATTTTTTGCTCTATAGGTAACATTTTCGACTGTTTGCTACTCGGTTGTTTTATACCCGTGGATGAAAAAAATGATTTCTGCACTGCTTTACTGTAGTTGCTCAGGTCTACACTCAACGCATTTATCACTCACAATGCTTGCAATTTTATCAATTGACTTACATATTTTAATATATCCTGCAACCTTCAATAAGAAACACCATTATATATTTACCATCAGTTGCCGTACCCAGTCATTAACATGTATAAACACAAAATCATTTCATAAGACAGACAAACAGACACACACACAGACAGACAAACAGACACACGCACACACACACGCACGCACACACACACACACACACACACAGACACACACACACACAAACATGCACTATCAATTCATAGCTTTAAACCACACCTGCAAAAGCATGTTTTATAAAAGATAGTTTACTTAAGTGAATGATGTAATAAACTTACCTTAATTCCCTATGGCTGTAACTTTGTTATGTTAACATCAAAACAAGGTTTTGTTGTCAATGTTTTCTCTCCATGTATTCATATCAAACAATAGTATAAAAAGCACCAGAATGTTACTGTGGATCACACGTTTATTTTCAATGTTGGGCAATTAAATTAATATGCTATAACTGTGCTATGTTTACACCAAAACAAAGATGTGCTATTAAGTTTTTCACTTCAGATTATTATGTTCAGATTATTAGAAATAACATTACCATGTTATTTTTAATGTCATAATCTGTACTGCTTGAAAATTAACTCAAAAGGTCCTCGTAATTACGTTATTCTTGACTTCAGTATCCGAAATTACGTTTCTTGTCTCATAAGCTAAATAGTCACTTGTCATTTCATTGATGTAATGTATAGCTACAAGTTGTGGAATATATTAGCATCACAACTGCATAGCATTGAATATGTACATCTCAAACTTCCACTTCATCATATTATATAGCACTTGTTTATAAACATAACTGTCACATTGTTTACATCATAGATCCTAATGACCAAAGACAGTTATAGACATAGCATAACTGTATGCCCTATAATCTTTGTGCAGTAAAATTTAATGTAAACATGTTCTTTATCTTTGGGTGTTTTTTTTTTTTTAATAATTTTATTTCATACTTATCAATGTATCCTTCAGTCTATAGCAGTCAGCTACTGTGACAATAACTTGAGCAATGACAACGAATACTTGTGTTATAATTTTGTATTTTTATATTCCGACATGTTAAGCTATTAGCTAATCTCTGTAACTACTTCACATGAATCTTGCTGTAATTTTGTTAACGTTTTATGTAGTTGACTAATACTTTAATAACTTTTTATGTACTTTAGGCTAACGCTTGACAATGGTACATAACCGAAACCGTTAGTATTGAGAATTAATAAACAGCTATGGTCAACATGTCGTTCTGCAATTATCTGAAAGCTGTTATGCCCCATCTATTCACCTTTATAAAAAATGCGTCATTCTTCAAATGGTGCTCGCTTCAATTACATTGTTATTGGAACTCCTTAGGATAGGAAAAAAAGTACGAAATTTTTCACGCAGACAGTTGAATACTAAAGCAAATACAATACGTATTGTGTTTGTATAAAAGAAATTACTGAAACTATTGATTTTATATTAAATTAACATAACGACATGAAAAAGTTAGTCGCCTGTCAGTTTTTTTGTTTTAGGAACCAGGAAATTTTTGTCAGCGAGAAAGTTGTAGATAAAGATATGAGCTTTTCTTTTTATTTAAACAACTTTTTTATAGCTCCCCTAGTTTTCTCACAAATATGGATAGATTAGAGTGGTGGAACCTTCCAAATTCTGCTCGTTACTTTCAGCGACCTTCCTGCCAGTGAGCACAGATTCCGTTGCCCACTCACATATTTTTTGACAAATTCCGAAAAACATATTTTAATCTAGGATACAATTTTCGGTATTAAATAACTATGACTTAATACTTTTTATTTATTTTATTACCAACGAGCTGAACACGCCTCTTCTTTGCACAGTTCATCTTTAAAGTTCTTTAACTCGAGAACTGCAAAACGTATCGCGATGTGATTTGTTTCAATTTCTTCGTTGTAATTCTGAGATCAACGTAGGTTATATTAAACGCCAATACGAAAATTTGAAATAATTGAAATAAAAATAATGACGTAAAATGGTTTACCACTTCTACTCTTTCGTGACCTCTGTAGCGTAAACTATGAGACCTGCGCCATAGTACATAGTATAGAATTATAGAACGCAGGAGTATTTTTAAGGCCCCAAGGTTATATTCCTAACTCGTACAAATCTACCACAGTCATTATATCTGTAGTCTGAAGCCGTGTGGCACCAGCGCTTTAGAAGAGAAAAAGATAAATGTGGTTCACTCGTAAAAGTTACACATGGCCTCGCGCATTTTATTTATTTAAGATCATTATGAGTTCTGCAATTCTACACTATGTACACTGACCCAGCTCTTATAGTTTGTAGAAGCGGTAAATTATTCTACGTTATTATCCTTATTCTAGTTGTTTCACAAGTTCCTTTTGACATAATATATAGCCTGAGTTTATCACAGGATTGTAAAGAAGAAACTGAAAGAAACCTCATGACGATACGTACAGTACTCCTCGATTTATAGGAGGTTATAGGATCAGACAGAAGGAAAATGTTGTTCTGTTTCATATAATGGTATGATTTGCCATCCCTAGCTAAAATTTGTAATTTTTCATGGTAGAAATAGACTGTCTAAAAAGGAACGCCTTAAAATATTTGAAAAAGAAATTCACAGATAGCGAAATCAGTAAACTACCCTGTGCTCGTAGCTGTGGCCAGGTGACGCTCGACACTACTACTTGACAATTCATGCTCTGCGGCCGCCATGTTGGTTGGGTATCGCGTCCTCCTGCCGGCTTCATTTCACTGCCATTATCAGACATCTCTGTGTTGTTTTTTGCTCGCTGGGTGGAGTATGGAGGCCTTCAACACTGTTGTGTGTTGCAGTAGTTTTTACGCGCATTTCATTGTTTATGACGTCGTATCTCCTGAAATATATGTTGTACGAGTCCTTTACATACACTGTGACCTTTCTCTTGATTTTAACGTCGTTTGCGCAAAATTTCAGTGATATTCGAACAAAACTATGGATTTGTGTGCAATACAAACACACATATCCACAAACACAGAAAACACCACATATTCTGTAAGATTGATAATAATTTCTCCCTTTGTAGGTCGGAGTCACCAACAGACTTTTGCATTCGAAGAAGAAAGGCAATCTTAAGTTTTCTGTGTAGATCTCGTCTCAATGAATGACGCCGTTGCTTTAATGATTTCCACTCCACCTCCTATATGATTTCCTTGACACTATTATCCCCATATCTTGATAATGTTGTAATGTTTGTGAATCTAAGGGTCCAAACTATGGAAGTCAATCGAAACCTAGAATTACAAACTACACTATTGGCCATTAAAATTGTTACACCAAGAAGAAACGCAGATGATAAACTGGTATTCAATGGACTAATATATTATACTAGAACTGACATGTGATTAGATTTTCACATAATTTGGGTGCAGAGATCCTGAGAAATCAGTACGCAGAACAACTACCTCTGGCGGTAATAACGGCCTTGATAGGCCTGGGCAACGCGTCAAACAGAGCTTGGATGGCGTGTACAGGCACAGATGCCGATGCATTTTCAACACGATACCACAGATCCTCAATAGTAGTGACTGGCGTATTGTGACGAGCCACTTACTCGGCCACCGTTGACCAGGCGTTCATAATTGGAGAGAGATGTGGAGAATGTTCTGGCCAGTCGAACATTTTTCGTATTCAGAAAGGCCCTACACTACCTGCAACTTGCGGTCGTGCATTATCCTGCTGAAATGTAGGGTTTCGCAGGGATAGAATGAAGGGTAGAGTCACGGGTCGTAACACATCTGAAATGTAACGGCCACAGTTCAAAGTGCCGTCGATGTGAACAAGAGGTGATCGAGGCGTGTAACCAATGGCACCCCATACAATCACGCTGGGTGATATGCTAATATGGCCAGGACCAATACACGCTTATAATGAGCGTTCACCGTGATATCGCCAAACACGGATGCGACAATCATGATGCTGTAAACGGAACCTGGATTCATCCGAAAAAATTACGTTTTGCCATTCGTGCACTGCACCCAGGTTCCTAGTTGCGTATACCATCACAGGCGCTCCTGTCTGTGATGCAGCGTCAATGGTAACCGCAGCCATGGTTTCCGTGTAGATAGTCCATGCTGCTGCAAACGTCGTCGAACTGTTCGTGAAGATGGTTGTTATCTTGCAAACGTCCTCATCTGCTGGGTCAGGTATCGAGACGTGGCTGCACGATTCGTTACAGCCATGCGGATAAGATGCCTGTCATCTTGACTGCTAGTGTTACGAGGCCGTTGGGATACAGCACGGCGCTGAACCCACCGATTCCATGTTCTGCTAACATTCATTGGATCGCGACCAACGCGAGCAGCAATGTCGCGATACGATAAACCGCAATCGTGATAGGCTACAATACGACGTTTATCAAAGTCGGAAACGTGATGGTATGCATTTCACCTCCTTACTCAAGGCATCACAACAATGTTTCACCAGGTAACGCCGGTCAACTGCTGTTTGTATATGAGAAATCGGTTGGAAACATTCCTTATGTCAGCATGTTGTAGATGTCGCCACCGGCGCCAACCTTGTGTGAATGCTGTGAAAAGCTAATAATATTTATATCACAGCATCTTCTTCCTGTCGGTTAAATTTCGCGTCTGTAGCACGTCTTCTTCGTGGTATAGCAATTTTAATGGCCAGGAGTGTACTTAAATTAACGTATCCAAAGGGCGACGCAGACAGAGGACTCGAACCTCTTGCGGGAGCGACAACGCTGCCCATTACGTGGCGAGTACAACAGGACGGCTATTCCCGCGTGATTGTAACGTGATAACAAAAAACAAGCTGCCCTCCTTTGTGCTCTTTCCATGTCCTCCGTCATATCCATCTAACCCAGCAATACGATAAAAGAGAACGCTGCCTATTTGGCCTGGTTTGGACGCTTTTCGGTGTCGAGCCGTGAAGAGGCCGCCACCTGCTGTTGAGGCCGCTGCAGCCTTAAACCGCTTGCCAAGAATACCGCGTGCGCCGACAGCTCTGTTTATGTGAGCAGCTGCACAGCGTATCCTGGAAGACACAAGTCATCCAGCCCAGCGGCAGAGCGAAAAAAAAAACAACTAGATATTCTTACAGTAGACGTCGACCTTATTTCTTCTCCATTTCTCTTATTTTTCTGCATCTTCTGTGTCCTTCTACATTCCATGCATGCAGTGGAGAACAGACTTAACAAATTACATAAACTACAAGTTTATGAATGATGTGTCGAAATCAGCAACTGGTATCTATGGGAATATTTTCTGTTCTATAGTTCTGTAGGCATTACTGAAACGGTATTTTTGGAGTATCTTGAGGAAGCATATATATTACAAAACAGGTGTGCAACTAACACATAACATTGCGAGAAAATGAAGGAAATGCTGCGTGGAATGGAGTGACATGAAGAGTATATAAAAATAAATGGTGACGATGGAGAAACACAACACTGTATCATTGAAGGACAAGGAAATTTAAAATACACAGTCGTCGGCTTTCGGATGGCCGTTCACAGTTTTGTTAAAATAACTGATGAGTTTCACTCCGACGGAACACTGATGATTCACACGCATTTTTTTAATGAATATAATGAGTGAGGATGGGGAAGAAGCAAAGGGAGGGGCGAAATGGAGGGAGGGAGAGGGAGTAGAAGAGTGGTGTGAGATGGGGAGGGGGACAGGAGGGAGGAGAGGCCATAGGACGATGAGGGGAAAGAAGGGGGGATGTCCCAGGAAGGTGTAAGGTGTGTGGAAGTTGCTGGAGGGACCGGGAAGAGTAGAAAGGGAGGGAATGGAGGGAGTGAGGCTGTCAAGGGGGGATCAATGAGTGAGGAGGGGGAGGAGAAGAGGGAGGATCAGAGCTAGTATGAAGGGTGGATGTCTGGACAGAGGGCATCGCCAGAGGGGGGGTGCAGAAATTGCCATGGGAATGGGTAAGGAGGGAGGAGAGCGGAGGAGATATAGTGTTAATGGTGCGACAGCGGACTGATTGGTGAGGAGCGGGTGAGGGCGATCCAATTTACGATAGAGGAAATTGGAGGTGTAGGCGTTCAATGAAACAGACAAGGTGGGGGAATGGGGTGAGGTCATAGAGGAACCATGTATGGGATTGGGGGTATGAAGGAATACAGAACGCGAGACATAGGGTGTACATTCCACAATTTGCAGGGATTGGGCGATGGGGGGGATACAGGTAGGATGGGAGGTGCAGAGGATGGGGAGGATGAGGGATTTGTAGAGGAGTGTGGAATGCTTCAGGCCCCAGGTTTGGCTGACAAGCAGTTTGAGGAGGCAGAGGGAGGAATGGGATTTTTCTTGGGTGGTGCGAAGTTGGGGAGTAAAGGAGACACTGCGATCAATCATAAGCCCAGGTACTTCAGGGAGTGAGTGAGGCGGATGGGACAGTGATGGAAGGTTAGGTAGATATTATGGGGGCGGAAGGGAAGGGTGTATCAACCTAAAATGATCGGCTGGGTTTTGGCAGGATTTGTTGATAGGAGCCACTGGTTACACAAAGTGGTGAAAAGGTCAAGGTGTTCTTGGAGAAAACAGTTGGAATGAACGAGGGTGGGAGCTGAAGCATGGAAGGCGGTGTCATTAGCATATTGGAAGAGGTGTATGGGGGGGGGGGGCAAGCTTAGACATATCTGCAGTATACAGGAGATAAAGAAGGGGAGAGAGGTCGGACCCTTGGGGAAAGCCACCAGAGGGATAGAAAGATGGGAGTCACTGTTGTGGACGGTAACATAAGTAGAGTGGTTGGAGAGAAAGGACGCAGTGACACAGAGGAGTTTGATACGAAGAGCATAGGTTTGGAGTTTGAAGAGCAGACTGGAATGCCAGACCTGATAATAGGCCTATTCGAGGTCTAAGGATACAAAGATGACATCAAGATGGGAACTGAGCTGGAGGGAAAGGAGTTGGCTAAGGAAAAGGAGTTGGTTGTCGGCGGAGAAGGAAAGACGAAAGCCACATTGTGTGTCACAGAGAAGGTTGTGAAGACGGAGCTGGAGATGGATACGTTTGTATAGGATGGATTCGAAGACCTTACTGAATACTGGGATGAGGCAAACTGGACAGTAGGAGGAAGCATTCAAAGGGGGATTTGTTGGGTTTGAGGAATATGAGGACTCGGGAAATTTTACATGGTACAACACTGTACAACCTTTACTTTTTTATAATGTCTATATGCGTGTATGTGTTTATGCATGTATGTTCCCAATAGACTCCATGGTGGATGAAGCGATATTGATTAAATGTTAAGTTAAATTTCAGATTTGCCAGCTGGGTGATCGTGTGGCATTTGGTACCGATCGGACCAAGATATTTATCAAGTTATACGTAAAAGTTATGTATGGCACTTGGAACGATAGTAATGCCCCTAGCAGAGATAGAGGGAACCGCTTGTGTCACGCCATTATTCTGTTACTGCAGTGCTGCCGCTGGGAGCGCCAGCGCTGCTTCCGTGACCGTGTCGATAGTACCGCTGCGGTTTACGTTTTCTCCATTACCAGACTAAACTTTTATATATACATTAGACTATGATATTATTATGTAAATATGGATTACACACATTGAGGATTGTATAATCATGGTATTCATTGAATTTCATCATATTCGTAGAACATAGCAACCAATGAAATGCAAACAGACATCGATTTTTACAGATATAGAATATAAAGTTCTCCTGTGCAAAGCAGGGGTTTGTTGTTAATGGCATGATAATGAAATGAGGATCGATTGCGTTAATGATTTATAGAAATATTTTTGTATACTTGTAGTAGGATTTTTACGGAAATAAAAATTGGTAATTTTTCCAGAAAAAGGTAAAAATCTGCAAACACTGAAAGGCCTGTTTTATATCAGAACGTGAATCATTTCAAAACTTTTACATCACAATTCGAGCGACGGATATATAATTTGTTTATTGTTTTGTATATAATGCTCCTCAGAAAGTAGCCAAGAAAGAAATTTCTTCAAAGAGGAAGTCGGAAAATTCTGACAATTGCAAAAATAACAATTTTCATGGACTCTCTATAATATCTGGCAAAAGCAATGATATTTTCGGTTTGACCAATCTCAAGGAAATTTGGAGCGTGCATGTGATTTTTCTTGGGGAAGGTCTTCACACTCCGAAGCTACCGAATGTTGGGTGGCAGATCATACCTTATGATGAGCTTATTTACCGTTTGACCGATCACAGTCTGACTTGCCATTCCTTGACCTTCAAAGGAAAAGGAAAGTTGCTGTCTCTGCAAGGATCACTTACAACGAATAGCTCAGGAGATTGATGTTGTGAACCGTTAAATGAGCTAAACCTGCTGCATCGTGCGACCACTGCAAATTTGGTGCACGTATTCCTCACCGTGAGGTAACAATTCCTGTAGTGGTAAGAACCACCTACTACAACTAGTTAAGTAGATATGACGTTATAACCATAAAGATGCATGATATACCAGGGTACTAAGGCAAGACAAGACACTTTATAACGTTTTTCCAAGAATCTCGGAAAGTTCATTTGGACAGACGTAGTTTTTTTTCAAACAAATTTATATATAGTGTGTCTCCTTGTGCGTTTGTATTTCATACATATTTACAGTTTTGTTCCAGTCTTAATGACATTAATCATATTTGACCTTGAAAAACGGCGGAAGGTCACTATCTACTCAAATTTTCGTATGATGGACGCGGAGGATTTTTTACTTACCGAACCGACTTAAACAAAAACTACAGTTTTGTTACCGTAATGAAGAATTTTTCATATTTTAATTGTGAAACAAGAGGTAGGTCATTGTATACATAAAATTATGAATCGTTCGTGGCGGAGGGCACGACAGAGTTCGACAGGATTCTACAGTTTTGCTCCGATATTGGAAAAGAAATGCACACTTGGACTTCAAAATGAGAGGAACAACTAGAAAAGACGAGACAGAAGAAAATAACTAGAGTATGGAAGAAATAAATAGTCAGGTAACGCAAGGTCTTCAGGTACGTTCAAATAATTTGAAGAGGGTTTACAGCGATCTCAGAAAGGTACCAGTTACTTGAATGTAATCGTTTACAGTCACTGCAAGAGGAGTGTATGATGTACAGGGACACACTAGTAGAAGTGAACAGAGAATGTCTTCGAAGAATAGTGTGTAAAGGAAGGAAGCAGCAGACAGCTTGATGGAAAGACACAGACTAGTCAGCCTGTAAAAAGAAAAACAAAGTGATCTTCAGATCGGAACTGATAGTGCTCTCACCATAACTCCTGTCACGTCAGAAACTTGGTTATTGCAAGGGATTGAGCGACACTTTTGGTTACAAGGGATTTTAGCCGTTGACAGAATTAAGAGGGAGACTTTGTCTGGCTAAGATGTTATTATCCCTGGAATTGACTATAAAGGATTTAAGATACTACTGAAATAAACCTCCTTTTAAAGTTTAACAACGTCTAGTTTTTCAGATAGGAAGTTAACAAGCAAACTGTTTGGATGAGGTATCTTCCACTAAGTGGCCAAGTCTTATACAGGGACGATGCCTGTCTAACACCGTTCTGTCTGCCTTATAATACATTTTCGGATCTATAATTCCACGTGTTGTGTCGGTTTTTGTTTATGTGTATATAGACGAGTTGAAAACCTTGTCGTCACGTAAAACGATGGTTGAGTAGGGTGGCTTCTTCGAAAGCCATTAGTATCTAGGTAGATGACTTAAATACAGCGTCGTACCACAAACTAAACAATCAAAGACTACAGTCGTCAAGTAATAGTGAAGCCAATACTGTAAAAAATATTACTTACGTTTTTTGATTGACTATCATTATTAACAATCTTCCATATAATATAAAAAGTTACAAATATACAAAAACACATGCACTTTTCGTAAAAATTACCCTTAGATATTATAATTATGTAAGTACTCGATGACAACAGAAAAAAAATATCCATGGCAGGATTCTAACCACTGTCCTTGAGGTTGAAAGGACAGAACGTTACCCCCCTCAGCTAAACGTACAGATGCAGCAACCATCTTAATTATTTGTACTTAGTACTTACGTGTTCTTTGCGAAACTTTAAAGTCGATTTTCTCGAATATTTTTGAGAGATGCGTCGAATGTTATTTATGTTCTGAACTTCACGTAAATATAATTAAATTCTATAATCCGATACCCATGTCGTCTCCTTGTAAGGGACTTAAATACTCTGGTTATCAGTCCCTAGGCTTACAAACTACTTAAAATAACCTAAGCACAAACACACACACACACACACACACACACACACACACACAAGCCCGAAATACGACTCGAATCTCCAAAGGTGAGCAACCGCGCACCCCGCAGCAAGACGCATTAGAACGCTCGACCTCTCCACCGCGGCACCGCCACAAGTATTTGTAACACGCGAAAGTAACGCGTGGCGGGATACCGCTAGTGCGATAATAAAAATCTGCCAGTTGTAAGCGTATCTCCTGTCGGTGCAACACTACTGAAAGAGAAGGTCGCGGCGCGCTCGTGCCACGTCACGCTATCGCGTAGCTGAGTGGCTGGCCGATGGCGCACAGCCCACTAGCGCTTAGCGGCCAGCCACTCAGCTACGCGCAGCGGCCTTCTCTCTCGGTGGCGTTGCTAGGTAACGCGATGAGTTGTGTCGCATAGGCCGCTGTCCAGCGGTGGAGTGGCGCGTAGCTAATTGGCTGGCCGATAGGGCACAGCCCACTAGCGCTTAGCAGCCAGCCACTCAGCTATGCGCCGCGGCCTTCTCCTTCAGTGGCGTACCTAGGTAACGCTGTGTGTTGTGTCGCGTAGGCCGATGTCCAGCGGTGGGGTGGCGCGTAGCTAACTGGCTGGCCGATGGGGCACAGCCCACTGGCGCTTAGCGGCCAGCCACTCAGCTACGCGCCGCGGCCTTCTCCTTCGGTGGCGTTGCTAGGTAACGCGGTGTGTTGTGTCGCATAGGCCGCTGTCCAGAGGTGGGGTGGTGCGTAGCTGAGTGGCTGGCCGATGGGGCACAGCCCACTAGCGCTTAGCGGCCAGCCACTCAGCTACGCGGAGCGGCCTTCTCTCTCGGTGGCGTTGCTAGGTAACGCGGTGTGTTGTGTCGCGTAGGCCGCTGTCCAGCGGAGGGGTGGCGCATAGCTGAGTGGCTGGCCGATGGGGCACAGCCCACAAGCGCTTAGCGACCAGCCACTCAGCTACACGCCGCGGACTTCTCCTTCAGTGGCGTTCCTAGGTAACGCGGTATGTTGTGTCGCGTAGGCCGATGTCCAGCGGTGGAGTGGCGTGTAGCTAACTGGCTGGCCGATGGGGCACAGCCCACTAGCGCTTAGCGGCCAGCCACTCAGCTACGCGCCACGGCCTTCTCCTTCGGTGGCGTTGCTAGGTAACGCGGTGTGTTGTGTCGCATAGGCCGCTGTCCAGGGGTGGGGTGGTGCGTAGCTGAGTGGCTGGCCGATGGGGCACAGCCCACTAGCGCTTAGCGGCCAGCCACTCAGCTACGCCCAGCGGCCTTCTCTCTCGGTGGCGTTGCTAGGTAACGCGGTGTGTTGTGTCGCGTAGGCCGCTTTCCGGCGGTGGGGTGGCTTGCCAGCGGCGGTGCTCGTTAGCGGCGCCGCTAACAATGAGCGCACAGTGATGTACGGCTGCCCGCATTAAGACCTCCGACACCTGCGGCGGCGCCCTTAAACCGACAATTAAGTAGCCCTCTGGGGCTGCAGCCGTACGTCACGGCCGCACCTAGCAAGTGTGGGCCGCGGTGAGACACCTACCACCGCGCCTGTCGACGCCGGTACAACACCGACGGGACAGTAGATCCGCAGTTGTCGGATGGCACTACAAACGGGCTAGAGTGATCAATTACTGATTGGGCCTTGGAGATGAATTAGTTTCGCACCTTCTCATGGTATATTTTCGCCAGACGCGTTGTAGCCAGCGCTGGCGATTCGTATGTGTTAACCGACTTCAAAAAAGGAGTAGGTTCTCAGTTCGACTGTATTTTGGCCCACTTTAGGTTACGGTAGTGGGCCTTTGTGCTCGTCTTTTGACAGATCGAAATTTCAATGAAAATAACGTCTTAACCATTCATCTGACACAAAATTTGAATAACCAGATTTGTAGAGGAGAAAATCCTCAACAACTTTGCTCTCTTATGTTTTTTTTTTTTTTTTTTTTTTTTTTTTTTTTTTTTTTTTTTTTTTTTTTTTTTTCATATCTCGTAGAGTTTCAGAGATCTTTGCAAAAATAACGGCGATTTTGCGATGTTTGTCTGCACGTAACGTGTCTCCTGTTTTTAAGACGAACCCTTCAACCTATTAGCACGAAATTTTACATACATAATTGTAGGCTATCAGAGACCAGATCCTCCCTTTTTCAAATTTTTTGGACAAAAAATACGGTAGTAATACAAATAAATAAATAAATAAATAAAAATAAAAAAGCCGTTTGTAATATAATTGTAATAGCAAACGAACTGATCATCTGGCACGAAAATTGAACAACCTAGTTGGTAGAGGGTAAAATTCTCCACAACTTCACTCTATTATGTTTTTTTTCATATCTTGCATCGTTACAGAGATATGTGCAAAAATAACGGGGATTTGACGATGTCTGTCTGGCTGTAACGTGTTCCCACGTTTTAGGTCGAACCATTCAATCGATCGGCACCAAATTTTTACGGACATAATTCTTGGATACCAGAGACCAGAACCTCGCTTTTTGAAATATTTTGGACAAGAAATACGTTAGTAATACTAAAAAAAGCCGTTTGCAATGTAATTTTAATTGCAAATAAACCTTTCATCTGACGCGAAAATCGAATAATCGGATTTGTAGAGGAGGAAATTCTCTACAACTTTGTTCCATTATGTTTTTTACATATCTCGTATCGTTTGAGAGATATTTGCGAAAATAACGGAGTTTTGACACCCTCCATTGAATTAACGAAAAGCAGCCGTTTGCAGATGTCACGTGACATTCCTCGCCCAGAACTCTCTCTGGCATACGCCATTTTGCGTTGCGTATTTGACGATTTTCTTATTGTAACTTACACGTTGTCATTTCAGAGCAATGACGCACTGAAGAATTAACAAAAACACATCGTTCTTCGTACGATAAATGATAATCTAATGCCTACAAATGCCATATTAGCATCAGCTAACAACGGTCGTTAATAGTATGAGATTAAGGTATACAATTTCAACTTGTTATCCATAGCATAGTGGGCAACGCGTGACACTGTAACGCTGAAGGTCAGTGGTTAGGAAACCACCAGTACGTAACATTCCTTTTTCCCTAAAGGGGTTTCGGACACTCTTATTAATTAATTGTTTATTATTTAGATTACTATTTTGGTCTAAAATGTTTGTGAAAACTTATAAAACTACAAATCTAAAGTGGGCAGTAAAACACGTCATTGCGTTTTTTTTATGTTTGTTACCGCAGAACCTTCGACTATGAGTTCCGATTTTGATGATTCTTTTTTTTTTTATTATTTGAACGCTGGTGCTTCCCGTATAGTCCCATTTCAATTGGGTCTAATTCTGACAATGGAATCCACAAGAAAACCTTAAAGGGGAACTCTGGACAGAACGGGATAGCGGGGCACAACCGGAAGTTGCTCTTCTCTAGACTAAAGCTCTGTATAGTGAAAGTATGGCCATCCTTTTCCGCGCCGCTTGCCGCCGTCTACGGCTCGTGATTGGCTGAAATCGAATCACGTGGTTCTTTCCGCCATCTTGGTCCTATACGTTGCTTGGCTGCCTTGAGAAGTCTTGTGAATATCGTATGTTTGGGTTTGAATAATGCCACAGTGTTGTACTTTTGGGTGTTCTTACGAAGCGAAAAAGGGAGGTAAACAGTATAGTACTTCCATTAGATATCAGAAATGCAGAAAGATGAACAGTCTGATGAAAGTGGTCAGAGAAAACTAGGAGCCCAGAAGTGACCTTCGCTTCTTCTACTAATTCATAATATAAATTAATAGATTAAAGACTCACTGACGAATGAATCAGGCAGCAGATATCTATAAAATTTTAACTTGAATAAATTTGTGAAGAGAATTCCTGCATAATGTCGAGAGGTTAAATTATTCACGCATCGTTGGTTGTATCTGCAGGTAGTTTCCGAAAACACAAATTTTGAACATATTAGCGAGTAAACTAGATTCTCGTTTAGATATGAAATTAATATATAGTTCGTAAAGCAAGCTTTTCTCATTCTGTTTAGTTCATGTACGATATAAGTACATAATACGCAAGAAAATAATCATCAAAAACTTACCGGTATCCCTAATCTAAATAGTTTTCTTCATTTACGCTATGCTCCGATGATATGTTCGCGGTCTATTCGAATATGTGGCTACGGTACAGGTCAGTCTGAATTTATAGGTGAGCTCTTTAGATCTGGAGCCAAAAACCAAGCTGTTTTCTTAAAATCGGACGATAAGTATTTCGTAGAGCCGCCAGGTCCGCATGGACAGAACTACGCGAAGTTCTCGCATCTGTCCGTCGGATATAACACCCCGTATCTCGAGAATGAAAAGAGTTATCGTTCTGCTCTGAACCTTAAATAAAATTTCGATATCTTACCTACATTTCGTCCGCAGCATTGTATGTGCTAAAAGCAACCATACGCAAAGTCTACGCAATGCGATTTTTCCTCTGCAAACTCTACAAAATTTTGCGCAGTAGTTTACTTAAATTGATGCAGCACGGAAACTATACGTCATAATGAATAGAAAATCAGTTCATTATCGAGCTAATATATCACACTGAAACATGTGAAAAAATTAAACTCATTCATTGAATAGTTTCCTCAAAATCGGTTGATAAGTATTGTTAAGCGCTGGGAACGTTGTAGCGGTCGGTGTGTAAGCAGGAGCGGAATAGGCCCAGCATGGCTGCCGCTGGCAGGCTGGCCATACTTTCCCTATACACAGCTTTACTCTAGACTGGACAGTGCTGCAACCTGTCGTATGGGCATGTAACTATTTCTCCGAATGGAAGGGAAGTCAGGGCAGCCATTTTGATTTAGTTTGAATTGCGAGATATAAGCGAATTATTGTCCTTCACGTTACCGCTAGCGTTTTTCTAACAGTTTGGTGAATTTCAACGCCAGGTAAGCTGTTAATTGTATATCCTAAAATGACACATTCCGTTAAAGTTCATGGCATTTGTTATACTTTAGTCATTTAATGCGTTTAAATCCGTCAGTTATTACACTCCTTAAAAGATGTTAACCTCGAAAGTGCTCTTGGTGCGGAACGCGACGGGGCGGAATGGGATAGTGTCTCGTACTGCCCCGCCATATTTCGATGCAAGAAGAAAGCAAACTGTATTCCTTTTTCTTTCCCCCTTGCTGTTCCAGATGGTGCGAACGTACATTAGAAAAACTGATAGACAGCAATGGGACGTATATGCAATGGAAATGGCTAGGGGCGCCGACTCCGTGGGTGCTCCGGAACTCGTGCATCCCCCAAGGATTTTTTGGGGGTGCTGAGCACCCACATAAAATTGAAGTGGAAAATAAAATTGTATACATTTTTTTAAAAAATCGGGAAAAATTAAAACCTACCTCATGACTCAAGAGGCAATGCAAAACGTGACCATAGCGAGAGGAGATATTTCATACGTGAAAGAAATGATCAGTTTTGTACGCGGGTCCCCAAGCGAGTAGCAATGAGTGTCCGTGTTTTAGCTTTATTCATCCTGAAGTACGTCGGTCCTTTTGACCTTTCAGGATTTTAGTTTGAAGAATTTGACACTGATGATAAAGTTAATTGTTTTTCATTTATCTTTGTCACTTTCCTTGTTATTAAAATTATAGATTCAGTTGAAATTTGTAATGCTTTTATCTTAGGCTTAAAAAAACCTTGGACTGTATTAATACTGTCAGAGATGTCATGAAGGTATCTCGAAGCAATGAAAGTTTCGATGAAGTAGAGAGCTCTTGCTTGGAACTGACCTACAAAACTTGATGTTGAACTTCAAAATCTCAAAATATTTCAAAGATTTCTTTAAACCTTGGTGACGGTGTTCTACCAAACGCTTTTGGCAGAAAGAATAGCTTCGCACAAAAAGTGTTGGATTAGTGTACAGTGAAAAATTATTTCATTGGTCGTGTAGAAGTTTTGGGGTGTTACTTATATCGAAATATCCACTTCGGCCAATTAGATCACTTTATTGTAGTGTCCTAATGCAGCCATGCTTACCTTGTCTTCCTCCTCCTTCTTCCTTCTATCTTTAAAAGGCCAGACAACTGCCTGTTTACTTTTATCAAGTATTGCTCATTGAAAAATGCATGAACATGATTTTCAGGAGGGTTGGTTTCGAACATTTGTGAACAGGGATATAGAGCACCCACACTGATTTTCAAAAGTCTGCGCCTCTGAAAATGGCAGTTTTAGCTGTTTCATCTTCTCAAATAGGATTTTTAAAAGCATCTAAAAAGTTTAACGTACCGAACTCAACATTGGAAACATATGTCCGTAACGCTACGAATAATTCTGACTACGTAATTGAGAAATCCTCCCGATATTTTATGTCTGTTGTTCCACTTTGCCACGCGGAAATGTTGGTGTTGCCCGGAGCGCCGTGTTATGGATCGCCCGCCCCCCTCCCCCCTTGGGAGGTTCGAGTCCTCCCTCGGGCATGGATTTGTGTGTTGTACTTAGTATAATTGAGTTTAAATAGTTTGTAAGCCTAGGGACTGATGACCAACGTAGTTAATTTCCTTAAATTTACAAACATTTGAACATTTTGGACAATTATTTATTTACTTTTATTCTCGATATATCGATTATTTACCTTGACAACACGGAGCTTATTTAGTTCAGTCGAGTCTGCCCATTCAGAATTCCAAGCCCCTAGGATCGGAGGTCTGAGTCTGGAGAGGCCAATATCCAGGGACCGTGAAGTAGTGGCCTGCTTGGCCAGCTGATCGACGCGTTCATTGCCCGGTATACCTATGTGGCCTAGCGTCCAGACAAAGGTGACAGAACGGCCTGCCTCGCCAAGGGCGAAGACATCATCTTGAATTGACCACACCACAATGTGTTTGGGGAAAAACTGGTCAAGGGCCTGTAAGCCACTCAGGGAGTCGGTGCAGATGACAAACGACCCCCTGGGGCGAGTTCGGAGGTGCTCAAAATACCGACCAGTTCCACAGTGAAGATGTTGCTTCCACAAGGCAATGATCGCCATTTGATGTGGTCACCACACACAAAGGCACATCCAGCATGGCCATCGACCAAAGAACCGTCCGTGTAAATAATGTTTGCACCGTGAAACGTGTCAAGCAGTGCTTGGAACCGGCGACGGAGAATCAGTGGTGGAATAGAGGCTTTCGAATCCCAGGACAAATCCAACCGAAGCTCCAGGCGAGGAATTGTCTAGGGGGGGGGGATACGGGGGGAGTAGTGGATAGGTGGAGGAAGGGGTAGGGAATCAAGTGAGGAGAGAAGGGAACGGACACGGACCGCAATCGGAAGACCTGGGCCGACGTCGTGGGGAAGGGAGTGCAAAGAGTGGGAAGAGAAGCCTGTGGTTCGGATGGCGGGGTGAAGCAAAGTAAGACACCAACAACTGTTGCCGGCGATACCGCAGCTTCAGCAAGGAGGCTCGGTACTGGACTGGTGCGAAAAACCCCCGTCGCGAGACGCACACAAGTGCGGTGAATGGGGTCTAAGACCCGCAAAACAGAAGGGGCTGCTGAGTCGTAAACCAAGCTCAAGTAATCAAGCCGCGACTGAATAAGAGCCTTGTAGAGCTGAAGGAGGGTGGAACGGGCTGATGAGAGAAGTGGTTGGTTCGCTACCTGGTGTAGTAGCAGTGAAGGCCTACTGTGAAGAACAGTGGATTTTGGAGGCTAATTCAACCCTTCTCAAATAAATAGAACTTCGAGTGAAAGTATGTGGCCATTCAATTATGATGGCTATTTTAATTGAGCTGCTAGCTGAATGCCACTTCAGCCATAGGAAATGCTACTTATAAATTGCCGGGACACCAAATATTCTAATCCGCCACAGACGGTACTGCAAGTACTGTATTTTTAGTATTGTACTGTATGCCGGAACCAGCACTATTGTTTCGAAGTTACAATAATAACTTGTTAATTGTAAGACGTACATAGGACGTAATTATCCCACGTTATATTTTCATGCAGGATCCTCTTCCTAGTGATGGAAATTTCCGAGAAACCCAATGAATATTATTATTGTTTTAAAGATTTGCTAAAAGAGTGAAATTGATGTTGTGTATACTAAGGTTAGAACTAAATTTCATTATTCAGTGCTAAAGGGATATACAGTTTTAATAATTTTGATACAATTGAAATTAACAGTTCTAAAGCAATTACAAGTAATTGAATTTCTTGTCAAACGCCATATTAAAGTAACAGAGTGTGGTACTACTTTTTACAGATAGTTTCATCTGTTTTACAATACTGCCAAAATTAGTAACTAAATTTTAATCCAGTAATATTCGGAACAATATTTGGCCCATCAGGCAGCTTTCATAACATTTTCATTAAAAGTTTAAAAACTGCAGTATTGTGTCAATCCAGTCTATTTTGAAGTAAGATATATTAATAATGTGGTCGGACAGAATCCAATTTTGGTATATTCTAGTGCGTAAGCTTGTTAAATGATTTGCTCGGTATGAAGTAAACGTACCACCTGTAAGTGCATATTGGTATCTCAGTTGAACCAAACAAAAATTCAGGTAATTTTGTACATAATACTTTATACTCTGCAGGAGCAAAATGTCTAAAAATATTTTATTTGGTATCTGAGGTTAAATGATTGTAATGTTTTCCATACTTTTATTCTTTTCGAAAATATACATATAAAATCAACATGTTAGATGTTGAAGTGCTAGTTATCTACTTATCCAGAGTAGTCAGATTTTGCTGTGTGTAAAACATATTGCAGTCAGTCATCGTGCAATGCGAGCACACATTTTGCTAGTTCATTAATCATCTATGTGTATTACAGTACGTAATCTCAGTATTTAAACAGTTTAGTAAAGCCATCTGAAGATTAAAACCAAATGTAGAACGATCTAAATAAGATATCACTGTGATGTAAAAATTGACAATTGACTATAAATAATGAGAAGTGTGAAGTCGTCCACATGAGTACGAAAAGATCCGTTAAACATTGTTTACAAGATAAATCAATCAAAATTTAAGGCCGTAAACTCCACAACTTAGCTAAGAATTACTATTACTTCAGGCTTAAACGTGAAAGAACACGTGGATAATGTCGTGGGAAAGGCGAACCAAAGACTGCGTTTTATTGGCAGAACCCTTAAAAGATGCAACAGAACTACTAAAGAGACTGCATACACTAAGCTTGTCCGTCCTTTTATGGAGTATTGCTGCCCAGTGTGGGATCTTTATCAGACGGGTTTGACGGAGGACATCGAAAGAAGCCACAGAAGGGCAGCTCATTTTGTATTGTGACGTTACAGGGGAGACAGCATTACGGAAATGACACAGGATCTGGTATGGGAATCATCACAACGGCGCTTATCGCACTTCCATAGGTATGAAGGATAATCAGAAAAAAATTTTTGAAATCAAAGCTCGAACTGAGAGAGTCAGGTGTTCTCTCTTCACGCGCGCTATTCGAGAATGCAATGGGAGTTAAATAGTATAAAAGTGGTTCGATGAACCCTCTGCCAGGCACTTAAATGTGATTTACAGAGTGTCCCATGTAGATGTAGATTACAACATACTGTGTCGTTTCTTAGCGGAAATCGCGAATCCAATCACGCAACTATTTCGATATTCTATAAGCACGCCATATGATTAGAAGATGCTGGTGACGTACAGCCTTCTGGGAAGAGTGGTGGTTGATTAACCGCGGTGGTGTGGCCGAGCGTTCCAAGGCGCCTTGCTGCGGAGCACGCCGCTGCTCGCAGTCGGAGGTTCAAATCCTCCCTCGGGCATGGGTGTATTTGTTGTCCTTAGCATATATTAGTTTCAGTAGTTTGTAAGTCTAGGGACTGACGACCAGAATAGTTTTTTTTATTCGTGTCAGAAGCATCATGTGTTCAGAAGTTTATAAAAGTGTAACATACAGAGATTACTTACATACATGTAAACTACGAACTATGAACAGACAGAAATATCATATACGTTTGGTCCAAAAGCTACGTCGACAGCATTTGGGGTTGCCAACATCAGGTTCTCTAAGGTGCAGAGTGAAGGACATTCAGGGCAGTTATGCATGTGCTGGGTCGTCTGCACGTCTCCACAGTCACAGAGGTTAGATACAGTAGAATATCCCCACTTCATAAGATTAACTCTTGACCGTGCAATGTTGGTGCGTTGCCTGTTTAGTGGCTTCCAAACCGTCCAGTCCTCTTTGTGGCCTGGTGCCAATTCTTCCTTTGGTTCCATCCATTGCCTTTCACTCGATATCTTCCATCTGTCCACTCTAGATCCGGGTTGGTCCTGAGGTTGTCGGTTGTTCTGAGAAAGCTCCGTCTGGATTTCAGACGTCTGGTGGCTGGCTGAATGTTGCTCCAGAAGCAACATGAAAAATCAACCAGAGTAATTAAGTCCCAAAGATCATTTGAATTTTGGGGTTGGTTATTGTGTAGTGGGGCCAAGGACTGAATACTGTAAGCTGGTTATAAAGTTCTAGTGGACATGTGTCGCAGTGGATATTCGAAGTTGGACTGAGTTGATTCGGATAGAGTATCCCTTCGACGAGTATCAACAGTCTTCAGACTGAACCAACCGGAATATGTACTTTGCAAACCCAAATGAAATGAGCTTACCAGGTCACTTTCGGCGTAATGTACTGTACTTAAACGATAAGTACCCTCATTCTAATCACAAGTAACGCTACGGAAGTGTCTCTCACCGATTTTTCTGAAATTTCTATATGCTCTAACAAATAAAAATGTGGTGTCGCACAAGTCCAAAGTGCGCGCCACCTACTTTCGCCGCGCGACGCCATGCACGCACGGCGCGGCGTTCTTACGACGTCAGCCACGAGCGCCCTCTGCTACAACTCCGCTCATGGCCACGACTGAACGACATCGTTCACTTGGGACTGAGATAGGAACCAGTTAGCACTTCGGAATCAGATAGGCACCAGTGAAGACTTGGCTATCGTACAGGCACTAGGCAGACCTCTAGCTCAACTATGTATCAGCATTCTGCCGTACTGAGCTATGTAAAAGTTAAGTATTGTATAAATTCTGTGCAATATATATCTCGTTCTAATTTACTCTAATGTTTCTAGTTTCTGGCTGCTCCCCTCCGTACCTGCACCAGCGTGCTATCTTTATTCCTGAGTCGGTCTCATTCCATTCGGCCACCGACACCTACGACGGGAACGAGACACAAAAGCGGCGACGAGGCCGGGACGCAAAAAAAAAAAAAAAAAATCTTAGGGGGACGTATTTTTTTTTTTTTTTTTTTTTTTTTTTTTTTTTTTTTTTTTTTTAGTTGGCGTAAGGGATGAAACGGTCCCTTCAAAATGGGAGTTGAACTGGCAAAATTGCGATAACTTACAGATTATGGAAGCGATTATATACTGGTATATTAAAGAGATGAAACAGTTCGAAAATATAGATTCACAAGGTGTTTCATGGACGGTATCAAACGATTCACAAGGTGGTTCGTGTACAGTATCAAACGAGACCGGTAATATAAGGGTTGTATACCACATAAATAATATATATATATATGTGTATTTATGTATGCATAAAATACGTGTTACATAAATAGTCTTCCTTTTTGAAATGTTAATAAATTCTACATCGATCAAATCAAAACTAATTTTTAAGAAAATATTGGTCTTTTTCGGGGTAGTTGGACACCAACTCATAACTTCCCCTCCAATATACGAGGCGCGTCCAGAAAGTAAGTTCCGTTTGATAATAAAATGAAGTTGTACACAGATACAGAAGAAATTTTTATTGCACAAAATTCTACAACTCTTAAACTACTTTTCCACATAACTGCCGAAATTTTGCAAGCATTTGTCATAGCGTGGCACCAGGTTTTGTATACCTTCTATATAGAAATCTGCCGCCTGTGTCTTCAACCACTTGGAAACAGTTTCATCTCCTGTGACTATCCGTCTCAGAAATTCTTCGCCCCTTTCAGCATAACGGGTCAAAAACTCAAGTGCACTACCCATCCGTTGTGTTTTGTGTTGCTCGGTGACAATCTTTGGTATCCAACGTGAGAATGAGCAAAGTTTACGGAATTTCATTTGTATGGTAAGAAATTCATGCATCAGCGATCGTGAAATTTGGGGGACGTCCATAGCGAGAGCACTAATTGTAAACCTACGGTTTTCCTGGATCTTGTCATCAATCGCGTGAACCAGTTCTTCTGTAACCAAAGGTGGACGCCCACTTCGTTCTTCATCGTGCACAGCACTACGTCCGCCATTGAACTGTCGGACTTATCTTCTCACCGTCGAATCACTCATCGCATTTGGTCCGTGAACATCGCAAATCTGCCGATAAATTTCACTTGGTTTCACTTTCCTCGCATTCAGGAACTGAATCACCCACCTGATTTCATAG
This sequence comes from Locusta migratoria, assembly GCA_026315105.1. Lineage (NCBI taxonomy): Eukaryota > Metazoa > Arthropoda > Insecta > Orthoptera > Acrididae > Locusta > Locusta migratoria. The sequence continues at coordinate 422,366,994 of CM048748.1, forward strand.
GCGGCGGGGATGTCAATCAACGCCGACATTTCAAACAAGCACAACAAAGCGTACGTAACTGACAGCGATCTCTTCCTTGATAGACATCGTCTACAGCGCATGTTCGGAACTGCAATCGCAGAGCTGCAGCGGAGATAAATTGAAACGGAACTTACTTTCTGGACGCGCATCGTACATAGGCTGAGTTGCGTCTTTTATTGAAAGATACACTCCTGGTCATTAACATTGCTACTCAACGAAGATGATGCGATACAGACGCGAAATTTAGCCGACAGGAAGAAGACGCTGTTATATGCAGATGACTAGCTTTCCAGAGCATTCAAACAAGATTGCCGCCGGTGGGGACATTTACAACGTGCTGACATGAGGAAAGTTTCCAACCGGTTTTTCATACACAAACAGCAGTTGACCGGCGTTGACTGGTGAAACGTTGTTGTGATACCTCGTTTAAGGAGGATAAATGCGTACCATCACTTTTCCGACTATGATAAAGATCGAATTGTAGCCTATCGCGATTGCAGTTTACCGTATCCCGACATTGCTGCTCACGTTGGTCGCGATCCAATGACTGTTAGCAGGATATGGAATCGGTGGTTTCAGGAGGGCAATACGGAACGTCGTGCTGGATCCCAACGGCCTCGTATCACTAGAAGTTGAGATGACAGGCATCTTATCCGCATGGCTGTAACGGATCGTGCAGCCACGTCTCATTCCCTGAGTCAACAGATGGAGACGTTTCCAAGACAACAACCATCTGCTCGAACAGTTCGCCGACGTTAGCAGCAGCATTGACTATCAGCTCGGAGACCATAGCTGCGGTTACCCTTGACGCTGCATCACAGACAGGAGCGCCTGCGATGGTGCACGAATGACAAAACGTCATTTTTTTCGGATGAATCCAGGTTCTGTTTACAGGATCATGATGGTCGCATCCGTGTTTGGCGATATCGCGGTGAACGCACATTGCAAGCGTGTATGCGTCATCGCCGTACTGGCGCATCACCCAGCGTGATGATATGGGATGCCATTGGTTACACGTCTCGGTTCCTCTTGTTCGCATCGACGGCATTTTGAACAGTGGCCGTTGCATTTCAGATGTGATGCGACCCGTGTCTCTACCCTTCATTCGATCTCTACGAAACCCTACATTTCAGCAGGATAATGCACGACACCATGTAGCAGGGCCTGTACGGGCTTTTCTGGATACGGAAAATGTTCGACTGCTGCGATGGCGAGCACATTCTCCATATATCTCACCAACTGAAAACGTCTGGTCATTGGTGGCCGAGCAGCTGGCTCGTCACAATACGCCAGTCTCTACTCTTGATGAACTGTGGTATCGTATAGAGACTGCATGGGCATCTGTATCTGTACACACCTTCCGAGCTGTGTTTGACGCAATGCCCAGGTTGTTCTGGGTACTGATTTCTCAAGATCTATACAACCAAACTGCGTGAAAATGTAATCACATGTCAGTTCTAGTATAATATATTTGTCCAATGACTACCCGTTTTCATCTACATTTCTTCTTGGTGTAGCAATTTTAATGGCCAGTAGTGTACTTTTTTAACAAAATCACTACCCTCCAACAAATTGAGATTTTTCCATTTTAGCCTTAAATTTGAAGGGACCTTTCAACCTTTAAATATGTTTTACCGCCCCTTAAAAATTCGTATCCCTTTGTTTTTCATGTATTATAACGTATCCAAATTTCAGAAAAATCGGAGTGTAACACATACGTAAGTTTTCTTGTCCGATACGTAAGGTCTTGTGTGCCTCCTGTAGTATTTAGTTTCCAGTTTACAAAACATCTTCAAACACAGTCACTCAGTTGTATTAATAAGGCACTTTTAGAATCTTGTCTCATCTTCGACAAATTTCCGCTGATACATGTATCAGCGCTGACGGTCACCCTACTCAATATGTTATTTGCAATTTGCCTCGCGATAGTGCCGTGGAAGAGCGTGGTCCGTCGAGGAAGAGTTACGTAGCCGTCAGATCGAGCGTGGCACTCGCTAAATAACTCCCGTTGCTTCAAAAAGGCCTTCTGCGCAGCTCTTTCGCTAATTGGAGATGAAGGATTTAGTGTCCAGCGCAACATATATCCTTCGTCGGCCTGAATCGTCGCCGGTATCGGAGCTATTCGTTATACACATTCTGTAGGCGTTTAGCTGGTGCCGCCAGGCGATTGACCTCGTGCCTTTATTCGTTCTTTTTCTCTCGGTTAGCAGCCTTTCGCACTGCACATGCTTTCAGCGATAAGTTAACATTCCTGAGTGTACACAGAGAAGTAACGTTTCCTTCATTCCAGCAATTACGTTTTACGGAGTTATTTTTCGTACGTCATTTTTCAACTGATACCTCAGGTACAGTATTTTCAAAATAAAAGTTACAGCACATCAGTAACATGCACATTTAGTTTTAGGAAGAAAAAAAGACATCGATTTATGTAGTTCTTTCCTTGACTATTATTTCACTTAACTGTTCATCACTATTAAAATAAAGGTAGTTGTTGTTGTGGTCTTCAGTCGGCAGACTGGTTTGATGCAGCTCTCTACGCTACCCTGTCCTGTGCAAGTCTCTTCATCTGAGAATACGTTCGGCAAACTACATTCTTTTGAATCTGCTTACCGTATTCGTTCCTCGGTCTCCGTCTACGATTTTTACCCCACACACTTCCTTCTAATGGTAAGTTGACAATTCCTTGATGTCTCAGAATGTGTCCAACCAATCGATCTCTTCTCTTAGTCAAGATATGTCAGAAACTCCTTTTCTTTCCGATTCGGTTAAGCATCTCTTCATTAGTTACGTGATCTACCCATCCAATTTTCATCATTCGTCTGTAGCACCACATTTCAAAAACTTCTATCGTCTTTTTATCTGAACTCCTTATCGTCCACGTTTCACTCCCATACGGTGCTACACTCCAGACAAATGCTTTCAGAAAGGACTTCCTAACATATAAATTAATATTGGATGTCAACAAGTTTCGCTTCTTTAGAAACGCTTTTCTTCCCAAAGCCATTCTGCATTTTATATCTTCTTTACTTCGGTCATCGGCAGCTATCTTGCTACCCAAATTACAAAATTCATCTACTACTTTTATTGTCTCATTACCTAATCTAATTCCTTCAACATCGCCTGATTTTCTGACAATGCATTCCATTAACTTCGTTTTTATTCTAGTTAATGTTCATCTTATATCTTCCTTTCAAGACAATTTCCATTCCGTTCAATTGCTCTTCCAGATCTTTTGCGGTCTCTGACAGAATTACTATGTCATCGGCAAACCGCAATGTTTTTATTTCTTCTCCATGCACTTTAAGGCCCTCTTCAAGTTTTCCCTCCACTCTTTCACTGCCTGCTCAATGTACTGCTACAACCCTGTCGTACTCCCTTCCCAACCTGTGCGACCATTTCTTGCCCTTCGACTCTAATAACCACTGTCTGGTTTTTGTATAGGCCGAATATAACTCTTCGTTCCCTATATTTTACTCCTGCTACCTTCAGAATTTGGAAGAGTGTATTACAGTCGACATTGTCAAAAGCTTTCTCCAGATCGACAAACGGTAATAGGTAGACCCACATAATAATGCGAAAATTCAGTCCTATAAATACATAGTTTTGTTTAAATTTAAAGCTGTCATTATTATCTTTTAAGACTGATTATGCCTTTCAGCGTTTAGCTTGGAGCACAGTCACCGTTAATAAAACTCCTCCACGATTCATTATTCAATGCTAACGTGGATGCCTGCTCTGATGTGAGGCCTGTTACTTAAAAATCCTTCGCGATTCCATCCACGTACTTACTCCTTGGTTTACCTCGAATAATCCCATCCCTACAGCCAGAACCACGAGTCTCTTAGGTAACATTGCTTTCCCAAGTGTCTACCATGACTAAGCCATCTAAGCCAGTTCGCACTAACTGCCTCGTCTATGGTGTCGATTCCCAGTTTTGTTTGATTTCCTCATTATGGTCACCCTCCTGTAATTGTTTCCAACTATTACTACCCCGCCATTGTTACTTTAATATACATAATCATCGTTATAATTATAAATTTATAAACCCTGAGACTGTTTTCCGTCTATACAATTTCAGAGACATGTAACTTTAATGCCTTTGAAATTTTCGAGACACAAAACAGTCTCAGAGTTTATAAATTTGTAATTATAATGATATTTATATCATCTTAGCCTAAGGCAAAAGGCAGGAATGTTCCGATATGCCCATTTCCGAGGTGCTGTTCCGATGCGTGGAGAGCTTTGGCAGCTGTGACAATATTTCACGGAACACAGAAGCTGAATTAGAGTTTATGATATGTAGGGAAGTCGTACATAGACTATTACGAGGCTCCTTATTCGCTAGTGGTCCGGTGGTTCAGTCGCGGCTCGGCCGTCGCAGCGGTCGGACGCATGTGCGGAGCTCTCTCGCCAGTGTCGCTCACTGGTGTTTACATTCGCGCTTGCTTGCATTGATAAGTTATTAATTTGAAATGGAGTCACAATTGAGAAAGTATACTTTGAAGTTTGGTTTTAGTTTCGATATAGAACGTCCAAAAATATTCGAATTCGACGATTGGTTCTTCGGAAAGTTTAGCGTACCTGAAGAAGATCTGTTTGGTATGTCTTACGACTTCCTGAGCAACGTATATGTGGTGAAACTGAGGAACGACGAAATCTGTCAGAAGATAATGACCATGACCAACGGGAGTGCCGAGTACAAGACCCGCTCTGGTGAGGTGAGTCGAGTTACCATTACTTATGCCGGGTTAGGCCTACGCACTGTTAAAGTTCACCTGTTACCGTTTGAGCTAGATTTGCAATATATCGCGGAGGCCCTTTCGAAGTACGGCACCGTGTATGGCGTAACTATTGATAAATGGGGAGGTAACATGCACTACAAGGTTGACAACGGTGTACGAACTGTGAAGATCGATTTGAAATGTCATATACCGTCCTTTGTGAACGTATTTGGATTCCGGGCCCTTGTTGTGTACGAGGGACAACCGCGTACCTGTTCTGCTTGTAATTTGCCAGGCCACCTTAGGGCGGAATGTCCGCGCAAGAAACCTGTACAGTTGCCTGCCGAGGTAGACGCGGACGGCAGACCGCGGGCCCAGTACGCCTCAGTCGCCAGCCGTTTGCTTCCGCGCGAGCGGAGCGCGGCCAACCTGCCCGGTGACGTCACTGCGGCGGCAGCCTCTGCCGCCGCGCCGCAACCAAGCTCACCCGCCGTACAAGATGACGTGCACATGTCCGGCGCTCACGACGCCTCCGCGGAGCACGGGAACTCTCCTTTTGTTTCCGAAACGCGTTCCGCACAAGATTACATCGCTGACGATACCAATGTAGCAGAGTCTGTCACGAGAGACGAGAATGAGGCCCGTGAATCAGCGAAAGCCATCCGTGATGCCACAAACGTCCCTCCACCTAAGCCGTTGAACAGTATGGAACAATTACAAACTGAAAAACGAGGAGACCCTCCCTCATCTACACCTGCACCTGCCACTGGTGATAATCTCGAGACAAGTGATTCAAATTCGACTGCCCCTGCACCTGCAAATCCTGCTTCCAAAAAAACGAAGAAGTCGTCTTCTAACTTACCGGACGATGCGACAGGCCGTTCGTCGCCTGAGAAAAAGAAAGTTCGTGTTGCTCGCGTAGGTGTTACGGAGGCCACTAAGGAATTGCGTATGGTAGCGCAGAGGGTAGCTGTCAAACTCAAAAACGACCAGTCGGAAGCGTCGAAAGTGGCCGCAGTTACTAGTGGCGAGCCTATGGAGTCCGACGACACGAGAGAAAAACCGCCGGACCCTGTGTGGTTTGCGGACGATGACATGGAGGGTAATAAGGAACACTGATATAGTGTATTACTGCAAGTGTTCAAGTATGCGTACGTGGGAAAGTAGTATTCTATTGTTAGTGTGTCTGCTTCTAACCCTACTTGTGCGTGCTTATGGTTACACACATAAAAGATAATCTAATGTCTGCTAATTTTACGTACAACATTACTTCGATCAATATCAATAGAATTGAGAACCACGTCAAACTTCGAGCCCTCACGACCTTCCTGTATAATACTAACGTAGATATTGGGCTACTACAAGAAGTCTGTGTAGAACCACAGGTGGCGGGATTTCTCACAATCGCGAACATCAGCAAAGAGGATCATACTGGAACTGCAATTCTTTTACGTGACGGAATCCCTCATTCAAACATTATACGGCTTACGAATGGACGCGGCATCTCCTGTAACATCAATGGCATTCAGATTATCAACTTATACGCACCATCCGGCAGTAATCGCAGACAAGAACGCTCCTCGTTTTACAGAACTGATGTGCCATTTCTAATTAACACCTACGCCAATAACTGTATTATTGGAGGAGATTTTAATTGCGTAATTTCACCAAAAGACCAAACTCCGAATTTTAATAAATGTATCGAACTCGACCACCTCATCCAAGGACTGAAATCAAGGAAATAATCCACGGCGACCGCATAGCGTACACGCACATCTCCAACAACTCCGCCAGTCGAATAGATCGGATCTACGTTTCTGACGCCCTTCGCAGAAATGTCGCCAATAGTGATATTGCACCCGTCAGCTTTTCCGACCATAGTGCTCACCAGTGCTATGTCAATCTCCGACGACCGCAAGTCTTTCGCGGTAGAGGCTATTGGCGGATGGATAGCGGTCTGTTGCGCGACCAACAGCTGCACACAGAAGTGCAACAGGCGTGGGAGCAGGCCAAGCGCTCTCAGACCAGGTACCGGACGACCATAGAATGGTGGCTATCTTGCGCCAAACCGAAGCTTCGAGCAACGGTTAAAAGATATGCTTACCAGAAATCATATTGGTACAAACAAAGAATAGAGTTCTACTTCACATGTCTCCGCGAGCTGTACCATTCTACTGACGTTCCGATAACAGACACCTACCGCCGAATACAGAAATATAAAGCGAAAATAACGAATTTGTATCGCCAACAAATGGAAAGCACGATCACAAGGTCGCAACCGAAGGACATTACGTCGCAAGAAACAGCTTCCCTCTATCATACGTTACGGATAATGAAGCGTCAGAAAGCAAAGTTAATCGAGGTGGTCGAAGATAGTGGCGGGAACGCAGTCACACAACAACGGGACATTATATCACACGTATGCAGGTACTACAGAGAACTATATGACACCCACGAAATCGATGAAGCACTTTGCAATGAAGTCCTCAGTGAAATACATTGCCTCCTGTCACATGAAGACGTTGCCACACTTGAGAGCCCATTTGTTGAAGACGACATAAAACAGGCCGTGTTCAACGCCGCGAAGCGAAAGTCTCCCGGACCTGACGGACTCTGCGCTGAATTTTACCAACAATTTTGGGATCTGCTGGCCCAAACACTGATTCAACTGGCCAATGAAATGTGGCAACTCGACTCTGTTCCGGACGAAATTAAGGAAGGTTTTATTGTGCCTATACCCAAAAAAGGCAATAGTAAAAAGATCACCGAACTGAGATCTATCACATTGTTAAACTCAGATTTTAAAATCATAACGAGGGCTGCTAAACAGAGACTGCAACCATTGCTCCAAAAAATACTGGGACCACATCAATATGCTGCAGTGCCTGGGCGCAGCGCGATAACAGCTGCCTGCGAGTTACGGGACGTCATATGCACCCTGAAGCACAATCAAGATCCTGGCGCGCTTCTTTTCTTAGACTTCGAAAAGGCATATGACCGCATCAACCATGATTACCTTCTTAAAGTGCTGACGAAGATGGGTTTTGGCAGGCGTTTCGTCAAATTAATCAAGCACTTCCTTTCTGATGCTCCCTCGCGTGTTTTGCTCAATGGACACCTGACAGACAAAATAACTATTAAAAGGTCTATCCGGCAAGGCTGCCCCTTATCCATGGCGTTGTATGCCATTGCAGTCGAACCTCTGCTTGTCAACATTAACTGTCGATCACAAGGAATCAACATAGGAGCCAAAAAGGTGACCTGTATTGCCTATGCTGACGACATCTGCTTAGCTGTTGAATCCACTGCAAACCTCATGGCGGTGCGGACCATTGTAAACGATTTTACCGAGGTTACTGGTGCACAGCTCAACACCAGGAAGACGATACTGCTGAATATAGGTGCAGGAATTGGTGATGCTACGCACCGTGATTGGTGCGAGACAGCGACGGAACATAAAAGTCTCGGCGTCTTCTGGAGAGCGGAGCCAGATGCTATGGCAACGAAGAACTGGACCGGCATGCTGCACAAGATCAGAGCTACAACGCGTATTTATTCCGACAGAGAATTAGACCTGTTGCAAAGAGTTCATACAGTTAAAATCTCCATAGCAAGCAGAATGTGCTACCTTGGCCAAATCCTGCCAGTATCCGACTCACTCGCAACAAGCATACAACAAGCGTTTTGTTGGTACGTAATGAGAGGCCATCTCTTCAAAGTATGTTTTGAAACACTAACATTACCAACTTCACGGGGAGGACTTGGTCTCATCAGTGCCAAACACAAGTGTCGGACTCTCCTAATAAACCGCATACATAAAACCGTCACCACAACCTCTCCGAGTCTAATAAAGGACCTCACATCTCTCTTGAGGCCATGCAGCTTCAGCCCTCCGCTAAACGAAGACTTGATACCGATAGCCCTCCGTCACATCCGGCATTACTACAGCGAATTCAGCTACATCCACCATGCCGACGACGTTTTCCCACCTTATACGAACGCCAAGATCTACGACTTTCTCACCAGAGGAATAAGTGATAACAGAGTAATACAGAAGTACCCAAATGTCAAATGGAACATCATCTGGAGGAATGTCCATAGCTCTGTACTGCCATCACGCATTAGATCTGCGTGGTACATGATCGTCAATGATAAAGTTCCCACGGCCGAAAAGCGCCACAACATCAAGATGTGTCCTTCGCCGGCTTGCGCCACATGTGGTCTCGTTGACACTTTACCTCACAGGCTCACCTGTGGAACAACGGGACAGATTATTACAGAAATGCGACAACGCCTGGCGATAATCGACCGTACGGTTCCACACACCGTCGACGTCAATGAATTACTCAGACCCGACAAGTTACGATATCCACGAAGAAAAAACAACGCTGCGAATTGGATGTTAGGCCACACGGCTGTATACGCTCTTGATAATCGTCACACCACCCTTGACGATTACCGAGCATACCTCGAATACGAACACAGCGCCATACAAGGACTCCGGGACTATAAAGATACATATGGTAACATGCTGCAAATTATGGTACAAATGTGACGATAGTTCAAGTCAGTCAAACTGAAAAAAAGGAAAAAAAAAAAAAAAGAAAAAAAATAGCACAATAGAAACAGAGGGAAAAAAATTGTGAAATGTACTACTCATGACCTCGGAAATTTCGGAGCACGGACGCATCAAAGTTACGAGATGACAAACTGCACACACAACAATACAGGTATGATGTTCTAAGAGTTACGTATAGAAGACACGGAATATTAACCCACCTTATCGAGAAGACGAGCTTTGAAGCACTGTGCAGACGAAACTACCGTGGGAGAAGTATTTTTATTTTATTCAATTTCACTTTTCTATTCGGGTTTTCTTACGATTTATTTACTTATTTATGGAGGACCCCAACATTTGTTTTGATTTTCTTATCGGGCAGGAGCCCAATTATTTTCGTCAGAAGTATACGACCATCTGTTGTGGAAATAAATAAATGCATTGGAGACGAAACTGTAACAACTCCTTTTGTCCGAATGGAAAAATTTATTTACTTTAAATCCAAGGAGATGGATGATTTCAGTCACAGGCAATGAAGCCTCGCCAATGAAGGCGATCATGGAGAGCGAAAGGCTGGGCTAGAAGGGGAGGTTTGGAGGCCCAAAAAAAAAAAAAAAAAAAAAAAAAAAAAAAAAAAAAAAAAAAAAAAAAAAAAAAAGAAATAAAATAAAAAAAAAACAAATAAAAAAAAGTGGTAAAAAAAAGGTGGTTAGTAGTTAAGACGTCTGCCTAGTGAGCGTGGAGGTCCGGGTTCGATTCCCGGACGCATCACAAATTTTAATTCAATGCTTCACCTTTAATGTCTTTGACTTTCATATCTGTAACATCAACCTTATTAATGAGGTTCAAATTTTGTGAACCAACTGGATTAAACTGCTATGGTCATCAGTCACGAGACTTACAAAGTACTTTAACTTACACTAAGGACAACAGACACACATTACCTAAGGAGGAATCAAACCTCCGGCTGTGACGGCCGTAAAGTTCATAGCATGGCGCCCTAGACCACACGGTCATTCTGCGCGGCTTATCACTCCCACACTACAAAGTTGGTCGAAAGATTGAACGGTCCACTGATCACTTGTTCTTGCTGCTGACTTCTTTCTTGCAGAAGAGAGTAGATTGTAGTTGAGTGCTCGCTGCATTATCTTTGCTATACCTTGATTCCAGTTCTTTCACTATGTTGCCATCCTGTGAGAAAATACACCGTAAGTGTTTGAAACTGCCCTCGTGTTTCTCGTTCCTCCTATTTGGCACTCACACTGTTTAACTCTCTTTCCTACAGACATTCCTTTCGTTTTGGAGATACTGATACCATAAAGTTAACATGTCTGATTTCGCTCTGAAGTAAAAGTTTTCAACCTTTTAATCGAATCTGCCATTACAAAAAAGCCGATAGCATACGCGAAATTGCTTATTTTGTTTTCACCTATTTTAATCTCACCTTGCGAGTCTATAGTTTCAACATAGGAACAAAAATAATATTAACAACAGTGCTGAAAAGTTGCAACTTGTCCGGATACTGAAATCACCGTGAAACATGAACTCATTTTACCATCAACTCTAATCGTGTCTATCTACATGAACAACTTTAATTGCCTGCCGATGTTCGTCTCCAATTCCACAACCTCGCACAACTGTCAATAACTTCTTCCTAGAAAAGGGGTCATAAGCCTTTCCTAAATCTATAAAACTTTGTCATTGAAGATATGTAATAAATACACCAGTTTCAAAACTCTAAGTTATCTTTGGAGAAGGCAAGTTTTCTTCTACATTCGTTTGAAAGGAGCGATCGGAAAATTTCGATTTGAGGACCTTCGTGTTGCGTAACGTAGCGTGACTCCGATCTAAGTATATATAATGATGTAATAATTAAATAAATAAATGGTAACTGTTTGATTTTTGGACCGTTATGAAAAATTTCTGTCGGCCAAGCGTCTTTGGTCCTTCTACATATACATAAATACTCTGCAGGTCACATTGAAGTGCATGGCAGAGGGTTCTTCGATCACTCTTACGATGCTTATTTACAGTTCCATTCTCTAATCGCTCGCCCAAAAAATGGAACACCTAAATCTTTCCGTTTTGGATCTGATTTCTCTTATTTTATTTCTATGTAGGTGGGTTCTAAGAAAATATATTCTCTTCCGGTAGAGAAAGTTTGTGAAAAAAATTTCGCAACTAGATCTCGTCGCAACGTCTAATGCCTTTGTTTTAGTGATTTCCACCCTACTCTTGCATCATTTTAGTGACACTGTTTCCCCTATATCGCGATAATACAAAATGACGCTGCCCCTCTCTGTACTTTCTCTAAATCGTCTGTAAGTCTCAATTAGTGGGGATCCCACAATCGCAACAATACTCTAAAATAGGACTTACAAGTGTGGTGTAGGTAGTTTGTGCCAACGAATTGTAGAGTTTGGTTCACTTTCCCTACAATATTTTGAATGTTACTTGTAATTGGTACTCTTAAGTATTTACTTGAATTTACGGCATGTGGTTTCGACTGATTTATGGTGTAAATGAAGTTTAATGGGTTTCTTTTAATGGTCCTGTGGATGACTTTACACTTCCCCTTGCACCATGCAGACATGTTATCTAAATCATTCTGCAGTTGCTTTAGAGCTTCTGGTGATTTTACTAAGCGATAAGAGACAGAAACATAAGCGAACAGTCTAAGGAAGCTACTCAGATTGTCTCCTCAATCGTTTATAAAAATAAGGAACAGTAGGGCCCTATAACAATAATTTTTGTTCTTCTCGATGACTTACCGTCAATTAAAGCGTACTGTGTCCTTTCTTACAGGAAGTCACGAATCGAATCGCACAACTGTGGCGATATTCCATAAGCAAAGAGTTTGATTACCAGACACTTCTGAGGTACCGTGTTGAAAGTCTTCCGGAAATCTCGAAAAACGGAAGCTACTTGACATGCCTTGTCGATAGCATGCATCACATCATGTGAGTAAAGAGCTGTGTTGACTATGGGTCATTTTCTTTCTTTTCGAGGTAGTTCAAAATATTTGACGACAGTATATGTTCTAAATTTCTGCTGCAAACCGACGTCAATGATATAGGCCTATAATTTTGCGGATCATTGCTACTGCTTTTCTTGAATATTGGCGTAATCTGTGCAACTTTCCAGTCTTTGGGCATGGAAGGTTCGCTGAGTGATGGGTTGTGTATGATAACTAGGTATTGGGATATTGCATCAGCATTCTCTGAAAGGAAACTAATTGGTATACAATCGGGACCAGAGACTTACATTTGTTAAGTGCTTTGATTTAATGCACCACTCCATCAACTTCTAAATTAAGCGTACAGGCAGTTGTTGTTGATACGAATTCTCGAGTATCTAGTCTTCTTTCGTGAAGGAATTTCGGAACATCAGTAGCATCACCATTACTATTGCGTGGTGAAGGTATTGTTTGTGCTTTACCGTTAGTATGCGTTACATACGACCTGAATTTCTTAGGATTCCCTAGCAAATTACGTGACAGGGTTTCAATGTTAAAGTCACTATAAGCTTTTCGCATTGAAGTTCGAACTAAATTCCAAATTTGTATAAAAGACCGCCAGTCTTGAAGAGTTTGTGTCCATTTAAATTTGAGCCAACCTATTCAAAAAACGGCGGAACCATACCATACGATGACACGTTCACCACACACAGGAGTTTCATGCACAGTGACTGAAGGTGAAGATATCCTCACTTGGCAATTTCGTGTGTTTAGCTTACCCGCTAGAGAAAAATTAATTTCGTCTGTCCCTCGGAGGGCCCATGCCCAGCCCTCGTCGACTTCGATACTTGAGAGAAAATTGACAGTTAACTCAAGATGTCGTTGTTCGTCTTGTGGTGCAAGCTGCTGTACGATATCGATCTTGTACGCATAGCATTTGCGAATGGTTTGAAGCACCTTCCGTACAGTAGACAACGGGATGTTCAACTGTCGCACCGCTTGACGATCGGGAATTGCGCGCAGCGTTGTCTGACATGGCAGCGAATTCGTCAACCACCTGTGGCGAAACCGGTCGTCGGTCTCTTCTCGATGGGACGCCCATTTCTCCAGTCCATTCCAACGTCATCATCACGCTCCGCGCAGTAAATGGAGAGAAAATACCCTACCAAAAACCTGTGAGTCAGCGACATTTTCGAAGTGCAGCTGCAGCTTTACTGTTTTGTTTTGGACATAGGACTTCACCTTGCTCATTTTATCCAGGCTGAAATGACACGTCAGGTGTGAGGGACTACGAACCACGATAACTGATCACGGAACCTGGTGGACATAGTTAGAACTGGACGGTGAAGCCATGACACATGGAAACCGTGCATCCCATGCTCTCTGAACATCAATGATACCAACTTTCAGTTTTGTACTCGAACGGTAATTAGTTTACATGTTATAATGTGAAAGTAGCTTATTGAATTTTCTATGTAAGATCTCGGGCAGTTGAGATCTGAAAATGCAAGTTAAAGCGCTCACTACTGCTCTGTATTACTTTGCAAGTGGCCACAGTAGTTGCCTAACATAAATTTTCTGACTGCTCACTCCTTAAGAGAGCAGCCAACGTTTTAACAAACACAAAATTATAAAGCAGTGGTTTGATACTTTAAATCATTATCTATTCAATAAAATGAACAAACAAATAAATGTGGGAAGCCAATATTAGGCACAATAAAGCACACACCTTGTACAAAGGTAAGTTACTGCCCATAATAAAATTGTTTCTGCTCTTTATGAATGTGGAGGTAACATGGAAGGAAATTTTCAAATACACAGTAGATAAAGGAAAGCACATTCATTCACTCACAGACATGTACTCAATGCTTATGACACATTATTCCTAAGGAAACACTTGATAGCAGAGGCAGAACGAAGCGTCAGTGGCGTTTTGACAAGATGGCAGGTGTCTTCAAGCACAAATTAAAATTACACTATGCAACAAAAGAAATCATGTGTCGGGAGGCAGTGGCATATTATACTTAAGTACCATGTGGTAAATAACATAGAATTAACAAAAAGAAATCAATTTAGAATCAGCTAATAAGGCACATGCAAGAATTCATATAGAAGAAAGCTAGTATCGGTAGAAGTATGGCTGAAGGCTGAAGTAACGACCATTTTGAAAGCACATTGTGCATTTGGTCATACCAAGACAGGAAAGACAGAATCAATCCAGAAATTCAGAGAAAAATTTTGCATACTCACGGACACAGAAACTATGTGAAAACGTTAGTTGAATACAACAGGGAAATTCAAACATACTAAGTTTACACTATAGCTGAAGACCACACACATGAATTCTAACTTGAGAAAACTGGACACAAAATCATCACGGGAATTAAAATGCAAATACTACATTTGAAGTGAATTACTCAAGTTCTGTAAATTAAGAAACGCTTTGCCTTGCATAGCGAAAGAATTACTCAAGAAAACTATCACTGATAAACCAAGACTGCCTGATCACAAAGAAAGCAAAGTTCCAACAGCATGACATCCCCTCAGGATGAATTGACGAGATACTCACTTCGGTGGATGCAGAAACAGTGAGGCCTCAGGTCACGCCATAAACCTTCCCCTCCATGCACAGGATGTAGGGCGCGCTAAAAGTGACCCAGAGCGTGTTCTGAGCTTACTGTCTACCAACCTCTCGTTATATGAAGAAAATTATACCCTCTCCTACAGCTCCAGAGAGATTTCTTTTGTGACCTCTTTCGTCCATGATTATGTTGGTACTACACTAAGAACAGGCCACCTCGCCATCTTGCCAAGTAAGCTTATCTTCGGCCACCCAGGAGGCGGCAGTGCAGACGACATACAAATCCATGCATTCTCAACTAAATTAAACGAGGCCTTAAGCGCGAGGCGGCGACTGTAAGCCATTGCGTGGCAGTCAGTGAATATTAACAGCAACCTTCCACATTCATACGAACACACAAGTTCAATTACACGGGTGGAAACGTATATAGGGGCATTGGTCATTAATTAAGGACTAAAATAATTGACCTACAAACAGACAATATTAATGGCGGAGAACACTTAAGAGTAATGAATAACTCGAAATGGAACACGAGCACACATTCAGTGTACGTGTTTCACTCAGTTCACAGGTCCGTTATTACAATGGACAAAATTCATGATATAAAGTGAATAGTTCCCCTATTCGCCAGATTTAGCTACCCCGGATTATGTTCTGTTCCCAAACTTGAAAATAATGGCTTGGTGGGCAAAGAAGGAAGGAAGGTAGAGTAGTGTGTAAAGTCTGGTTCGCCTGCCGCGGTGGCCGAGGCAACTGAGACGCTCCAGTCACGGTCTGCACCGCCACTACGGTCGGGGGTTCGAATCCCCCCTCGGGCATGGATATTTGTGCCGTCCTTAGTATAAATTAGTTCATAAGTTTGTAAGTTTAGGGACTGATGACCCCGTAGTTAAGTCCCATAAGCTTTACAAACATTTGAACATTTTGAAAGCCTGGTTCGCAGCGTGGTCATTAGAGACGGAGCTTATGCTCGGATTGTTTGGGGAAGGATGAGAAAGGAAAACGGCCATTCCTAAATGAGACATTAGCTGTCTCACTATTAGCTGGCAAGCCATATGGCATTTTAAGATGCACGGCGATTGGTAAGCGAGCCACTGGTGGGGGAGTGCCAGTGTCATCGGAAGATATACACAAGTGGATTGGGGAAAATTTATGCAGACTCGCTCTCTCGCCCATTCTGGCTGTGTGTGTCGTCACGCTCTTGCAGCAATTTTTGTGCGGGGAGGCTATAAAGACTCCTGAACAGTACTGCAGTGTGAGTGGCATCTCCGTTGAAAAGTGGATCCTAGCGAATCTCTGATACTGACGTTCCACGCAAATTTATTGCCAGATTAGCATTTATATGTCGTTCTTCACTTCATGAAGATGCAGGGAAAGTGCGATCGAGGCGATCAGGACAGAAAATATTTAGCTTTGATTTCAGTGAAGCTGCAGCTAGCAGCCGTCAGCCCATTTAATGTTATTATGTGAAAATGCTTTAGGCGAACTTCACCCATACCCAAACAGCAATAACAAATACATTATTTTACCATTGTCTAATATTTATGACATTGCGATAGCCTTGAACGTAAAATGAGGAATTTTAATTAATTTTAAAGTCAAGTAGCCATTCTACCAACTTGGAACTTGGAAATTAAAAATTTAATTTTTTATTTATTAATTTGAGTTTTCGTAAAAGTAATTAAAGCCCGAATTTTCAGTGAGTTTCTTTGTCAGTAACTAGTGACATCACTTTAGTGCACAAACTGATCCTCACTAGTTACACTTTGTTAATTTTTTTTATATTTTTTTTACAGGAGATGTCATCTACATCAGTCTTTACATAAGTGATAAAGTTTAACCGATTGTAGGTACGCAAGGAGCATCTTTCTTGACTTCTGTGTGACATGCTGTTGATGTCTTCCTTGCAGGGGCGTCGTGTATAGTAAATAAGCAAATCAATTCGTTGCGGACTGTAAATAGTTGGAAGAGTAGAATAAACATCTCAATAGCATAGGTTTCACGTTAGAACTGGTATGGGGGAAAACCTTTCTTATTTTTCGACATAGTCTTCGTTCAGACTTTAGAGTTATACACTTGTTCCAAAGCTGTTCTTATTTGTTAATTCCTTATCAAACAATAGGAATTGTCCAAACCTGCAAACAGCTATTAGTTTCTGCAATCACCTCCTCATTTGAATGAAATCTTCGTCCCGTCAGTCTTTT
Source organism: Locusta migratoria (assembly GCA_026315105.1). Taxonomy (NCBI): domain Eukaryota; kingdom Metazoa; phylum Arthropoda; class Insecta; order Orthoptera; family Acrididae; genus Locusta; species Locusta migratoria. Next base: position 422,384,035 of record CM048748.1, read on the forward strand.
TTTTTTTTTTTTCAAATTGGGGAACAAAATGTAGTCCACGGGAGCCACGTCTGGATAATAGATGGGATGTGTAACGAGTCGGAATCCTATTTCCAATACTTTTGCGAGCACAACTGCTGAGGTGTGTGCTGGTGCATTGTCGTGAAGGAAAAGGACTTTTTTGTGGGCCAATCGCCGGCGTTTCTCTTGCAACTCGGTTTTAAAACGGTCCAATTACGGTGAATAATATGCACCTGTAATAGTTTTACCTTGTTCCAGATAGTCGATGAGGATTATCCCTTGCAAATCCCAAACCTTTCTGGCCGAAGAACCGGTCTTCCCATCTTTTGGTGCAGATTCTAACATTGTTTAGATTGTTCTTTGTTCTCAGGAGTATAGTAATGTATCCATGTTTCATCCACAGTGACGAAACGACGGCCGGCCGCGGTGGCCGAGAGGACTGAGGCGCTCTAGACACGGTCTGCTCGGCCACTACGGTCGGGGGTTCGAATCCCCCCTTGGACATGGATATTTATGCCGTCCTTAGTATATGGTAGTTGATAAGTAGTTTGTAAGTTTAGGGACTGCCGTAGTTAAGTCCCTTAAGCTTCACAAACATTTGAACGAAACGACGCTTAAAGGCCTGCGGTTTCTTCCTGAACAGCCGCGAACTTTTCTTGCAACACTTCACACCATTCCGTTTTTCGTCAAGCGAGAGCAATTCGGCACCCATCTAGCGGATAGCTTTCTCGTGTCCAAATGTTTAAGCAAAATATTATGTACCCGTTCATTCGAGATGCCCACAGCACTAGCAATCTCACGCACCTTAACTTTTCTGTCATCCATCACCAGATCATGGATTTTATCAATGATTTCTGGAGACATAACCTCCACAGGGAGTCCATAAAGTTCAGCGTCGCTAGTGACCATATGGCCACTCCTAAGAGTTTGAAACCACTTATAAATTGTTCTAATTGAAGGTGCAGGATCACCATAGTGTTTATCAAACTCCTCTTTAGTCTCCTGAGGCCTTTTGCCTTTAATAATGTAGTGTTTAATCACTTCACGAAATTCTTTTTCGTCCATTCTTTGACAATCACTCGACTTCCTTGATTCACGCGAATGCCAATAACACCACATCGCGACCATAGCATTAGAATCACGGTATTCCGACATTTTTCATCGTTACGTAATTTTAATAATTTGTTAAGAGGCAGAATTTTCTCATTTTTCAAAATTTTTAGTAAATTCAAATTATATCAGCGTAATTCAGAGTAATAGTATCCAGGGAATACTTGGGTCAAAACATCTCGTATGTCAGAGATCATTTGTTAGATTTCTATTATAAATAGTACCCGCAGTTGAGTTACTCTTTCTCTATGTGCTCAGCTTTCTATGTGTTCAGCTCTTTATGTGTTCAGCTCTCTATGTGATCTGCTTTCTCTATGTGCTCAGCTCTCTATGTAACGAGCTCCCAGTGCTTAGCTAAAATACTATACGCCGTTAAATTCCAAAATAGGAAAAAACCCGAAAAAGTATTTAAACTTTAATATAAACCTTTATATCGTGAACATACGCGAATGCGAACATTGTCTTTGGACTTTGATCGGGATAGGCTAGGACGGAAGAATTAGAAACTTCCGCCTCCCGTAATAAACTGTTGAACATTCCACAGAGATTAATACAATCAAACTGTAACGAAAATAATCACGAATTGTGAACTTATAAAGTGTGTACTGTGAACGTGTAGTGAATATAACTATTGATTTCAAAATGGAGAATCTATGAACCTTAAAAAAGTCTTAAACAGTTATTCGAGTATTTAGTTTCCTAATATTGACTCAGCATATTCTAAAAGTGAAAAGTATATCTGACGTTCCGAAGAAATTAATTAATTTGTGAAGTAATATATCTAACAGTTTTGGTCAGGAGAAACGTATGGTAAAATTTTCTAAAGATTAATTCTGTAAAGGAAAGGATCAGGCAAAACAGTATCTTCGTGACGGGCGTCAAATTATCTGAACTACCAGAACTTAATGATTCAATTTATTATTCTTTGGTTTATTAAATATCAGCCCCTGAGAAACAGATTTTCATGCTCAAACATTACAAAAGGTCTTTAAGTTTAAATGAAATCCAGAAACAATATTACAGTGAAAAATTCAACAAAGATATAAATTTTATTAACTGCGAAGAAGTACCAGGTCTACCAACTTACTTTTCATATGTGACAAATAGAATTTTGAACCTATACATCCAATACAACTGTGAGAATCAAGACGTAATCTACAGCTTAAAAGTCGCAAGTTAAAACCCTAATATAAAACGAAGTCAACACAACTGCCGCCCCAGTCACAAACCAAACCATGTCGCCGCCCAGTCATAGTTCTTTCCAAAGATGCTACTAACTAAACAGGACCTCGATACGCGCCAGTTGTGCCAACTCTCTGACCTTGCACTGACTTTTCAGACACCCTCGTATTTTACCTCTGCTACGGTCAATCTACGTAATGATATGTAATTACCTCCGGATGTTTGTCTTCTATTCCATAACTGACAATATCTTCCTCCTAGGGACTCTGTCATAAACCTTTTCTAAATCTACTTTATTTATTTATTCGTGTCAGAAGCATCTTGTACAAAACATAACATGAAACACAAAAACAAAAATGAAGATCAATGAATATTAAACATTAAACTATGCTAGCCCAAAATCTGGCTACATCATACGCATCACGGGTAGCACCAGTCAGGTCCTGCATGGTACAGCAGGCTGGACAAAGCTCACACTGTGGCAGATGCTCGGTGGTTTGTTCTTTTCCACACTCGCAGATGCATCAGAGAGGCCCCACCTTCTCATGTTGACTTTTGAGCTTGTTACGTTGGTCCGCAGTCTATTGAGCGACTTCCACGTCATCCAGTCCTGCTCATATCCAGTTGGGAGTGTTTCCTGTGGGGTCATCCAGCCACCAAGGTCCCCGATCTTTGCTCTCCACATCTCCAGCCTGGTCAGTTGTGGTGATTTGTCGAGCTCCGTCGTTGCATGCAGAAAGCTTTTCCTCGATTGGAGTCTGCTACGGTCTGGCTGATAATCAAAAAGGGGATGTGTTGATAATTTCGATACCTTTGCTCGTTCCATTCTGGTTGTGACTCCTAATCCCAGCCGGCCGCGGTGGCCGAGGTGACTGAGGCGCTCCAATCACGGTCAGCACGGCCACTACGGTCGGGGGTTCGAATTCCCCCTCGGGCATGGATATTTGTGCCGTCGTAGTTCGTAAGTAGTTCATAAGTAGTTTGTAAGTTTAGGGACTGATGACCCTGTAGTTGGGTCCCATAAGCTTTACAAATATTTGAACATTTCCTAATCCCAGGTGGCGAAATGTTCAAATTTTTGTATAGTTTATGGGACTTAGCTACGGGGTCATCAGTCCCTAAACTTACAACTACTTATCAACTAGCTTATCCTAAGTACGGCACAAATATCCATGCCCGAGGGGGGATTCGAACCCCTGACCGTAGTGTCCGTGCAAACCGTGACTGAAGCGTCTCAGTCCCCTCGGCCACCGCAGCCGGCCCCAGGTGGCCCTATGCCAGCCAGGCAGTACAGTTTTTCAACTGGCGTTGGCCTTAGACATCCCGTAACAATGCAGCCACATCCACTTGTTTTAGCGTGGCATGAGTTGTACCATACTGGGCACGCGTATTATGCAGCTGAGGAACACAGGTACAGGGCTGTCTAAATGTATAAAACGTACATACAATTCCCTATTCCCCTCATAGTTCTTCTATGTTATCTTCCGTCAGCTAAAATTAAATGAAAGAGGAAGAGAGACAGATAAAGATGCAATGGGAGAGCCTACTATAGGGGCGTGAATAGTTACGGTGAGTGTCGGGTAATGAGAGGCTTTTGGCGAGAGATACACCCCCCCTCCCGCTTTTAATTTCGGAGCCGCGGTAAAGATGGAGAAGTTGCGCAAGCCGCCCTGTGGAACGCCCGATATCACCTCTGTTTTAGTCGATGTCTTATCATCGATTACTACGAACTGTGTCCTCTCTGACAGGAAATCCCCTATCCAATCACAAATAGTTCTTCTGTCTTACCTTCCGTCAGCTAAAATTAAATGAAAGAGGAAGAGAGAAATTAAAAAATTCAAATGTCTGTAAATCTATCGGACCAAACTGCGTGGTCATCAGTCCGTAACTTACAAACTACTCAAACCTAGGTAAAGTAACCAACGGACAAACACACACACATCCATGCCCCAGGGAGGACTCCAACCTCCACGGCGAGCAACCGCGCGCTCCGCAGCGAGGTGCTTTAGACCCCTCGGCTACTCCACCGTGGCTTCGTCCATTCCTTGATTCTCACAAATGCCAAACGCAAAGAAGTAGACCAATATGGCTGAAACTCAGTCTGCGTTCTTTCCAAAGATGCTACTAACTAAACAGGACCTCGATACGCGCCAGTTGTGCCAACTCTCTGACCTTGCACTGACTTTTCAGACACCCTCGTATTTTACCTGTGCTACGGTCAGTCTACGTAATGATATGTAATTACCTCCGGAAGATTGTCTTCTATTCCATAACTGACAATATCTTCCTCCTAGGGACTCTGTCATAAACCTTTTTTCTAAATCTACTTTATTTATTTATTCATGTCAGAAGCATCTTGTACAAAACATAACATGAAACACAAAAACAAAAATGAAGATCAATGAATATTAAACATTAAACTATGCTAGGCCAAAATCTGGCTACATCATGCGCATCACGGGTAGCACCAGTCAGGTCCTGCATGGTACAGCAGGCTGGACAAAGCTCACACTGTAGCAGATGCTCGGTGGTTTGTTCTTTTCCACACTCGCAGATGCATCAGAGAGGCCCCACCTCATGTTGACTTTGGAGCTTGTTACGTTGGTCCGCAGTCTATTGAGTGACTTCCACGTCATCCAGTCCTGCTCATATCCAGTTGGGAGTGTTTCCTGTGGGGTCATCCAGCTACCAAGGTCCCCGATATTTGCTCTCCACATCTCCAGCCTGGTCAGTTGTGGTGATTTGTCGAGCTCCGTCGTTGCATGCAGAAAGCTTTTCCTCGATTGGAGTCTGCTACGGGCTGGCTGATAATCAAAAAGGGGATGTGTTGATAATTTCGATACCTTTGCTCGTTCCATTCTGGCTGTGACTTCCCTTCTAATCCCAGGTGGCGCTATAACAGCCAGGCAGTATAGTTTGTCAACCGGCGTTAGCCTTAGACATCCCGTGAAAATGCGGCAGGTTTCGTTTAGAGCCACATATACTTGTTTATCGTGGCATGAGTTGTACCATACTGGGCACGCGTATTCTGAAGCTGAGCAACACAGGGACAGGGCTGTTTAAATCTATAAAAGGTACATACAATTCCCTGTTCCCCTCATAGTTCTTCTGTGTTATGTTCAAATGTTCAAATGTTTGTTAAACTTATGGGACTTAACGACGGGGTCATCAGTCCCTAAACGTACAAACTACTTATCAACTACCTTATACTAAAGACGGCACAAATATCCATGCCCGAGGGGGGATTCGAACCCCCGACCGTAGTGGCCGTGCAGACCGTGACTGGAGCGCCTCAGTCTCCTCGGCCACCGCGGCCGGCCTTCTGTGTTATCTTCAGTCAGCTAAAATTAAATGAAAGAGGAAGAGAGAGAAATAAAGATGCAACGAGAGAGCCAACAATAGGGGCGTGAATCGTTACGGTGAGTTTCGGGTAATGAGAGGCTTTCGGCTAGCGATATACCCCCCCCCTTCCGATTTTAATTTTGGAGCCGCGGTAAAGATGGAGAAGTTGCGCAAGCCGCATTCTGGAGGCGGAATGCCGACACTGGAGGCAGCGGGGGCGGCGGCGGAGGCGGCTGTCAGGAGGCCCTCCCGCCCCGCCCCCGCGGGTCCTTCAGATCGCCCGGCCCCCAAATAAAAGGCGTCCGTCAGCTCAGCGCCCCGTGTCGGCGCTGCACCTTAAAATGCAAAGTGGCCGCCCGCTGCGTAGAGCTGTGTGCTCCCCCAGCGCGGGGACGCTAACCGAGCAATTACCTCGTGCCTCTGCGACTGTGTGTGCGTGTCTCCGTGCGTTCCACGCACTACGCGACGGGTGCGACGCTCCTGACTGGTGCATCGGAGCGGACAGAAGCCATTAAACTGCCGGGCCCCCCACGTTACAACGCGAGCAGCCGACAGTACTTTGTATCCGTGGCTGGAAATTAGGAGCTCGCCTCTACCGCTCGCTCTCCGTGGTTCTGGTTCTCTGCTCCCTGCTGTTTCCGACGACACTTTTCTCGGTCAGTGACGGCCTTAGTCTACAGCTGAGACCATTCCCGGCCGAACACAAAGGTACCAGCGTGCCACCTCGTCCAGTCTTTATGACGAAGAGAGTGTGCGTTAATTAAATAGCTATTTCTGCTCCCACATTAAAGTTCAACGGCAAGAAATAAAAAACATTGCGTGTTACTGATGACATTGTAATTCTGCCAGAGACAGCAAAGGTGGTGGAAGATTAATAAAACAGAATGTACCAAAGGCGGATTTGGGGGGATGGGGCACAAGGGCACTTGCTTCTATCCCAGACAGTTCGGTAAAGAGAGAGAGAGAGAGAGAGAGGGGGGGGGGAGGGAGAAGGGAGGGGGTAGAGAGAGGAAGGGGGGACGGAGAGAATCTCAGCAAAAGAATAATTAACTTTTACTTACAGACAGCATGTAACTGTGAGTTTAAGAAGAAAAAATCCCTGTAATTAACATAATGTAAAGTGGCTTTTTGCTTTATGTTTCTATTGATTGCTTCTTGCCCCTTTTCGTCGGTAATTTAGGATAAAACTAAATGAAAGTCCTTTATTATTTTGTGATTGTTTGAGAGATAAATGAGTATTGTGTACGTTTTATTCATATGTAAATAAAGTATCACGCATTTCACAGGGAACATGAGGCAGAATTAAAGTATGTGGTGTGGAGAGAGACGTTCTATAAGACAGTTCGTATAGTCTCTTTGGCTGCAACACTGTGTCACCTGAGTGGTCTAAAGTGCCTACCTAGTAAGTGGGAGGTTCCAGGTTCGAATCCTGGCCACAGCACAAATTTTAATTCATTGCCTCTCCTTATCTTTAATACCTTTGGTATAACGAGACAATATTGTCTCAAGGAAATGTATTATTGTTGATAAACATTTAACTTCATCATCGTATGCTTCCTTAGTCCAGTGGACAGCAAGATACATTGTCAAGCAGGGGGCCTGAGTTCAAATCCCGGTCTGGTGCTGCGTGTTGTGTCTTCTTCGTTATCACTGCATCAACATCGACGTGCAAGTCGCCTAAGTGGCTTGACCTAATGAGACCTAATGAGACTTGTACCAAGCAGGCCGAACCAACACCACCTAGAGACAAGGCCTCACAACAGTCCTTGTCACATCACAACGAGTAGGCCGCGATCGCTAGCTGAGTGACTGGTCGCTGGGGCATAGCCCCCTGTGTCATAGCGGCCAGCCAGTCAGCTAGCGATCGTGGTCTAATTCGGTGCGACGTAACAATGACTGTTGTGAGGTTTTGTCTCTAGACAGTGTTGGCCTTTAGATCCCAGCTGGAGTCTAACTACCAAAAATACCACTCGATCATCTTCATCATTGTTTTGATTTCCAACGAAACATGTGATGAGAAATCATAAGTTCTGGACAGTTGATAATGATTATTTCAAAAGAAATTTTGTTTTGGTTTTATCCAAAGGCTGAAATGATTCATGGACGTTAAAAAGATGGAGGTGATATCTTTTGTACTCGTCGGTTTATCTTTCAGGGAAGGATCTGCTCAGGACAGCTATACTGATTAGTAATACAAGTTTTATTTACTAACGGATACAAAATACTCAATTTTGAGAGAGTGTGTCTGTTCACGTGGCGGCGTCTTCTTGGACGATGCTAGCTGCGCTGAATCCTGGTAACTGCCTAGTTCGGAGTTGAGTTCAGAGTGCCCTTCTAGATGCATGTCGGCCTAGATAAAGCTGCTTGTAGTGGGCGCGCTTCTCGGTCGCTCCCTCTAGGAGACGCGGTGCCGGCGTGCGATTGGCTGCCGGTCATCCGCTGCCTTCTACTAGGGATGGCGGTCATTGCTGAAACAACCGGTTTTCGGTTTTACCGGTTCTTTTCTTCTTCAGTTTAACCGCACTGTAAAAATTGCTCAAGATAACCCGTTTTTTAAATAACCGGTTTTCGGTTTTTTATTGCTATTATTTCCAGTAGAGTTCGACCGAAACATTTTGCGGCCGAAACAGAAACCGTAATCGAATTTTCGATTCTTCTAGTTTCGGCCGAAACTGAAACTTACGACATTTAGTTGAAATTTAGGTAAATTTACGTTATGTGACAAATCACTAGTGTTTCCATATTTTGCAAGTTCCCCTCCCAATGCCACGCCTTCTTGAGTGTGTGGAAGCCCAGCCAGGAGTCCGTAGAAGGCGATATACAAAGCATACAGATTTACTGGCCTAGTATTTCCATCTGGCAGTTACGCGAGCCAGCGCATACGAAGAATATCTCATATATATTCAGTAAATGAACTTCAATTAGTGTTGCAGAAGTATAAAATAAAGTAATAATTCCGACTAACAGTATGATTGTTGTCAGTGTAAATTTACACAAATTGAACAAGAAAAGCTGTGTACCATATGATCAAATAATGTTCAAATGGGTGTGAGTTCTTATGAGACCTAACTGTTTAGGTCATCGGTCCCTAGACTTAAAAACTACTTCATCTAATTTAACTTACGCTAAGGGCAACATACACAACCATGACCGAGGGAGGACTCGAATCTCCGACTGGAGCAGCCGCGCAGTCCGTAACATGGAGCCTCAGACCACAGGACTATCTCGCGAGGCAGCAAATGATCAATGTTACCTGAACCCATATTGGTTATTAAAAGAACTCTCGCTTTCAAGGAATCACATTAATAAAACTTGTTAGCATAACAATATGATAATACATTAAAAGTTATTGTTACAAGCTCACATAAGAGGTTTATGAATCGAATTTACCTTCTCTTCCAAGGAACATTTTGGATGCTTTCTCCTTAAATGACACAGCATGTTTGTAGTACCTCCATCCGTTTTCAGCTTCTTAAACCAAATGGAGCATTGTACCTCACTGCACCCGTACTTTGGGAAGTACTTCCACACTCCGGATGGTGTCATTTAAGACACAACCGATGTCTGTCGACGACAGCAAGGAACTGCCGCATGACCAGACGGAGGCAAGTCTCGTACACTGCCGGTGCACGCGCGTCGTCTAATAGGCCACGCCACACGGCAACAGGTGCATCGATGCCTCAATAACTGAACCAGCTCTTAAGTTCTTATGCCACGCGTTTCTGACTGCTGGGATTGTTCTTAAATTATCACTGATCGCTTTTCTTAGTTTCTGCGATGACCTAATATTTCACAGCAGTGGAAATCTTAGGAATAGTCCTAAATATTAGGATCTACTAGTTTTAATTTTTTTAAATTATTTACAAAATACACATTTGGAACCACTACTACAGGAAGTAGTCCCACCGGTTTTTTACCCGGTTCTTGGTAATAACTAAAAAAACCGGTTACAACCGACACCAAATAAATACCGAAAAAACCGGTTATTCAAAACTAATATACCGGTATCGGTTTTAACCGGTCGGTTTTTCCCATCCCTACCATCTACACGATCGTTTTCGTGCGTCTGGCGTGTGGCGCTGACTTTACGCCACAACATTATGTGCTTCTAAAACTTTCCAGAAAAACTTTTTAATTCTCCTTGTATGTAAAATCCGAACGGTGTACATAGAAAGGGTACCATCAGTTGAGTATTAACTTCAATCCTTTTGAGACTTTTGCAATGAATAATCGATTGTCATAATTTACCTTGGCTGAAGCTTTAATTCGGCGTTTAAATTTTCCTTACATACTGTAATCAATCTACGACGCAGCAGACGTTCTAATGTCTATAAAAATTGGCGCTAGTTCGAGCTTACCCACTTTCCACACCACGCTCATATCTCAAATAAGAACCGAGAACACAGATCCCTAAAACCCGCTCTGATGCCTTCATCCGTTTCCACCGAACGAGTTGGTGCAGTGGTAACTAACTGGACTCGCCAACACACTGGACTCAGATTTTCGAGTTCGGCGGTGTTAAAACCAGCCTCCTCCGGCCATCCTGATTGAGATTTCCCTAAATCACTCCAGAAAAATGCCGGGATGGTCCTTTCCAAGGGCACGACCAATTTCCGTACCCACCCCTGACAAAAATACTATCCGATGTAGTTCTCGCCTCTAATTACCACGATGTTGACGGGACGTTAAACCCTAATCTTCCTTCCTTCTTGCGTCCGTTTTTAGAGGGTTACATACCAGCTCCAGAAGAATTTAGCCCTAGAAGAAAGTCCCGAAATTTTACCAATGATCTTTAAATCTCGCCCTTTAATTGAGAAAAGAAATAAAGGTCCCATAGTATGAGGACGGTGAATGGCGCAGGCCTCGGGCCAACATTGAGGCTACCTGATGTTCAGGAACTCGCAGACGTCGACATCAGTGTGGGCTGGTGTTCTGTCATATTTGAAAATACATCCTTTCACGGTCGAACAATGGGGTGCAGTCTCCAAAAGCTGTGCGAGTAAATCTCGAATGAACACAAGTTAAAGTGGAACAGTCAAATCGTGATGTCGAACATGAGGCTCTGTTACAACGTCCAACCACACTCTGAAAATATATCACTGCAGGCGGTCACTGACGTTGGCGGCCTGGGGACTGTCATGACTCTACACGTGCAGCACATGCACTAAAGCCCGAGGTACTCGCTTTCAACGATTATTGTGAAATACGTTGTTATTATGCTGTGCACACAGTATATGCCCATCAGACATTCTTCATCATTTACTTATATAGTTTTCATGTGTAGGTGTGTTCGTGGTTTTGTATTGCATGAAAATCTACAGTTTCGTTCCAATCTTGATGATATTTCGCACACTCTACGTTTAAACGGAGACGGAAGTCCCCATGTGTCTAAGGCTTGCGTACAACACATAATGCATGGGGTATTACGTCATAAACTATGAAACGAGTGAAAAACTACTGCAGGACACGTAAATGATGCTCATCTCCTCCTAAACGAACCTAACTATTTCAACCAAATTTTGTGCACATATTCCTTACCATGAGGTAACAATATCTGTAGGGGTAAGAACCCCTACGACACAGTGTTTAGGAGATATGACCTCATAAATAATAAGAGACATATTGAACCGTCCACTCAAGCAGTACGGTTTTATTTTGCGAAGTCTTTATTATTAATTCTATTCTGAAAAACTTAATTTGTAGTTTCCTAATATTCTACTCTGTTGTGAGGCCTTGTCTCTAGACGGTGATGGTTCGGCCTGCTTGGTACAAGTCTCTTTAGGTTAAGCCACTTAGGCCACTTGCACGTCGATGCTGATGCAGTGATAATGAAGAACACACAGCACCCAGCACGCGACCGGGATTTGAACTCGGGCCCCCTGCTTGGCAATGTACCTTGCTGTCCACTGGACTACGGAAGCGGACAATGAAGAAGTTAAATGTTTATAGTATGTGGCGGGATGAATCCAGAAATCAAATTTTCCGACTTTTATTTATTTATTTTTATTGGCAACAGGTACAGAAATATCTGAGCTGTTTTTCCACACGTCATATCATGGGATCAACTTTTCTATTCCCGTATCGCAGAAATCTGCAGCCTGTGAACAAAACCAACGTGAGACCGTCATTTTCAAATATTCGTCGTTATTAGAAAAGATGGAAATCGTTGGAGCTAAAAATTTTCAAATGTTTGTAAAGCTTATGGGACTTAACTGCGGGGTCATCAGTCCCTAAACTTGCAAACGACTTATGAACTAGCTTATACTAAAGACGGCAGAAACATCCATGCCTGAGGGGGCATTTGAAACCCTCGCGCATCTTAGCATAGCGCCTCAACACGCTCGGCCTCTCTGCCGCTCCGCTGCGGCTCGCTGGAGCTGTAAGCCGGATTATCAGACAGCTCTCTGCCGAACTTGTGCAAAACATCCAATGAACACTCAATGAAGATTTTAGCGGCAGGAGTTATCATCACTCGAAACTTCCAGATTCAGATACCATGGTCTATGCATAAAACGTTTCGCCTTTGACGAAGTTCCTATTAAGGAAGGACGAAATATTTGTCTCGGTTTCTGCCAAAACATTAGTGTCGGCCGCAGTTTAGATTTCACCCAAAAATCGTCCGAATCTTCGTCTTGGCCGACACTAGCTTTTGTGAACTTAAGGATGAAGTCGGGTCGCGTTGTGGACAGATTCAATCAACGATAACGCTTTACCTTAGTACTGTATTTTGTTTTAATCACAATATAACGCAATCGCATCTTATAGTGATTTTCTTATACTTAACTTATTCAGTATTGTACTTAATGGAACGGTTTATCATATTTTTATGCTGAAAAGTTTTATTAATATGTTTCTTTGAAAGCGATGGGCTTCTTAATAACAAATTTGGGGTTAGGGAACATTGATAATGTCCTGCAAGCTTTTCCAGTTCACTTTGCGTAAATTGACACTGACAACAATCACACTGTTAGTCGGAACTGTGACGTTATTCATCGAAATATTTTCTGCAGCACTGATTGAAGTTGATTTTTTGATTGTAACTTATAGGCCTATGCATTATTTAATTGCAAATGCCGGAAAGGAGGTATGTAAAATTGTCTGTCTATTAGAACTATGGCTATATAAGGCTAGCGCTTCCAAGAAAAAATCGTAAATGCCACTTATGGAAACATAGAAATTATTACTTGTTACTTCCTGCGTATTTCGTATTGAAAGACGTCTGTCTGCCCTCTTCCCTAGATTTTAACTTTTTAAATTATCTAAGATCACTAGACAAGCTGTTTTGCTAAACGAGAACCTCTTTCGTTCGGTGGCATGAGGAATAGCATTTCATTTCATGTTTTTAAATGTTATTTTCTGTAATACTGAGTTAATATTGCTGGGATTTTATGATGCTAATAATTTATCATTGTGTATATGAATGTGGCAATATGAACGGTTTCTCTGTGACGCCACTGTCCCTGTGAGAATGTGTACTTGCTTTATTTTGTATGTGCATGTATGTGAATCTTCTAGCATGGAAGTCTGTGTGTATGTCTGAGAATTTTCGTCGTCGGCTACTGGCTGTGTGCTTTGCATCTCTAGCTTCGAGTCGACAGGTAGTCGTTACCAACCTCTGCCGATTTCCAGTGGATTTCTGGACGCTGGTGGCAGGATCGGGGACTGCCTGGACATTCTGTGGCTCACTTCGACCTGGTAAGACGTTGTGATTTTGTTTCCTCCCTTGAGATGATAGTGATTCGTTGTCTGGTTTGCTAGACTTCACATCTTAGGTTCATTTTTGGGATAAGTTTCTCCGATTCTGTACAGAAATGTATTCAATTTCATTTCGATGATTTTGCATAGATAAACTCGGTGAATATGCAACTAATTCGGTTTGATAACGGCTTGAAATCGTAACCTGTGTGAGGCTAGCTGACGGTGTATGAACTCTGTTTAATTTCTTTCTAACTTTATGGAACATGACTAATATGTGGGAATATTTTTATTCTGTGTAGTGCATGTGAAATATTCCTTTCTATTTCCTCCTTCCGTGAGTGATATGTACTCCATACGGTGTGTTCTTAGAACACAGCCTTCAGCTACCCCTGTGTCTGTTTCTATGCCCTTCAGGCAAGAAATCATGTAGGTATCTTTCTGATTTTCCTTATTACATCGTGATCTCCTCTCCATCTATTTTAAATTGCTGTTTCGTTTCCAAACTTCTACTCTGCATTCACATCCCATCAGTAAATTCTCTTCTAGCCTTGTACGACCCCCTTTATTAATTTGCTTATGAAATACTACGTATTTCTTGGGGCTGAATGCCGTATTTATTAGTTGATTTACTCCAACTTTGAATTTATTCAACTTTTCTGATTTTTGAAGACTGGACTTCGTCCATCCGTGTAAAATCTTCCCAATCGCATCTAACTGTATTTCTTTAGCTCCCTTATGATATTCTAAGGGTTGCATGCCGTAGCTATTTTCTTATTTTTCGGAAGCTGAATTTTGTATTTTTACTGGTTTTTGGAAACACGTGGCTCCGAACTCCGAATTCTAGGATTTATAGGTAGTCACTTGAGTTCTCGCAACACACCAGTGCCTTCCTATTGTGTATTCTTGTTTCGTAATCTGTGATTTCGTTGGTTTTTGTTGAAATGAATACAATCTTTAAGCACTTTGCCTTCAGTGGGGTGCGAATATGTAATGTGCCGTATGTCTCAATAAGTCTGCATGCTCACGGTTTGATTTGAATGAAATTAATCCGCTACTAACGAGTACCATCACACGTAAAGAAAGCCCAGAGCGACCTACAAAGTTTATTTTTTCTTGTGTTGAGTGGTACATCCTGGTTCGCTGAATTTCGCCTACGATAGCGACGCCCGCTTCTGCTTCGTATCAGCACTCTGATTTGGGTGAGTTTCGCTTTGCGTTTCGCGTGTGAGTGGCTGAATCCTTGTTGATTGTAAATCCTTCCCCCGACGATGTTCAGTTCAGATTACTTTAAGTTAGTAGTTCAATGGGAAGCGTTTTTTATTGTTTAACAAAATTGTTTCCCCTATTTGCTCAAGTTTGAAATGAATAAATATTTTATTGTCAGAGAAATTTTGTTCTAATTATGAATATTAGTTAATGAATACACTCCCTTTTGTTTAATGTTGTTTTTCACCAGTGCTGAGAACAAATTCAAATGCATATTATCATATTTTTAATTCCCTTGCAGCATAAATGTTCTCACAGCCACCTTCATGAAATGGTTTTGTTCGGGGTGGCTTGTATATTAATGATTGTGTGTAATTCTCTTGATCTACGAGTCAGTTCTAAATTCTGGGCCAGTGAACAAGATTCTGTTGCAGAAAGTAGTCAGTAGTTCACGCGAATCCTTTAGCTGGCTTTACGGCCAGGGTTATATGTTTAAAGTAAGCTTTTAACTGGCTCCTTTCAGCTAGAATTAATTTTACAATTAACGGTGGCCTTTAAGTATTGTGGTAGTCATGTCAAGGTTCTAGCATTTCGTGGTTTCTACTTGGCACGTTTTCAGTAAATCAGTACGCCTACTAACTTATTTTCTGTCCTTGTTAACCTTGGAGTGTTCCGTATTATTTACTGCTTTGACTAGTCGTAACTCGATAACACTTCAAATTTGAAATTAAAAATTTTTCGAGATGGGATGTAGAAAACCATTTCCGTTGTGTCCACTGCTTTTAAAGTACACATAACTTTATAATTTATTTATTTTGAATATGTTTAAAATAAAGAGACGTAAACAGAATGTTGCCTTTCACAACAAACTCTATTTGAACACCATAAAATACAAATATTCACAATAACAACGACCACCTATTGGAATCGTTTTTTCTGAACTTTTTGTGTACCTAAGTAACTAATATTCATTGCTATTTTAACTGGATGTGTGCCTTTCTCCGTGACATTTTACGCCGTCCACTTTGCTGCACTCTTAATATCTTTGACACATCCACCGTTTGTCAGCTGTGCTTCTTCATAAAAGATCGAAAAAAAACCGCGCATAGTATATGACTGACTCATAACTATACCTAACATTTCAAATATTTTTAAATAGTAATAACTATTATTCACGACATCCTTTCATTTCTGTGGATCAGCAGTTTTGCTTGTTTCAATACAACCTTACTCACACACAAGAAGGCTTAGTACAGGGTGGGGACTTACAAAATATGGGAAGACTACTGATTTTGTGGTATAACGTAAATTTACTTAAATTTTAACTCAGTTACGTAAGTTTCGTTTTCAGTTTCGGCAGACACTAGAAGATCATAGGGTACGAATAATCGTTAATGGATGAATGTAACTGACTCTCATATACGTAATAAGTGTGGCATATGGAAGTTTCGGTTGGTGCTGGAGTCATGTTCGGGTAACCTAGTGGTTAAGGCGACCGCTTGCGAAAAACAAGAAACCGGGGTTCGAGTTCCAGCCCGGCACAAATTTTCGTATGTCACCATTTGGTGGAGCTGTAAGAATATCGCAGTTGCGAATTATTTCGTCAAAAATTATTAGACCACTTTAATTCTTCACCATGAAACGGAAATTACGTTACATCGGACTCTAGTACCTATTATAATAAATGCATTCTGTATCACAGTGTATATCTTTCTTGAAAGTCAAGCCCTCATCTTCATAACGAGTGGTGTTTAAATGCAGTAAAATTGTTCTCTTGTTACACCGCTTCATCAAGGTCATCAGCATGAGGCATTCAATTAACAGTATCTTGTTTTTGTCTCTTCGTAAAAGTCTTTCCCCCGCGGGGAAACGTGAAGTTGGGGCGTTCCTGGGCAGGAGAGCCGCTCGTGGCATTAGA
The DNA here is from genome assembly GCA_026315105.1 of Locusta migratoria. Lineage (NCBI taxonomy): Eukaryota > Metazoa > Arthropoda > Insecta > Orthoptera > Acrididae > Locusta > Locusta migratoria. The sequence continues at coordinate 422,400,491 of CM048748.1, forward strand.
GCTCGCGTGATGGATGGCCTCGCCGAGAGATAGCGTCACGACCCGATCGGAAGATCTGAGGGACGTTTCGCGAAGCCGCTCGGCGAGAGGCAGCCGAGCTAAAGGTCGCCTCACTTTGTTATGCGTTGACGCGGAATGAAAGGTCTATTGATCGAACCATTTGATAATTGTCTCTGAGAAGCTGAGTAAACGTGAACGGAACCACAATTACGCTACAGTTACCAGCACTGAGAGCCACGAGTGGAATGCTAATAGAGTCGACCCAGGGCCTTGTTCTTGACCTGCGCTTTTACGCCATAAACCTATTAAGGTTTACAGAGAAGGGGCTGGTTACGACAGTGGATCTTGAGAACATTTCATTTTTTAATTACCTTTATTTACATAAGGTAATCTGCTCTGCTTTTATTGTTTTATGAAAAAATTTATGTCTTGACATTTGGAAAGAAATCCTCATTGATAATAACATCTTTACACAGTTTGGATTTCGAGAAGGCCGTTTACAACTATAGTGAGAAAGTACTTAATTTATTAGAAAATATTTTACACGCAGCAGGTATTTTCTGCGATTTGTCAAAGGCATCTGATTGTGTGAACCACAACATCCTTTTCAGTAAATTAGAATTCTATGGAATCAGGGGCAATCCTGCAAAAAGGTCCAAGTCGTACGTCGCTAACAGGAAACACAGTGAGTGAGTGCAAGGGACTAGTGAATAAAGTCATAACTCATCATCAGATTGTGAAGAAATTAGATATGGTGTCCCACAAGGATACATCTTAGGGCCATTGCTCTTCCTTATGTACATTAATGACTCCTCTTCAGTTACACCGCCAGAAGCAGAGTTCGTTTTCTTTGCATATGTACAACTAGTACAATAACTAGCATGTCGAGCATAGTTCTAGAAAGATGTTAGTTTCGTGCACTTTAATAAATAGTTTAAATCCAAATATTGGCTACATGCAGTTCAGAGCATGTAATAGGTTTTCAGCCAGCATATGCACAAAGTATGAAGAATAGCAGACGGAAGAAGTTGACAGTTCAAAATCAAATGTTCAAATGTTTGTTAAGCTTATGGGACTTAAACTACGGGGCCATCAGTCCCTAAACTTACAAACTACTTATCAACTACCTTATACTAAGGACGGCACAAATATCCATGCCCGAGGGGGGATTCGAACCCCCGACCGTAGTGCCCGTGCAGACCGTGACTGGAGCGCCTCAGTCCCCTCGGCCACCGCGGCCGGCGAAGTTGACAGTATTTAAATTCCTGGGATTATAACTTGATAATAAATTCAGTTGGCAGAAGCACACCACAGAACTGCAGAACTCATTATTGACCCCAAGCATCTTTACTATGGATAAAACAATATTTCCGTTTCTTGTAAAAATCTAGACTTGTATGACTTTTACCTCACAAGACTGCAGTTCTTTCACAAAATTTATTACAGCGCTTGATGCAATATTCACATCAATAATTAACAAAAACTACTGTTGGGGTCAATTATGACCCCCAGATAGGTTATATGAAAGATTCATAGAATTTATAGATTATCAACTAAAGTATTATGAGTTGGTAATGCTTCTTTTCAGGAGCTATGACCTTGGCCAAAAATTGATGAAAATGTATTTGACACTGGTAGGTACGCTAAGTTCTACAAGAAAAGAAGTCCCAAAGGAGTTTTGGCCTTCAAAAACTAGGGAAGACTGCATTACGAGATTTGTATACAGCGGAAAAACGCTAGGAGTTTCGTATGTTCCAAAAAGAAATAAAGCTGTGCTACTCCTGCCGACACAACATCAATCATTTGCAGTCCTCGAACAAAACAACTTGAAACGAAAACCGGAAGGAGTGCTGTATTAGAACTCAACAAAATCAGGTGTTGAAATGCTCGATCAAATGAACGCTTACTATACTGTGAAACGTTGGCCATTAGCAGTATTTTATGATCTTGTCGATCTAGCTGAGCACAATGCCTGGAGACTCTTCCGTGTTGCTGTTCAGAAAACAGAGAGACGTCTTTTTATAATGAAGTTGTCTAAAGAAATGACAAATCCAAAAGTGCGACGTCATTTGAGTTCACCACAAGCAAGACACAAAATACAGTTCAACCTGTACAAAGTGTAACAAATTTATTTGCAAAGAACATTCTGAAATACTTACTACACGCAAAATTTGTGCAGACGGCTAAGGTATAGACTACGTTAGAGTTTTTGAATAATGTTACCTGTTGAGTTGTTCATCAAATTTTTTGGAAATCTGAAGCCACTGTGAAACATTTCTGAGTGAAACGAATTATGTTTAGAGTAATATTGTAAGTTCTGATATGTAATTACTCTGTCATACTTAATTTAATTCTACTCTGTGAATATGCGTAAAAAAGGCTGTGAAATGTGTCTACACAATAAATAATATGAAACAAACAGTGTTAAACCACAGTACTTTTTTCTGAATGATTAGTACACAAAGTCAGTTGTATTGTGTTTGGGTCATGTATGACCCCAGATAGAGTGCAAGGGAAATTTTAGCAGAGTCCTAGGGTTAAAAACCTGTATTTAAAATTAAATTGTTAGCAGAGGTAGGCGACATAAAAATGAAAAAAAAAAAAAAAAAGCGTATAAATTTGCCTACCTCCATTCAATAATGTCGTATGGTATAATATTTTGGGGTAACTCTTTAAGTCAAACAAAAGTTTTCAGAGTCCTAAAGACTATAAAACATATTATTTGTAGATTTAATTCATGATGATTCTGTAGAAGCATCTTCAAAGAACTGGGTGCACTAACTACCTTCTCTTGAAACATTTTGTTCCTTAATTAAATTGGTCTCAAATAATATATCCTTTTTTCCCAAGAAACAGCTCAATACATGTACACAAGTCAAATTTAAATGTTTGTAATTATATGGGACCAAACTACGTTGGTCATCAGTCCCTAGACTTACAAACTACTTACACTAAGTTAAACTAACCTGAGAACAAAACACACATCCATACCCGAGGGAGGATTCGAACCTCCGATGCGGGAGGCCGCGCGTTCAGTAACGTGGCGCTCCAGGCCGCTCGGCTACTCCCGCGTGACTCATGTATACAATACTATGCCAAAAACGATCTACAATTTTTATAGAGGAACCAATGGTTTGTCCCCAGGGAGAACTTCATTGCGAGTTTCCCAGGTTACCAGTATCTCGGGAACGAAGTGAGGCCAGGAAAAGTTTTGGATGAAAACGAAAACATAGCCAGTGGGCAGAGTTCAGAAACCATACAAGAATTTCAATAACAATTTTGCCGATCTCACTTCATTATGGAATACTGGTAACCAGTAAGATATATGGCTTATTTAAAAAAAAAAAAAAAAAAAAAAAAAAAAAAAAAAAAAAAAATAGGCGTACTTCGTGTGTGTAAAAAATAGTATCGGATTGCGGTATTCACCAAGTAAGAAGCTGTTTTACAGTTAGGTATCTGATGGGATATTTCGTTTCCACAGTCGATTTTTAAGGTTAGCAGTTTTGGGCAATCCTGATCGACATCTGAATTAAATTGTTTCATTTTGTGATGCTATAAAAATCTACATATTGGAGAAAACAGCAGGCACTCAAACGTCAAGTGTCGTAGATTAAGCTGAAAGAGTGTGAAAAATCACACCTGACGATAAATTCCGATCATTTCCTGTACTAAGAACACTAAATATCTAGGTATTATAATTCGATTTAATTAGGAAGAAGAAACTCTTTTGGCAGATTTCTAAAGTGCATGTGAAATAAATTTTCACTCGCCTGATAGTTGCTGTATACTCAAAGACTCTGAAGGTGTTTCATAGTCATATATTTAAATCAACTTAATTCCTGCTGCTTCGCAAGCGTAGACTGAATGGTCTGCTTTGATTATTTACACTTCTGAATATAAATTATCATAAATTTAGCTTTTAAAAATGCGCTCCTAATGAAGTATTTTGATACAACTTGCCACCCCATATTGCACCATTGATGGCAGAATTCAAAACATCCCGAAACACCGTTTTGTTTTAATTATAACCGTGGTTCAAAATCCAAATTTTCGCATTTCTAGCATCAAAATAGTCTTAGTAGCACTCTTAAAAGATTTTCCCTTATTTTACCCGCTTAAAGGTTGAATTTCCAAAAATATCGAAACACGTGTTTTTAAAATTCCAATCAAAAATCTGAATCCGAAGTTTTTTTACTTCAATATATTTTCAAAAAACCGTTCATCCCCTATTTCACTTCCTTAAGGATGACAATATCAAAAAATCACTGATGCCTACAGTATAAGATGAACAACGTCTATAAATTTCAGGTTTCTATCGTTTGTAGATTCACTCTTCAGCTCCGTTTTTTGTCTTAAAAACGGATCGAGAATGCGAAATTTCCTTTTTACGCTTTGGCATCTTGGTAGTTTTACTTCTCAAACTGCAATATGCACTTATTTTTCTTTATTCGTACGCTAGTTGCATTAAAACAACAATGTGCCTCACGTTTCGCTGTTTATAACCTCTTTGCTATTATAGTGTCAAAAGTCATCGCTGGTCTTCAGTCCGAATTTTATATCAGCTGGCAATTTTCAACCACTATATCTTCTACACTCTTATAGTTATCGACACGGAACTGCTATGGTGTAAAACAGGAGACTTTGTACTACAATAACACAGTGAGATCGTTAGTCTCCATAAGTCGCTAACTTTCAACTCCCATATCTTCCATCCCATTATAGTTATCAACCCTCAGCTACCATAGTGCACTAATATTTACTACCACATACAAACACTATTAGTTTGTGATATGCAGGTTTGGCTGCAGACTGAAATATAGGCAAAACACCTCAATTACTACATATATTAAAATTAGACTGAATTTTCGCGACGTAATTCGACTGATACACATTACAATAAGAAGAGTATTAAGCACATTAAAAGTTCGCGCGAAAGTTTTTCCACCACAATGGCCGCCGAGGCGATCTTTAATTAGCCCCCTGCTCGCAGTTGGCCGCTTATGGGGTTTAGGGGGCTTTGGTAAGAGGGGGATTTGAACACAGTTACTACCCGTTTCAAATCCAGTATGCCACCGAGCGGCACCAGATACGCTGGGTAGACTGCGAGTCTTAGCTGTTTATCGTTTGTGACGATGAGACAGGAAAATTAGCAGAAATTGTCTTTCAGAGCAAGAAAGAAGAACTAAAAAACCAAATCTTCAGAGTCTAGAATATTACCATTTGTCACTAACACGAATTGAATCCATATGTGGTCCTGCTCAAGAGTCTCACAGATACTATTCATCTCTCATTCCGTTCTCGAATAGCTCGCGGGAAGAAAGAACATCTGAATCTCTCCGTTCGAGCTCTGATTTCTCGTATTTTATTCTGATGATCATTTATACGTAAGTAGGTGGGAGACGACTATATATCTTTGCATTCGGAGGAGAATGTTGGCGATTGGAGTATCGTAAGCAGCTCACGCCGCAGCGATAAACGCCGTTGTTGTAATGATTCCCATCCCAGCGCCTGTTTCATTTCTTTTAAGAGTTCTGCCAATATAATGCAGTTATGGTCCGCCTTTCCTACGACATTGTCTACGTGTTCTTTCCAGTTTAAGTCTAATATTATCATATAATAGTAATTCCTACGTATTTAGTGGAGTTTACAGCCTTTCTATTCGATTGATTTATCTTGAAACAGAGTTCAACGGATTTCTTTTCGTACTCGTGTGGACGACTTCACACTTCACATTATTTACAGTCAATTGCCAATTTTTACACCATACTGATGTCTTGTTGAGATTAATTTGCAGTTGGTTTTGATCTTCAGATGACTTTACTAGACGATAAATGAGGGCGTCATCTGGAAACAACCTAAGAGAGCTACTCAGAATTTCTCCCACATCGTTTATGTAGATAAGGAACAGCAGAGGACCAATAACACTGCCCTGTGGAACGTCGGATATCATCTCTGTTTTAGTCGATGGCTTACCATCTATTACTACAAACTGTGTTCTCTTTGACAAGTAATCCCCTATCTAGTCAAATATCTGAGGCGATATTCCACAACCACGCAATTTGAATAAAAGCCGTTTGTGAGGTACTGTGTCAAAAGTCTTCTGGAAATCTAGAAAAACGGAATTAATCTGAGATTCCTTGTCGATAGCACTCATCAGTTCGTGTAAAGAGATGTTTGTGTTTCACACGATCAATATTTTCTAAATCCGTGTTGACCTTGGGTCAATAGAACATTCTGTTTAAGATAATTCATAATATTTTAATACAGGATATGTTCCAACACCCTTCTGCAAATTGACATCAATAAAATAGGCATGTAGTGAAGTGGGTTACTCCTACTGCCTTTCTTGAATATTGGTGTGACTTTGAAACACGTCCACTGAATGTGAGGTCGTGTTCCATTTTGTGTTATTCATTACTCTAAAGTGTTTCTCCACCATTAATATCGTTTATTTGTATGTCAATTATTTCATTCCTTTATTAATGATCAATGCCCCATGTTTTTATATGTTTCCACCCGTGTGAATGAACTTGTGTGTTCGTATGAAAGTGTATGGTTGCTTTTAATATTGACTGACTGCTGCGCAAATGCTCGCAGTCGCCGCCTCGCGCTTTAGGCCTCGTTTACTTCAGTTAAGAACGCATGGCTTCGTATGTCGTCTGCACTACCGTCTGCTGGGTGCCCAGAGACAAGCTTACTTGACAAGATGGCGAGGTGGCCTGTTCCTAGTGTAGTACCAACATAATAATAGACGAAAGAGGCGACAAAAGAGACCTCTCTGGAGCTCTAGTAAAGGGTATTATCTTCTCCAGGTAGCGAGGGTTGGTAGACAGCAACCTTTGAACGCACTCTGGATCGTTTTTAGCGCTCCCTACATACGGTGGGTGGAGGGGAAGGCTTTTGTCATGGCCTGAGGGTTCACTCTTGCTGCGACCGCCTAAGTGAGTATATCGTAGAATCATGCTGAGGGGATGGCATGCTGTTAGAACTTCACTTTTCTTTGTGATCAGGCAGTCTTGGTTTATCACTGACAGTTCTCTCGAGTAATTCTTGAGTAATTCAGTGTAAATTTAGGGTTTGTATTTTCATTGTGGTGATGATTTTGTGTCCGGTTTCTCTCAAGTTAGAATACACGTGTGTGGCCTTCAGCCTTAGTGTAAACTTAGTATGTTTGAATTTCCTTGCTGTTTTTTAAACAAATGTGTTAGCATTGTGTCTATATCCATGAGTATACTAAATATTTTCTAGATTTTCAGGATTGATTTCATCTTTTTGGTCTTGGTATGACCAATTGCACAACCTGCTTTCGTAACAGTCATTACTTCAGCCTTCAGCTATGCTTATACTGATACTAGCTTTCTTCTATATGAATTCTCGCATGTACTTTACTTGCTTATTCTAAATTATTATAAGTATTATTATTTTAATTCAACTGACCGTGGTCTCACACCACGTGAAACTTAAGGATAGTATGCCGCTGCCTCCCAGCACATGAGTTTGTTTGGTGCATAGTTGATTTTAATTTTTGCTTGAAGACACCTGCCATCTCGTCGTAAAGCCACTGACGCTTCCTTTCGCCGCTGCTATCAAGTGTTTCCGCTTGAGTAATGTGTCACAAGCATTATGTGCATGTCTGTGAGTGAATCAATGTGCTTTCCTTTATCCAATGTGTATTTGCAAATTTCCTCCCAAGTTACCTCCATATCCATAAAGAACAGAAAATGTTTTATTATGGGCAGTAACTATATGATTTCATTCACTTTTGTACAGGGTATGTGCTTTATTGTACTTAATATGGTCTCCACACATTTATTTTCTGGTTATTTTATTGAATAGATAATGATTTTAAGTATGACACCTCTGCTTTATAATTTCATGATCCCCATTCCATGTTTAATTATGTATTCCCTTTTTAACATAAATTTTGTGTTTGTTAAAACGTTGGCTGCTCGCTTAAGGAGTGGGCAGTTAGGTAAATTTCCGTTGCGCAATTACTGCGTCCACTTGCAAAGTAATACAGAGTAGCGGTGACCTTTTTAACTTGCATTTGCAGATCTCAACTGCCCGAGATATTACATAGAAAATTTAACAAGATACTTGCAACCTCAGCAACTTTCCAGTCTTTTGGTACAGATTCTTCTTTTAGAGAGCGGTTTGATATAGGTGTTAAGTAAGGAGCTATCGCTTCAGCATAAACGGAAAGAAATCCAAAGCATATACAGTCCGGACCAGAAAACGTGTTCTTGTTAAGTGATTTCAGTTGCTTCACTACTCCGATGATATCTACTTCAACGTTACTCATTGTGGGCTCTGTTTGTTATTAGAAATTTGGAATGTTGGTTTCATCGTCTTTGGTGAATAAGTTTCGAAAAACTGTGTTTAGTAACTCTCCTCTAGTAGTGCTATCATCAACGGGATCGCCATTTCTATCACGTAGTGAGGGTATTTTTTGTGTTTTGTCTCTAGTATATTTGACATATGACCAAAATCTCTTTGGCTTCTCAGAAGCTAAACAAGAGATCTGCGACGAGTATAGGCTATACAGTAATAAATATGCCGCAGTGGAGAGATATACACGGTGTCCAGAAAAGGACTCCCTGATTTCAAAATTAAATATCTCGAAAACAAAGCAGTAAACTTCATGTGAAAGCTGTAAGAAGTTTATACAGCAGTTTCAAATAATAGTTACAAAAGCTGCTAACAGATGGCTCTGTAATCGTCATACGTAATGCCTAGTATAAATAGTGATCCGAAGCCCAAAGCGATCAGTTCCACTATTGAAACGTGAAAGGAGGTTAGCGTACCGATGGAAGAGATTAAAACCATGTACTCCATTGAACAAAGTGTTTTTCTGGTGCTAGAGTACCACAGGTTAGAAGTGAGTCCTACGGCAACAAGGCAAAGTTTTCAAGCACTATTTAATGTTCCAAAAGGACCCGATGCGAAAATCATTCGTACGCCCTTCGCAAAATTTCAACAAATAGGCAGTGTAACTGATGATCTAGTGGGGCATGTTGGCCGCAAGCAAACCGCAGTTACGCCTGAAAATATCGCCACAGTTTCTGGAATATCCAGCGAAATCCAATGTCATACGTCCGTAGAATTGCATCTTAGAGTGGTTTGAAGCGTTCCAACACACAGAAAGTACTGAGAAAGAGCCTACACATGTTTCCCTTCAAAATTCAAACGCACCAGGCCATACCCGTACGAGCTGTACAAGAAAGGGTAGCCTTTGCTAATCAGATGCTTACAATGAATGATAGTGAAGGATTTGATGTTGGCTGCATCTGGTTTACAGATGAAGCACACTTCCACCTGAATGGATACGTGAATAAGCAGAACTGGCGATTTTGGGGTTCCGACAAGCCATATTGGTGTGAAGCGAAACCCCTGTATTCTCCTAAAGTTACTATGTGGGATGTAGTATGCAGCAGAGACATTATTGGCCGTTTTTTCCATTCGAGAAACGGTCACTGGTGCACGTTACGTTGCAAATTTTGGAACAATTTGTCGCCACACAGCAAGCGTTAGACGATCGACCAGGTACTGAATGGTTTATGCAAGATGGAGCCCGACCACATCGGACCGAACAAGTGTTTCGCTTTCTTGAGGAATTTTTCTGGAATCGAGTCATTGCTTTGGAATATCCCAAATTTATGGTGCAGACATGGATTGGCCTCCATATTTGCCGGATTTGACTCCCTGTGACTTATTTTGTGGGGCGCAGTGAAAGACATGGTCTACCCGAAGCATCCCGCCACGCTGGACGAGCTTGAATCGGCGATCTCTGTGGCATGTGAATCCATTTCGGTTGAGACACTACGAAATGTGATAGCGAATTTCATTCTTCATTTGCGCCACCTCTGTAGTGCCAATGGTGAACATTTTGAAAACATTACGATGTGATTGTTTGCAAAGAGTGTTTTCATACGATTATTTCACTTATGTGCTGATATGAGCTGTATAGAGCCCTGTATTGGGAGAGTACCGCCAACCGGGCGAGCGCCGCCATTGTAGGCCTATCTGGCAATAGCAGCGCTACGGGCGGACCTGTTAAAGTAGCATTTATGATGAAGGGATCCGGTCTGTATATCGACGTGGTATTACAGTACGTTAAGTAAACAATGAACTTAAGTTTTTAATCGTTTCATCACATCTACAGCGGATATTAAGGAAAAATTGATAATCTGAGATCAAGACCTTTATTTTGGAGGAAACTAGTTGTAAAATTGTTTCGTGCTAAAATTTAAACCCTGCACCAAATGCACTGCTTTCGTAATAAGTGACGTTCCTGCTTTCAAATTAGCTAAGGACTGACGTTTTTATCTCTAATATATTGGTTTTTATCAAAGTAGATGCAATTAATACATGTTGCTTTCCATTAATCTAGTGCCTAATGTTGGTAGGTGTGTGCTAACCTACATGTGATATTATCACATAACATTATCTGAGCTAACATTTTGGAAAGGTTTAAGCTTTTACACATTCTTATCGCACTGCTGAGAACTTCAGTAAAATAAACTTTATCTTAAAATTCTAGTTTTGGAGACCTATTTAATGGGCGGATTCATTTACCGCCCAAACTTTCGTAATATGTAGGCTAAGTATAAATACGAAATTTGTCAAATACGGCACATTATGTTAGATTTTCATGTATTATTATCTTTCAAAAATATCTTTTCTCTTACATGTGTGTCCGTCCAACATTGCTCGCAAGAAACTTGTATGAACAGATAAACCTAGAAGTTTACCCGATATTTCAATACAAATTTACTTCGCAAAATTTTGCATTCTCGTATGGAATTGCATTTTTTCTTCCAATGCGGTGTACCCACAATTCGCGTCTTTCCGCATCTCTTTCGCCCTGTGGAATGCGTAATACTTGCTACCACGGACTGTCTTAGTATAGCAATTCACTGCCAACAATGCGGCATTTTTCACCATATAAAAATGGAATATGCTACGTTAAGCTCTTAATGTAATACATAAAGAGTCTACACATTTCCAACACCTCTAAATGCTAAAATAACAGCTAGTTAAGTTAAATATGCCATTTACGCTGATGGATTGCTTAGGCCTAAAGTGGCGGACGTGCCCCACTGATGCTCAACTGACCAATAGCAGCCGGCGGTTATCGGCAAGCCACACATAAAAGGTTGGCGCTATTCTCCCAATACATCTACCCGTCCTACCAGCTCTGATCCCCCACCCATAGATAAAGTGCCCCCTCTCCTCCCTCCCCTTCCGCTCCCCCGCTTGGCTACCCCCCTCCCTGCCCTGGAGTCCCTACGGCTCTTCCCTGCCGCCCCCCTTTTCTTCACCGCCGTTTTTTTCTCTCCTCTCCCCCGCGCTTTGCTCCGCCCCCTTTTTATCGGGATCCTGAACCGACAGTTTTACAAGTGCTACGTCAAGTGTTGTGTATTGTGCTACAGTGAAGTGTGTGTTTTTTAACTGCGTCCACCGCAACCAGACAAGCGTCGCACCGTGTATTTTACTTAGTGTCTCCGTGTACTCGCCGTCCTGTGTTCTTGTCGTCCAACATGTGCTTTTTAAGTCACCGTGGCTCCTCTTTTTTAACTGACTACATCCGGTTTTTTTTTTTGTTCACCTGTCAACTGTTTGTACCTCCAATCGTCGCCATGTATGTGTCATTGTTCCTCCGTTGATTTTTCGCCTGTCATGTATTTTAAATTTCATCTCATCAATGTATTTTATTCTCTCGGCTGAAGAGCAGCCTCTGGAGCTGCTGCCAGCCTACTGGTGTAATCGCTGGTGTGGAAATACAATAAAGAAAAAAAAAAAACTCCCAATACAGGGCTCTAGAGCTGGACAGCTTACAGCGCCATCTGTTAGCAGGTTTTGTAACTATTATTTCAAACTGCTGTATAAACTTCTTACAGATTTCACAATAAACGTACTATTTACTGCATTCCTCTATCGATCTTTGTTTTCGAGATATTTAATTTTGAAATCAGGGAGTCCTTTTCTGGACAGCCTGTATTTCGCTTTTTTTGCTCGGTGAGTAGAGAGGCGGGAGCACTTTTTACTCTGCGGTAATCTTAACGAGACGGGTAACACCTGCGGGAACACGCTGTTAGCGGTACTGCGAGCAGTCGAGTCAGTGAACTGCAGGCGTAATTAAATGTGCGGGTTTACTTGCAGACTTTTCTTGTAGCGCGCTCTGAGACACTTCGCCTGTTCGCTTGCGCAGCACTCGCGCTTAATTCCACGGCTAGTTCCGTGGGCGAGGACAGGGCTCGTTGCCGCAGGAAGCCGTCAGTTTTCTTATGCACTTCGATCGGAATGTGCAGCGGACCGTGTTTACAAGAGCTCCGCGCTAATGCAATGCGTCCCGTATCGAGCGACACCCGCAGGAAATGGAAAACAGTGCATTGCGAGCGCAGTGGACGACTCAATCTCTGCGCTACATTCTCAGGAAACTTCAAGTTGATGTCGGGAACAGGTGGCGGAATAATCTCATTTACTGTTGACATGTACCAAATACGAAACCTTTGAACAATCTTGCAGGGCCAGTTTTCGACCAGCAGGAAGGCCTGATATATCTCATGATGGTTGTGGGTTCAACAAGTGTTCTATTCAAGAACTAGCGGAGGGGTGGGGTGGGAAAGTTATGTCCTAGGAGTGCTGACTCTCCCCGATCATCCAAGTCTAATTACACATGACTTAGTAGCCTAGTAGTGAAATTGAAGGATATTTACATTTCCAGTTATAGGATGAAACAAGTGATACACACTATGTATAGTCAAGAAGGCCATCGATAAATTTAAAATATCGGTTTATCAATAGCACTACAAGCTATCACCTAATACTAGTTTAAGCCAAGATCAATTACTGTGCATCGAACACGTTACGTAGCTCAGATATTACTTTACCATACAGCAACGTATTTCTTTTCCTTAGCACCAAATATTTTATTTACCATATTATTATGGATAAATACAAACTCAAGACAAGCTCGCATAAAAATTTTAATATAATGAAAGATATTTGAATCAAATTTTAAGGAAGGAAGATAAGGGCTTAGCGTTCCGTCGAATGATAGTCGTTAGAGACGAAAAAAAAATTACCATCTGTATGGGATGATGGGAGGATTCCGACACGATTTCAAATAAGCTCTAAATTTAAATACATCTTGTTAGAAGGCAGCTACTGTCAAATGAGATTTGATTCATATGTTCAAATGTTTGTAAACCTATGGATCTAAACTTCTAAGCTCATCGATCCCTAGACTTATAAACTATTGAAACTAGCCTATACTAAGGACAACAAAAACCCTTGCCCGAGGGAGAACTCTAACCACTGGTGGGAGCAGCCACGCATCAAAGACTATGAAAGAGAATCATTTCGCAATTTTGTATTGCCTGCAAAGTGCCCAAGCTGTGAAGGAATGCCAAGAAAACTTTGGAGAAGTAATTAGAGTTCAGGGTGATGATATAAAAACTGAGCGGTTTGCCGATGACATTGTAATTCAGAGACTGCAAACGATCTGGATGAACAACTGAACAGAATGGACAGTATGTTGAAATGAGCGTATAACATGAACATTAGCAAGGGCAAAACGAAGGTAATACAATGTAGTGTAATGAAATCAAAAGATGCTGAAGGAATTACATCAGTAAAGGTGATAGATGACTATTATTACTTGTGCAATAAAATAGCATAAGATGATCGCAGTAGAAATGATATAAAATGCAGAATGGCAATGAAAAGAAAAGCGTTTCGGGAAAAGAGAAATTTGTTAACACCGAATATTAATTTAAGTGCTATGAAATCTTTTTCTAAAGGCATTTGTGCACCGCGGTGGAGTGTCAGAGCGTTACAATGTGGCTCACTGTGGAGCGTGCAGCAGCTCGCCGCCGGAGGTTCGAGTCCTCCCTCAGGCATGGATGTATTTGTTCTCCTTAGCATAAGTTAATTTAAATAGTTCGTAAGTCTAGGGAGCAGAGTAGTGAAGTCCCATACATTCACAAACCTTTGAACTTTTGAAGGCATTTGTGTTGAGTGTTGACTTATACGATAGGACGATAAATTATTCAGACAGAAAGAGGATAGAAGCTTTTGAAATGTGGTGTTGCGAGATGAACGCTGAAAATTAGATGGGTAGATAGCGTAGCTCATGAGAAGGTACTGAATGCTATTGGGAAGAAAAAGAGTTTCTGGCATACGTTGACTAAGAGAAGGCCTGTTAGACAACAAGCACTGGTCAATTTAGCATTGGAGGGATTTGAGTGGGGTGAGCATCACAGAGGAGAAGGAGAGATGAATACTGTAAGCAAGTTGAAATAAATGAGGGTTGCCGTTTTTATGAGGAGATAAACATTATTGGTGAGTATAGAGTAGGGTGGAGATATGCATCAAACCGGTCCCCCCAAGGTGCTCACGGTTCTTTCGTGAGGGAAGGACGTGGCCCCGAGCTAATGCAGACTTTCTTCCCTCATTCCTCCCTGGTCTGCAATTCCTTTCCCTTCCTCTCCTTTCATATCCTCACTCCTGCTCCTTTCCACCGGAGGACTCATGTTCTTAGCAGTTTGGTCCCCGTGTACCAACCAACCAACCAACCAATCATGAAACCAATCTCCGGACTGAAGAGGACAACAACGATATGTTTTTTGTAAGATTTCGTTATAAGGTGGAAGTTCATGCCTGAATCTTTGCGTTGTTTTATTCAATATGATGACCGGTGAAAAAACAAAATTTTGCAACAGCGGATTTGCTCGGCTGTTGTAAGCGTGTGTGACGTTTGTGTTCAATACACCGATAATCCACAGTCCTGATAGGTTATAGTGAGCTATAGATTAAACGTGCGTTGCGCTGTCATCTGTCTGTGCAACGGATGAGTGATGTTAATAACGAAGTGACAACTAAATCCAATGACTTTTTGCCTTACGCAGGAAGCATTTCCAACAGGATTGGTCGTATTTTGCGAAAATATGAGGCGAAATTCCTTTTTCGACCACCTTCTAACATAAAGGCCTTGCTGGGGTCCGTGATGGATGATCTTGGTTTGGGTACTGTTGGTGTCTATCGTATTACTTGCAGCTGTGGCTTGTCCATATATTGGTCAGACAAGCAAGACTGTGGAAGACCGGTGTATTGAACACAAGCGTCACACACGCAGCCAAACAAATCCCCTGATGCAGAACATAGTCTTGGCACCGGTCATCCTATGCATTACAACAACATAGATATTCTGGCATGCACCTTTTAGGAGAGTGTTATTAAGGGAACTGTCTAAATTAAACTAGCAAGCGACATTATAAATAGATATGGTTGTCTTTGTTTAAATTCTGTTTGGAGTCCGGCCCTGTCTCTCGTCAAAGAATAAGAGGGACAACATTCATGCTGTCTCACCTGTTGATTAATAGTCACCATCGATATTTCTGATTTTGATCATCTACCTTGAGAATGGCAGAGTGTGCTTCTGTCGAAATATAGGCGGTGGTTGACTTCATCATCCGGCAGCATACCCGTAAGTTTTATGAGCAGACTGAAAGGTAGTTTCGGCACACTTACGAAGGAATAGATGATTCATGGCCGAACAAAGTTATGAAACTGAAACAGCCGATCTAGAGAGACGACACACGTTGAGGGCGGACGAATCTTCATCGGAATGGCACTAAGAGACCTAGACAGTAGCGTAACAGAGGACTGGTAGAGTGAGCAAAATGACACGGGCCACCGAACGAAGGAGGTCTTAGGTTCGAGAGGCAACGAGGAAAAGAACTTAGCAGTTATTACGAGAGTTAATACCAAGTACTAATTATGTTATAGTGTGCGCCGACTGTAGTTTTAATTACAGAGGTTATGTATTGTATGAATAGAAATATATACACTACTGGCCATTAAAATTGATACACAAAGAAGAAATTGGGATGATAAATGAGTATTTATTGGACAAATATATTATAGTAGAACTGACATATGATTACATTTTCACGCTATTTTGGTGCATAGATCCTGAGAAAACAGTATCCAAAACAACCACCTCTGGCCGTAATAATGGCCTTGACACGCGTGGGCATTGAGTCAAACAGAGCTTGAATTGCGTGTACAGGTACAGATGCCCATGCACCTTCAACACGATACCACAGTTCATCAAGAGTAGTGACTGGCGTATTGTGACGAGGCAGTTGCTTGGCCACCATTGACCAGACGTTTTCATTTGGTGAGAGATCTACAGAATGTGCTGAATAGGGCAGCAGTCGGACATTTTCCGTATCCAGAAAGGCCCGCATAGGTCCTGCAATATGCGGTCGTGCATTATCCTGCTGATATATAGGGTTTCGCAGGGATCGAATGAAGAATAGAGCCACGGGTCGGAACACATCTGAAATATAACGGCCACTGTTCAAAGTGCCGTCGATGCGAACGAGAGATGACCGAGACGTGTAACCAATGGCAAGCCATACCATCACGCCGGGTGATAGGCTAGTACGGCGATGACGAATAGTCGGCCGCGGTGGCCGATGGGAGTGAGGCGCTCCAGTCACTCCACGGCCACTACGGTCGGGGGTTCGAATCCCCCTTGGGCATGGATATTTGTGCCGTCCTTAGTATTAGTTAGTTCATAAGTAGTTTGTGAGTTTAGGGACTGATGACCCCGTAGTTAAGTCCCATAAGCTATACAAACATTTGAAAATTTGAATTTTGTTGACGAATACACGCTTCCAATGTGCGTTCATCGCGATGTCGTCAAACACGGATGCGATCATCACGATGCTGTAAACAGAACCTGGATTCAACCAAAAAAATGACATTTCGCCATTCATGTACCCAGGTTCGTAGTTGCTTACACCATCGGAGGCGCTCCTGTCTGTGATGCAGCGTCAACGGTAACCGCAGCCATGGTCTCCGAGCTGATAGTCCATGCTGCTGCAAACTTCGTCGAACTGTTCGTGCAGGTAGTTGTTGTCTTGCAAACGGTCCCGCCTGTTGACAAAGGGATCGAGACGTGGCTGCACGATCCGTTACAGCCATGCGGATAAGATGCCTGTCATCTCGACTGTTAGTGGTACGAGGCCGTTGGGATCCAACACGGCGTTCCCTATTGACCTGCTGAACCCACCGATTCCATATTCTGCTAATAGTCATTGGATCGCTACCAACGCGAGCAGCAAGTTTGCGATACGATAAACCGCAATCGCGATAGACTACAATCCGACCTTTATCAAAGTCGGAAACGTGATGGTACGCCATTCTCCTCCTTACACGAGGCATCACAACAACGTTTAACTAGGTAACGCCGGTCAACTGCTGTTTGTGTATGAGAAATCGGTTGGAAATATCCCTCATCACAGCACGTTGTAGGTGTCGCCACTGGCGCCAACCTTGTGTGAATGCTCTGAAAAGCTAATCATTTGCATATCACAGCTTCTTCTTCCTCTCCGTTATATTTCGCGCCTGTAGACGTCATCTTCGTGGTGTTAGCAATTTTAAGGGCTAAGAGTGTATTATTTGAAGTTATTCCGAGAAACTGAAGTATACGAAGAACAGTTCAGATTTAAGCCAAGGAAGAGGACCAACTGACACAATATTTGTATTGAGGCAATTGTTGGAGCGGCACAGACCTACAGGCTGCTCTTCATATGGGCTTTATTGATTTGGAGAAGGCATATGGCAGAAATGAATGTGCGATGACACAAGTCAGGAGCAGTATAGGAACAACGGAGGCACTTCAAATGAGAGCAGGACTTCACCAGCGATCTGCTCTCATCCAATTCCTGTCTTACCTGACGATAGATCTCTCAGTCAAAGATGTGAAGAAAGCGGCACCAGGAACAATGCTACACTCTGAAAGCATTTGTCCGGAGTGTAGCATTGTATGGGAGTGAAACGTGGACAATAAGGAGTTCAGACAAAAAGATGACAGAAGCTTTTGAAATGTGGTGCTACAGACGAATGATGAAAATTAGATGGGTCGATCACGTAACTAATGACGAGGTGCTTAACCGAATTGGGGAGAAAAGGAGTTTCTGGCATTTCCTGACTAAGAGACAGGATAGATTGGTGGGACACATTTTGAGACATCAAGGAATCGTCAACATTGCATTAGAAAGAAGTGTGTGGGGTAAAAATCGTAGAGGGAGACCAAGGGACAAATACAGTAAGCAGATTCAGAAGGTTGTAGGTTGTCGAACTTATTCCCAGATGAAGAGGCCTGCACAGGATAGGGTAGCGTGGAGAGCTGCATCAAACCAGTCTCTGCCGCGGTGGAGTAGCCGAGCGGTCTAAAGCGTCTCGCTGCGGAGCGCGCAGTTGCTCGCCGTGGAGGTTCGAGTCCTCCCTGGAGCATGGGTGTGTGTGTTTGTCCTTAGGTTAGTTTACCTAGGTTTAAGTAGTTTGTAAGCTACGGACTGATGACCACGCAGTTTGGTCCGATAGATTTACAAACATCTGAACATTTGATCAAACCAGTCTGCAGACTGAAGACCACAACACAACAACAACAGCAATATTGGTTTCACCTTCTTATGCAGGATTAAAATTGAAAGTAGTACTGTGTCCTAGCGTCCCAGGAATAAGTCAAACTGGTGAACCTGTTTTTAAAAATTTGGTTAGCGGAGTATGTTGATTTTTATAGTTTGTAGCATGGTCCTAAGCATCATACCATATTTGGCCAAAGTGAGTGACTGAAGTTACCGACCTCATGGTACGACGGAATATGCCTATGATTCCTAAATATCATGGGGTTTTCACTGACACAGTTCACTGCTGTAGAGTTATGTAGAGTTGCAGTGGAGGCCAAATCTCGTATTGAGTGTGCGCAATGTTTTTTTTTTTTTTTTTTTTTTTTTTTTTATCAGTTGCGCTCCCTGGCCGTGCAGAGTACCTGCGGCACTGGTGGGCGGGTAACGGCCCAAGTGGCGGGCGGCGACCCCGCCTCCGCGGCAGCGGCACGCAGCCGTAAACACAGGCGCGCGAGCCGGCTAAACAGCGGGCGGGGGCGGCGGGGGCGGCTGCCGCCCCCGCATCACGACTGCGGACGTGTCGCTGCCGCCGCCCTCCGGCCTTGGCGCGGGTCAAGGCGTTGTCTGGCGCTCTCCGACCATCCGAACAGCACAGGTACAAGGTCACTGATTTATTCGCTTGTTTGATTTTGAAAGGGACTAAACGACAAAGGTTATCAGTCCAACTGATTTAATGATCACGATAGTTTTGATGTGTTGTACTATCGTGATCAACTGATTTACAAAAATACAACACATGAAGACTGTTCGTAATGGGACTTACTGTATTAGTTTTGGCCCACTTTAGGTTACGGTAGTAACCTAAAAATTGGCCTTTGCCATCGTCTTTTGACAGCTCGAAATTTAAATGAAAATAACGGCGTAACTATTCATCTGACACGCTCTTATGTTTTTTTTCATATCTCGTAGCGTTTCAAAGATATTTACAAAAATAACGGCGATTTTGGGATGTATGTATGTATGTCTGTCTGTCCGAAACGTGTTCCCTGTTTTTAAGACGAACCGTTCAACCGATCAGCACCAAATTTTACAGACATGATTGTGGGCCGCCAGAGACCAGAACCTCCCTTTTTCAAATTTTTCGGACAAAAAATACAGTAGTAATACCAAAAAAGCCGTTTGGAACATAATTGTAATTGCAAATGAATCATTCATCTGACACGAAAATTGAATAACCTAATTGGTAGAGGAGAAAATCCTCTACAACTTAGCTCCCTTATGTTTTTTTTTTCATATCTCGTATCGTTTGAGACATATTTGCAAAAATAACGGAGATTTGACACCCTCCATTGAATTAACGAAAACCAGCCGTTCGGAGATGTCATGTGACATTCATCTCCCAGAACTCTCTGTGGCATACGCCATCTTGCGTTGCGTATTTGATGATTTTCTTATTTTAACTTACACGTTGTCATTTCAAAGCAATGCCGCACTGAAGAATTAACAAAACACATCATTATTCGTACGATAAATGATAATCTAGTATCTACAAATGCCATATTAGCATCAGTTAATAACGGCCATCAATAGTAAGACATTAAAGGACTCTTCTTTCGATTGGTAGTCGTTGCATAGTAGGCAATTCGTTGGACTATGACGCTAAAGGTCAGTGGTTCGGAACCCGCCACTACCTAATTTTTTTTCTTAAAAGAGTTTCATACACTCTTATTAATTAATTTTTTATTATTTTGGTCCAAATTGTTTGCAAAAACTTATAAAACTACAAATCAAAAGTGGGCCGTAAAACACGTCAGTGCGATTTTTTTCCAGAGAAACCTCAAATGGTGTATGCATCCTCGCAGACATGCGTTGCAACATCGTTCAGTGAGGACAATCAAAACAGGAACTTTCATCTTACAGTGGAATTAATGAGAAGTGTGAAGTCGTCCACGTGAGTACGAAAAGAAATCCTTTAAACTTTGTTTACAAGATAAATAAATCAAATGCGAAGGCCGTAAACACCACTAAATACCTAGTAGTTACTATTACATCAGACTTAAACCGGAAAGAACACGTAGATAATGTCGCAGAAAAGGCGAACCAGAGACTGCGTTTTATTGGCAGAACAGTTAGAGGATGTAACAGAACTACTAAAGAGACTGCATACACTACGCTTGCCCGTCCTATTTGGAGTACTGCTGCGCAGTATGGCATCCTTATCAAGTGGGTTTGACGCAAGCCATAGAAAGACTCCAAACAAGGGCAGCCAATTTTGTGTTGTCACTATACAAGTAGGAGACCGCGTCACGGAAATGATACAGGATCTGGGATCTGAATCATTGCAACAACGGCGCTTATCGCTGCGGCCTGGGCTACTTACGAAACTCCAACCGCCAACATTCTCCTCTGAATGCAAAGATATATTGTTAGCTCCCACCTACATAGGTAGAAATGATCATCAGAATAAAATACGAGAAATCAGAGCTCGAATAGAGAGATTCCTTCTCACGTGCTATTCAAGAATGGAGTGGTAGATGAATAGTATAAAGGTGGTTGGTTGAACCCTCTGCCAGGCAGTTCAATGTGATTGGCAGAGCATCACACGTAGATGTAAATGTAGAGAAGAATGGCTGCTTACTCTTTCTCGTCATCTTGGTTAGCAGAAATGTGGATGCGTCACTGGGGCATTCCGTTTATCGGAAGGCTATATATACGGTCATCCCTCTGCAAGCGTCGAAGGTGTCATCACGCAGCACAAACTACCGGCTTCCACTGAACACACGCTGTGTCTGATGGAGACAGCCTCGCTAAGGACTTGGAACGTCTACATTTCCTGTACAAAGACAGTGGATATTCTCCACGTCATATTAGCACAGTATTAAGGAGGAAGAAACTTGACTACCCACAGCATTAAGAAGTAAAAGAGCCTTTTAGGTCCAGGTCATTCCTTCAATACGATGATAACGTCTCGTCGACATTAAGAAGGATCCTAAGGAAACATTATGTTAAAGTAGAATTTCCTTGACCTGCAAATATTGATGCTCTTCTCGGTTCAGTTAGGGATGATCTGGGATTGCGAAAGGCCGGAATCTACAGAGTACCCTGCGAGTGTGGCAAAGCCCAGAGTGGTCGTAAGGCGCGCACAGTGCGTGAAAGATGCGTGGAAGATGAGCGTCGCACCCGTATTCCGCAGTCCGGTAAGTCGGTCACAGCAGAACATTCCTTTCTCACAGGATTAATCTGACACAGAAATCCTGGCCACAAAGAGATTCTTTTGAGACCCCCTAACTAAAGAATCCGTGCAAATACGACTGGCTTGGGAGAAAAAATATTTTATACATAACGACACATCTGGCGACACAAAAAGTTTACGATTTAAACCTGAGTTTTAGTGCGAGATCCGACAGAGGGCGGATATCAGCCTGCCCGCCAAATTCAGATCTGCATTCGTTGAGGGCGCGAAATTCGACACAGCGCGCTCATTCAACGACCGTTTTTGCGACTGCGGCTCCGCGCCAAGTTTCGCTGCAAAAGCGTCGCCCTGATTTAGCAGTCTCCAGTTGCTGACGCTCACCTGAATGTAGCTCAAAGACTTTCTACCGAAAAATGATGTCCTGCGGTTGACGTTTTCCAGCTGCAATCCGCAAACTTTATCTCGTACTCCAAGCGCCGGGAAAACTCCAAGAATCACTGTTTTCATCTTGTTGAGGGTCGAGAACATTGTCCTCTACAGGGTTACTGAAAAAGTGAGGCATCTCCAGGAGATTATACGCAGATAACACTGTCTGGAAATACTTGCTACTATGCAAATTCATTGAAACAATTCATTGTCTGAGAACTACGTGACGTATACGTGTACGCTTGTTGGAAAGACATTCTAAGAAGCAATAACAGTAGCTACAAATGCCCAAAGACCCTTAAACAAAGGCTACCCACTGTTATTCAGATTGTATATTGCTGATATACCTCACACATCTTTCAGAAAGCTTGGATACGAAGATAGATATTAGTAACACAACTTCGAGGTCCTGGAAACAACCTTGTCGTGTGACATGCAGTTCTTTATACATATTTACATAAATGGAGATTATAACGAAATCTTACAAAAGACTTGGATTCACGGTTGGTTGTTTGGCACGGGGGAGGGGGGGGGGGCGGCGGCGGTGGCCGCGGGGACTGAGGCGCTTCAGTCACGGTCTACACGGCCACTACGGTCGGAGGTTCGAATCCCCCATCGGGCATGGATATTTGTGCCATCATAGTTCGTAAGTAGTTCATAAGTAGTTTGTAAGTTTAGGGATTGATGACCCCGTAGTTAAGTCCCATAGACTATACAAACATTTGAACATTTTTTGGACGGGGGGGGGGGGAGCAAACTGCTAAGAAAATGAGTCCCCCCCCCCTGTGGGAGGGGAATGAGTGAGAATATGAAAGGAGAGGAAGGTAAAGGAAATGCAGACCAGCGAGGAAAGAAGGAAGAAAGTCTGCATTAGCTCGGGGCCCCGTGCTCAACACGCGCGTACTCACGAAAGAACCGTGAGCCCCTTTTGGAGGGCCGGTTTGATGCAGATCTCCACCCTATTCTGTACTCAGCAATAATGTTCATCTTCTCGTAAGAACGGCAACCGTCATCTATTTGAACCTGCCCACTGTATTCATCTCTCGTCCTCCTATGCGATTCTCACCCAACACAAATCCCTCCAATAAATAGACCAGTCCTTGTTGTCTAATAGCCCTTCTGTTACTTTAACGTATGCCAGACACACTGTTTCTTTCCAATTTGGGGACGAGAAAAAGAGCTCTACAAACATCAAGAACGCAGATGGAAAACCTGTTCTCAGCAAAGAAGGGAAAGCAGAAAGGTGGAAAGAGTACATAAAGGAGCTCTACAAAGAAAATGAACTTAGAGACAATGTTGTAGGAAGGGAAGAGGAAGTAGATCAAGATGAAATAGGAGATACTATACTGAGAGATGAATTTGACAGAGCCCTGAAAGACCTAGGCCCCGGGAGTAGATGACATTCCCTCAGAGCTACTAAAGTCTCTAGGAGAGCTAGCCATGAAAAAACTATTTCATCTGGTGTGTAAGATGTATGAGACAGGCGAAATATCCTCAGACTTTAAGAAAAATGTAATAATTTCCATTCCAAAGAAATCAGGCGCAGATAGATGCGAAAATTACAGAACCATCAGTTTGATAAGTCATGGTTGCAAAATTTTAACACGAATTATCTACAGGAGAATGGAAAAGCTGGTAGAAGCTTACCAGCTAGTTTACCCTTTGGAAATCGAGGCATTAAATTCGCTTGCTCATTGCTTCCTTGAGTGCAGTTGTGCATTCAGAACGGCGGGGTGTGCTCCTGTCGAAATATCGGTGGTGCTGGTCGACTACGTCACTCGGCGGCATACTGTACGTTGTTTGAACACTCATTGTGCAGCGAAAAGTTAAAATTTTACATACTTTTTAGTCTCTAAGAAGACTCCGGTATTTGTTTCTAACTTACCGGCCGATGATGAGAAGTTTCACGCAAGGGAGTGTACAAAAACACTATAATACCTTCACAAAAGTACTACATTTTGCTTTGTACAATTGTATTGGAGACTAGCTTTCTAGATTATATTCAAAAACTTGTCCCAGATAGTGCGAACCCTGTTTCAGTATCATTTCTTACTCCTGACCTTTGCAAAGATGGAAAATGATGAGGTAGCAATCTACATCTACATGGGATACTCTGCAAATCACATTTAATCGAAAAGAAGAAGTGTTATTCAATCTTTAAAACTCTCATATGTAGTACAATATAACGCCAACCGATACAACACCCAGGAATTAAAGGGTTATTCGTGAAAACCTCAAGCACGTACCATTATACTTCGTCTAGGCACACATAATGCTTGCATGTCAGCATGTTATATGCATTGCTGGATTTAAAGAGCTGACGTAATACAGTGTCAAATTTCAGTACTCTTTTGTGGCTGGCAATAACTGAAGCAGACGAATCAGCAGCCGCAGGATTTCTTGCTTCTCGAATTCGGTGGCGTGTAGTCGTAAATGCAAATGGACTTTCGAACCTCACCCTATAATGTGGGTAGTCTTTTTAGAGAAAAAAGTACGTTGTTGTGGTCTTTTTCGTGCAGCTGCCCGCCCTACTCTATCGTGAGCAAGTATCTTCTTCTCTCCTCATAACACCGACAATGAACATTCATATGAACTGTTAAGTATGTTCGTCTTTTCCTCTCCGTCATCGGTTTTCTCCCCAAACACGTCCCTCCGTTGGTAAATTCACGGTTCGTTAATGCCTAAGAATGGTTTCTACCAATCGATGCATTTTTTTGGCCAATGTATGTCAGAAATTCCTTTTCTCCCTAATTCTGTTCAGTACCTCATTAATTAGGCGATCTACACACTAAATTTTCAACATTCGTCTGTAACACCACACATCGAAATCTTCTGTCCTCGTGTGAACTATTTATCGCCCATTTTTCACTACCGTACAAGGCAACATTCCCTACAAATACCTTCAGGAAAAGGCAGTGCAACTCGCTCATCCACTCTGCACCAACTAGAGACAAATCTGTCTGATGGTGATCTGATGAAAGATCCAGTAGTTGGGGAGAAAATCAAGAATTAACTTTCACTGGAAAATTCCTGCAAGACATTAGAAAAAGTAACCATTCCAATAAAATAAAGTACTTGAGGACACTTGTATTGAATATGTGTTACATCTTGCAATTATAATCACAGCATATTTGGGGTTCTTAGGTAGTATTTTTATGTTACTGATGTTACCTAAGTACCCAAAATATTCTGTGCTTCCATTGTAAGATTAACACATGTTCAAAATGTTCGCCAGCAGTCTTGTTAGGTAACTTATTTATTAGAGTTGTTAATTTTATTTGAAATGTTAGACAAGGATAGTTTCCAGTTCAAAGTAGTAGTTTATTCCTGCTTTGCTACCAAAACATTCGGAATACTCTTTTACTGTCTTTTCGGATAGATACAATTTATTTACTGAACTTCTTTATTTATTTAAATTGTTAACTAGTCAAAGTTTTCTTATCTTAATGTTCAAGTATTAGTTAAGCTTAAGGGAATTAACTGCGAGTTCATCAGTCCCTAAACTTACAAACTACTAACGAAGTACCTTATACAAAAGATGACACAAACATCCATGCCCAAGGGGGGATTCGAACTCCCGACGGGGAACGGTCTCGCAGATCGTAGCATAGCGCCTCAATGCTCTCGGCCACTCCGCCGCGTCTTTCTCATTTTACAATAAAATCTATTAATGGTTTGGCCACCAGCCTCCTGTGTATTTATTTATTTTTTTGACGTTGTTTGCGGGTTAGAAGGGCGCTCAACAGCGAAGTGTATGTACAAACACATGAGAAACGAGACCTGAGGAAATTCGGTAACCGTATAAAAATCGCCCCTTTTCCCTTGCGGTTTACCCATAAAAACACGCACATTTAAAACTTGCTTAATTCATGTAATGACACGGATATGTGCACCCATTCTAAAACTGATTATTATGTTTATTTATTATTGTTTAGATTTTACATATGGAGTTGTACTTTCACAACACGGTCAATGATTTCAATTTTCTATGTGCTTGAATCGAAGCATAGATGCAGTAACGAATATAGTATACATTTTGGGAGGAGGGAGGCAAGATTAATGTTAAGCTAAGTTAGGTACTTTTAATTAGACAACCCATGATATTTTGTATCAGTTCGCTGGTGATGCTCAGAATTTGCGCTGAAGCCCCTCTTAGTTTACCGAGACAAGGCTTTTATATTATATGAAGATTAAAATACACAATTTTGTGTTTGTTCTACGGTTTTCTTTATTTTGTTAATCGTTTTCGTCTTATTAGGCCATCATCAGACATTTACTGAAGTCCAGTCAAAGAACTTGTGTTGTCAGTAAAACAGAAGCCATGTTACATACAGAAAAGTAAATTAACTTCTTTGATGGAGCAGTTACCGTGTAAATAAGTATTTGAATGAAATCAGTACTGCTAAAGGAAACATAAATACAATACATAAGGAAACAGTGCAAACATAAATTCTTACAACATGACTACTGTGAATAAAAATGAAATTAAAGAAGAATCTGATGTTTTAAAGATTGTTCAAAACACAAAATGATGCAAATATTAGAAATATTATAAAGCTGACACACTATTATAACTAAATAAACAAACAGACAAAATATAGGGTTTGTACAGGAGGGTATATGTGGGGTGCATTGGAGAATTGAGAAGCTTAAAAAATGGTATGCACTCGAACTGAAAAAATGGTGTAGTTAAACATATTCCATTGTAGTGTTCAAAATTAAATAAAGAATTACTGTCAGGACAGAGTACAGAATAATTTGGAATACTAGTACTAAAAAAGGGTGTGATACAATGGGAGGTTAGACTGGCATTAACACAGAAAGTAGATGAACAGTGGTTGTACAAAATTTGAATTAGATATACAACTTCATATCAGTAAAGTAAATGTTAGCCGAAAGTACTGGGAACTATTACAAATATATGCTGACTTCAAAATAGAGTAACGTAAAATATGAAGATACAAGAAGTGGAGGAATAACATGGAACAGGCCTGGATATTCTGTGGATTAGGATCGGTTCAGAAGTGGTGATGTTTTGAGGACTGTTAGATCATTTGATATTAAGCCTGGACAGTCAGCTAGATTTTTTACATTTCTAAGGCCTCTAGTAGATTTAGTTTGTTTGTATAGCTTATGGGACTTAACTACGGGGTCATCAGTCCCTAAAATTCAAACTACTTATGAACTAGCTAACACTAAGGACGGCACAAATATCCATGCCCGAGGTGGGACTCGAACCCCCGACCGTTGTGGCCGAGGTGACCTGGAGCGCCTCAGTCCCCTCGGCCACCGCGGCCGTCTGTAGATTTAGTTTCAGGCCTTTGCTGGCTAAGTGGAGTACGTGACACTTTGGTAGGTATCTGTGGCCCTCTCTCAGAACATGTTCAGCAAAATATATTATAGACATTAAACCGTAAAAATATAGCAGTTCTTTATTATATTCAATTATTTCAGCGGAGGGGGGACGCCTTCTCTCTCTCTCTCTCTCTCTCTCTCTCTCTCTCTCTCTCTCTCTCTCTCTCTCTCTCTCTCTCTCTCTCATCGCCGTATTTTTGTCCTTGGACGAACGAACGAAAGCAACTTGGTAAAACACTCAGCACTTAATATTCGTAAAACATCTGAATTCATTGAGGTCCTCTGGTATGAGTTACTTCATTATCTGTATGCAGTACACATCTCATTCTTCGTCTCTTCCCTCAATCAAGGACACATCCAAATCCTATTTCTTCTTCACTGTAGTGTTCTAATAATAATTGCCACAGCTCTTGCAACCGCCTACTGTGTAAGCTTCTTAAGTTTAATATTATCACCTCCGACATATTTCCAGAAAGCTTTTGACACCGTACGTTACAAACGGCTTTTAATCAAATTGCGTGGTTATGGTATATCGCCCCAAATTTGCGATTGGATAGGGGATTTCTTGTCAGAGAGGACACAGTTCGTAGTAATCGATGGTAAGGCATCGACTAAAACAGAGGTGATATCGGGCGTTCCACAGGGTAGTGTTATTGGTCCTCTGCTGTTCCTTATTTACATAAACGATTTAGGACAAAATCTAAGTAGTTCTCTTAGGTTGTTTGCAGATGACGCCGTCATTTACCGTCTAGTTAAATCATCTGAAGATCAAAACCAACTGCAGAACGATCTGAATAAGATATCAGTATGGTGTAAAAATTGGCAATTGACTCTAAATAATGAGAAGTGTGAAGTCGTCCACATGAGTACGAAAAGAAATCCATTAAACTTAGTTTACAAGATAAATCAATAACATGTGAAGGCCGTAAACTCCACAAAATACCTAGGAATTACTATTACTTCAGACTTAAATTGGAAAGAACACGTAGATAATATCGTGGGAAAGGCGAACCAGAGACTGCGTTTTATTGGCAGAACCTTTAAAATATGCAACAGAACTACAAAAGAAACTGCATACACTACGCTTGTCCATCCATTTTTGGAGTATTGCAGCCCAGTGTGGGATCATTATCAGGTGGGTTTGACGGAGGACATCGAAAGAGTCCAAAGAAGGGCAGCTCGTCTCGTATTGTCACGATACAGGGAGACAGCGTTACGGAAATGATACAGGACCTGGGATGGGAATCATTACAACAACGGCGCTTATCGCTGCGACGTGGGCTACTTGCGAAACTCCAATCGCCAACATTCTCCTCCGAATGCGAAAATATATTGTTGACACCCAGTTACATAGGTAGAAATGATCATCAGAATAAAATACGAGAAATCAGAGCTCGAACAGAGAGATTCAGGTGTTCTTTCTTCCCGCGCGCTATTGGAGAATTGAATGGGAGATAAATAGTATAATTGTGGTTCGATGAACCCTCTGCCAGGCAGTTAAATGTGATTTGCAGAGTATCCCATGTAGTTGTAGACTCCCAAACGTGAACAATCCACGTATTCACACTGCTCGTATTTTCGCACAGGCGCTGCTGTTAGTGGTAATCAGACGTGTAGCCGGCCGGGGTGGCCGAGGGGACTGAGGCGCTCCAGTCACGATGTGCACGGCCATTACGGTCGGGGGTTGGAATCTCCCCTCGGGCATGGATATTTGTGCCGTCCTAGTTCGTAAGTAGTTCATAAGTAGTTTGTAAGTTTAGGGACTGATGACCCCGTAGTTATGTCCCATAGACTATACAAACATTTGAAACATTTTATTTTTTATTTATTTATTTTTTTATTTTTTTTATTTAACGCATTAACGCAACCAAGCCTGTACGATCGCACGTCGTTAGTAGCGAGTTGATACGCTTGGTGCGCTGCAGCAGACAGTTATCTTTCTTGTGAACTTTCCATCGCCGTGTAAACTAGGCATAAGTGTGTGCGCGCGCGCACCTGGCGAGGGGCAAAGACGGTGGTTGCATGATAGAGGGGAAGGTCATTGACTGGATCGAGACAGAGAGACTCGTCTTTCTCGCCTTCACTCGTGTCATGGACACTGCTAATACTGTAGCAGCTAACGGCCTAATTCAGGCCTATACGCCATTCCTCTGTCGCTGCTAGGAGTAAACACTTATATCTCGAGACTCCGATCCACTGTTGCTGTTCTACACAGGTGTTAATCAGTACCAGGAGCCCATTCCGAGGCAGGTAAAACGACTGTTTCAGCAGCTCCTCTGTTATTTTTCAGCAGCACTTAACCACTCGTAATGAAAATCGATCCCGTGCCGCGATAGCCGGTCAGCAGCCGGGAGAATATAGAGCGGTCAGCAGCGGCTGCTGATTGGGGTCCCTGACGGACAATACGATGGCCGGTAATTGCTGAGACTGGAGGTGGGGCCAATTTTATGGCACCGGGCGCGCGCCATGTCAGCTCGTAAAAATGGCCCCGCGCCTTTCCGCGCCGCGGTGCGTTCGCTTTTCGGCAATCAGCTGGTCAGCCGAAACCCGACCATAGTCTCTCATTTGGGAGCCGGACTCGACGTAACGCGAGTGCGTGTAAAAACCGAGCGTCCGCAGCCGACGTGTTTTACGGCCGTTTCACCGGCTCCCCGTCGTCTTTATCAACAGCTTTGATTTCCACAAGGCTCCCGAGCCTTCCGCGGCAGCGTCCGATGCCGTTAAGTCATTCCCAGTAATAACTTCATCGAGAAACGGCCAACAGGACAAAAAGGAAACGATTCTGGAGCTCGCTCGCTCTCTCACACACTGGCGGTAATAGAGACGGGTGTAGGGCATTAGTTAGTGGCAGCCATACTTTAACCCCGTGAAGGGGAGCACAGTTTTTCCCCAGACCGCGGTCACATCTGCGTCCCTGACTGGAATTTATCAGCGCCGCGCTCTATCTCGCTTATTATCATCGATATGGCCGTTCCGGTGCCGTTTATTACCTAACCAGAGATCGAAAAACATTGTGATGTAATTTAGGCCGTCAATCGCCGCACTAATTACCCTTAACGGAAAGGGGCTCTCCCGGCGTCGTGATTAAGATTGCTCTCCTAAACGCGCATCGTAGTTTTTCGTGATGTGGCCGTACGTAACGGCTGAAGATTTGTTGTTGGAACATGATACGATAATAACCCGTTTTAGTATCTATCACGTAATCTGAAAGGCGTTCGGGAGGAAAGTGGTAATAAACATGGAAGACTTAAACGGCCATCGCGGTTACCTCTACTCCCTTGGGAGTTTCTGCGTAAGAAGAGGGCGCGACTTTTTCTCGCTGCACCGGCAGGGCTGAGAGTCACGATCGTGTAATTACTTAGGAAGCCAGGAGAGACGAAAAGCTCGCTATAAAAGTTGAGAACGTGTCTGTATTTGTGCGGTTTTGTACATGATGCGTCATTTCTAAAAATTCATAAAATACCAGGTATGTCCTCAAAGTAAGTTCCGTTTGGTTATATAAAACAAACGTGTACAGACAAAGAAAAAAAATATTTATTGTACAAAAATCTGTAACTGTTAAAGTACCGGGTGATCAAAAAGTCAGTATAAATTTGAAAACTTAATAAATCACGGATTTTATTGTACAAAAATCTGTAACTGTTAAAGTACCGGATGATCAAAAAGTCAGTATAAATTTGAAAACTTAATAAATCACGGATTAATGTAGGCAGGTAAAAATTGACACACATTCTTGGAATGACATAGGGTTTTATTAGAACCACAAATAAAAAAAAGAGAAGTAAACCGCATTGCTAGCCGCGTGAAAGATCTCTTGCGCGCGTCGTTTAGTGATGATCCTGTGCTCAGCCGCCACTTTCGTCATTCTTGGCCTCCCAGATCCCCAGACCTCAGTCCGTACGATTATTGGCTTTGGGGTTACCTGAAGTGGCAAGTGTATCGTGATCGACAGACATCTCTAGGGGTACTGAAAGACAACATCCGACTCCAATTCCTCACCATAACTCCGAACATGCTTTACAGGGCTGTTCACAATAGCATTCCTCGACTACAGCTATTGTTAAGGAATGATGGTGAACATACTGAGCATTTCCTGTAAAAAACATCATCTTTGCTTTGTCTTAATTTGTTATGCTAATTATTGCTTGTCTGATCATTATTGCTTGTCTGATCAGATGAAGCGCCACCTGTCGGACATGTTTTGAACCTTAGTGGTTTTTTAGTTCTAATAAAACCCCATGTCATTCCAAGCATGTGTGTCAAGTTTTACCTCTCTATGTACATTATTCCATGATTCATTAAGTTTTCATATTTGTACTGACTTTTTAATCACACGGTACTTTTCCACATAGCTTCCGAGATTTTATAGCCACTTGTCAAAGCGCGGCACAATTTTTTTATACATTCATAAAACGTTTCCGCCTGTGTATTCAACCATGTGTTCCAACTAGTCATCACCGTTGAAGTGTTGACCACCAATAACAGAGTTCAGGTGTAAGAAGAAAGAAGAATGAAAGTCGCTAGGAACGATTTCATGGGCTATATGGAGGATGATCAAACACGTCTCAGTGAAATTCCTGTAAGAGTTGTTTGGAAACATTCACCGTGTCAGGTCAGGCATAATCCTCGGCGCTTGTTCTGTATTGCGCGGCGCAATTTCTTAAGGTCTTCCAGTAAAACTGTGCATTGATTGCTTGGCCTCGTGGTAAGAAATCAATCAGCAAAATGCCTTTTCTGTCACAAAAACGGTGCACAGGTATCAAGATTAACCTTCGTTGGGGAAGAATTGTGCCTGCATTCCATTTATTGCCGTTTTGTTTCACGGGTTTCGTACGATACCCAAGTTTCATCTAACAGCACTGTCCGAGAAAGAAAACCATCGTTTTCTTCATTGTAATGTGTCAAAAACTGAATCGTACTCACTGCCCATCCGTTGATCTTTGCGTTGTTCAGTAAGAACTTTGGGTACCCATCGTGAGCTAAGTTTTCGAAATTTGAGTTTTTTCAGTAACAGTTTCATGAATTAGTGATTGTGAGATTTGCAGGTCTTCCATAGCAATGGCACTAAGTGTAAACTTAAGGTTGTGCTTAATCTTCTCTTCAGTTGTGCGAACCAGTTCATCAGTAACCACAGATGGGTGTCCACTTCATTCTTCATCGTACACTTGATCAAGTCCTACATCTTCTAATGATTGAAACACTTACAGCATTTTGTCCTTAAACCTCGCAGATTTGCCGATGAATTTCCTTTGGTTTAACTTTCTGTGCATTTAGAAAATTATCACAGATCTGATTACACAGGCGGCGGCATTTTAAATTACGGCTGACATTATAAAGAAGCACTACAAAGCACACGTCGGCAGTAGCGATCTGAAAATGGTGTACATGTCCTCTCCTTGAGTCAGAGTAACTGCAGAGCATGCTCGGAACTGCGATGGTAGCACCGCCGCGGATAGAAATGGAAACGGAATTTACTTTGTGACGACCCTCGTATCTTAAAGAAAGAAATGTTTTACTTAATTAAAATCACAATTTTTGTATGTTCCACAACTTAATTTTAATTTATTAACCAATTTTCCCACCCCCATGAACCACAGACATTGACGAGGTGGAGTGGCTTGCGTGCCTCAACGATGCAGATAGCCGTACCGTAGTTGCAACCACAACGAAGGAGTATCTGTGGAGAGGCCACACAGACGTTTGGTTCCTGAAGAGGGGCAGCAGCCTTTTCAGTAGTTACAGGGGCAACAATCTGGATGATTGACTGAGCTGGTCTTGTAACATCAGCTAATATGGCTTTGCCACAGAGCTACTGCGAACGGCTGAAAGCAGGGGGAAACTACAGTCGTTACTTCTCCCGAGAACATGCAGCTCTACTGTATGAATATACGATGATGGCGTCTCCTTGGGTAAAATATTCCGGAGGTAAAATAATCCCGCATTCGGATCTCCAGGCGGGGACTATTCAGGATGATGTCGTCATCAAGAAAAACAAAATCGGCATTCTACGAATCGGAGGGTGGAATGTTCTTAACCCTTCATAGCATAGGTAAGGTAGAAAATTTGAAAAGAGAAACGGATAGGTTAAACTTAAATGTAGTGGGGATTAGCGACGTTCGGTGGCAGGATGAAAAGGATTTCTGGTCAGGTGAGTATAGGGTTATAAACACGGATTCAGTTGTTGGCAACACATGAGTAGGTCTGATAATGAATAAGAAAATAGGACTACGGATAAGTTACTATGAACAGCATAGTGAACGCATTGTCATGGTAAAGAGATACAAACAACACTTATCACAGTAGTGCAAGCTTATATGCAAACTAGCTCTACCGATGATGAGGATATCGAAGAAATGTTTGAGGTGATAAAGAAAATTATACAGAAAATTAAGGTATACGAAAACTTGATTGTGATGGGGGACTGGAACTCGGTAGTAGGACAAGGAAGGAAAGGAAATGTTGTATGTGAATATGGACTGAGGAAAAGAAATGAAAGAGGAGATCGCTTGGTAGAATTTTGTGCTGAGCATAATTTAATGATAACCAACAAAAATGTTCAAATGTTTGTATAGTCTATAGTACTTAACTACGGGGTCATCAGTCCCTAAACTTACAAACTACTTATTAACTACTTACGAACCAGGACGGGACAAATATCCATGTCCGAGGGGGGATTCGAACCCCCGACCGCAGTGGCCGTGCGACAACCAACACTTGGTTTAAACATCATGGAAAAGGCTGTATACGTGGATGAAACCACGGGGCACTGGACGGTACCAGATTGACTTTATAATGGTAGGGAATAGATTAGAAACCAGGTTCTAAACTGTAAGACATAACCGGGGGCAGATATAGACTATGACTATAACTTATTGGTTGTGAACTGCAGATTAAAACTTAAGAGACTGCAGAAAGGTAGAAAGGTTAGGAGATGGAACCTGGACAAATTGAAGGAACCAGAGGTGTTTGAGAGTTTCAGAGGGAGAATTAGGCAAGGAATGGCTGAAACGGGGGATAGTAATACAGTAGAAGAAGAATGGGTAGCTATGAGAGATAGGGTAGTGAAGGCAGCAGAGAACCATATAGGCAGAAGAACAAGGCCTAATTGAAATCCATGGATAACACAGGATATACTGACCTTGATTGATGAGAGGAGAAAATATAAAATTTCAGAAAGTGAAACAGAAAAAAGGGAGTACAAATGTTTGAAAAATGAGATTGACAGGAAGTGCAGACTGGCTATGCAGGAGTGGCTAGAGGATAAATGCAGAACCGTAGAAGTATGCATAACTAGGGGAAAGATAGATACCGCCTACAGGAAAATAAAAGAGATATTTCGAGACAAGAGAAGCAGTTGTATGAATATTAAGAACTCAGACGGAAAACCGGTACTAACCAAAGAGGGGAAAGCTGAACTGTGGAAGGAATATATGGAGGGCCTATAGAAAGGAAATAAACTTGAAGGCAGTATTCTAGAAATGGAAGACGAAGTGGAGGGAGATGAGACAGAAGATATCATACTGCGAGAAGAATTTGACAGAGCGCTGAAGGACTTCAGTCGAAACAAGGCTCCTGGAGTAGATGATATCACGTGGTATGCAAGATGTATGAGGCAGGGGAAATATCCTCCGAGTTCAAGAAGAATTCTAATTCTAATTTCAAAGAAAGCAAGTGCAGACAAGTGTGAAAATTACAGAACTATCAGTTTAATAAGTTATGGATGCAAAATACTAACACGAATTATTTACAGACGAATGGAAAAACTTGTGGAATCAGACATCGGGGAAGATCAGTTTGTATTTAGGAGAAATGTAGGAAGACGGAAGGCAATACTCACATTACGACTTATCTTAGAAGATGGGCTAAGGAAAGGGAAACCTACATTTTCAGCGTTTGTCGATTTGGAGAAAGCTTTTGACAATGTCGACTGGAATACACTCTTCCAAATTCTGAAGGTATCAGGGGTAAAATATAGGAAGAGAAGAGTTATATTCAACCTATACAAAAACCAGACAGCAGATGTTACAGTCGAAGAGCAAGAAAGAGACGCAGAGATTGGGAAGGGAGTAAGACAGGGTTGTAGCCTTTCCCCAATGTTGTTCAATCTGTACATTGAGCAGGCAGTGAAGGAATGGAAGGAGAAATTTGGAGAGGGCATTAAAGTGCAGGGAGAAGAAATAGAAACACTACGGGTTGCTGATGACATAGTAATTCTGTCAGAGACTGCAAAAGATCTAGAAGAGCAATTGAATGGAATGGACAGTGTCTTGAAAGGAAAATAAAGATGAACATTAACAAGAGTAAAACGAAGGTAATGGACTGCAATGTCAGAAAATTAGGCGATGCTGGAGGAATTCGATTAGGCAGTGAGACAATAAAACTAGTAGATGTATTTTGTTATTTGGGTACAAGATAACTTCTGATGGCCGAAGTAAAGAAGATATAAAGTGCAGAATGGCTATAGGAAGATAAGCATTTCTAAAGAAGCGAAGTTTGTTAACATCCAATTTCAATTTAAATGTTAGGAAGTCCTTTCTGAAAGCATTTGTCTGGAGTGTAGCATTGTACGGGAGTGAAACGTGGACGATAAGGAGTTCAGATGATAGAAGCTTTTGAAATGTGGTGCTACAGACGAATTATGAAAATTAGATGGGTATCACGTAACTAATGAGGAGGTACTTAATCGAATCGTGGAGAAAAGGAGTTTCTGGCATATCCTGACTAAGAGAAGGATAGATTGGTTGGTTACGTTCTGAGACATCAAGGAATTGTCTACTTAGCATTAGAAGGAAGCGTGTGTTGGGTAAAAATCGTAAATGGAGACCGAGGGACGAATATAGTAAGCAGAGTCAAAAGGATGTAGGTTGCCGAACGTATTCTCAGATGAAGAGACTTACACAGGACAGGGTAGCATGGAGAGCTGCATCAAACTAGTCGCGGACTGAAGACCACAACAACAGCAACGGTGCATGGTGGAGGGTACTTTACTTACGCAATCCACAGTTGTCCTCCGATCTTGATAACACTCGATCTTTAAAACAAGAGGAAGTTTACTGTCTACATATAGTTTCATTCGGTGCCTGGCGGAGGGTACTTTAATGCAGGACTTTGACTAAATCTATAAATTTGCTCCGCCAGCGGCAAAATTGTGGGTGGGCTCGAGACAGACCCCACGTGGGAGACGCTGTTCAATGTTCTCACGTTGGCAACGGAGGTTAAAGAAAATAGCTGGTGATATCCCGGACGCGTGCTCAGACACATACCCCACCCCAGTGTCTTCACAGTGATTAGTATGTGAATTATATCATGCTGTTGCATCCTTAGGTTAGTCCAAGCCTTCTCACAGTATGTGTACAAACCTAAATCATAAAATATGTCCAGTCACAAAATCCAAGATGGCGGCACCCCGTCCGGTACACTGCGCCGAGATTAAGCGACGAAAGTTAATGTTTTGCTCCATAAGACCAATGTCAGGTCTTTAACTGTGAAACTTTCAAGTTACTATAACTTCCGCCCTAGTACGACTAGTGCACGCTTCCGGGATATCACAAAAATTTGAAGTTTTTGATTTTTCAGTTTGAGATGTGTTCGCATCACTTTTTGATGCTGATTACAATGGTATAACTTTTATTGCCGTGCTATGTTTAGGGGGAAGTTATAGTAACTTGAAAATTTCACAGCCGCGGTTGAGTAGCCGAGCGGTCAAAGGCGCCTCGCTGCGCGCGGTTGCTCGCCGTCGGAGGTTCGAGTCCTCCCTGGGGCATGGGTGTGTGTGTGTTGTCTTTAGGTTAGTTTAGATTAGTTTAAGTAGTTTGTAAGCTACGGACTGATGACCATGCAGTTTGGTCCGATAGATTAGATTAACACTTGACTTTTTTTTTTTTTTTTTTTTTTTTTTTTTTTTTTTTTTTTTTTGTTGAAAATTTCACAGTTAAAGTGTCAACGAAAACGCAAGTAACCCTCTGGTCCAGTTCTCTGCAAACGACAGGTAATCCTCTAATAAGCTGAGCGCTGACGTACTGATAAGCAGCGAACAGCTTCGCTCTCACTTTCCCAGGTGCCTGTCGCGAGCATCCAGCCACGTCCTGAACGGAGTCACGACCACCCGACGGGCCGGGATCCGTGACACCTGAACGGTAGGAAACCGCGGCTAATATACACGCTGTCGTAGATTCACAATCGGGGCATCCGCCGACCAAATGGGCAGGCGGTGGCTTCGATGGCGGCGGCAGGAAAATCTCTGACGGACAGGCCAATCAGATACGCAGCTGGGCGCCCCGCGCTGCAGGCCTGCGACCTGGTTGCACCTTGCGCTATTAAACTGTCAGCCGCCGGAATGGCACCAATTAAAAGCGACTCCCGCGTGAGGACCGTGGCCGAACGGCGGCGCCCCAGCGGCGAATTAGTACCGGCCAGATATCCATCTCGCCGCCACCTGCTAGCCGCCTCCTCCAACCCCCCAGAACGCGCGATATAATTGCGTTCGCGCGATAAGTTGCTGTATAAACAGGCGACGCCTCTTTGCGCTGGCGATTCCGCCGTTGTCACGGCAAAAGGCCCACTCCGGGGACAACCGCCACGCCGAATTACCCCTGTCCGTCCGGACGCGTGCGAGACCAAACCGGCCTTATTAAAGCGCGTCGGCTGCGATAACTCGGCAAGCCTAAGCGACTTTA
Source organism: Locusta migratoria (assembly GCA_026315105.1). Lineage (NCBI taxonomy): Eukaryota > Metazoa > Arthropoda > Insecta > Orthoptera > Acrididae > Locusta > Locusta migratoria. Next base: position 422,438,569 of record CM048748.1, read on the forward strand.
ATGTGGAAACGTCCGTCCAGAGGATCGGCCGCTCTGATGTTTAATTCAGGAGTCGTGTAGCCCGCTGTCGCTGTCCGTCTGCTGCGGAGAGCGCGGTGGGTGTGATCCGAGCGGGCGCTGGAATCTGTTCACTCTCTGGCCTTTAGGGCGTGGCCCGGAAACAGATAACGTCCCCGCAGTGCACCAGGAGTCGACAATGTCATTGCCCGCATCAGGTATTAATCTTGAGACCGGAAGCTTTGCTTCGGACCTCTATACGTCAGAGAAAACCAAATTTCACGGCGTATTACGAAGAAAGAGCAGGTCCGTCTTTATTCTGCACCTGCCAGGGTATCATATTGTGCTACAGATACATCGGAAGATTAACGAAGTAAGGAAGGTTACGGTTCAATGTCTTATGGACAACATATTCATTAGACACGTAGCTGACGCTCAAATTATTTGGTAAGAATCGAAAAGGAACTTGGCCATGTCCTTTCAAAGAATCCACCCCAGCATCTGCCTGGAGTGATTTAGGAAATTCACGGGGAACCTGCCGCGGCAGGGCGGCCGAGCGCATTGAGGCGCAATGCCAGGATGTGCGAGGCCGTTCCCCGTCGGGGGTTTGAATCCCCCTTCGGACATGCATGTTTCTGCCGTCTTTAATATAAGATAATCTTAATACATATAAAAAAGCAGTCAACAGTCCGAAGATTGGTTTGAACACCACAGTGTTTTACTAGGCATGGTCCTGTTTGGAGGTGGTATGCCGTTGCTTTTCTCCGAACTTCGAACTGGCTTACCCAGCCAGTTATAGGGGGACCTACAGTTTGACGTGGGTTCCGAAACTTATATCTTAATATATAAAATGAGTTCCTATTTCAGTTGTTCACGCCATAGCTTGATAACGGCTGAAACGATTTCGTGGATCTTTTTATTTCATTTATTATTATTATAATTATTACGTTGCTGGGGTTCTCTGAAAAAAGGTTTGTATGAATTAAAAAGTAAGGAAAATCTACCGCAAAATTGGAAAGTTTGAGAAAAACTGAAAGTGCATTTTTAAATATGACTGTCTCTGTTGCATAGAATGTTTGATGAAATTTTGTACAATTAGAAAGAAGAAAAGGGTCAGTCCATACATAAAACTTCGTTCGGTGCATGATGGGGGGTTCTTTACTTACGAAATCCACAGTTTTCCTCCGATCTTGATGACACGTCCACACTCGATCTTTAAAACAAGAGGAAGTTTACTGTCTACATATAGCTTCATGCCGCGGCGGATTAGCCGTGTTGCGGTGTTGCGGTGCGCGCGGCCGTCCGCCGTCGGGGGTTCGAATGCCCTCTGGATGGATGTTTGTGTCGTCTTTAGTATAAGGTAGTTCATAAGTAGTTTGTAAGTTTAGGGACGACCCCGCAGTTAAGTCCCATAAGCTTTACAAACATTTGATTTTTCTGAACGAGAACCTAAATATGGATGTCCGGAGGTGTATTTTAACCATCGTCCTTTGTGTAACATTGCAGCTTGATGAAGCATGAAAGCCAGCTGCAGTGGCCGAGCGGTCTGCGGCGCGCCAGTCACAGTCTGCACGGCCGCTACGGTCGGGGGTTCGAGTCCGTCCTCAGACATGGATATTTGTGTCGTCTTTAGTATAAGGTAGTTCACAAAGTAGTTTGTAAGTTTAGGGACTGATGACTCCGCAGTTAAGTCCCTTAAGCTTAACAAACTTTTGAACAATTTGAAGCATGAAAGGCACGTGGCAAAACCGCAGGAACTCTTCACACCACTCCTCAGACAAATAAAAAACAGAGCTATGTAAATAACCTTCTATACAATGTTTTCTGTGTACAAGTCACGTCATTTCGAGTAAAGTTCTCGATCTTTCGATTACAAGCTCCATCATGGTCGTCAGGAATAAAACTGATTGTCTAATTGGCCGGCTGTCCTGCTTTCCTAGCAAACGAGCACAAAATTCAGTTAGAAAACGCGAGAATTTTGTCTCAAACGCCGATTTACTGGGAACCTGTTATAAAAGAAGCGGCTGAAATGAGATTAAATAATAAGAATTTTTACAGAGACCAGAGATTCACACTGGGTAGGTCGTGGGGGCGGGCCTTGGACGTGGAGCGGCATCAGAGGACTGGTGCATGTAAGGAAGCGAGAGCGCCAGGCTCAAGTGTTGCGAAGGCGTTAAGCACCTAGTGACGTCACACGGTACCGCAGTGCACTAGACTTGCGCATAATAGTTCGCGAACGGGAGCGCTCTGCCGCGAACTAGTTCGTTCTTTTAGTTCGTCCGCTCCCAGTGACGGCTGAGCCGCGTGGTCTGCGCATGGAGGTGGAGGGAGAAGTTCCCTCACCTAGCTGCTTAATGCACTTGCTGCTTGAGCCGCTAACGATATCACGCAAACCAAAAGCAACTGTTTGTGGATAATTTTTCGCGTTTACGTTTAGAGTTATCTCTATATCATGGCATTATGGACTTTATTCGTCAGATATTGCAGAGTGCAGAATACTTCAAAGCAGAAATTTTGTAGAACTGAACTATGTAATCTAGCAGGCAGACGCTCACCTCGAAATGGCTCTCATCAGCCAGAAGGTAAACATGTGATTTTTAATTCTGTTCGCGACCTATCGCGCATCTTTTAGTTCGCGACCTATCGCGCATATTTTAGTTCGCGACCGGTAGCTCCCCTTTCAGTTCACAGCTCGGCTGCGAAGTAGGTCGCTCTTTTTAGTTCGTCCTCTCGCTTTGGCTTTTGCTACTGCTACTAAAACTACAGCTGAGCTGCATCTCAGCTCGAAATGACGGCAACTGGAAGAAGGGAATCACGCACTCTCGCGTCCTCTCGCCTTTCCCAATCAGTCTTCGGAAAAGGAGCGGACGAACTAAGAGGCGAGGGTTCTGCGGACTAGTTCGCGTAGTTCGTCTGTGGGAACGCTCTTCCGAACTAGTTCGTTGCCGAACTACACAAGACTACAGTGCACTGCCCGCCCAGGCATTCCGCGCACGCGCTCTGCGGCGCTCCAGAAGGTTTCTGACGCAGCTTGACAACTATATAATCAGGACACCCAGATAATTGGGCAGTCGGTTCTATTCCTGATGAAGATGACAGAGCTTGTCATCGAAAGCGCGAGAATTTTATTCGAAATGACGCGGTTTGTATACCGAGAACATTTTATAGAAGAATGCCACCGCGAAAGACTCGGAGGACATATATCTATGCAAATAATACTTTATTATCACAGACTATTTCCAAATTAAATTACGACAATAATAACAAATCCAGACAAATCAATTAATTAATTAATAATCCATCGAACTTTATTGCGACCCTAGTAATTAAGTGAAACGTGGATGATAAGGAGTTTAGACAAAGAGATGATAGAAGTTTTCGAAATGTGGTGCTACAGACAAATGATGAAAATTAGATGGTTAGATCACGTAACTGAAGAGGAAGTACTTAACCGAATTGTGGAGAAAATGAGTTTCTGACATATCCTGACTAAAAGAAGGGATAGATTTGTGGTACACATTCTGAAACATCAAGGAATCCTCAACTTAACATTAGAGGGGGGTGTGTGGGGTAAAAATCGTAGAGGGAGAACGAGGGACGAATACAGTAAGCAGATTCAAAAGGATGTAGGATGCCGAACTTATTGTCAGACGAAGAGACTTGCACAGGACAGGGTAGCGTGGGGGGAGGGGGGGGGGGCTGCATCAAACCAATCTGTGGAGGGAAGACCACAACAGCAACAACTATTGTGTACCAAAGTTTGAAGTTGTTGTTGTTATTATTATTTTGATTTCGCTAGAAATGTTTGATGTAAGTGGACTTAAGCCCTTTTATTTTTTAAATTCTTTTTAATAAAGGAAATTTGAATAAGATCACTTTCGAAGGTAATGTGTTTCTATTTAGTGTTGACATTGCTTCAAAAAATCATTACTTATTTGTATTATGAATAAAAATAACAATATATGTGCATTATAAGATTATATTTTACATTCAGTCATCACTGAGTTCTTCGTCTTGTGTCGGACATTCACATGTGAGGGCTACACGGAAAAAAGGGACTCACCGACATTTTAGAAATTTTTCAGCAGAAGCGTTTGATATGTATTTATCTAGAAGGGTATCATCAACATATCATAAAACACAGACAGCTACTTTTTCTCTGGAAAATGTCGATGGGCCCCTTGTTTCCCTGTATGGGATATTTTATTTTGTCACTTTCTGCGCAAGAAACTCCTTCTGTCATAATAAGAAGTGCCATTAGTGAAGTACTCACTGATGGCAACATATGGCAGAGTCCTTCATAAAAGGGAGATACTCCTGTAGAATGTACTTTACCAACTTTTTAATATCTTCAACTTTCTGATGGTTGATAGGCACTTCTTACCGTAATCCTCCTTAGTTGGTAAGGAAATGTTTCCTGTCTTAACCAGAGTTAAGTGATGTACTCTTAACACATCAATACGTTCATCAGCTTTTAACACGCCAGGATTATACTTTTCACACTGCAAAATGAAATACTTTGATGTATTAAAACCAATTTTGTCCTTTTTGAACACCCTACTTCCTAAAGCTTCAGTCGTTTTGTAAAATTTTGCCCACCAACCTGTGTAATCAATACTGGGTGATTTTTTATACAGTACGTTAGTAAATTTACATTTTGGACTAATGCCCTTTTCAAAACATTTAATAAACTCCTAGCTTTCCCCTGCCTTCGTTATACTTTGGGATGATGACGTTTTCATTCAAAACGAAGTATCTATCTCTACAGATACCAAATCCAAGCATGACTAAATATGGAATAAAATGCGACTCGTGCCCTTTTCAAAATAATTTTCAAATATTTGTAAATCTAAGGGACAACTACGTTGGTCAGCAGTCCCTAGGCTTACAAACTACTTAAACTAACTTATGGTAAGGACAACACAAGCACCCGCTCCATAGGAAGGACTCGAACCTTCGACGGCGAGCAACCGCGCACTCTGCAGTAAAGTGCCTTAGAACGCTCGGCCACTCCATCGCAGCTCCTTTTAGTTATTAAATCGTACACAAAATTTCTTTTCCATTTTAACTAAAATGTTCAAATGTTTGTATAGTCTATGGGACTTAACTACGGGATCATCAGTCCCTAAACTTACAAACTACTTATGAACTAACTAAGACTAAGGACGGCACAAACATCCATGCCCGAGGGGGGATTCGAACCCCCGACCGTAGTGGCCGTGCAGACCGTGACTGAAGCGCCTCAGTCCCCTCAGCCACCGCGGCTGGCCCCATTTCAACTAATTATCGTATATGTAGGCCAGACCATACTAACTGAACAGGAACAATGTGGAGGATACGAAAGACGTAACCGTCTTGTGCCACCATCATAATCAGCAGCAGCAGAAGAACACTGCATTTCCATGAGATATTCAATGCAATTGGAAAAAAAATTAACTGCCGTTTTTTTCAATTGGGTTTCAGTAAGTAAAGAAACCGTGGAAACACGTCATGTCAACAAGCTTATAAACCTGACAGCGACTTTCATCTGGATGAACATTGATTAATAATATCCATCGACAGTCAACAATTAGAGGACTATTTTTCTTCCATCACTGAGGGCACCACATACAACTTATCGCGTACGTCACCTTCTAACGCATGCACAAAACGGCGCCAGAACATTTGTCATTCGCGATAACCAGTGCAAATACCTGAGCTCTTTAGTAGTTTACTACTCACCTGAAGATGGCCGCACGTCTCTGGACCGAAACATCGTCGCAGAATGTCGACGGGATTCAGCTGCACTCCAGAAAATTACTGGAAGTAGCAAAACGCCAGGAGAACTTCAGAAGTCACACATTTGATCTAATTTGTTGTAACGTTTTGAAGATCAGGTCGTCTTGCATAGAATCGTGACATCTTATGAAACCTTGGTTCACCATTTTGAGCCCAAAACTAAACGTCAAACAATGTAATGACGTCTTTCTCGTTCTCCACAAAAGAAACAATAGGGTATTTTCCTGTGTTAAAAATATGGTTCGAATTATTGTTATTCTGAATGATTATAACATTCAGACAGCATTTTCACTCATAATTCTTACAAAACATCTATTATTTTTACGTAATTAAAGCTTAAAAAGCATCAAATTTCACGATTAGATCACGTGATCGAAAACGCTCCGTTATTGGCTGAAGTACTAGTGACGTCATAGAACACCTACAGCGCGGCAACTAGAAGTCGGAGCTGTATTATTGTACGCGTTTCCTCCATTTCGCAGCTTTAAGTTCAGTTTTTTCGTGATCTAAACTCGTTTACAGTTTTTATGCCACAATGGAAGATGGTTATGTGAAGGTTGACAGCGGAAACCTCCCCAAAGTTGATGCAATTATGGTGTCTTCATTCTTTAAAAACAATCCAAATTTTTTCGTGCCAGAAATAAGAATCGTGAAAACTGCATTGTAAGTAACGCATACCTACATTTAAAGCTAATTATTTCTAGAGATATTTTATGGCATTGGAAAAAAAGTACCCTATTTGTTGATGTCAGCAGACTTAATCTGAAGTCACCGTATTATGCAATAAAGGGTGAAATTTTATTTTCTATCAAAGCGGCCTTGAGTGATTATCTTGTCAACATCAACAACACGATAGAAAATCTTTGTCCAGATGTTCAGACCACATAGAATGACTAGATTAGTGTATCGTACAGACCATGAAGTAAATAAATAATGCTGTTCCTACTCTATGATTCTTGTATGCACCCTTGTCCGGTCAGTAAAAGTAACTGCCCTCGTAAAGCAAAGGTTGCACGACAAAATATTTGCGCTGTCACGCGATTGGCTAATGGCGACGTTTCATGATTTTCGCTATTCAGCATCTGTTGCCAACATAGTCACAGGAAGCCGCCGGAATAGTAAAATTTGACCCAGTAAAGCACGCAGTTAAGGAAGTAATTTTATACAACTACTTCAATACTGGTGCAAAGTGAAACATCAAAACCTGTAAAATACAGCAAAAATGCCTTGTGTATAGTTATACAATATATCTATAGTCTAGAACAGGGACAGCGGGTTGCGTCGGCGGTGTTTTCATATCGCTCGTAGGTTAGCAACGCACATTCGCGTAGCCAAAGGCATGTCACGTTCACGTAAACATTGCGAGCGAGACACGATGGAGTAAATTTATAGCGCCGAAATTACAGAGCTTTTCTGGTTTGTTGTCTTTGTGAGTGCCATTTACGCTTACACGTCCACATACGAAGCCCCATGCTTTGGTTTTTTATTTTTATTTTATTTTATTTTATTTTATTTTATTTTATTTTATTTTATTTTATTTTATTTTATTTTATTTTATTGTATTTTATTTTATTTTTTTAATCAGATTTTATTTGTGTTTAGTAAAACTTTTATAATCCATCATATTTTTCGTCAAAACACTGTGTCCTGCTGCCTTACTCAGTGGACATAGGTATTTGTGTACCTTACGAGAGCAACAGCAGCGTGTTGTATGACGTCACAGGCATCACGTGACTCAAACGTAGCGTTTTAGCGGACTTTCAAATTATTTGAATTTCATTTCTTTTTTTTTTTTTTTAAAGTACTGAAATCCACGAGGTAAAAAAGCAAGTTCGGACAATAATATGACATAATTAACAATTTAAAACGATTTCCAGAAAACAGTCAAATACCCTATTGAAATCAACTGCTTCCACAAGCCGGCCGCGGTGGCCGAGGGGACTGAGGCGGTTCAGTTACGGTCTGCACGGCCACTACGGTCGGGGGTTCGAATCCCCCCTCGGGTATGGATATTTGTGCCGTCCTTAGTTGTAGGTAGTTCATAAGTAGTTTGTAAGTTTAGGGACTGATGACCCCGTAGTTGAGTCCCTTAAGCTTGACAAACATTTGAACATTTGCTTCCACAAGTAGGGTCGTGCCACTATGTTCTGAAACTGTAAGAATGGGATTTTCATTGAGTAGTGCCAGCAGGTGGTAACATTAATTGAACAGCTTACATCAAAACGTTAACGAAGTAGCGCTTATAGCAATATCGGGGCAATAACAGTAAAAGTATAAGTTATGATTCAGCACGATAACCCTACGTGCCACAAAGGCCTGAGGACTGCTGCTATCACCACGAGTCAGGACTGGACAGTGTTACGTCATCCACATAGGGCCCTGACCTTGGTCCCACGAACTTCCATTTGTTTGGGACATTAAAGGATGCCATTCGTGGAAGACCTTTTGAGGACTGTGAGGATGTGATCCATATACTGAAGAAATGACTCCCAGTCCAAAACAAGGATTACTACCGACACAGCATACACACCCTCGTTTTGTGCTAGAGATTGCACAGATTGTGACGCCTCCACCTTTTTTCCAGATAAGCTTAAGTATTGTGGTATGTGGGACAGTGCACAAATTGTTTAAATCATATTAAACGTGAAGAGAACAGAAATTTGAAATGAGCGATTCACATTATGTAGAAAATTAATTCCTTTAACTGGGGAGTTATCAAAATGGGGTTCCACAAGGTTCGGTCTTGGGTCCTTTCCTGTTCTTAACATATATTTATGACTTGCCATTCTATATTCACGAAGTTGCTAAGCTAGTTTTTGCTGCGATACAGGTATAGCTATCACGCCTGACAAATATGAATTAACTGATGAAATTGTAAATGATGTCTTCCAGAAAATTATTAAGAATTATTAAGTGGTTCTCTACAAATGGACTCTCATTAAACTTTGATGAAACCTAGTATATACAGTTTCATACAGTAAATGGCATGACACAATTAATAAATTTTGACTTTGAACTGAGATCTGTAGCTAAGGTAGCGATTGAATTGGAAGAAACACATTGAAGATACGCTGAAACGTTTTGAGATCAGCTATCAGAGTCATTGCAAAATTTGGTAATATACATCTCAGTTAATTCGCTTACTATGCCTATTTTCATTCAGTGCTTCCATATGGGATCATATTCTGGGGCAATTCAACAGTGAGTGAAAAAGTAATCATTGCAGAAAACCGTGTAATTAGAATAATTGCTGGAGCCCACCCAAGATCATCCTGTAGACATTTAAGGATCTAAATATCTTCACTGTAGCTTCACAATATATATATATATATATATATATATATATATATATATATATATATATATATTCACTCTTGAAATTTGTTATTAACAATCCGACCCAATTCAAAAGTAATAGCAGTGTGAATAGCTACAACACCAGAAGGAAGGGTGATATTCGCTATTCAAGGTTAAATCTAACTTTGCCACAGAAAGGAGTGAATTGTGCTGCCACAAATGTCTTCGATCACCTACCAAGTAGCATCAAAAGTTTGACAGATAGCCAACTGGTATTTAAAAAGAAATTACGGAATTTCTGAATGCCAACAACTTCTACAATTTAGATGAATTTTTAAATAAAAATTAAGATAAAAAATAAATAAAAATTAAAATAATAAATCCTTTTCATATTGATTTTCCCGTATAGACACCAATTACTAAAGTGACACGTTCCACATTTTTACGAAATGTCGTATATATGATCTATGGAAGAAGTATTAATATAATATAATCTAATATCCAGGATGGCAAAGTGTACCTATGTATCCAAATTAATGATTTCTAAATAGGTATAAGGAAATTACATATAAGTTCTGTATTTCGAATTCCATCCATCCTTGGAATGTGATTCATGCTGGTGTATAGTAAGATGGCGCAGTTGTAATACGCTATCATGTCAGAGCAACAACGCATTGTTTTCAGACGTGCTGGTCAAACGTCATCGAAGAAAATGTTATACTACACTGCTCAAGCCGCGGCGGAACGGCCGAGCATATTGAGGCGCCATGCTACAATGCGAGAGGCCGTTCCCCGTCGGGAGTTCGAAACCCACCTCGGGCATGGATGTTTGTGCCATCTTTAGTCTTAGCTAGTTCATAAGTAGTTTGTAAGTTTAGGGACTGATGACCCCGCAGTTACGTCGCACAAGCTTTACATACATTTGAACACTTGAACACTGCTCAAAACAATTACTGGATCAGGTGAGATATTATTCACAATAAAAATATTGTAATGTATTTCTTTCACACATTGGTTAAAACTGTAATTTATGTTTGATACTGAACGATACGTTGCTGTCTCAAATTTTTACTTGAGGTTTTCATGGCGTTTACTTAGAGCGAGGCACCATGGTACTATTATAACAGTGAAAGTCACTCTCGTTGCTCTCTGATATGGTACGTAGTCACCTCGAACGCTCATTACAGTTGTACACGTGCGTGGCATGGACAGTATGAAGATATGAATCAGCTCTAGAGTTATATTTTATCATTCTTCCATGGGTGCAATATCCAGTTCTGCGATCGTTGTTGGGGGTGCTGGACTTGCTAAAATGTGTCTGACAGTTGCATCCCAGACATCTTCAATCCGCTTTAAGTACGGTGAACAAACTGGCCACTCCATTTGTTTAATTCCCTTAGCTTCTAGCATGTTGTCCACAAGTACAGCTCTGTGGGGACGAGCGTTACCATCAACCAGAAGGAACTCATCTCCTATAGCACCAGCGCAGGCCACAACAAAAGGTTAAAGGATATCGTCTCTGTACCCCTGAGCAGTCAAAGCGCCATTCTAAACGACGTAGAGGGCCGTACATTCGCCAATACTGACTCCTGCCCACACCATTCATCCACCACCGTGATATGGTGATGTTTGCTGCACATAAAGAAGATTGTTTCGAGTTCCACGTTCTCCAAAGGTGAGGGAACGACGATTGTCTGGCTGAACACTAACAAGATCAAGTCTTCTGGTCCGGATTGTATACCCGTTAGATTTCTATCTGTTTACGCTGAAGCGATAGCTCCTTAACAGCCATATACAACCGCTCTCTCATAGAAGGATCTGTACCAAAAGATTGGAAAATTGCACGGGTCACACCTATATTCAAGAAAGGGAGTAGGAGTAACCCACTAAACTATAGGCCTATTTCATTGACGTCAATTTGCAGCAGCGTATTGGAACATATCCTGTATTCAAATATTATGAATTGTCTATAACAGAACGATCGATTGACCCAAGATCAACACGGATTTAGAAAATATCGTTCCTGCGAAACACAACTAGCTCTTTATTCACACGAAGTGATGAGTGCTATCGACAAGGGTTCGCATATCGATTCCGTATTTCTTGATTTTCAGAAGGCTTTTGACACCGTAAGCTTTTAATCAAATTGTGTGGTTATGGTATATCGCCTCAAATTTGCGACTGGATAGGGGATTTCCTGTCAGAAAGGACACAGTTCGTAGTAATCGATGGTAAGGCATCGACTAAAACAGAGGTGATATCGGGCGTTCCACAGGGTAGTGTTATTGGTCGTCTACTGTTCCTTATTTACATAAACGATTTAGAGGGAAAATCTAAGTAGCTCTCTTAGTTTGTTTACAGATGACGCCGTCATTTACCGTCTACTAAAAATCATCTGAAGATCAAAACTAACTTCAGAACGATATCAGTATGGTGTATAAATTGGCAATTGACTCTAAATAATGAGAAGAGTGAAGACGTCCACATGAGTACGAAAAGAAATCCGTTAAACTATGTTTACAAGATAAATGAATCAAACGTGAAGGCCGCAAACTCCAGAAAATACGTAGGAATTACTATTACTTCAGACTTAAACTGGAAAGAACACGTAGATAATGTCGTGGGAAAGGCGAACCAGAGACTGCCTTTTATTGGCAGAACCCATAAAAGATGCAACGGAACTACAAAGGAAACTGCATACACTAACGCTTGTTCGTTCTTTTTTGGAGTATTGCTGTCCAGTGTGGGATCCTTATTAGGTGGGTTTGACGGAGGACATCGAAAGAGTCAAAAAATTCAAATGTTTGTAGAACTTATGGGACTTAACTACGGGGTCATCAGTCCCTAAGCTTACAAACTACTTATGAGCTAGCTAAGACTAAGGACGGCACAAATATCCATGCCCGAGGGGGGATTCGAACCCCCGACTGTAGTGGCCGTGCAGTCCGTGACTGAAGCGCCTCAGTCTCCTCGGCCACCGCGGTCGGCCCGGCCGTAGTGGCCGAGCGGTCTGCGGCGTGCCAGTCACGGTCTGCACGGCAGCTGCGGTCGGGAGTTCGAATCCCCCCTCGGGCATGGATGTTTGTGCCATCTTTGGTATAAGGTAGCTCATAAGTGGTTTGTAAGTTTAGGGACTGATGACCCCGTAGTTAAGTCCCGTACGCTCTACAAACATTTTGAACTCCATTGTGGCAAAACGCTATTCCCGAATGTCTTCGACGAATTTGGGCCCCTAATACGTCTTCCGACCAAAAAAAAAAAAAAAAAAAAAAAAAAAAAAAAAAAAAAAAAAAAAAAAACCACACCTGATTATTGAACTTTACTCTTCTTTGGTGGAAATAGACAGCGGAGCAGCCATGATTAACATCACGGTAGCGATAACGAAATTACCCCAGCAGCTTGAAATCCATGCCCGAGGGGGGATTCAAACCCCCAACCGTAGTGGACGTTCAGACCGTGACTGGAGCGCCTCAGTCCCCTCGGCCACCGCGGCCGGCTCGAAAGAGTCCAGAGAAGGGCAGCTCGTTTCGTATTGTCACGATACAGGGGAGACAGCGTTACGGAAATGATACAGGATCTGGGATGGGAATCATTACAACAACGGCGCTTATCGCTGCGGCGTCGGCAACTTACGAAACTCCAATCTCCAACATTCTCCCCCGAATGCGAAAAAATATTGTTGACTCCCACTTACGTAAGTAGAAATCATAATCAGAATAAAATACGAGAAATCAGAGCTCTAACGGAGGGATTCAGGTGTTCTTTTCTCCCGCGTGCTTTTCGAGAATGGAATGGGAGATAAATAGTATAATGGTGGTTCGATGAACCCTCTGCCAGGCACTTAAATGTGATTTGAAGAGTATCCCATGTAGATGTAGATATAGATGTAGAACACAAAATCTTGACTTATTTGTGAACAGAACCCGTCGCCATTCGTTACGACTCCAATCCTAATGTTCCCATACTCAGTTTCTGCGGGCTAAGCGGTTTATTGGTTTTAATGGAACACACACCATTTGTCTCCGCGCGTAAATGACACATTTCCGAAGGAATTTTCGGACTGTTTGTGTTGAAATGTACGTCTTGTTACCTTGAGAGTGCATTATAGCTGAGTTGCATTCAGTCTCCTGTCTCGATGGGCTGTTAGAGATAATGGTCACCTCTTGCTAATGTTAGCCGTGGACGACCTCGGCCTTGCCTTCTTTTAACGGGTTCTGTTACTGGAAATTGCTTCTAGGTCCTGGAAATTACACTTTGGGACACTTGAATAGCTGTAGCCACCTTCCCCTGTGTCTGTCTGTCCTCCTTTCCAACATTCCTATGGCTCTCCATGCCAAAGTGTCGGGAAAGTCACGTTGTTATATTGCACTACCTGCTCACTACACTATGAGATTCCAATAGCTTGTGTAATTCGCTCGGTAAACACAAGTCAACACCAACCACCTGTTCAGCAACGTTATGTTATTACCAAAATTTCGTGTGCAGTAATGTTGTCTTCACTCCATAGAACCGACAAAAAGAAGCTGGACCATTTTAGTTAATTTTGCCGATGACAATACTTCAGAACCTAGATAGGCTATCTCCACTGATCCTCTAATTATTTTGACTAATGTGTAGTCACTAATTGAAAGTGTTTTAATGAAGAGTACTTTTTTGTATAGTAGTTCCACTTGATAAAATAATATATATATTTGTATGAGGTAATTTTAGGGTAAGTTATCCATTGCTTTACGTTTTATGAGCAACTTTATTATTTGTAGGGAATCAATTTAACTATGAAAGAGTGTCAGTAATAGGTAGAATCATCTTTATAAACTTTGAAAGTAGCCTGTTATTAAAATAAGCAAAATCTCAGGCAGTTGAGATCTGCAAATATAAGTTAAAACGTTCACTGCTGCTCTAAATTACTTTGGGAGTGGCCACAGTACATGCGCAACGGAAACTTATGTAACTGCTCACTCCTTAAGGGGGCAGCCAACGTTTTAACAAACACAAAATAAATGTCAAAAAAATAAATGAATAGATAATTAAACATGGGACAGGCAGCATGAAATCATAAAGCAGAGGTTTGATACTTTAAGATCATAATCTATTCAGTAAAATAACAAACAAATAAATGTGGGGCGACCAATTAAGCACACACCTTGTACAAAAGTGAATTATACCATATAATTACTGCACTTATTAAAATTGTTTCAGCCCTTTATCAAATATGGAGGTAATGTGGGAGTAAATTTTCAAATACACAATGGTTAGCTGAAAGCACATTCATTTATTCACAGACACATGCATAAAGCTTGGCAGTGCATTACAATCCTGGTACACATGAAAGCAGCGGCGAAACGAAGCGTTGGCGGCGTCTAGACGAGATGGCGGTTGGCTTGATCACAAAATTTTAAATTATTCTGTGCACTAACGAACTCATGTGTGGGAAGGCAGCGTCATACTATTCTTAAGTACCAAATGGTGTGCAACCACGGTGAATTACATAGAATTTACAAAGGAAATTAACTCATAATAAGTGAATAGAGCACACGCGATAATTCGTATAGAAGAAAGTTAGTATTAATAAAACCATGGCTGAAGGCTGAAGTAACGACCGTTACGAAAGCACGTGTTGCAATCGGTCATACAAGACACGAAAGACGGAATCAAATCAGAAGATCTGAGAAATATTTAGCATACTAGCAGATGCAGAAACGATGCGAAAACGTTAGTTAAAAACACGAAGGAAATTCAAACGTACTAGGTTTACACAAAGGCTAAAGGCCGCAGACGTGTATACTAACTTGAGAAAAACCGGGCACACAATCATCACTGGAATGAAATGCAAATAATTAATCTACACTGAATTTACTCGAGTTCTGTAAATGAAGAAACACTTCGCCTCGCATAGCGAAAGAATCGCTCAAAAGAACTATCACTGTAAAACCCAGACTGCCTGATCTCAAATAAATCCTAACAGCATGCCTTCCCCTCAATATGATTCGGTGGAGTACTTACTTCCTCAGTCATCGGAACCAGAATGAAGAGTGTAGACTAAAGGTCTAAGGTCTCGGAAAAACCTCCCCCCGCCATACACCGGCTAGAAGCGACGCAGAGTGGGTTCAGAGACTAGTGTTTACCAATCCTTGCTACCTGGTCAAGACAATTCCCTCTTTAACCGCTCCCAGAGAGGTCTCCTGTCACCTGTTTCTTCCAAGATTAGGTTGGTGCCGGCCGCAGTGGCCGAGGGGACTAAGGCGCTCCAGTCACGGTCTGCACGGCCACTACGATCGGGGTTCGAATCCCCTCTCGGGCATGGATATTTGTGCCGTCCTTAGTCTTAGTTAATTCATAAGTAGTTTGTAAGTTAAGGGACTGATGACCCCGTAGTTAAGTCCCATAAGCTATACAAACATTTGAACATTTGATTAGGTTGGTAGGACACTAATAACATGGCCACCTCGCCACCTTGCCAAGTAAGCTTGTCTCTGGCCAGCCAGCAGACGCCAGCGCAGACAACAAACGAAGCCATGCGTTCTTAACTACAGCAAAACGAGGCCTAAAGCGGGAGGCGGCGACTGTAAGACACTGCGCGGCAGTCAGTCAACATTAAGAGCACACATTCACATTCACATGAACACACAAGTTCAATCACACGGTTGGAAACATTTATAAATATGGGGTAAACATGTACAAACATGGGGCATTGATCATTGATAAAAAGAATAAAATAATTAACACACTGATAGATAACATTAATGTTGCAGAAACACTTTAGGTTATAGAATAAATCAAAATGGAACACGACCATATATTCAGTGGACGTGTTTCAACTTTGATGTCTATTTTCATTTATTTTTGTATCATCCCAGGCGGATTTTCAGGCAGTGTGTTAGCTCAAGCCTATGGTTAGTCCACTGTAGGCAAATAACTTTCTTTTCTTTTATAGTTTAATGCAGAGATTAATGCCGACTCTCCGACCGCCATGTTTTTCAACCTTTTTGCATATGTGGTCCCCTTCCAAGTAAAAATATATTGGCGACACCCCTCCCCTCCCGTTTGCCAAGAACCGTAACAAAACTACTTTGTGCTTCAATTATTTTAATTGTTGGACGAATATTTCTTGTGTATTTTCGGAATGGAACACATAATCCTATCCTTATATGATGTCAGACAGAAAAATATATTTTGCTTAACGAGGGCTTAGCATTTCATGTAAAGGCTAGTCTACACGACGACACTAGGTTGCGACACTCGTTGAGTGAAATGAATTGCGCGCAACTAGTTTCGTGTATGTCTGCAGACACGGCGCCAATACCATACGCTTCAGTTTCGTTGTTTTGTGAGTGCCGAAGTCGCCGTAGAATGCAAGTTTTGGTAGCTGTAAGTTCTGGCGGAGCTATTGCTTCTCTGTGTGAAGTCTCTACATACGACTAAACATAAAGAGAATAAGAAACGTGTTTGGCTTCGTGACTGATTAAAAAAAAGACGTCAACTCGGTTGATTAGCGACCTTGCTGCAAGAAATTGTGATTGAAGACCCTAGAAGTTATTTTAATCAATTTAAAATGCCATCAGAGCAGTTCACTTTTCTTTTAAACAGAGTTAGTAACGCAATAAAGAAACAAGATACTGTTATGGGTGAAGCATGGTTATACCAGAACTGAAATGAATTTCATTGCATTTCGTTTCTTGTGTAGATATTCGCCTGTACAGAACCTGCACCGTGTTCCGAAATCCGCAGTTGTCATAGTTCGTTTGTATAGGAATTTCGAGTTGAATGTATTTTAGTTTTCAATTCATTAATCGTCAACCCATCAATATTTAATGCACGAATAATTGCTTGAAGAGCACTAACACGCCGCTGCTTATTCCGGAGATTTTCATCGTTGAAATTGCACAAATACCTATGCATCGCATATATGTTCAAAAACCGAATTATTTCTTCCGTCCCCCCCCCCCTTTATATTGTATTTTTTATGTATTGGTTATAACCTAAACTAAAAACACGCGCAATCAGTGTCGCCAAAGTTGGAAGGTGCCGAAACTGTTTAGTTTCGCCAACGAGTTGCGCGAACGCCTGCCGCGCATGCGCACTGGCCAGTAGCGCAGTTTCATGAAACCTAGTGTCGTCGTGTAAACTAGCCTTAAGACTCAGAAGCGAATTATGCACATCACTGTGTAGACAATTTGTAAAGAAGTAGATTCTTTTTTTCGAATTATTCAGAATTACTTACCGTATCACGTTATTTTACCTATTGATTGGTTCCTGAAAATAGCGTTCAGATTTTGCACTTATTCATCATTAACACAATGTATTATATAACAATCTATGACAAACTCATAATGAATGTTAGACTAGAAACTCTGTAACTATAACATGAATATATTTCACTTAGGCATACGTCTTTGTATTACGGAAAACCTTATTTTAGGCATGCTCCTGGCTGGTTGTTTTATGTTTCACATGCGTCCTGCTGTGACAGCGACACCCCGAGCAAGATTATGAGACCCCGTGGACGTCGCAACCTCCAGGTTTAAGAACACTGCTCTATGCGGTCTGGATGTATAACTCTCTCTGTGAACATAGAACTGCAGCGTGCTAGCACATGCATATGAATTGCAGACGTTTTTGTTTTCACACACATGTTTTTCTCGGAAAATTCTATATTACGTGTACCTGTCGGAACGACTGCCTCAATTTGCAGCTCAGATCTTCCATAGTCAATGATAGCTTGGAATGCCTGCAGACAGTCCCATCCGAGGATGCCATTATGACTTCATTCTGTTAAACCGACAAATTCAAACGGCTGGGTCCTGTTGTTGATGGCTATTCTTGCGAAACAAGTTCCTACTGACTGGACGCATTTTCCATTCGCGACCTTCAGCACAGTTGCCCCCGTATCACAGAGCATTGTCTTCATTAGTGTGCGGCGGTAATTATCCGACAATACAGAAAAAGAAGCTCCTAAATCAACTACTGCCCAGACAGGTTGGCCGTCGATTACGACGTCGATGAGATATCTCGACATCTTAGCGACTGTCGTCCATGGAGGATTTTCATCTGCTGCAGCCTCACCTCCGTAGATGGTCGCCTCGCTTAATTTTCCTGGGCGCGGCGGCTAGAGGAGCGGCTGGTACCTCTGTACGGCGACGGTGAACGGCTGCGGCGCGTCGGGGAACGACATCGTCCAGGTACGGCGATGGGCTTCTTCCCATAGGTCGACTGAACTCATCAGCAAGTGACTGCCTGGGATAGAATTGCTCTGATGGATGACGTCTTGCGGCAAAATAATCGTCGAAAGCTCGGCTTCTCTCTCTGCAGTAGCGTAACATGTCCAGGGAGCCCACAGTGGAAACACAGTGGTGTGTTTTCTTCTGTCCTCCAGACGTCTGTTCTTCTGCGGGGCGTCATAGTTGCCGGTGGACTTGGTTGTGGCCACGTCGGCCGATTCATAGGCTGCCGTTTGGCGACTGCGTTGTAAGTCATAGCAGGACGACGCCATTCTTCACGTCGGGTGCGATTGGCGGGTCAGACAACTGCTAATGTCTAAAATACCTCTTCCTCTGCGGCGTCGGCTTCCTTGTGACTTACAGGGCTTACATCCATGGCCATAATCTGATGCTCGCTCGGTCTAATAGTCCCGGCTGCCATAAATTGTTGTAATTCTTCTTTCACAATTTGTCGCATGAGAAAGTGAAGTCATTTTGGTCTTCCACAACGGCCATAGGGACTACATTCGGAAGTCTGTCATACTTCTTTTGTCCAACCCTCCTTTGTAGCATCTCTTCAATACGCTGGCTCCACTTGTTGAACTCTTCCATTGTAGCGGTGTCTTTTATCAGAAGAGCTTGATACATGTCTTCTGCAATACCCCTTCATCAGGTGCGTGACTTTTTCGGCTTCAGTCATATTCGGATTGACTATGTTACACAGGGCCAAAAAATTCTGTATGTATGAGTGTGTCGGGTGACCATGTCGTTGGGCCCGGTTCTTCAGTTGTTCTTCCGCCGAGTGGATTTGTCGCTGTCGGTCTCCAAACGTCTTCTTAAGTTCCGCCTGGAACGTTTCCCAGTCATTCAGTTTTTCTTCGTTGTTTTCAAACCATTGCTGGGCTGTTCCGTCCAGGTAGAAATAAACGTAGGGCTAGCACATTGTATGATCCCACCTGTTGTACTTGGCGACTCGGTCGAACCCTTTTAGCCATTTGTTGGGTTGCTGTTCAGCGTCTCCAGAGAACACTGACGAGTGGCTAATGTGCAGCTGGCTTCGTGTCCATGATTCTTCTGATGATACGGTTCTAGTGCGTGTAAGCGACGGCTTTTATGTTGCCTAATCGGAGCCACGGTGATGTAGCTGTTGCACAGGATACCCGGCGCCTCCACCAAACAATGTCGCGTTGAAATGGAAGCGGACTTGACTTCGAAAGCAGGTTTGTCAACTAAACACAGTACTAACACTGGTAGCAGGTTTATTGCGAACTGGACATACGTGCTGCACTGACTGCCTCTGGGGCAGAGTGCTCTCTATTTATATTTATCAGATGAATAGTTAACTTAAGAAACATGTAGAAATTACAAGTGAACCTAAGAAACATGTAGAACATTCTGGAAATGGTAATTATAAAGAAATAAATTTTTGCGGTGGGCGGGATTGAACCGACGACTTTCAGCACCGCAATCGGTGATGCTATTCATTGCGCCATGCCGGCAGTTGGTTTACTTAGGGTCCGCGGCAATAAGACAAATGAATTATTTGAGCTTGTATGTGACAACGAATTGCTTGCTTACTTATTCTTTTGAACTGTACGACAATATGCTATGTAAGAGGCTGGTATGAGAGCCGAATGGAAACATATCTAGTTCACATATTCTGATGAAATATTTCAATTTCGCAAGAAAAGAGATAGCAATTATGGTTATCACGGTTAGACAGCTGAAGTTCAACATAAAGGGAGTTTAAAGATAAAGGAAATGACTGTTTTCAACGTACGTAACACCGAACCACACCTTTTCTTATGCTCAATAAAAGTGATCGTGTTAGCACTCAGGCCTTCAATGTCACAATTAGTAAACTAAAATCTTGTATAGTAAAGGAATCTTTAAAAATATCATTTTCAGTACGCAGAATCAGTGAGCCTGCGTTATATTTGTACTTTGCTTTAGGCAGACTAACCACATCTCTGATTCTTGGCGCAATGCACTTTTTACGTAAATGAAACCAGCAGGTAACAGCGATTTGTTACCTTTTTCCTATCTACTCGCACGATACAAGATGAAACATCATGTCTGTGTAATTTTGTATGTACAATAAACAATTGTTGGAGGAAAAAACGTGGTGCATTACTTTCCTCACATTTTGCACATCGTCATTTACGTCAAATTTACAGTTCCACAGATGTACACCAAACACTCTTTCGCAACTGAGTTCGCACAGTGTGAAATGTGTCTATAAAAATATTTTTGTAAGAAAATGTCTAATATTTTGCCTCTATTTTTGTAAGAAAATGTCTAATATTGTGCCTCCTGTTTTGTGTCGAGTAACTTGATTGCAAGAAAATGTATAATATCGCTTCTACTGTGTGTATCAATATGTGCACTTAACTCTGTGAAGTTTCATCTTTGGCAAAGATCATGTATTGCATAGCATTGTAGCTCGCGCAGAGAAAGAGAGTAGGACTTTTGGTTTAGCTCGCTTAGAGAGCGGTTGAGTTGTGTGGCTCCGATGTACAGCAGAGGCTGCTGTGCCAGTAAGTTGATTTGATTGTATTTGGAATATATATTGTATTTTTTTATTACTATCACCGCGAGAATGAAGGTAATTGCATTTGATGTCATTAGGAAAAAGTTGTATTATGTAGGTAATGTAATGGTGATTATTAATAATAAGTAACAAAGTTGACCTTATTTCCTGTTTCATTTACGTAGTTAGAAGATTAACCTACTTCCTTCATTTGATAATTAGTTATTTGTGGATTTAAAGTGCAGTATTGATTTTGGTAATCTTGTTAAACAGATTTCGTTGTTTGTGCTATAGTAAATGATTGTTATGCAACACTGCCGTCAATTGATTAGGATACTGAATTTTGATAATCAGGTACTGATCTGCATAAAATTCCCGCAGTCAAACATTAAGAAAGTGGATTGTGGTTTTTTTATTATCTTTCTCGCAGTCAAATATTTTGAGTATAGTCAGTGTCTGTTTCATATGGTGACTTGCCACAGTTGTTTTGTTAAAAGATCCGTTGCGCACATAATCAGTTTAATGCACTGTTTCTTATTTAATAGTGTATACATCAATATTAGGGTCATAATCAAACCAAATTGATGTGTTAATGAACAATTTGTTGTCTGATTTAACGATAGGTTCAACATTCACAACACACACACAGCTTTTAAGTGTTCGATGGGGCTGAGCTTTCGGATCGTCAAAAAGGTCTACCACTGCCTATTTGAACCCTGGTTTGAAAAAAAGCTGGTCAGCTGCTCCAGTAAGCCGCCGCCACTGCAGACACAGTGGCTCACGTGGTCAAATGGGAGCTGTAGTGTCACACGCAACGATTTTTACCGGCCGTCTTCCCTGCACAGTTCTCGCTGTGTCTTCTCGCCATACAGTCGACGTAGCGCATATAGAACTAACATATGAAAATATTGATTCTGTATACAATAAATTTCAAATATTTCAATTCTCGTCTGTTCCAAGGCACTGAATAAAAATTCAATAGCGAAGTAAAAATTTTGTCAGTCTGGGACTAGTACTAGTTTTTTTAGTTTTTTTCCATTTTTATTTTTCAGGTAGATCGTATCATTAATTCATTGTGTTATTGAGATCTTCGCTTTGTTTTATTATGGTGGTTGTCTAGCCCTCTGAGCGATCGGCTGTGTAGAAACGTTTCTAGCCCTGCCCAAATTGTCTACCTAACACGTCCTAGAGTCCATTATTCTGTTTTATCGCAGCTTTATCTGCATCCCCGCAAGAGATCTAACTCCTTTCTATACCCACAAGGAAATGGTCATATGCCTGTTTGAGGCATGCGTTTGCAATGGATTAATTGATTAAGGGATTAGGTAGTGGAAGCACAAACAGTTTTGTGGAACAAAATTTTGGACTTGTTTGAATATAGAAATGCGACTATAGATACGTTGAGACAACTTTCCTGCGAACTGAATGAGGCTTTTGAGAAAATGGAGAGCAAAGAAAAAAGAATTCATTATGTAACTAGTTTACTAATGTGTGATGATACGGTACTTTATTAGTTATTGATATAGACGTAGCTAATCCAATAACTAATAAAGTATCGTATCATCACACATTAGTATACTAGTTACGAAATGAATTTATTTCTTTGCTCTCCATTTTCTCAAAAGCCCCGTTCGGTTCGCAGGAAAGTTTTCTCAGTGTATCTATAGTCGCATTTATATAGATAGTGGTTGGTCGAAGGCAAAGGCAGTAGCAGTCCCAAAGCCAGATAAATCAAGACATGATGCCAAGAACTACCGTCCAATATCGCTGCTGTGCTGTCCTTTCAAACTATACGAACGTCTTATTTCGAATAAAATAGGGGCACAACTAGAAAGCCAAATCATTCCACAACAGACAGGATTTATACCCGGAAAGTCTTGTACTGGTAAGGTCCTCTGTCTAACACAATACATAGAGGACGGGTTTCAAAAGGGTGAAAAAACTGGTGTGGTGTTTGTCGATTTAACAGCATCACACGATACGATAAACCATAAAAGCTTACTGGAAAACATTTTCCAAATGACGGGAAACTACCATCTTACTGAAGTTTTGAGATCATTGATCTCCAACAGAAGATACTATGTGAAATTTCAAGAGCAAAGAAGCCGCTGGAGGAACCAGAAGAATGGGCTCCCACAAGGTAGTGTTTTGTCCCCTCTACTTTTCAACCTGTATACAAATGACCAACCAGTTTGACCAGATTCTAGAAGTTTTATCTATGCTGATGATGTAGCCATTGCCTGCTAATTGAGATCAATCGATCACATTGAGAGAAACCTAACAGATGCCCTAGAAGTTCTATTTGAATATAATAGCAAGAACCAACTTCTACTAAATCCAACAAAGACATAGACTTGTTTATTTCACCTGAACAACCAGGAAGCAAAAAAGGAATTACAATTGGAATGGAACTCAGTTAAAGTTAAACTTTGCGCGAACCCAGTTTCTCGGATTCACTTTAGTTCGAACAGTGTCCTACAAGAGATGTGTAGAAAAAACTAGAGCGAAAATCAGCACACGGAACGGTATGATCCGCAAACTTGCGAACTCACACTGGGGAGCAAATCTTGAAATTCTGCGTCCATGATCCCTGCCTTTGTGTTTTGCTCCAGCTGAATATGCATGCCCCGTATGGAGAAGATAGACGCACGCCCACAAGCTAGATGCAGCAGTGAACGATTCATGTCGATTAATTACGGGATGCCTGAAGCTTACAAACAGTGATCTCCTTTATATGTGTTCTGGAGTAGCTCCCCCACAGATCAGACGGCAAACGTTGGCA